>CM053605.1:101535230-101640315 GCA_028646535.1 Procyon lotor
AATCTTTATATAAAATGAGACATAAAATGAGAAAAATGAACTTCAAGTTTGTGTTAAAATATAAATCTAAGAGGACAAAAATATCTGTTAGAAGTAGTCAATGGTAGATTAGACATTTACTCTTGTTCAAAGTCTTAAAAAAGAGATTAGAAGATTTAGACCCATATACTTTTTCTCTAATCTCATCCATACCAACTCTAGCTTAACCATAGCCAATCATTCCAACCATAGTATCATTAAGGGAGAAAAAAAGTATACGTAAATTCACACATTTTAAATTCACACACAAAATAAAGCCATGAGAATTTAATACAATGGAAGAAAATGAAAGCTAAAATTCTTTTCAGACGTACTTTCTGATTGTTAAGTTAGGCAACGAATATCTGTTTTCAGCCCAGCTTTCCAGTAAACAAAGTATACAAACGTGGATGTGTGAAACAGAGGCCAAAACCAGTCATCACTCCCTCTAACGTTGTTATGAAGAACAGATTAGGAATTTTTGTTTAAAATTTGACTTTTTACCTCTGGCTCCCTTCTAAAACCCAACTAAAGTTCTAATAAATATATCTAAAATGTATAAAATCAAAAGATCAAAGAGAATGGAAAAGGAGAGAAAAATAGAGTAGAGATGTTAATTAAAATACCAGGAAATGAAAGCAGATTGAGAGGTAAGTAATAACCAATTTATTAGAAATAAAGTAATAATTTATTATAAGTAAAAATTTATTAGAAATAAATAAAGAAAGTTGCTAAGTTTTTAGGAGTCAACAATAAACAAGCATTTTGAGCAGCAAAATCCCAGAAAGGCTTAGGATTTGGTACCTCTAAAAGCCTTAGCTGGAGTATAACTGAAAATAGAACTGGTTGCATATCCATATAGTGACTAGTTAAGGCCCCCAGATCTTCCCTCGTCCCGAAGACAAAGTTTATTCTATGAAAAGGATTAACCTGAAGACTCTGGACAATATGCACAGATGTAGGTGGGAGTGAAGCTCTGAACCCTCCCCCCAAAATAAGAGGATGAAGTAAAGCCTACAAAACAAAGTGTGAGATCCTCCCATCCACCTTCGCACACTTAAATCCTGGACAGAACTAATACACATATTGGGATGAAAATTAGCAACAGAAAGAATCCAAAGATAGAGATCAGTCATGCACACAAATTTCTAAAGCGCTTGTGTTGTTACCTCAGTCTTTAAGTACGAGAGCCCAGCCAAGAATCGGGTATTTGAAAGACAAAAAAAAAATAAAATAAACAGAAAAAAGGAACTCTGAACAACAGACAACTAATGTGGGGAGCAAAAGAATTCTTTTAAAAAAAATCCTTAACATCTTCAGAGTACCCAGTCATCATAGCCAAGAAGAGAAAAGGGTCTAAAAAGTTCAGAAAATAGGAAAGAGTTCTTAGATTTTAAAAAATGGCATAGCAAAAATAAAGAGGTGGACTGGAAACAAAGTTAAGGAAATCTTCTAAAAACTAGAAGGAGATGGAAAATAAGAGAGAAAATTAAGAAAAGGGGAGGTTTACAGAAGCCCATTTGCCAACTAACACACACACACACACACACACAAAGAAAAGGAACAGAAGAGAGGTACCACAGAAATAGAGAAGTAATTTCCTAAAAGTGAGTTTCCAGATAGAATTTTGAGAAAACACACCAAGACACTTCACTGTGAAATTTCAGACACGGGGGAAAAGATTCGAAAAGCTTCCTGAGAAAAAAAAAATCAGGTGACAAGCAGTGGGAGTTAGAACTAGCATGGAACTCCACAACTTGCTGGATGTTAGATACAGAAGTGATTTACTCTCTCTTTACAGGTTGAAAGTTACAGGTAATTAGCAGAGCCTACCTTATAAAATTATAATGGGACTTCATGCATGTTAAGCATCTAACACAGTACCTTGTGACCTACTGTTACAAGCTACAAAGGAAAATTCTGCTGTAATGAACAATCCTTATCACAGTATCTTAGCATAAAGATGTCTCCTCCACCTCTTCGTATTGCAAAATCCTTCTGACTAGAAGAGCTTTCCATAAAAATCGTGAACCTAAAATACCCTTGGCTCTCTTCTTTTTTTCAATAGTTGGGTTGTCAAAACTAACTGCTCTTCCCAAATATAAACATGATCAAGGGAACCACAAGAAAAAAGAACCTATCTGTTCACTCATCTCATTATTTTCAAGTCCCTACTAGAAGAAAGGAAAGATTGAAGGGGGGTGGAAGAGGAAAGAAAGATGACAAGTATGAAAGTTTCTATACGTCAAGGTAATTTTAAAATCTCAAAATGTAATCAAGAGAAAAGGCAACACTTCTCTATCAGCAACATTATAATAATGACCTTCCTATGTAAAAATGAGTGTTCAGCTGGACACTTAAAGCTGAAGAGGGGTCATGCCACATTTGTAAAAGAAAAAAAGAAAAAAAAATCTTCTTTTTTTACCTCTTTATTTTGATGATAATAGGAAAGAACTGGGAATCTTCCCTTGCTCCGGAATTTGGAACTACCAACAATTATTGGTTTGCTTGCTATTCGGGGAACATAAAGTTCTCTGGGATAAGTTTCACAAATCTGTAAAAATCAAATAAAACATAACCATTCTACACACAGTTCAAAAACTATGAGGTTAAAAGTCACCTTTAAAAAACTCTAAGACTTATTAAATGCAAGAACAGTACATGGCAACATACAGACAACTTACTACTATGACCCTCTCCATCTCAGTACTAACATTTTCCAAATTTCTCCAAAGCGTTGCTAAGTCTTAGAATTAAGTCAGTCAGAAAAAGACAAGTATCATGTGATTTCACTCATTATGTGGAATTTAAGCAATAAAACAAATGAGCAAAGGGGGAAAAAAGGGAGAGGGAGGCCAACCAAGAAACAGACTCTTAACCATAAACAACAAACTGATGGTTACCAGAAGGGAGGTGGGTGTGGGGATGGGGGAAATGGGTGATGAGGATTAAGGAGTGCACTCGCTGTGAGGAGCACCGGCTGTTGTGTGGAAGTGCTGAATCACCATATTGTACACCTGAAATTAATATCACACTGTATGTTAACTAACTGGAGTTTAAATAAAAATTTTTTTAAAAAATGTTGCTGAGTTACCTTGTATTCTCGGTTGGCATCAGACAGCTGCCAGTTTGAATTTGGCACTCCCATCCTCTTATATTCCTCAGCAAGGTCAATGAGCTCCCAACCTTGTAGTCGTTCCGAATCATTTTGTTTGGGATTATACGAGAATGCATAGAGATCTTCATATTTTGCTATAATATACAAAATACGTAAATGTTATGATGCAACTTCTAGGACTTAAAACTCTACAAATAACTAATTTTTCAGTTTTATCCCTCCATTTTTTCTTTAAAATTTTCAAAGAGATAACTAATACCTGAACATATTCAATTTACTTTTTCAGTTCTTTAATTCAAATGATCATATCTAAAGGCATACATAACAATCTGAGATTCAATTTATACCATCAGCAAAAGCTAATAAACAATTTTATATTACTCTAGTGTAATATTTCCTTTTCTTGTAAGTATAATTTTAATGACAGTGACACAAGCACTTCTCACCCGCCACACTTCCCAAATGAGATATAAAATGGAAATACTAATGTGATAAGAAACTACAGGCGGCCTACAGAACATGAACTTGCACATACATTCCTATAGGGCAGTGTTGACCAAAACTAGCAATGGTTGCACAAAGCTCCAGAGAGCACTTACTCCTGAATAATATTAAGCTCCTAAAGTGACAGTACCATCTTGACTATAAGATCTGGCTTAATTTGGGACAACAGAGTGCTCACTTCGGCAGCACATATAATTTGGGACAACAGGATAAATGCTACAGGCTTTATGTGTTAAGAGAGAAGGGTGTACATACATCTGCTCCTAGACCACTGCAGTCCAGGTGTTCAACAACAAAGTAACATTCAGTAACCAGTGTGCTTTGTCTCTTGGAGAGATCTACAGAATTCAAATCGTGTTGGGGGAAGGAAGCCTCCAGATCCCAAAGGCATAGTGACAAGATCCCTTTTTCTGGCCTACGTTCCTCTCACTTCTACTACTACCTACCTCTAGTAAAGTAGGATTCACCCTCTCTTTTTGCTCCGGTCATCTCCCTTATGCTCCACTCTGATCAATTAAATTCATTGGTCCCACTGCTACCAGAGGAGTTTGACCTTTCTTAATTTTTCAGTTAGCAATCAATTTCCAAGTTACTCCCCTTGGTTGTGGATACCCACTTGGGGGGAAAAAAGCTGCACTGTTGGCTACCAACAAACTTTAAAAACATTAATACAAATCTATGTAAATATACTGACTTTTACGCTTTCTTTGGAAACCATTCTTACAATTTAGAGCAGAAGCATCTAATTATTTCCAAGCCAAATTTTTTGGAATAGAGTGCACAAGAACTCAAGAGTAACTTCAAGTATAAAGTAACAATGGCATATTACATATCTTAGATAATCCAACTCAAAATTAAGTAAGCTTTGGTCTCTAAAAACAGTACCTTGTTTTGACAGTTGTAGCAAAGAATTGTAAATATCATGGCAATCTCTTTCTCTGGGAACAATGAAATGCACAATCCTGAAGTTCTTGCACTGAATCACAAGTGGGCATCCAGAAGTAGTCAAAGCTAGTTTCTCTACTAAGGCAATATGGTGGTGCAATATCTACAGCATGAAAAAAATGTGATCATCATCATAAAAAAGTACTAAATATCGTATTCTCTTCCAGAGCACATAAATGTTAGAAATGCCCTCTTCAAACAAAGTACTCAAAACTTGTAATTGAATGCCTAAGCCAGAACTATGCTCTCTGATACTTTCTCCATCACTCCACATACTCAGTACATCATCAAACCCTGAGAACTACATCTCCCTCTGTAACCTGTCTACTCTCCATGTCCACTGTCACTCCCCTAGCTGCAATGCTCCCATTGCTTCTCACCTGGGTAACTGTAAGTTAGCCTCCTAAAAACTCTCTCCATATCTACTCTTGACCCCCTCTAATCCATTTTCTACAAGGCAGGTGAGTGAGCATTAAAAAGCGATTAAAAAAAAAAAAGGCAATCTAGTCATGTCATTTACTAGACTCTGGCTCTAGACTCGTTTCAAGTCCCTCCCCACATCAAGTTCCTGTAACAGAGTCCTCTTTGTCTCCTCAAATGCACCAACCTCCTTTACATACACTGAGTTGCTCCTACTAACTGGGAAACTGTAGATCTACTCCTTCACCTAGGAACTTCTTGTATTATTTCTGACCTTTGTTTAAACCTCACCCAAGAAGAACAGCCTGACAACCCCCATGGCCTTTCCCAAGTAAGTTAGATCCCTTCCATTTTCTTATGCCTATACTTTTCCTTCACAACACTTAGAACATGAGTAATTCCTTGTATAGTGAATGTCTATTTCTCTACCCAGATGCTGAGAACTTTGTAAGAAGCAATACTATAACTAAGCTGAGCACCATTCTATCTCCAGCACCTAACACAGTATCTGGAGCATTATAATCACCTTACTCAAAAAAAAAAAAAAAGTTTCAAATGTTATACCTTATAAATCCAAACTTAAAATCTGACCAAATCAGCAGTACAAGTGTCATTGCTTATACCTCCATCACAATGTATATTGAATGAATGAACAGAAAGTCCTACTATAAACTCAATACTTGATGGCATTTTAAGTATATGATTATCATTCATACCAGTTCTAATATTCTGTTTGCTACTAAAAACAAAAAGTTCTCTTTTTCTCAATACCATTCCTATGAATTTAAAATACTTATAAAAAGTTTTTCTAGAAAATCAAAGATCTTAGGGTCATAGCAGGTTCCTAAATGATAAAACTCAATCATGGCAAGAAATCATGCATCCCAAAATAATCTAAAACTTTAATATAAGTTCAGTAAAAAATTCCAAACTGCTTTATGCCTTTTTCTGTGCCAGGGTAAGAGATGGATAATTATTTATATCACACATATATAATATTAAATGCTGATATTAATATTAATTATATCTGTTTTCTAAAGTTTTCATGCAAGATTAAATGTATAAAATAATCAAGAAAAGCTTAAAAAAGATTAATAAGAACTTGTTCTACAGACATTAAAATTAAAAGTATACGTAACAAAGATATTTAGTACTCACTACAAATAACCCAACTTATGGCTAAGATTAGCATTATTAACATTTATATTAGCAGGCCTGTGCCAAGTTATTCAAAATGATCTGAAAAATAGCAGTATCTAAATAGAGAATAAGAGACAATAAGCTACGATATCACTATTATGCTTCTAATTAAGACCCGAAGAGACCTGGTTCTGCCACTAACTAGTTACATGATCTTGAAAAAATAATTATCTGTAAAATAAGAAAAAAGATGAAGTTAGTAAGTCTCTTTCTAGATCTAAAATGTTCATTTCTATAGATCAAATGTACTAAACAAATTTCATTCAGGAGAGACAAGGGAATATACTGCTACAAAGGCATTTTAAAGACAATAATTGGAGAGAATAACACAGAAGTTTTTTTGCTGCCCCCAAACTATGCTCCCAACATCTGTAAGATGAGGTCTATGAGAAACTTCCCTGTCTGTCTCTAGGAGATGGAAAGCATACTGAGAAGATATTGAGGCAGACGGATAAAGGAAGAGCAGACAGAGTGGATGATAACGAATGACCTGACAAGGCCCTGCTAGGTGACATCCTTGACAGTTCCTGGGCCAGCACTGGATAGGGAAGAGCTCCAGTGCCTCGAGGGAATACAACTTCTCTGAGATCAATATCTCAGGTAAGTATCTTGACTTACTTAATACAATCACATACAAACTGGATGGCCTTCCTGGGGAAATCAAGAGAGTACAATAAAAGAGAGATTGGTTTAAAAAATAAAATAAAGCAGTATGCTACTATACAGTAGAATCAATATATCAAAAGAACAGAACAGAGTTCAAAAGCAAACCCTCACTTTATTTATGACAGAGTTGATACTACACATTAATGCACTGAAACTGTCAATAAATGGCACCACCATCCATTTAAGAATAATAATAAAAGAATAAAAATTAAAATGAATCCGTAAGCTATATTATCGAAGAAAATATTTGCTATATGTATTAACAACTTATACTTGAAATACAAAATGTAAGCTTTTAGGAAAAAATACAGGAGAATCTTTATGACTTTAAGAATCCCTTAAGTCAGAAAAAAGCATAAACCATAAAAGAAAAAATGAAAAATCTAATACACTAAAATTTTAAACTTTAATTCAAAGACATGTATACACACAAGACAAGCCACACACTGGGAGACAAACACATACCAGACAAAACATTTAAAAACCGGACTCTTATAAAGCCAATAAAAGGACAAACAACCCAACAGAAAAAGAAAAGGAAATCTAAAGGCCAAAATATCCCAAAGGACAACTTCCTTGTAGTCAGCAAATTAAAATCACAATTGCACAACCACCAGAGAGGGAAAAATTTTAAAGCTGACAATATCAATGTTGCTGATGATCGTGGACAATGTATCACACTCTACTGAGAATATTTTGAGACAACTATTTTAGAGAGGGGCCACATTTAGTGAAGGAAAATATGCACTCATCTAAGACCCAGTAATTTTACTCCCAGGCATATACAGGAAGAAATATATACAAAATATCCATTACTATATTATGTGATCTACAATCAATTGATTAAAAAACACCGTAATTGCAATTTAGTATAAAAATACCATGGATGGGGGCGCCTGGGTGGCTCAGTGGGTTAAAGCCTCTGCCTTTGGGGCAGACCCTGAACTCAGGGTCGTGGGACTGAGCCCTGCATCGGGCTCTCTATTCAGCGGGGAGCCCGCTTCCCCCACCCCGCCGCCACCTGCCTCTCTGCCTACTTGTGATCCCTCTCTCTCTCTGTCAAATAAATAAATAAAATCTTAAAAAAAAAAAAATACCATGGAGGGTGTGCACTCTCATTCTCTCTCAAATAAATAAAATCTTTTAAAAAAAATACCGAGGACTATGCCATTTAAACTATTAAATATTAAAAATATATATATATATATATATTACTTGCACTTTAAAAATTAAAAGGAACAAGTAGGTATTTTATAATGATATAAGGATTAATGCACATAAAAAGAATCTTGCTATATCCTATAAGAGAGCTCCACATTCTACATGGTATCCTTGTTTTATTAGGAGGGAGGGTAGAAGTGATCCGGTGACTTTGAAAAATTTTTTTATTAAATTTTTTGTACATGATCAAAATGAAATACAGCAATAGGCCAAGTCCATTACTCTAAGTATGGTAGGCAGTACAGCAGATGCCCTTCTTACCCAGGTTTCTTTCTGATGAGAGTCTATAAATAATAGATGTGTGGCTGTAAGATAGAGTGTTCCTGTTAGTGACTTGTTGCTGGTACTGAATCGGTCAAGTAATTTCACTTGCTCAACCTAAAAAAAAAAGAAAAAAAAGTTATTTCTCATTTCAAAAGTAGTACAAATTCTTTGTTATCTGAGGACTTAAATGTACCATTTTCAAATTTTTTTCTTTCTATTCAAAAACACGAGTTTATTTAATGTTGAACATCAAATTTCACATATCTTGGGGAAATTGTAAACCACAAGTAACAGGTCCAATTTAGAGTTAGAAATACAACCAATAAAGGAACTCTGTAAAAAAAATAACACAAATATTAAAGGGAACAGTAAGGAGACACATGATAAACAAACAACAGTTTTCATATCTAAGACCCCATACATTTTTTAATTTAAATATTATTTAACATACAGTACAATATTGGTTTCTGAAGTAGAATTCATTGATTCATCACTTACAGACAGCACCCAGTGCTCATCACAACAAGGGCTCTCTTAAATATCCACCACCTATCCATCCCATCCCCACCATCTTCCTCCAACAACCCTGAGTTCATTCTCTACCATTAAGAGTCTTTTATGGTTTATTTCCCTCTCTCCTATTTTACTTTTCCCCCTTCCCACATGGTTATCTGTTTTTTTTTTCTTAAATTCCACATATGAGTCATATCATATGGTATTTGTGTTTCTCTGACATTATTTCACTTAGCATAATATCCTTAAGTTCCATCCACATCATTGCAATTGGCAAGATTTCATATTTTTTTGGTGGCTGAGTAATATTCCATTGTATATATATATACATCTTCTTTATCCATTCATCAGTTGATGGACATTTGGGCTCTCTCCATAGTTTGGCTACCGTCAATAATGCTGCTATAAACATCAGAATGCATGTATCCCTTCGAATCTGTATTTTTATATCTTTCAGGTAAATAGCTGGTAATGCAATTGCTGAATCATAGGACAGTTCTATTTTTAACTTTTTGAGGAACCTCCATACTGTTCTCCAGAGTGGCTGGACCAGTTTACATTCCAATCAACAGTGTAAGAGTGTTACCCTTTCTCCACAACCTCACCAACACCTGTTGTTTCCTGTGTTGTTAATTTTAGCCATTCTGACAGATGCAAGAGTTCATATATTTAAGTTAGCAAATCAAGTAATATATCTAGCATCATGGAGGTAAACTACCAGAAAAATTAAATCAAGAAACACTTAAATGGTTGCAAAGTCCAACTTAATCTCTATGTTCTCCTCACCACTCCACCCAAGACAATGTTTTGTGGTCAGCTCTGTGCTTTTACTCATGCTGTTCTCCCTTCCTAACACTGTCTCTTCCGCTTAGCTAAGTGCTAAACATTCTTCAGGGTTCAGTGATGCCCCATCTCCTAACTGGAATCCTTCTCAGAAAATTAACTGACTTACTTAATGTCTCAGCTTTGTAGTTAGTTCCTCCTGGCTCTGAATTCCATTATAGATTATATCATGTGCTGCCTCTATGTCCTCTAGTGGCTGACACAGTGAGGTACGTAGTACTTCTTCATTAATAGTACACACACACACACACGCGCGAGACTGCCACTGGAGAGTGGGGTTAGAGTTGACCAGGACTGTGTAAGAGACTACTATTTTGAAAACACAATTATTTACTGCTGTCCATTTCTCTTGGGGAGGGTAAAAAAGAGTAAAACAACCAACATAAAATTTTTAATTCACAGCTAAGATAGTTCTTTAACTTGTATGTCTTCCAAACCAGATTACTAACAATTATCTCATTAATTCTGTACTTCCCCCAACATATATTTTCTTTTCCCGTACTAAAATTGAAGAAGCAAATATCCCTCATTATGAAATTATGATTTCCAAAATAATAACTACCAGGTAAAAAGCTAATTAACTCCCCCCAAAGAAATTTAATTTCAGAGGTTTTTTTTTTTTTTTTATTACTTATAACAGCAGCTGTTCAAATAAGTTAAAATTTAAATGTAAAATTAAAATACTTATTCTTGATATGAAATTTTATTTGTATCGGGAGGCAATGAATTGAGTTTTAACACTTTCTTCTGGAAACTTAGAGAGATATGATTTGATTTATATAGTTTAGGTCTGATAGTTGATCTGATATATAAAAATTGTCTTATCATTATACACATTGTCCTTTAAGCTAATAGGAAAACCTCCTTCTTATAAACCAGTATGAAAATTTCTCTTGGAGATCACCATTTACTTGTCTAGGACCATTTCTTCCTTAATTAAAAATCTAACTTCATTATATAACTCACTTTAAATAAAACCTTAAATTTAAACCCTTTTAAAACAATGGGATCAACTACTGTTGACTCCTCTTAAATTGCGCTAGACTTGAAACCAGCAACAGCAATACCATAATATCAACCTCACCTGCCTTATTTCTGAAGCAATTAAAGCAAAATGTTAATGGCTCCAAAGAGAGAATTAATGAATATATATGGAAATAAAGGTTACTATAAAGTATCAACACTACTCAAGCAAACAATTTGTGCCAACATCATTTTGTAGCCCTTCACATACTACTCAAAAATGATTTAAATCTTTTTTTTTTTTTTTTTTAGATTTTATTTATTTATTTGACAGAGAGAGATCACAAGCCGGCAGAGAGGCAGGCAGAGAGAGAGGGGGAAGCAGGCTCCCCGCTGAGTAGAGAGCCCGATGTGGGGCTCGATCCCAGGAGCCTGAGATCAGGGTCTGCCCCAAAGGCAGAGGCTTTAACCCACTGAGCCACCCATGCGCCCCTCAAAAATGATTTAAAAAAGGATATATTGGCAAGTAGTTTAAAGGGAGTGGTGGCTGATGTTATGACCACTTATTTAACTGAACAGTAAGTTCTTTTTTTTCAAGTCCATATAAAGTTTTTTCATCTGTGGATTTTCAAAAGGTCATAAATATTTCTTGTTATGCTTCAATCATACGCCATAAATAACTTCTTGACAACACACAAATTCTCTACACACATTACCTACATGTAAAACAACCACACCACTTTCATTTGGATCTTAACCCTCTTCTGTCCATCCCCTATTCACTACTATTCTTCCATTCTCTGTAGGCATCTTATCTACTGTCATAATTTTGACCTATATGTTAATGACTCTCCAAACTAAATGCCCAACTGTGAGTTCTCCTGAGTTCACACTGCCTGCTACACACACAATAACAATAATTTCTGACATGGTATTGAGGTCTTATTATATGGCCAGTACTATAAGTGCTTAACATACATGTAATTTTCACAATTTCTGTATAGTAAGTACTATTATCTCTATAAAGAAACTGAGGCTTGCAGAAGTTAGTTAAATGTCCCAACACCACTCAGCTAGCAACAGCTAGTAAGCGGCATAACATAATAATAACCCTATGTCACAGGTCTGATTCCTGAGGTAGAACACCTTCCCACCATGCTATACTGCTGTACTTGGATGTCTTAAGACTCATGTTAAGCATACAAAAATGAAACTAATTTTCCCTCACCCCTCACAAGTAGGTTCCTAATCATATATATCTGATATGAATTAATAGAACTCCATCCTCATCCAGTCACCCACATTAGAAATCTGGGAATCATCCTATGACTTCCTCTTGACCACCAATATTCAATTAATCACAATTCCCATCAAATTTTATAGCCTAAATATTTTTAAATCTGCACCTTCCACTGCTGTTGGAGTAGTTCCTACATTACAAAGCCTCTGTTTACAGGTCCATCTCTTCCACTAAATAACATACCCCAGGACAAGAACTGTCTGTGACTTATGTCTGACTACCTAATGACTAATATACCACCTGACACAACAAATGTTTGTTGAACTAGGGTGAAAGGCCACAGAAACCTTTCCCACAGGGGGAAAACAGAAGGTGCCCACAGCTTACCAGTGGTCTCTTGCTAAAACCACCCAAGAGATTTATTATATAAAGTTCTTTGTAACATTATACTGTCCCTCATTTCTCTCTGCCACTTTTTCCCTACATAGAAGGCGAACAGCAAATATTCAGTAATTTACAAGTAAATGAACAAACTTAAAATAAGCAGAAAAATCACTAAGATTGTACAGTTATAGTTCAGCTTTTTTGGTTTTTAAGTACACGTGTGGACTCTCGGTCTGCTATTCCCACCCCATCACCCAATTAAGACAAAGTCACTCTTCCTCTAGAGCTGCATAATGCTACATACTTCTTTCGGGCTTGTTGTCTATCAAGATTGGAAATTCAGGTTAAAAATACTCTTCCTAACACTCCACGCCAACTTCTTGATTCCCCCTAATTTCTACATCCAAAATTATCTGAAATTCCATTTATAAGATCTTTAATTCTGGTTACCTACATTCAAGTCCCAACGCCTAGCTGTTCATCTGAATCATCTCCAAAACTCTGCATAAATACAAATCCGATGCCCCACTCAACTTCAGTCAGTCATCTAAGGCGATGGAGACCAAAAATCTGTATTCTTCTTAAAGGTTATATATTTATTTACTTATTTGAGAGAGAGAGAAGGCATGTGCACAAACAGGAGAGTGGCAGAGAGTAAGGGAGAAGCAGACTCCCCACTGAGCAGGGAGCCCCACATGGGGCTTGATCCCAGTACCCTGGTATCAGACACTTAACTGAGCCACCCAGGGGCCCTCAAAGACCTTTATTTTTAAAAAGTTCACAAGTCATTTTTAGGCAACTGATATTCCTTCTAACTTTAACTCCAAATTAATCCCTCTTGCTCTTAACTCCCATTAGGCTAGGTTCCTTCTCTATCTTTATGCCCTTATCCCAAATATTTAAGGTCCCAGCTTGTGCAGTGCTCCCACTTTTTAAAGAGCTTCTCACAACTATGGTCCCTTAAAATACACAACTGCATTATAGGTGTATGCATACCCCTCCACACACATCTTTGAAGAACATCCCCATAAATACACATTTTCAGGAAAGAGAGTTTACTGATACACTCCACAGAAATTTACTGGCTATCAACTAAAGGTCAAATTGTTTGGGTCTCATTTTCTTTATGTAAAAATAAGGACAACAATCTCTTCCTTGAGGGCTGTAGTTAGTTAAATGTCCAAAAGGTTGGATAATAAATGTAGGTACTTTACTCCAAGTTTGCTTGACAAAGCTGATGAGGTAAGATTAATAGTCCTCTGTATTAAACTAATGTTCAAATTCAAATAGAGAAAGGAAGGAGGAGGCACATAGACTTTAAAAGCAAATTCAATATTCTAATGTGTCGTACAGCTGGAAAAAAGTTTTCCTAATATTGAAAGCAAAGATGAACAAAATTTTCTTAACAAAATTCTCAGTAGAAGAGAGAGAACACAGAAGAGGAGAGGCAATAACATTTGATGAAAAAGAAACACCTGTTAAGGTAGAGCATCTATGTTGTAGATAAAAGGATACAGAGTATTTTAAGCACAGTAGCCCATGACCAGATATGGTTTTTAAAATATTTCCAATGGCAATGTGGAGAAAATGTAGAGCAAAGAATAGACAAGAGGTGGGTAACCAGGTAAAAGGCTAATGAAGTAATCCAGGGCTGCCTGGGAGAGATATAAGGGCCTAGATTAAGCTACAATAGACAGGATAAAGAGGAAGCCCATCTTGAGATAACAAAACTGATGTGAGAAAGAAGGAGAAATAGAGGCTCCTTGAAGAGCCTGTCAGACTGTTTGCCATTCACTAAGATAAGGTATAAAAAGAAATGTAAATATGAGAGAAAAGAGACTATCTAGGACTTTAATAAATTGAGGATTATTTATTACCAGAGTAAATGGAAAATTATATCCAAATCAAGAAAACAGAAAATTCACTACATGACTGTTTCAATACGGCAATCGCTATATGGATATGACTGATAATAAAATTAATCTGAACATTATTCTAAAACATTTATTTAGTACTTTAGGTTATGGAGAAACTTTAGGTTCTGAGAAAATTTACTAATTATTCTGTGCATAGCTGCAAGTCCTAAGGTAAATGTGAAAAGCAAAAGAAAGCAGAGATTTTTCTTTGCTAAAATTATCAGCATAGAAGTCTCAAACCAGAGACTTAGCCAACTTCTAAGCACCAACTGCTGCCTCATATTTTCCTTTTTCACCAAGGAACTGAAAGTACTTTACAGATGTCGCCACAGATTTTTTTTTCCCCAGTGCTTTGCCTGGAAATATTTTAAGTCAGGTTATTTAGGAACCTCTTTCAGGTCACCAGCACTGAGACACTATGGAAATAGTGGTAGGACCCTTTAATAATAGGTATTATCACAGGCAAAAAGAGAATGGGAAAGAAAAATAAGGTTTTGGTAAGAATAAACAAAGAAGAAATAGAGTAGGGAGAAGAGAACTGGAGCATGCAGTCATCATGGTAAAGATGGGAAATGCCAACACATTCCTTTGAGGGCCATTTAGTTTAACTGTTGCCAACTTTGGGCCTGCACCAAAAGGTACTCTAAACAGAAGTTCAAATTTCTGTTGATCAGCTGATTATACAAAGCTGGAAATGAAAAAACACAGGATATCACACATACTAAGTATTATATCCAGAAAATTCGGACACCAAGTGGCCTCTGGGACAAGAAAAGACCAATGGCCATCTTCAATCAACATTCTGTAGCCAAGAGTTGTACTTTACAACTACATGACAAGGGCTATTGAAGCAGAAAACACACTATCATGGCTTCTCTGACTTGTGAGCTACTCCTATAGCGAGGCACCCATTTGGGACTCTTAGTATCATTATTCCACTCCATAACACTGACATCTTTCAAAAAGAAAGAGCATCAAGTTGCCTTTGTGAAGTGGAAGGTAACCCTCAAAAAGGCAGAGACATTCTTTTTTTTTTTTTTATTAACATATAGTGTATTATTTGCCCCAGGGTACATGTCTGTGAATCGTCGGGCTTACACATTTCATAGCACTTACCATAGCACAAACCCTACCCAATGTCCATAACCCAGCCTCTACCCTCGAGCAACCCTCAGTTTGTTTCGTGAGTTTAGGAGTCTCTTATGGTTTGTCTCTTTCCTGATTCCATCTTGTTTCATTTACCCCCCACCCCGCACAACCCCCCGCCCTGCCTCTCAAATTCTTCATATCAGAGAGATCATATGATAATTGTTTTTCTCTGACTGACTTATTTCGCTTAGCCTAATACCCTCTAGTTCCATCCACGTCGTTGCAAATGGCAAGATTTCATTTCTCTTGATGGCTGCATAGTATTCCATTGTATATATACACCATATCTTTATCCATTCATCTGTTGATAGACATGTAGGTTCTTTCCATAGTTTGGCTATTGTAGACATTGTTGCTATAAACATTCAGGTGCATGTGCCCATTCAGATCACTACATTTGAATCTTTAGGGTAAATACCCAGTAGTCCGATTGCTGGGTGGTAGGGTAGCTCTATTTTCAACTTCTTGAGGAACCTCCATATTGTTTTCCAGAGTGGCTGCACCAGCTTGCATTCCCACCAACAGTGTAGGAGAGTTCCCCTTTCTCCACATCCTTACCAACATCTATCGTTTCCTGACTTGTCAATTTTAGCCATTCTGACTGGTGTGAGGTAGTATCTCACTGTGGTTTTGATTTGTATTTCTCTGATAAGGCAGAGATTTTCATCTTTCTTTGTTCATGTATCCCAAGTTCTGCAACAGTGTCTGGCTGCATAAATCACCAAACAAAACAGATCATAAACCGAAGGGCACTTTTCAATCCTATCTTACTTTGCTCCTCTGCAGCACTGGACACAGGTGATTTTCCATGAATGGCTTCCTGTCTCACTCAGTAAAAGCAAAGATTTCACATTAGCCTTCAAGGCTTACCCCTGTCCCCAACTTTTAATTTCCCACTGTGCTCTCTCCTTTACTCACTCTGATCTAGCCACACCGGTCTTCTTGCTCATTTTTACTAACCAGGCACACCTAATATAGGGTTCTCTCAGCCTCCCCTCTCCACTCCCTCCCCCTGGAATGATGGCTTGCTTCCTCACCACTTTCAGTCTGTACTCAAGTGTCATTATCTCTGTAAGGACTTCCTTAATTACCTTATTTACAAGTGCCCTCCCCAACCTCACTCTGGCACTCTCCATAGCATTCACTACCATCTACCATATTATATATTTGGCATATTAACTTTGCTTAGTGTTACCTCTCCCCCAACTAGAAAATAAGTTTTAGAATGGCAGGGACTTTTGTCTGGGAACCACCATTTCTCCAGTACACAGAACAGTACGAGGCCCTAAGAAAAGGAGAAAATAGAGGACGAGGGAGCAAAGAAGGAAATTAGAATAGGGAAGACTTCCCTTCTTGTGATTCACCCCTTCCCATTATATCCGTAATACTCTTTCTCTGAATCCTCTTCGTCTGCTTGCCCCTTTGGAAGTATTCCTAGGGTTCTAACCTTCACAGTCTTCACCACAGAGCCTCTACAAATACTCCTTGCATAAACTCACCCATAAAAGAAAACATCAATGATTACCTATACACTGACAACTCCCAAATCTATTCTTTTGGACCACACCTTTTCCCTAACCCTATACCCTCATAATAGGCTATCTACTAGACAAAATCCTACCACCTAAGTTCCTCTCCTCCATCCCCTACCTTCCTTCCAGTCCTACTCACGCTGACCTACCTCACTATTCAAATCTATTTATTTATTTACTTTTAAAATTTTTATTTATTTACGTGAGAGAGGGAGAGGGAGCATACCCAGGTGCACAAGTGGGGGCAGTGAGAGGAAGAAGCAGACTGCCCACTGAGCAGTCTGCCCACACAGTGCTCAATCCTAGGACCCTGGGATCATGACTTGAGCGGAAGGCAGGCACTTAACTAACTGAGCCGCCCAGGCGCCCCTCAAATCTCTCAATAAGACCATTACTCTGTGAGGCAGAGAAGTGTTATGGTTAAGAGAACAGGACTGGTATCAGAAAGACCTGGATTCAAGTTCCCAGCTCCACTTGTTCCTCGTTAGAACTAGCTATTTCAGTCAGGACGAGTCATTTAATTTCTGCAAATGTCAGTTTTCTCACCTGTATAATGGGCTATTATTAGTGAGTCAAAATAGCACTTTATGTGAGGAAAAGCATTCAGGTGCTTCCCACAATCTACTGGCTCTTAGTTTGCATCTTTTTTCCTCTTTGTAACTGATCGCACATATTTGTGTACATACACCTACGATCACATTTTTTTTTTTTTTAATTTGAGAGAGAGAGAGAAAGTGAGAGAGAACATGAGAGGGGAGAAGATCAGAGGGAGAAGCAGACTCCCCATGGAGCTGGGAGCCCCATGTGGGACTTGATCCCAGGACTCTGGGATCATGACCTGAGCCGAAGGCAGTTGCTTAACCAACTGAGCCACCCAGGTGTCCCACGATCACACATTTTAATGACAAAAATGGGTAGCAAGCTAAGAACAAACTAGGCAATCATTACTTTTGGAATAATTGCACTTGAGCCCTAATGGGGTCAGATTTTCATGGGACATTCCATTCCTTAAAAACCTCTACAAAGCAGTCTTCCATATATAGTTTAGGAAAACATTCTTCCATTACGTTCTGTAAAGTTCCATTCACAAACAGCACAACATCATTAGACATCAACAGATGATGTCAGCCAAAGCACTGGAGCCTGGCAGGGAAAGGAGAAAGACTGCATAAAGAAGAACTGTCTCTGCATATTTCCCATTGTTTCTTGGCAAGACTTCCTCATTATGATGAAATTAGAGCTCAAAGTGATAGGCACAGCTTGGAAATAGTCTTTCAGAATTTTCAGAAATTCAAATTCAGACTTGATATCTTTAGTGATGCTATACAGTAGGTACACTAAATGTGACCAAAACAGAAATAGTATCATATCTGTTCCTGAACTTTATAACTATAAAGCCATTTAGTCAGTACTCAGGTAAAACACTTCATCTGATAAATCTCTGGTTCATAAGCAAAAAAAGGACCATAAACAATATAAAAATAATACCACATAAATATTATTTACTTATATCAAGAAAAGGGTTTAGAGGAAAAAAAAGCTCTTAGAATTATTATTAGGATTCATTTCTGAATATTAATACATATTAATAATTAGTTTAAAACTAGAGAAGTAATGAAAAAAAATGACGACAAACCTTGATTTAAATCTTAACTCTACCCCTCATGAGATCCCTGGGCAGATTACTTCCTATCTCCAAGCCTATTTCCTTCTCACCTGCAAATGCTGATAATGTACCCAACTGGCAAGGTTATTCAAGAAATTAGTGACAATTGCATATAAATTAGCATATCTGTGAAACTGTAAATATTGTAAAGTAATATTGCACAGTTGGCTACCCTGGCATAGAGTTGCTCAAGAAATGGTAATTATTACTTTTCAAATACAGCTGTCTCAACACTGAACAAATAAATAGTTACATAGGACTACTCTACAGTCAATTCTTGATCATAGTGTTTAAACTACATCCTTCAAAACAGCTAAGTAAACTTAAAGCAATTCATTTTTAGTTTTGAAATACAATCATTTTTGCAGTAAATTAACCATGTCCAAGTGAAGGTTATGGAAAGTAGTATAATAATGCAATAGTTCATAACAATCTTTTAAGAATAAGTCATAATTTAAGAAAATATTATAATTTACACAGCAATTATCAGAATGTACAGTGAGGTCCATGTCTATCGTGCTCACTGCTCTATAGCCAGTGTCTGTCCTGTGCCTGGCACATAACTGGGACCTAGTAAGTATTAGTTTAATTGCAGTCTATCTACAGCCATTCATGATTATTCCAGATTACTGGTGGTCTTATGCTAGAAGAATAACTCAAAGTAATAAAAGCACAACTTGAAAAGTAATTTTAAGAGAAAATTATTCAGAAATCTTCTGCTCTTAGAGTCATAAAAAGACCTCACTAAACCATCAGGATAGGCCCACTGTGAAAAACTACTCTATAATACACATTTGGAACCCTGGAACCAGGACAAGAGCCTGATCTGAGGCATGATCTAGTCCTCTTTTTCATCTCTGCGTTTTCTACTAGTTATTTACTTAACCACCCTTTTATTTTCAAACTTTAGGTGCCAACAACTTGAATTATACAGTTACTTTACCATTCTTCTCAGGAAAAAAAAAAGATTTTTCTCTTCCATCCAAGTACCAACCAGGCCTGACCCTGCTTAGCTTCTGAGATCAGACCAGATCCTGCGCGTTCACTGTGGTATGGCCGTAGATAAGAAAAAAGATTTTTTTTTTAAAGGTCATATTTATTTATTTGACAGAGAGAGAGAGAGAGATCACAAGAAGGCAGATAGGCAGGCAGAGGGAGTGGGAAGCAGGCTCTCCGCTAAGTAGAGAGCCCGATGCAGGGCTCGATCGCAGAACCCCGAGATCAAGACCTGAGCCGAAAGCAGAGGCTTTAACCCACTGAGCCACCCAGGCGCCCCAAGAAAAAAAGATTTTTAAATAGGAGTTAGTTTATCTACAATTATTATAGTATGTGCAATGTTATAAGCAAGCTTTAACAAAAATCCATGACACCTTGAAAAGGTTCGTTAAACATTTTAATGACATAGACCTCAAATTCTTCTTCGACAAATGAAGATAACGTATGTCGCTATTTTTTCTAAATGAATGGTAACTTTAGGATGCGCGGCAATTGAGCGATGGCTTTAGCAAAACACGAGGAGTCAAGATTCACAAAATTCACTTTCTGATTTTGTTAGGCTCCAGGCGATCTTAAAATTATACTATTCAGTTCTTCTTATGTTTCTTCCCTCCCAAGGCTGAAGCTGAACTTAATTCCTGGTAGCGTAACTTGGTAGTATGTTGGTGCCATTTCCTTCCGTTTCAGTATTTGTAATGGAATTATAATACTTGTTCGTTCCTAAAAATAAATGCCTTTCGCACGCAAAAATTAAGCATGGGATTTAATAAGATCAACTGAAAAAGAGTTCCCATCAGACCCTTTAAAATATGGGATAACATGTTTTCCTTCTCCGTAACTCCTGTGTTACTGATTATTGACACTAAAGACAATGAAGTTTTGAAGCACAGAGACGGAGACTGGAGACCGAGACAACAAAGTGAGGTGGAGCAGAGTGCTGATCTCAGCGTCTCCAAAACTTCATCAAGAATCTGTGACACGGGACAATTCAACGTGAACAAGGAAAAGCTTACACAATATCGCAATGCTGATTTGAGGACCCACCCATTTCCCGGTCTTTGGGGCGGCGAATGCCTGAAAGCAACTGAAGCTAAAGCAGCCCCAATTTTGCCCAAGAAGTGTAGCGCGACCAATTTCATGGGACTTAACCCCCAGCAGCCCAAATCGTCCACACTCCAACACCAAGGACTGAAAGCGAGACTCCCACTCCCACAGGTACAGGAGGCCTCCGCACCCACCCTGGCCCAACCTGCCCCTGCCCTCCCAGAGTAGGCCCGAAGAGGGCCCCGCGGGGTCGGTCCTCAGCCCCGGTCCGGCCAGCCGAGCTACCGTCGCCCCCCCACCTCTACCGAGTCAGATCACGGCTAGCGGCTAACAATTCTCCGCATCGGACTACCTTGGTCGTACGGATGTGCTCCATCCCGAGCAGACGTCCTCCCGCAACACGACTCACAGGGGTACCATGGAGCGAGAGAACCCGGGCGGACCCAACGACCCAGGCCCAGCAGGAACTACCAGCCGGCCAGCGCAGCGGCCCGTCAGCCCGCCCCCTGGCAGCGTCAACCGCGCAGGCGCAGCCGGCGGGCGCCGTCTCCTAGAAACACTTCCCCAAACCCCCGGCCGCGGAGGGGGCAAAAACGGGCGGGGCAGAGTGTCCTCCGAGGGAGAGCGGCGCTCGGTTCTTCCCGGGCTGCCATGGGTCCTACAGCGCCCCCTGCTTGTGGAGGCTCGCCACCACCACCCTCCCAACCCCCAATCCCCAAGATTCTAAGTATCATCAGATATATTTACTGTAGCCCTATTTGAAACAATAAAAATTCCCAATACTCGGGGTGCCTGGATAGCTCAGTGGTTAGGCCTCTGCCTTTGGCTCAGGTCATGATCTCAGGATCCTGGAATGAGCCACATATCGGGCTCAATTCTCTGCGGGAAGCCTGCTTCTCCCTCTCCCATTCCCCGTGTTTCTGTTCCCTCTCTTGCTGTATCTCTCTGTCAAATAAATAAATAAAATCTTTTTAAGAAAATATTCCCAATACTACATAATCAGTTATGTAAAAGTCTACCATATGCACCGGTTATCCATTAAAAATCATTGAGCTGATCTTAAATAAATAAATAAATATTCGATGGGCAAAAAATGTATATAAATATATATATTAATGTGTATATATATATACACAGTACATCCTAACAAGTAAAAACCGAACAAACTGAAAAATCATCAACTTTTCCTAGATCTACAAGAGAACTGAGGTCACAGGGCAAATCTTTACCTCCAAAATTAGAGAGGGGGTAGGCAAATACACAAATTAAGGGAATAGAAACACACAAGCAACAACCTTCCTGGGAGCTTGTGCCAAGCAGCAGCCTTACCGGGCACCAGTGCTGGGCACTTTCTTTTACCCAGTACATCATGTTCAACAATCCAGAAGACCTTACAAGGCATACTGAAGAGCAGAAAACAGTGTGAAGACACAGCAAGCATCAAAGCCAGACTTGGATATGACAGGGATGTTGGAATCATCAGATTGAAAATTTAAAACAATTAGGATTAATATGCTAAAGGACCTAATTTATCCGGATAAAGGAGACAACGTAAGCAGAGATGGGAATCCTAAGAAAAAACTGAAAAGAAATGCTAGAGATAAAAAAAAAAAAAAACATGCTGCAAAATAAATGAGTAATGCATTTGATAGGGTTATTAACAATCTGGACATAGCTGAGGAAAGAGATCCCTATCCACAGAGAGCTTGAAGATATCTCAACAGAAACCTCCAAAACTAAACAACAAAGAAAACAAAGACTGAAAAAACAAAGCAAAACAAGACAAAACAAAATCAGAGCAGAATATCCAAGAACTACGGGACATCTACAAAAGGTGTAATACACACACACATAATGAATATCCGAAGATGAAAAAAAGGAACATAAGCATGTATTTGGAACAATAATGTCTGAGATATTCCCTCAAATTAATGTCATACACCAAAAGTCAGACCCAGTAAGTTCAGAGAACACCAAGCAGCATAGATGTCAGAAAGATTGCATATCATTCTCAAACTATAGCAAGTCAAAGGTAAAAAATTCTGAAAAAGTCAGAAGGAAAAAACAGTCTACCCATAGAAGAACAAAGATAACAATCACATTTGACTTCTCTTCAGATGTGATGAGGCTGAACAAGCAAGAAAAGAGTAAAGAGAAATAAAGACTTTTTCAGACAAACAAAAATTGAGCAAATTTTTTGCCAGTAGAGCTGCCTTGGAAAAAAAATGTTAAAAGAAGCCCTCTTGAGAGAAGGAAAATGATGTAGGTCAAAAACTTGGATCTACATAAAAAAAGGAAGAACATTGGAGAAGGAATAAGTGAAAGTAAAAGAAAAACATTTTCTTATTCTTTATTGATGTAATAAAAATAGTTTGTTCAAAATAATAACACTAATATATCTGATTATGCATGTGTGTGTACACATGTGTATGTGTGTGTTTATGTATAATTGAAATGAAGAGGAGGACAGCAATGATTCAAGGGATGGAAGGGATGAAGGAGGAATTAGGATTATTTTGTTATAAAGTACTCGCACCACCAAAAAAAATTACGCTGCGGAGGAATATTACATAACAAAAATGTTGTATGCTGTATTACTGAATGAAAAATACTCTGGCTATAGAATTATAAGGTCAATGTGACTCTGTTTTGTAATTCTTATTTATATAAACAAAAAGTTTACATTTTGGGGTATCTGGATGGTTCAGTCCATTAAGTGTCTATCTTCAGGGGACACCTGAGTGGCTCAGTTGTTTAAGCAACTGCCTTTAGCTCAGGTCACGATCCTGGAGTCCTGGGATTGAGTCCTGAATCCCGCCTCCTGCTCAGTGGGGAGTCTACTTCTCCCCTCTCATGTTCTCTCTCTCATTCTCTCTCAAATAAAGAAATAAATAAGATTTTAAAAAAAAAGTGTCTATCTTTAGCTCAGGTCATGATCCCAGGGTGCTGGGATCAAGTCCCACATTGGGCTCCTCGCTCAGTGCAAAGCAAGCTTCTCCCTCTGCCTCTGCCTCTCCTCTTGCTTGTGCACGCTCTCTCATTCTCTTTCTCTCTCTGTCAAATGAATAAGTAAAAAAATCTTTAAAAAAAAGTTTGCATTTCTCGATGGGAGGATTGTGGGCGATTTTTTTGTAATTCATCTATTTCAGTTTTTCTCAGTCTGAAGTGATTTTGCCTTTCAGGCTATATTTAGCAATCTCTGGAGACATTTTGGGTGGTCACTACAGGGTGCACGTCTGGAGAGTGCTACTGGTATCTAGTGGGTGGAGGTTAGCTCTGCTGCTGAACATCCTGCAGTGCACCAGACACACCCCCCACCATAAAGAATTATCCAGACCAGGGGTGCCCGGGTGACTCAGTGGCTTAAAGCCTCTGCCTTCGGCTCAGGTCATGATCTCAGGTCCTGGGGTCGGGCCCCACATCGGGCTCTCTGCTTAGCAGGGAGCCTGCTTCCCCCTCTCGCTCTGCCTGCCTCTCGGCCTACTTGTGATGGATCGCTCTGTCAAATAAATAAATAAATACTTTTTTTAAAAAAAAGAAAATTTGCATTGATATGGAGAAATTGCCTGTGTTGGATATATCACAACCACAAAAAAGTTAATAGATGGATTTACAGCCTAGATTCTCACTACCTAAAAAACTTCCCCCCAAATGTCAAGCTGTGAATATAACTGAAAGAGTGCTTGAAATTAGTAGTACCTAGGAGTCTTACTACAGCAAATACAAATCCCTTTTGTTGATATGTCCCTCTACAATAGGTTTCAAATAATTCTCACAATTAGTTTTTAAAGGAAAATAATTCATCATAATAAAAAAAATAACTAGTACACAAGGAAACAATTCTCAAGAGATCATTGACAGTTACAAACTAATGACAATAAAAGATTTTATAATTGTCATGCTTTGTTTATAAAACAACTGTTTTGTTTAAAGAAATGAAAGACCTTTAAAATATCTGCAGTATATGGGAAAATGATTTTTGAATGATATAGCAAATATGAAGAGGAGTCAAATATAACTTCCACAAATGAAATACAAAAATTGGAATGGAAAGCTCATTGGATGGCTTTAACAGATTAAACAAATAAGAAGAAAGAATTAGGAAACTGGAGATTACTGAAAGAAAATTATCCACCGAGGAAAGGAATACAGAGAGACAAAAAGATTATATGAAAAGAAGCTAAGAAAAATGGAGGATAGAATGAAAAGATCTAACAGAAACCTGATCATAGTTTCATAAGAATTAAGCGAGAGAAGAAGAGTGACTGGGGCAAAGACAATATTTGAAGAGATAATGCCTGGCATTTTTTTTCAGAATGCATGGAAGACACCAATCCACAGAATAAGGCAATCAATGAATTCCAAGTATGATAAATAAAAAAAAAAAATCCATCTCTAGGCACATGAGAGGGAACCGCCAGTTCACTATGGTGAATTCATTATGGCAACGCCAAAGACAAAAATGGGGATCTTAAAAGTAGCCAGAATAGAAGTACAAATTACCTCCAGTAGATCAACAATTAAACCTACCAAGGACTTCTTATCAGCAATAGAAGCCATGTAACATTGCAATGGTATCTTCCACATACAGAAAGAAACAACTGACAATCTCAAGTACTTTTCCAGGGGCACCTGGCTGGCTCAGTCAGTAGAGCATGTGACACCTGATCTCAGGGTTGTAAATTTGAGCTCCATGTTGGGTGTAGAGATTACTTAGGAAAAAATCTTTTAAAAAATTAATATAAATAAATAAATAAATAAATAAATAAATAAATAAACAAACAAATAAATAAATAAAATGCTTCTCCTGGGAAAAAATATCTTTCAGAAAATGAGAGTGAGGGAAAAATCATTTTCCAAAAAGCAAAAACAAAAAGACTGATCTTGCCATGATCTACATACTAAAGCAAATTTTAAATTTATACTTTAGAATAAGGAAAATGATCACAGATGGAAGATCTAAGCTACAAAAGAAATGAAGTTTTTTTAAATGTAAAGAAATGCATAAGTGTAAATAAACACTGACTGCATAAAACAATAATTATGAAGTTTTGTAAAATTGAAAAACAATTTAAATGTATGAGTGAGGAGTGGAATAAAGTATCATAGGATCCTTTCATCACCTTGGTTGAAAGAAGGAATACTAGTTAACTTTAGTCTTAAAAAGTTGTGTTTAGAGGCACCTGAATGGCTCAGTCACTTAAGCATCTGATTTTTAATTTTGGCTCAGGTTATGATCTTGGGGTTGTGAGATCAATCCTGCTTAAGATTCTCTCTTTCTTCCATTCCTTCTGCCCCTTCTCCCATATCCCCATCCCTCTCAAAAAAAAAAAAAAAAGTGGTTTTTATGTTTTAATTACTAGGGTAACTGCTTGTAGAAACAGCATGTAAGTTCCAATTTAGTAGAAGATGAAAATGGAATTGTATTTGCCACAGCATAAAAAGAATGTCAGATGTCAATGAACAAATTTAACTAAGTTTGTATATTTATAGAAAATGTTAAAACTCCAAAAATGGATGGATAGAAAGTATATTGAGATAGATCAATCTCATTCTCAATAGAAAACTCAATTTTAAAATATATTAATTCTTCCCAAACTAATCTACAAATTCAATGTATTCCCAATCACTATCCTAACAGGTTGGTGTGTGTATATATTTTGGGGGTGCAGGGGAATTGTCGGTATGTATGTATGATGAGCTGATTCTACAACCTATATGGTAATATAAAGGGCTAAGAATAATTCTGAGGAAGGACAAGAAGGCAAGATTTTCCCAAAGGAATCTTCGAGACTTTATAAATTTATAGTAATTAAAGTGGTGTGTTGCAAGAATAGGCAAACAGAATGAAAGTCCAGAAATAAAACCACATATATGTAGATATTTGATTTATGAAAAATGTGATATTGTAGATCAGTATGGGGAAACTCTATTTTCAGTAAATGGGGCTGAGAAAATTTGCTATCTATATGGGTCAAAAGATGAAATTTGACCCTTAACTCACACTATGCATTCCTATGTTGATTAAAGACCCAAATGTGAAAAGCAGCATTATAAACTTTTGGAGGGTAGGTGAGAATATTCTCATGACTTTATTATAGAGAAAAATATTTAAACAGACTATAAAAACATTGTAGATAGTAAATTGAACAGTACTTAAATTGTACATTTCTATTCCTAAAAAAACCAAAACCAATAAACGGTACAAGGACAAACCATAGAGAATAAGAGTAAGGCAGGTTTGTTGTTTTTTTTTTTTTTTTATATTTTATTTATTTGACAGAGAGAGCAAGTAGGAGGAAGGAGCAGAGGGAGAGGAACAAGCAGGCTCTGTGTTTAGCCCCACATGGGGCTTGATCCCAGGACACTGAGATCATGACCCGAGCTGAAATCAAGAGTGGGAGGCTTAACCAACCCAGCCGCCCATGTGCCCTGAGTGTAAGGCAATTTTAATATATATAATATACAAAGGATTCATATTCAGAAAGTATAAAGAACTCCTACAAATAAATTAGAAAAAGGCAGAGGCTCCACAGAAAAATGGGAAAAACATTTGAACAGGACTTCACTAAATAGGATAGCCAAAAGTTCAATAAGTATATGTAAAAGTATTTAACTTTATTATTAATCAGGAAAATTCAAAAATATGGAGAGTAACATGTTTTGGCAAGGATATGTAACAGCATGGGCTCTCAGACCATGGTTGCTGTGGAAGTGTAATTTGTTACAAAGCCTTTCGAAAACAATTTATCATCCCCTTATCCAGTGGAACATGTACATAGCCTACGAACCATCAACTCACTCCTAAATGTAGACTCAAGAGAATCTTAAATATATGCAATACGATACATGTATAATAATGTTTATAGCAGCCCCATTCTAATAGCCTAAAACTGTAAACAATAGCAATAGGAAAATAGGTACATGGTGATATAGTCATAAAATGGAATACTATGCAGTAGTGGAAAGGAACAATCTTCAGTTACATGTAACAAGGATAAAACTTAAACATAAAGTTGAGCAAAAGATGCAAGGCACAGGGGCACCTGAGTGGCTTAGTCAGTTAAGCACCTGATTCTTGATCTCAGTTCAGGTCTTGATCTCAGGGTCGTGAGTTCAAGCCCCACTCTAGACCTCACACTGGGTGTGGAGCCTACTTAAAAAATAATTTTAAAAAAAGATACAAGGCGGGGCGCCTGGGTGGCTCAGTCGTTAAGCGTCTGCCTTCGGCTCAGGTCATGATCCCGGAGTCCTGGGATCGAGCCCCGCATCGGGCTCCCCGCTCTGCGGGAAGCCTGCTTCTCCCGCTACCATTCCCTCTGCTTGTGTTCCCTCTCTCGCTGTGTTTCTCTCTGTCAAATAAATAAAATCTTAAAAAAAAAAAAAGATACAAGGCATAAAATGATGCATAGGGTATGATTCCATTTATATGATAGTTCAAAAATAGGCAAAGCTCAACTATGTTTAGGGGTGAGCATGTAGGTGTTAAAACCATAAAGAAAAGTAAAGAATATATCCTTACAATAGCTAGGATAATGGTTACCATTTGAGTGTGATTGAGGAAGGGCTTCTACTAAGTTGCTTGCAGCACTCAGTTTCTTGATGTGAGTGGTGGTTACAATGGTGTTTAGAGATGATGGTGTCTAGTTATACAGTACTCATATACTTTATGCATTCTTCTGCAAGTATGATATTTTCACATTTGGAAAAATTCTATGAAGTAGGAAATTTGAACTTTTTTCCAAAATAATATATAATGCTTTTAAAAATTCAAGAGTAGCATAAAACTTATAACAAAATTGGTAATCCCATGCTTCACCACTATTCCTACTTCCCCAAAGCACTCATTTTGATTTTTGTCTTTTCCTTCTGTTTTTTACTTCCATGTGTCTAAGTAACATAGTTATGAGACTCTTTTTTTATTTTTTTTTTCAGTTTTAGATAATCTCTGTTTACTTCCTTCAGTGAAGATCAGAATTTCAAATTTTACAACATCCCTGCTCCCAGACTCACATTTCTCCCTCCCCTTGTCCTCCTAGAATTTTAATACTTTAAAAAAATTAAATGCACATTCATATTGTCATTATTATTCTTATATACTGCTCATGGTTAATTAAAATTAAGTATACACTACTTACAGTTCCTTTCTTATATAATCAAAGTTTTTTCCTGGCTCAATGGCCTCTTGGAGTAATTTGCTTAGCCTCCTTTGACTCGTGTTAACTAGTCTCACACTAGATCCACTATTCCTCATGGTTAACTCTGGAAGATAATCTCTTACTCCATTGCTTTTCCTTGAGACATCTTTCTAGAGGTCCCTGGATACCTCTAGGAACCTCTTTTCCTCTTGTTCCACTCTGATCTAGTTGTCCTCTGGGCCTACCAAACAGATACTATCTTTGGGACTCCCCTTCACCATCAGCCAGGGAAATGTCCTAATAAGTCTTTTGTGTTGAATTCCTAGATCTTATGTTTTATTCTTCTTGATTTGCTTAATTTGTTCTGTTTTGTTTTGGTAGAGTATATTCTCTTTTTTTTTAATATTTTATTTATTTATTTGACAGAGAGAGAGAGATCCCAAGTAGGCAGAGAGGCAGGCAGAGGTGGGGGGGGCGGCGGGAAGCAGGCTCCCTGCAGAGCAGAGAGCCCAATGCGGGGCTCAATCCCAGGACCCTGAGATCATGACCTGAGCTGAAGGCAGAGGCTTTAACCCACTAAGCCACCCAGATGCTCCTGGTGGAATATATTCTTTATTGACTTCCTGAAATAAGGTGAAAGGTAAATCTTTGATGGATAGTTTGGTTGGGTCTAGAAAACTGCTGGAAAAAAAATTTCTCTTAGGATTTAAAAAAATATTTTTTATTACATTTATATTTTATAAATATTTATATATAAATATATTATATTAATACAATATATTATAATTTATATTTTATTATAATAATATTTTTATTATGTTCCGTTAGCCACTGAACTAAATCATTAGTTTTTGATGTAGTGTTCAATGATTCTTTAATTGCACAAAACACCCAGTGCTCATGCTAACATGTGCCCTCCTTAATACCCATCACTCTGTTACCCTATCCCTCTACCCCCTTTTGAGAGCTCCCAGAAACACATCCTAAGTTCCAATGTGCCTGTTCAGAAATCTGATTAGTTCCTCATTTTCCTGTGCGTGTCCCCGCTTTATTTTCTCAGAAAGCTTTTTGGATCTCTTTACCCCCATGATCTCAAATTTTAGAAAAAGGAAGCTCGGTTTTCTCTTTTATTTCCATCCAGTGTTTTACACATATGCTAAGCTCTTTTAATCTAAAAACACATTTCTTTGGTTCTGGGAAATTTTCTTGTATTATTTCTGAGATAATTACTCTTTCTTACTTTTTCTCTATTTTTTCTGCCCTGCCCTATTTTTTCTGCATTTTTTCTCCCTCCTTTCTTCTGCTCCTTATTGTTCTTCCTTCCTATTTCTCTCCCTTTCTCCCTTATTTCTTTTATCAGATGTGAAAACTCCTGGTCTGACTCTTATTTTATTATCCTTTTATTCCTATTCTCTAGGTCTTTATCTTTCTAATATACTTTCTGGGAAATTCTTACAACTCTATAGTTCATTGTTTCTAATACTTTTTAATTGCTGCAGTTATATTTTTAATTTCTAAGAGTTCTTTTTAAATTTTAAATAGACCTTAGTTTTAGGACAGTTTTAGATTCATAGAATAATTGAAAAGGTAAGGCAGACAGTTCCCACATACTTCATATCTAGTTTCTTCTATTATTAATATCTCACATTAGTATGGCATTTTGTTACAATTAATGAACCAATATGGATACATTATCATTAACTAACATTCATATTTTATTCAGATTTTTTTTAGTTTTTATCTATTGTCCTATTTCTGTGCCAGAATTCCTCCAGGATACCACATTACTTTTAGGAGTCATGTTTCCCTTGACTATAACAGTTTTTCATTTTATTTGCATTTTTTATAACTTTGACAGTTTTGCAGAGTCACTGGTCAGGTATTTTGTAGAATGGCCATGTGTTGGAATTTTCCTAATGTTTTTCTCATACTTGAACTAGGGTTAAGGATTTGGGGGAGGAAGATCACAGAGATTAAAAAAAAAAAAATGCCATTTTGATTACATCATGTCAAGGGTACATATCCCCAACATGATCAACCACTGTGGATGTTCACCTTAATCACCTGACTGAAGTAATGCTTATCAAGTTTCTCCTCCATAAAGGTACTATGTCCCCATTTCTATAGTGTCCTCTTTTGAAAGAGATCGCTACTCACAGTCTACACATATGGAGTAGGAAGTTGTTCTCCCCTTCTTGTAGGGCAGGGTTGCTACATAAATTATTTGGAATTCTTCAGCACAAGATATTTTTCTATTCTTCCCTATTCATTCATTCATTCATTCCATTCATTCCATCACCTGTTTACATCAGTATGGACTCATGGATGTCATTTTATACTTTTGGTTACAATCTGAGAGTTCCTTATTTTCTTGCATGAATAATTCCAGCTTTGGAATTGGCAATCAGGAAATCTTTCACTTGACTCTTATATCCCTTTGACATCCTTCATCAATATACATGGAGCGCTTTTTTTTTTTTTTTAGCATTTCCTTACTTTCTGGCACTACAATATGCTCCAGGCTCATCTTGCGTCTTTTTCAACCTCGCTCTTAGAATTAACTGTTTCTCCAAGGAGATCTACTTCTTTTAACTGGAATGATATTAGAATCCAAGATCTGAGCACTAGGTGTGACTACTACTACTGGAATATTGTTCCTTTCAGGCTAAGACTTCATTTGATTAAATACATTTTCCTTTTTCCAATTTTTTTTTTGTAGCACCTGGTACTGATTTTGTGGATCTCATATCTCTAGGTATGAAATCATACCTATAAACTAAATGATTTATTCATTTTTGCTTTCCAAATTATCTCTATTCCCTCTATATGCCTTTGTTGTTTTGGTTTCAGATTTTAACATCACAACTCTTCTCTAATATCTAATGATCTTCTACCATCCTTTCAAGAAATAAAATGTTAATTAGAAACAGTCTTTGTAGGAGAGTTTGACAATTGGCAAACCAAGTTATAGAACAATGAGGTAAACATTTTGTTGGGGATCCCTCATTTCACTTTTTAAAGGGACTGTACATTTGAATGGGCACAAAGAAGTCTGGGAACAGATGTCTTGTTGGCAGCAGTAGCAGAGACTGAGTAGAAGCCCCAGTTAGACACCACATACAAAATCCAAAGGATCCAGGCCTTTAGCTTCTCTGTCAGTAGCTCTATCCCTGGCGATTACTGCAAGAAACAAAGAGCCCTAATTCCTCTGTCACTACAAAGGGGTGGTTCACTCAAGGGAAACAAAGAGACACCAAAAAGGAGAAGAGTTTAATTCATTTAGATGTGTTTTACTCTTGTTAATGTTCATCAAGCATATGGTCCAGTTAAGAGGAAAGTGCAATGATGTTCCTAAACCCTCTTTCCCTCAACAAGTGGGAGTGCAATAAAATTAATCAGATCAAGTATTTCCTGCTGTCTTCATCTCATCACTCATGCAGATAGGGCACTTATAACAGGTATAGTTTTCAGTGAAGGAGTCCACTGAGGCTAACCCAAAGGAAGACCAGACAGCCAAGAAGAGATCTGTTTATTAGGGTTAATTAGACTGGTGAATATCAAAATACCAACTTAATCATTGACCATGAGAAATAGAATTTAAAGCAGACAGTAATGAGGTCAAATAGTCTCTTCCTATAAAGGTATGCGGACACTTTACAGTTGAGAAGTTTGCTTAGTTAGCATGAATTCAGAGCAAGGGAAATAGGAGAGAAAAAAATGTTATGATAGGCTGTTCTCATTCAGCCCAAATCCTGATGCATCTGTAAATCCTATTGGGAAGTATCAACTACAGGACAAGATAGTAGTGTTTCTGGGCCAGGGAAGCCTCTGGAGGCAGCCCTGAAGGTTCATTATTATAGGGGTATATCAAGTAACCCTAATTTAGGCTTTATTGCTGAAAAAGCCCCCTTCTGAGGGGGCTCTGTTGTTTCTTTAACCATGCCATTTGGCCAACTAAGTTCCTACAAGACATGGTCTAGATGCCACATATCTTTCTATGGAATCCTTAAATGTTTGTTCTTTGATTAATTTTGTTGTGATATGTATAGTTATAACTTCCTTTGTCATCCAAGTTCTAGGGGACACCTAAATTTTGCCTTATATGTGCCTACAAAAACAACTTACGATACTGATGTAACTAGTTATTGATTACTTTAATGAAGTGGCATTTTCTTAATTGACATTCCATTTAAAGATGGTAGTTTTTTGCATCAAAAATAACAAATACACAACAAAGCATTAAATAAACAATCATGATGTTTTGAAATAATGAGGAATCAGACTCTACTGCATTCATTTCTCCCTAATGCTTAATGCTTGTTTTAATATTGTTAAAAAAAACAACAACACTTACTTCCCTTACAAAATGTGTGAGTGTTGTCTGATACTATGATTGTCATGTGAGATAATATTTCATATTTTAAAAGTAAGTGTTGATGCTTTTATAATTATGTTTACTATTTGCCATCTAATGAGATGTTGTAAAAGCAATTATATTTCTTAATTTGGTTGTTTCTTAAATAAACATAAGTTATTAAAAGAACAAGAATATTTCATTTGACTCCATTTCTTAACTTTTATTTTTAGGTATATTGCAGAAAATGAAATATGATCAGAATTCCTTCTGGAATCAAAGTTATCTAAATTCAAATCTCATTTCTGCTGTTCACTTTCTGTGTGTGAGTTTAGCAAAATTATTGAATTTCTCTAACTCTTGCTTTACTTATTTGTAAGTATTAGTACTTATCATCATCTTCTCCACTGAGTTATTTGTGTTAGTTAAATGATGTAATGAAGAGAAATGTTCAAGCTTAGTAGCTGGCCTCAATGAATGCTCAATAAATAATAGCTGTGTGCGTGGTTGTTTTAAGAATGCATCCCAGAATCTCTGGAGAGGTCTGCACACCTGCTGATCCTCATTCTAACTCTTCAGCCGTGAGTTTAGGAATTTACTTGGATCAGGCTGTGTTCATTTGAGGAGAATGGGTGATGGATGAAACATTTGTTCTTATCTGAGTGACTGTATGCTGTATGCAAGTGATCACACTACATATTCTATACCTGCAGGTGAGGAAGTGCACCTGGCCCAGCAAAGTGCACATAGCCAAGTTAGCTGCTATGCCTCAGTCTCATACTGGGAGGGAGAAATAGTATATTTCCAGAAGGTTAGTATGACTCTCATTCTCTCAGGATCTGAGGGTTTGGAGGCTGGCTTGCTCCTCATTCTGTCTTAAAGAAAATTTCTCATCATTTTTCAATGTATCCTGATTGTGTGATTTTCTCTCTGAATCCTTTAGATGAGTAAATCTTGATGATTTACCCAAGTGGTATCCATGTCTGATCTTTCTGTCCATTCACACTGGCTATTAACATTGGTTGATACAGTGGTCAGTCGTGCTCTATTCTATGTAATCCCTTTGTTGAACACTGGAATCTTATGGTGTGAAACAGGTAGCAGTTTTTTCTTCACAGTTACCCTTTAAGGCTGCTTTGTTGGCTCTTCCTTTACCTCTTGATAGCTTTGTACTGATTACTTTGGGTTTTAGAAAAATCTGATTTTTAGGAGTCAGGGTTCAGTCTAACATAAATATAAATTTGCCCCTTTTTCCTATTCAAAGACTATTTTTCCTATATCTCCCCAGTTTGATAACAGTGGCATTGGAGGTGGGGACAGGGTGGGGGGAAATCTGCTCTGCCAAGTTTGTTTCACTTTTTCTCTGTTTGCTTACTAGCCTTTGGTCCTTGGGTCTCAAGATTCTTGTGTGGCAGATGCCTGAATGCTCTTCTGTTTCCCTTGGGCACTCAATCAGTTGGTTAATCCTTTCCCCACTCTCTGGGATCTCCAGGTCTTCTCGGTTCTGAAATAAGTGCAACCCTCTCCAGTTCATTTCTTATGAGCTAGCTGTTGCTTTCTGATATACTTGAGGCTTGGCTATTCTTTTTCTTCTAGATTCACTTGAAACTTCTCTGTATTCCATGTCTGTCGCCCATGTTTCAATAACAAGACCTATCAGTAACTCTGTCTTCCCACATCTCCCCCCAACATATGTACACAGTTGTGTGCTTAAACTACTTTGAAGGAATTTCTATTCCTTGTAACCAAAAGAGATCTAATTAAGCTATGGGAAAACTGATCAAAGGGAGTTGAGGGAAATTTTGTGCATGCTATGGAACAGTCTTATGAATGTATTTCTGCTTCATGACAGTGGATTCTGAGTCCCTCAGGTACAGTGACTTGTTTCCTTAAAATATGAGAACAATAAATGCAAATACATTCTCCCGTGTTTTTGAGACTAGAACCCAACTGTGCCCTCTGCTAACATAATAAAATTAGATAACAGGATATTTTGTTGTTGCCTTTATCACTATATTCCAGTCTTATAGATAATCTGGACCTTGGTTCATCATGGCTATTTCCTGTTTCTTCAGTAACACATGCAAAATTTACCTTTTAGTGTGGGTTCCTACTTAAACTGGTATATTGAGTTTAGCTATGAATAACAGAGACCTAACTATGATAACTTCACACAGAAGTTGATTTTTTTTTCTTTCATTTAAAAGAAGTCTAAAGGGGCACCTGGGTGGCTTAGTTGGTTGAGCGTCTGCCTTCAGTTCGGGGTGTGATCCCAGGGTCCTGGGATCGAGCTCCATGTCCGGCTCCCTGATCAGCGGCAGAGTTTGCTTCTCCCTCTCCTTCCATCCCTCTGCCTGCTCAAGTGCTCTCTCTCTCTTTCTCAAATAAATAAACAAAATCTTAAAAAAAATAAAAGAAGTCTGAAGGTAGGCAAACCATGCTGACAAGATGACTCTATGATACTATTTTTCTGATACACCCTCCTTAGCATATAACTTTCATTCTTAAGTTCCTCACAGACCAGGATGGCTGTTGGAGACGTAGCCATGTGTCTAAGTCCCAGGCAGCAGGAAAGAAGGAGGAGGAGAATGGCAAAAGGGATATCTGGTAACTACTCCTTTAAATGAGTCATAGTCATTCATGAGGTGAGTCTCATCTCAAGTCTCCTACATACATCTAATCGGCCACAGGTAAATGTTTGCCACACTGAACAAATTGGGATTTTTTTAAGGAAAAAGGGAAGCATGAAAATGAGTGGCAACAAGATAGTTTCCCTTACTTATTTTATGCCAACATCACCAAGTTTCTTTTTCTGATTTTATTCTTATTCAGTATCGTTATCAGGTCAAGAAAGCATTATGTAAAACTCCCTATATTGCTTTCCTTTTTTTATTTTTCATTTCTTACGTGACGGGTGAAAAATTTTATCAGGAAACAGATCAATACTGGATCTATTCTTGGAAACTTTTGTTTTAGATTTAGGCTCCAATTTTTTATTATGAAAAATTTCAAACCTATAGAGAAGTTGAGAGAGCAATGCAATGAACACCCATGTATCTTTCTTGTAGAGTCACCAATTATTAACATTTTGTCACATTTTGATTATTGATCTATCTCTAAATTTTGTTGTATCTTTTGAAAATTTAATAGGATTTTTATAAAAAGTTAGGACACTATCTAAATTTTTAAAGTCAATAGATCCCCCAGAATAAATTCAAGACAGAAGCCAAATGGTTATGCATAGGCCCTAAATTATAACTTCTCTCTTGGATATTTCAGAGGATCAGACCATACATATTGCAGATCCTTTTAAATAGACTTAAGATTCCAACTTCCTTTCTATGTTAGAACCTCTCAAATTATTCTTTTCAGAGTTATCCTGATTTGAACATACCATGGAAACAGGCCTCTTTAGACATTTTAATACAAGTTGAAATTAAATTTTTTTTACAGTGCTATTGCCTTTCAGATAGTTGTTTGATTATGACATTAGCAACGTCACCATACAGCCAGTAAATCAGCAAAAGATGGGGTTTCTTAGCATGGTTCTCACAATATAAAAAAACAAGGGGAAGGAAAGTGGTTTGTTACATAATTTAGAGTCTGAATAATTTGCTTCATCCTCAGAAAGCAGTAATTCCCATAGAATTGATATATAGATTCAGGTCTCCCAGTGTCAAAGAATATCTGAAACATCCTTTGGAATAGAATATGTTACTCTAAATAAGGAAGGTTAAGCCAAATGCCTGTGGTCCATGGTTTTGCCTGGATGCATAGACTTTAGGCTTAAATAGGCAAGAAGTTTATGTGGACATTTTACATCAAGCTTTCCACTGAATAACCAAATTACTGGCTTATAGAAATTGCTCTCTTTGGAGTTTTATTTCTGTAGAACAAAGGAGGTAGCGTGTTTTCTTTCTGCTAATAGGACAAGCAGAGGAAGTTATATGACAAGAGGTCTTTGAGGTCCAGTCTTATACTCGGTGTATAGAGAGCCTTGTTACAGATTGTAATACTATTGTTTATTAAGTAGTCCACTTTCTATCCCTGAAGTGCTCCTCTCTGTGGAATCTCCGGGGTCACTGCTGCATAAACTACTCTGCCAGATACAAGACAGAAATGCCATACTAAAACTTTTATAAAGTTAAAAGAATACTTTATCAATTTGAGTGGCTCCCCCAAAACTCAAACTTTTATCTAAGTCATATTTCTCACTACTTTTTAAATAAACTTATTTATATTTTATTTATTTAGCTTTTTAAACATAGACTCCGCACCCAACACGGGGCTTGAATTCATGACCTTGAGAATCAAGAGTTGCATGCTCTACCAATTAAGCCACCCAGGTGACCCTTTTAAATTTATTTTTAAAACTGTTTTAGATTTACAAAATGATTGCGAAGATAACTCCTATATGGCCCACATCAGTTCCCCCTATTATGAACATATATTAGTCCCTACTACATTTTTTTTTTTTTTTTTTTATTTGACAGAGAGAAACACAGCGAGAGAGGGAACACAAGCAGAGGGAATGGTAGCCGGAGAAGCAGGCCTCCTGCAGGGCAGAGAGCCAGATGCGGGGCTAGATCCTAGGACCCTGGGATCTGACCTGGGCCGAAGGCAGCTGCTTAACGACTGAGCCACCCAGGCGCCCCGTCCCTACTACATTTTTACATGCTCTTTCCTTCTAGCTAATCTTACATGTTTTGTTAATTAATATATAAACTGTATGTGCCAAGCATTTTTTTTTTTTACAAGATTTTATTTATTTATTTGACACAGAGAGAGAGAGAGAGAGAGAGAGAGACAGAGCAAGTACAAGCAGGGGGAGTGGCAGGCAGAAGGAGAGGGAGAAGTAGGTTTCCCGCTGAGCAAGGAGCCTGGTGTGGGGCTCCATCCCAGAACCCTGGGATCATTACGGAGCAGAAGGCAGACACTTAACTTACTGAGCCACCCAGGCGCCCCTGTGCCAAGCATTTTGACCTTACTAATTTTATGTTGATTTTCTTCAAAAGTTTTGGAAAGAATACACAATGGAATTAAAAGATGTAGGGAGCCATATTCTATCTTCCTCCAAAAATCATCTGAATCTTTTTTTTCCAGTCAAAATTACCTTTTGACTACATTTGACTAAATTGACTACTACAATTTTTACCTACAAAATTACCAAAAAACCTTAGATTTTTCCCTTATAGTCCTCTTATTGACCATCTTTTAAGTTATCACTAATAGCATTCTCTAGATCACTGAAGCTCTAAAACCCTAAATATTTTATTTTTTTGCTCCTCCTGTTCAATCACTATGAAATTTTTCTTTATACTACAGTTCAAATATGTCCCTTTTTTATTATTCTTATGGTGACTTCCATAATATCTAAAATGCTAGTTTTTTAATTAAACAAATACAGAGGTGATATAAGTGCTCAAGCTGCCATAACAGAATACCACAGTCTGGGTGGCTTAAATAACAGAAATTTATTTCTCACAGTTTTGGAGGCTGAGAAGTTCAAGATTAAGGTACTCATCAGCTTCCCTTTTGCCTAAGAAGGCTATCTTTTGTCTCTAATGTTTCTTCTTAGGGGAATTAATCCCATCATGAGGACCCCATCCTCATGACCTCATCTAAACCTAATTATCTTCCACAGGCCCTATTTTCAAACACCATCACATCAGAGGTTAAGGCTTTAACATATGAACTTCGGAGGGATGCGATTCAGTTTACAGGAGGCAGCAATGCCCAACCTCAACACCGGACAAAATGCTGCATTAAGAGGAGCTGTGAGACCTTAGTTTAGATTTGTCATACGGAGGACAAGTGCTAGCCTCAAGAGTCACTGGGTGTTCCATCAAGGCAGTGCAGTGGTGAGAATTATGTTTTAGGAGAGCAAATCTGGTGATTGCTTATGGGATGAATTTTACTGGAAGAAATCAAAGGTAGGGAAACCATTTGCGGGAGTATAACAATCTCTGAATTAAGACCCACATTATGATGACAGCACCTTAAATGCACCACTGACATGAAGCCTCTCCTGATCCTTCTACAAGAGAGGATCTCTTCCCCAAATCTACATTTTTCTTATGTATAGGGCTTGCTCATGGAATCCTTAAATTCCGCACTATATTGTGCTTGGTACTGTACTTATCCCTTCCACTTTGCAGTTCAAAGAGGCGTCAGAGCAATGCAAAGCACAAAGCCAGAAGACATGGATGCGCTGCAAAACTTCGTGGACTTGACCACGTCGTTTGACGTCCAGGGAGTTTGCTGAGCAGGACCAACAGAGTCGGCCACCCCCCACCAAAGGACGCTCGCTGAGCCTCTGGGTGGCAACTCGCAATGACAACGCTTGACGGGCTCCGAAAGCTGTGGAGCGGATGAATGAATTACTATCGACTGATTTCCCAACTCTCAGGGAGCAGACAAACCACCTGTCCCTCTCCGGGAAGGTACAGCAAGCAAACCGCGACTGAGCACGCCTCCTTTTCTCTAACAGGGCTTGGACTGCTCAACAGGGCCTTCCCCACTGTGGGATTCCGCGCATCCCTTTTAGCAGTAGGAAAAGACATAAGCAGTAAGGTTCAACAGCCGTGAAGAACAGATTACGTCAATACACATGCCAACACAGAAAAGAAACCGTTTGACTTGTCCGTAACGCCAGGTGTCTTCCCCTTAAGAGGGCCGGCGCTCCCTCCCCCTTCGCCCAGGATGCCTTGCGCAGCGCGAGAGCCACCCCGATCCCAGGGTGCCTTGCGCGACGGGCTCGCTCCCGGTGGGTTACGTGCGCGCGGCGGGAGCCGGAACGTGCTCTTGGGTGGTTGCCCCACCCACCTCGGCCTTGTCTTCTCAGCCTCTGGGGCTTGAAGTTCCCGCCAGGTCGCTGCTGGGCGAGAGCGATGCTGCCTGGCCCGCCTCGGTTTTGAGGAGAGAGGAGCGTTCAGACCCCTTGCAGCTTCCTGACGGCGCTGAGCCCCGGCAGCCATGTCCACGGGGTTCTCTTTCGGGACCAGCACGTTGGGCTCCACCACCGTAGCCCCCGGCGGGACCGGCTCAGGCGGCGGTTTCTCCTTCGGGACGGGGTCATCTAGGTAACTGCTTCTTCGCCTTCCCGGCCCGGGTCCTCTCCGCAAGACTCCCGTGGGTGGGCCCGTCCCTCTCTCTTCCCGCTGGCTTCCTTTCTGGTGGGCCTGGAACAAAAAATCAATAAATACTTGTGCAGCGCCAGCCTCAGTCCTGCTGTTTGGGGGCCTGGTCGGGAGGATGGTCATAGGGTTGTGAGGTCCCCAGAATTCACGATGTCCCTGCCGAGTGGGGTCTGGCTGGGTGAAAGGGCCTGGGATTTCACGCTGGGCTCTAGCCGTGTGGCAGCCTGAGGCACGGAACGAATGAACGACATTGTGCTCACTCTGGGGTTTCAGAAAAAGACAATAGAAAATTTTTAAGGAGGACAATTACAAGTTTATCTCTGATAATCCAGAATATACGGTTTTGGACATTCCACTGCTTTAATGATTTCGTGGTATTTTAAACCAGCTCACATCTTTGTGCCTCATGGAACCCAATCCTTTTGTTACTGTAGTTTCTTGTTTTAAATACGTGTTGCAGCATTTATTGGTGATAATTTTGAATAGTGTGCAAATTATTATACGTGAGTGTTGTGTTGTAATGACTCACATTGTCTTCTACTTACATTGAAAAACGTAGGTAACATCGTTTTTGTGCAACCTGCTAGACCACCACTTCAGGCGGTGACGACATACTGCCAGCAGAGGTCTTAGAAAGAGACAGTTAAAATAGTTAAAGGTCATTTTCATGGTGAGAGATTTAATGTTTAGAACTCAGTCTTTTTTTTTTTTTTAAGATTTTATTTATTTATATGACAGAGAGAGACACAGTGGGAGAGCGAACACAAGCAGGGGGAGTGGGAGAGGGAGAAGCAGGCTACCCGGATGCAGGGCTCTATTCCAAGACCCTGGGATCATGACCTGAGCAGAAGGCAGGCGCTTAACCATCTGAACCACCCAGGAGCCCCTAGAACTCAGTCTTTTTAAGGTAAAAGGGGAGGAGTTTATTATCTCAAAAGTGTGCATAGAAAGTGTTACAAGGTATCTCCTGAAGCTTGAGGGATGTCATTGTAGATTAAAAAGGCAAAAATATCTAGTTATATTAAAAATATGTATATGTAGTACAGACTACATAGTCAAGTAAAAAAATCTGGGAATTTCCCTTAATACCTCCTTTTCTCTCTGTACCCTTAATCACCAAGGCCTGCTGATTTTAATTACTCAGTTTCCATTTGCTTCACTTCCAGTGCCACCACCCTGTTGCAAGCTCTTGTCATTCTTGGAACAAATATTTATTGAACACATTCCTGTATAATAGACTCTGTTTTAAATGGTGAGGTAAATAAGGGTATTGCTTTCCTGAAGCTTATATTCTTATGAAAATACTTAGGATTTCTTCCAGGTTTTCAACCAGTAGCCCTTCTCATATTTGATGAAAACTATTCCCATCATCTCCTAAGATTAGTTCAATGGAATCACAGTTGTTATCTCAAAAAGCTACTTTGATGTCAATCTTTTTTAACACATAGAGTCATTTTTTAAAATTTGCTTTCCTTAAATGATTTTTCATTATCCTTGGAATGAAGTAAAAAATCTTACCATGGTCCACAAGACCCAAATAATCTGGAACCTCTTCAGACTCATCCTGAGCCCATCTCCTCATTTCAGTTTGCTCCAATTCAGTGATACAGACTTACTGGGAAAAGAATTATTTCATTTCAGGTACAGGCAAAGAAATAACTGAAACAAAGTTTCAACGAAAGATATTTACCCTTAATTTATGTGATGCACTTTGATATTTCTGTTTAGTTCCTTTTCATTTTTTAAAATGCTAGCTGTGATCTGCTAAATTGATTTTATACTCCTGATGGCTCCTATCTTAGTTTGAAAAATACTGCTGTAGCAACTTTGGCATTTTCTCAGTTCCTCAGGTAGCCTTGGCCAAACCCCTTCCCACTTGGGGGCAGTTCCCTCTGATTTGGGATTCCCCTACCGCCTCCTTCCTCAAATGCCACGCCATTGTCTGCTTTTGGGACTCAAATGTTGGCATCTCCGGAGAGGCCTTTTTAGATCTGCAAATGTAGAGGAGGTTTCCCTCTTCATAGTACCCTGTAATGTAGCACTTATCACAGTTACAATCAGTTCATTGCATTTTTGTTGACTTATTTTCTGATCTCAGCAATAGGAAGCTGATTGGAAGCTTAATAATGGAAGCTCCATTACAGTGAAGACCTTTTCATACTTTTTTTTTCCTCCAGTAGACACAGTTGGAGCTCTACACATTTTTTGAATGAACGAATGATTGATTAATCTTTTTCTCTCACTGACTGGAAACTTCCTGAAGGCAGGATTTGAGTCTTAAATTTACCACTCCATCCTCTCTCTGTATGACAATTCCTGGCATATGAAGAGGGCTTTAATAAATATTTGTTGAGTGACTGAGTAAAAGAATTATAGTGACCAGCTAGAAACATGGACACAGTCTTTAGAAGGGCTTAGATAAAGGGCACTTGACTGATTCAGTCAGAATAGCATGAAACTCTTGATCTTGAGATGGTGAAAGCTCCACACTGGGTGGAGAGATTACTTACATAAAATTATTAAAAAAAAAAAAAAAAGAAAAGAAACTTTAGAAGGGCTTGGATAAATGAATGAAAGGGAGACAGTCTAACATTTGTCTGGTGGAGTACTGGTTTGGAGACCTGACTTCCCCTAGTGCCATCTGATGATTTGGTCTCTAGGTAAAATCACTTTAGGGAAGTTACTCTCCAAGCCTCCAAGTTCCCACATCTGGAAAAGAGGTATAATTTACCTCACAGAGTTGCTGAATGAGTAAAGTACTTAGCATCATAAATGGTGAGTTGTTAAGTGCTTACCATTTAACTGGTAAGTGTTCCATAAATGTTACTTTCTAGGTCCACGTTAGGGCATGATGGAGAAGTTAAAACAATATTCCTGACCTGTTGGAGCCAACTTGACTATTCTGTAAAACATCCTGATGAACCATTGGCAGATAATAGTGGTTTGAGGCAAATCTTGGTCCTGTCTGGGGTAGCTTTTGTTTAAGTAAATTTCTCTCCTACAGAGAAATTTCTCTTTTGCTTTCTTAAGATACCACTTTAATGTATTTCTTTGGTTTTGTTTTCACATTTAATTATGAAACAATTCATTGTATCTTCAGTTATCTTAAGTTACCAAGAAATTTTGAATATTTTGTCTAAAAATAATTTTTCTGTGGATCTTTTGTACATCTATGGAATGGCAGTAAAACCATATGAGATCACTGAATTGTTTGCGAGGAAGGAGAGCATAATAACCATTTCCTTAATTTGAGGTCTTCAAAATTTGCCAATAATGTTTATTAAAATACCTTTTTAACTCAGTTGATTAAGTGTTCAAAGATTTATGCTTTGTTGGTGAGACCTTGCAACCCTGTTTTGCCAACCTTCTATATACTTCACATACACCTATGCTCCTAGAGATAATTTTAAAAATCAGTGATAAACTAAGACACGGGGCACACTCTTTTTTTTGCCCCCTACTCAGAGTTGTTGACTGATTTCAAGTTCTGTTTCTCTCACAGTGATTGGCTGGCATAATACCTTCTATATGTGTGTGTTTAGTTGAATTTATTAAGTTCATAATGCTGATAGTAATAATAACACTTATTAAATGTAGTTAATTCACCATGCATAATTTCTTAATCTTTTGCAAAAAAAAATCTCTTAAGTGGGCACAATTATTCACATTTTGCATATGAGGAAATAAAGGCTCAAAAAGTTATGTCACTCAAGTCCTAGGACATTGGAGAGCTGGTACTGGAACCCAGCCATAACACCAATGCCTCCTTAAATTGAAATGTCCCAGACTTTTAATTTTTTTAAAACTGATCTTGGCTTCTCTTGTGATTATGTCTATATGGAAAGGCAGGCAAACGGGATAAAGATACCTATATAGGATGAATGGGAGCTCCAATTTGTTACGTGTTATAACTCTCCTATACAATTTTTGGAGTGTCAAGTTGTCAAGATTTTTTGTTTATTTTTATAATTTGCTCTCCCACTGTAGATAGCAAATATGAGCCCCTGAGTTTTGATAAGAACCGTTGAAAGTTGTGAACTTTGTTCACATCACTTGCTATTATCAGCTGCTCTTTTTAAGCTTTCAAAAACTCTGAAGAGGATTTCTGCTGATGAACACATAATCTGGATAGAGGGTAATTTTGCTTTGTATTTTACTCTTGCTAGGTTATGTTTAGTCCTTTTCCTCTTCCCACCCGTAGTCCAGTTCTTACTGCTTGTTTTGGTGACAAGAAAAGTAACTGCATCCCCCTCTCCCCGCCCAACTCCACGAATATGGTGATATAGCAACAGAGAGGTGGCAAAGACAACTTAGAATAACTTTTCTATTTCTGAGTATGTTTTATTTTTCTTTATATTATTAGTAGTTGGAGAAGAACAAATGTATTTAGAAATGTGAACTATACATGAGTCTTTCAAGAGGAAAATGGTCTGCATTCATAGGATTTCTCTATGCCCATTTTAAAATATGCTTCCTTTCAATAAAATTTATAAAAAGCAGAATATGTGATACTGTTTATGATTCCTTGAGATCTGAAATCTTTTGTATGTGACTTATTTTTAAAGAGAACAGGAAAATATTTGAATTTGGTTGGTTAAAAAGAAATCGTTAGTTCCTTTCGTATTCTATGGCAATATATTGAATATGTCGAGTGAAAGAAGATTCTTAACCTTGAAGAGTTAATTTTTATTTTTCTTAAGGAAATACTGGCTCTAGCAGACTTTATTTTGTGTTTTTTATAAACAAGCAACCCTTCTGTGGGGCTCAATTTTGGAACTCTTGGAAGCACTGCAACTCCTGCAACGACATCTGCTCCTTCAGGTGGTTTTGGAACGGGGCTCTTTGGATCGAAACCTACCACTGGGTTCACTCTAGGAGGAACAAATACAGGTAAAGAGGATTGTCACATTTGCAGGGAGTAGGTATGGGATATTCTTTTTCAGGTTCTGTTCTATATCTCTTCCCTTTATAAGGATTGTCATTGGTGGCAGACCTAAAAAATGGTAAATAGTAAGATGAAAAAATATGTAGGGATGTGGAATTAAGGGCCAGTGATAGGCCCAACATTGGTTATGATCTATTTTAGTGTAAAGGAAAACACACATTTAGGGGCTCTGGGGTGGCTCAGTTGGTTAAGGGTCTAACTTTTGGTTTCCATGCAGGTCATGATTTCATGTTTGCAGAATGAGCCCTGCTTTGGGCTTCAGGCTCCTGGGGAATCCGCTTGAGATTCTCTCTCTATTTTTCCTATCTCTCTGCTGCGCCCTGCTCCCCTCTCCCCCAAGCTCTCTCTCACAAATAAATAAATAAATCTTAAAAAAGAAAGGAAAACACATTTAAATAAATAAGATCTCTTTTTTTTAAAATTATTTTTTCAAGATTTTATTTATTTATTCATCAGAGAGAGAGTGAGAACAAGCAAGGGGAGCAGCAGGCAGAGGGAGAAGCAGGCTCCTCACCGAGCAAGGAGCCCATTGCAGGACTCAGTCCCAGGACCCTGGGATCATGACCTGAGCCGAAGGCAGCCGCTTAACCAACTGAGCCACCCATGCATCCCAAGATTTTTAAATAACTTTTTTTGGATATACTTAACACAAAGAAGATATACCTCTTTAAATATAAAGAGTTAATTTAATTTTTATATTAGAGTATATAATGCAATGTTTTACCTTAGTGGAAATAAGTCAAATTTACCAATTTGGATATTAATTAATTTAGTGTATGTGGGGCAGTCAGCATCCTATCTTGCAATAACATTATAATTTACCTTCCTAAGAGATGTTTTAAGTTTTTGTATTATTAAAAGAGTCGTTTCCATGGAAAAAAGGGCAAGAGGTCAAGGTTTCTGGTAGACATTTCAGTAATAAAAAGCTATTTTTTTTAATGCATAAAGATATTTGGTTATTATTAAGTTAAAAATATGTTTCACTGATGCTGCCATTTAAAAAGTTTTCTTCTTTATTTACTCTTTATTCTCTACCCTCAGGGCCTCTTGGTCTCTGTTACCACTTTTTGCATTGACCTTTTAGCTTTGATTGCAACTTTTTACAGCCACACATAGAAAATGTAAGAACTACAGGAGTAAATATGAGAGCAGCCAATAAGCTTCTTGAAACAACTTTGTGTGCCAGTGTTTGCTTGGAGTAGCTTTTTTTCTCCTTGCCTAATGTTATAAGCAGTTGTTGTTTACATAAATCTTATACCCTAATTTATCAAATTATATATAGCCTGTAATATGAAAACCAGTGCTAGAGGAAGAACGTTTTTATTAGTGGTTATGGTGGAAGATACTGGTTGTTGTAATATCATACCCTGAGGATGACTCTAAGTCTTGCTCTTGTAATAAACCCCCCAAAATGTCATCTTTTATTGATGATTAAATTTTATTTCTCTTTTTGTCCCCAGGAATAGCAACAACTATAACTACAGGATTAACTCTGGGTAAGAATTTTTGAGGAAAGATCCCAGATCTGTGGTTTTCTACTCTCCTCTTTCTTAATATCTCACAGAGCTGGGGTATAGAAGGAAGCATGTAAGGAACCTAATATAAATCACAGACACTGACTCATCACAGAGCCTTTCAGTATTGGAGTTTTTTAAAAAGTCAATGACTTTTGGGGCACCTGGGTGGCTCAGTCGTTAAGCGTCTGCCTTCGGCTCAGGTCATGATCCTGGAGTCCTGGGATCGAGCCCCGCATCGGGCTCCCTGCTCAGCAGGAAGCCTGCTTCTCCCGCTACCATTCCCTTGCTTGTGTTCCCTCTCTCACTGTGTTTCTCTCTGTCAAATAAATAAAATCTTTAAAAAAAAAAGTCAATGACTTTTTAATTCAGGAAAAAACCCTTAAATGCAGAAATGTTTTTTCTCTGGAGGTTTATTTCATGTTGTATTTTGTAGCCGTTTGAATCCTTTTAGTGTAAAAAAGCAACAAACTATAGGCCAGAAGTCTTAAAGCCCTGCTTGTACTTCCAAATCATTGTGAAGTCTTAGGTAGTCATGTAGTATCTGGCAGCTTTTAATATATGTATTTTAATATATTAATATATTGTATTAAATATATACATATATATATTTATATATATAAATGTATAAAATATATACATTTTAATATATGTATATAGATATACATATCTATAAAACAAGCGTATTGGACTGAAAACTTTTTGGATTTCTTTGCCGCTCAAAAACATCATAGTTCTCTGTAGTAATATGCCAAAGGGAATGCGAATAAGTAGGATGGCAGTTAATAATGTCAAAGGAAATGAATGAGTGAAAGGACAGTGAGGAAACTAAGTTAAAGTTAAATTTTTAATTTAATTAAAATTAAATAAAAATTTGAAATAAACTAAAGATTGGTGGACTTTCTTTATTTGGATGCTACTCACCTGCTATCAGTAGAAAGTGTAACACATCTGTTTACTACCAGAGTTTTGGACAGGATTGGCTTCAGGAGCAAGCAGTTGGATTCTCTTATTTTCTGAGGCTGTAGAACCCATTCAGGATTTCAAAGCACTGTACTCTGGCAGGAATTTCCGGTTGTGATAAGGGCAATCCAGAAGAAGTTTAATTTCTGGCAGCAGCTTCTCTCAGTGCCTTGAGGAGAAGCCAAAATGCAGGTCATTATGTATTTATATAATATTTTTGAGCAGCTACTGATTCCTAACTCTGTGGGGTTGGATATATATACTGCTTTGAATATTTAGTATTAGCTGTTGGTGTGGTGATGATACTGGCGGTGAGGATGGTACTGATGATGTTGAGAACTGCTGAGTACATGAGCAAGGCATTCAGTGGGTTATGAGGCGAAGGTGACCGGCAGGTATAGTAATACATTCTTGGGTGACCTGATAGATGCTCTAACAGATGCCTCCCCTCCAGGGGAGGCAGTGGAGGAGAAGAGTAAGAGTTTATTTTGAGGGCAGGAAACATCATTCCTGATGGAGGAGTGGAAAGACCCAATCAAGGGGATTCAGGGAAATAGGAAAAGTACTTGGTTCTTAGAGTTTAGGATTCAGAAATGGGAATGGTAGGGAGAAGAGGTGTGAGGAGCAGGAGGAGTAGATAGGAAAGGTGGTTGTGTGCCACGCCTTTTGACTCTGGTATAGAGATAGTATAGAGCTAATAGGAGCCTTCAGTTAGGGAGAATCATCGGGATATTATTTTTTGTTGGCGTTCTCTCGTTTTTAAAGTAACTGAAATAATTCCAAGAATAGATTGAAGTTTAGAACGACTGATAGCACAGAAACAAATTAAGAGGTTATTATAATTGTTCTTGAGAGGGAGATGACCTGAGCTGAGGGTTTTGAGGATGATTGTAATCCAGGGATATTTCTGCAGTAGAATCAGCAGGATTTGTGACTGGTAGAATGCAGGAGAGAAAAGGGACGTCAAGGTTGATTATGGTTTCCGGCTTGAGCAACTGAGTGGACCATGGCAGGTGATTTAGGGCATTTTTTGTATAGGGAGACGTAGAGGTGCAAAGTGAAAGGACACCCAGGTAGAACTAACCAGTGGAGACTCCCGTAGGTATAGATTTAGACCCATGTTCCCGTAGTTGAAATTCTGTAGTTGGGAAGTATGGGAGCAGGCCTGGAGCCATAGGCAGTATCATTTAAGAAGTGAACAGAGGAAGGAGAAGCAGATTGGAAGGAGTAGCAGGAGTTGACAGAAAAACAAAAGGAAGAGGAAGCCTTAGAGAATGGTGGTTTAAATAGCCCTGGAGGGGAGGAATATTTTTCTGCTGAGTATAAAGCAAAGGAAGGGTAAATGCTGTTTTAGTTAAATCCAGGGGTAGAACTGAAATTGTATTTCAGTATTACCACATTGGTTGGACTTTCTTTTGCTTTTCCTAAATCACAGCATCCTCTTTTAAGTATTCACCATGATTTGGTTCCAACTTCTGTATTTTCCTTTTTCATACATATCCAAGTATCCTTCTATCTACAATAGTAGGATCATAAACTTTTAGGGATCCTGATTGAAACTGTTATAATACATACACAGTTATGGTAAAATAGGATTTGTTTGTTTGCTTGTTTGACACAGGAACGCCGGCAACTACATCTACATCTACAACAGGTTTCAGTTTAGGATTCAGTAAACCTGCCGCATCTGCCACACCATTTGCTCTCCCTGTTACTTCTACCTCAGCTAGTGGTCTTACTCTTTCGTCTGCTCTGACATCAACTCCAGCAGGTGAGGCAGAATGGAAAAAGTCACGTTTTGTGGTTGAATTTTATTTTGGTTTTGGCTAGTGAATACAGTTATATAAAGCTAACTTCAGTTTTGGAAAGTTTTAATTTTAATCGATCAGCAGTTTTGACCTACAAAATTGCTGATTTGTGAAGAAGAGATCATCATTGGGCTTTAAAGCAGCAGGGGCCATCCTGGAAGTTGATCTCTATTTACAAAGAAAACAGGGCAGGGTGAGAGATAAAATGTAAAACTACTAATATTTACTTTGTTTTCAAGGAGCATTTTGATGACAAGAAGGGCTAAAGAATTTGCATAAACCTTGTCTGCCTTAGGATTCATTCCATTTTGAAGGCGAATTTGGGGTTTCTGGGTTGAAAACTCTTTATTACTGTCTAGAATCAGTTACCTCATACCATTCTAGTATTACCCAAAACTCTTATTTGTGTCACTAGTGTTTGCCTTAAGGTACTATTTTTCTTTATTCTTAAGTAAATGTAATTTTACCTTTAGTGAGTAGTTTTTCTTGAGAGTGAATTTTATCATGGTCGTGAGGGTTGTCTTTTGGGGGGGGGTATGTTTTGTATTTTCTCCGGTGTTCTTTGTTTTCCTCCGGTATTCTTAGAAATGATGTTTCCTTGTGAAGCCTTACAATTTCTTTTTTATAGCATCTACAGGATTTACCCTAAATAATTTGGGTGGAACAACAGCTACAACTACTACCGCATCAACAAGCCTTTCCTTAGGGGGAGCCTTAGCTGGTTTGGGAGGTTCACTTTTCCAGAGTTCAAATACGACATCAGGTAATTGATGGCATTCATTTTCTGAAATAGTAAATATTTATATTTAAATTTACTTTATCTGTATATTGACCTTTTGAACAGACCACTTTGTCTCTTTAACCTGTATGTTTTTTGTTTAGTATGAAAACTGAATTATAAAATAATGTTTTTCATACATAATTGGACATCTTAGCCATATTGTAGGAATAAATTTCCCTGCTCCTCAATATTGACTGACTAGATAAAGAAGCAAAGAAGGGCCTGTAAACTATTCTAGAGAAATTTATCAATAAATGGCAGTTGCATAGTCTTGGATCATTTAGTATCTAAGTTTATTGTAAAACAGCTTGACCTTTCAGACACCTGGGTGGCTCAGTGGGTTAAGTCTCTTCCTTCAGCTCAGGTCATGATCCCAGGGTCCTGGGATCAAGCCCTGCATCAGACTCTCTGCTCAGAAGGAAGCCTGCTTCTCCCTCTCTCTCTCCTACTTGTGATTTCTCTCTCTCTGTCAAATAAATACAATCTTAAAACAGAACAAAACAAAACAAAACAACTTGACCTTTCAAGCCCTGGTTTTAAGAATGGCTTTCCATTACAGACATCGGGAAAGTGTATTAGCATGCTTTGAAGGCAAGATTTTAGAACACAAGTATTAAATTTGTTATAGTCAGGCAAAATACTAAAGTATCAATTCACTTGGCAGAGAATACTTAATGTTTTCCATCTTGGATTGATTCTTCATTTCTTTCTTATTTTGAAATTAGTCTCATGTTAAGGATTCTATAGATGTTTTGAATATTGGGAATGAATAATAGAGGAAACGTGATACGATATATAATATAATGTAGGAATGAGAAGAGCTTTCCTCTGATTGGAAAACATTGTATAATTATCTCACCTAGCAAAATAACATCAAGAATTTCTCTTTAACATTTACGAGTTAGGAAATATGTTTTTCAACATTGAAACATGTTAAAATCACAGAATTTCCAATAATACATATGTTAATGTATAATGGCTATTTAATTTCAGAAGTTTTACTCAACACCTCATAGGTGTCTAATACTTGTTTGTGTGGGAGAGATGAAGGAGTATGACCTAGTGTTTTCTATTAAACCGTTCTTTCATGTACTCTCTTCAGATACTAAATTTAATGAAGAAACTCTGGGTCAGTGGAAGGAGAAAAAAGGAGTTGGTGAAGATAATCTGTAAAAATTTGTAGGATTCAAGTTTGCATTATCTTTCAAATACTTATCTTTGTCACTGTTTTCTAATCTTGTAGGTATTCAGAATGTCTCCTAATAACCAAATCACTAGATGACTATAACTTACATTTATTTGTAGGATAAGTAATTAAACATCTCTCCTAAAGATTCCTATGGGAGCAAAACACAAAAATGACAGAAAGGGGAGGTGGAGGATTGTTTTGTGTCTTACTAATGAGATTTTAGGCCTGTTACCGTATTTATTAGGCTCTAGACACACGTCAGTGCTTGCTTTATAGTTGTGCTAACCTAAAGATACCATTGATTTTTTTTAAAAATGGACATTTATTTAGCTATATTTTTTTCCACACATTGTCAGTATTTAAATCCAGTTTTAACATATCCCATGCTCTTATCCAGTACATCCTGCTGTTTCCTCTATTTTTAAAGTAAATAGCATCTGTCCAAAAAGAACCACAGTTATGTCAGCTTGGGAATCCGTGGACTTAGATGATTTACCAATGCATGGTCTTTAAAATTTGGGTACTTAATTTACAAGCATACATTAATGACTTAAGATTAACTATAGTTTAGCCTCTTCAATTCCTTTTGTCAGTGAGGTAGGATTTAAATAAATGAAATCTATTTCTTTCATTAAAGTTTGGTTATAAAAGCTTGGGAATATGAAATTTTTATGATTTGAACTGTAAGTCTTTCAACTCTAAATCTTTAAATTTCATTAATAATAAAACTATTTTCTGGGGCGCCTGGGTGGCTCAGTGGGTTAAAGCCTCTGCCTTCAGCTCAGGTCATGATCCCAGGGTCCTGGGATTGAGCCCTATATCGGGCTCTCTGCTCAGTGGGGAGCCTGCTTCCTCCTCTCTCTCTGCTTGCCTCTCTGCCTACTTGTGATCTTTCTCTATCAAATAAATAAATAAAATCTTTAAAAACAAAAAAATAAAATTATTTGCTTTATGTTATACTGAAATCTTATAAATCATCACTAGATTATTTATTTATTTATCTGTTATCAGCTTTACTGAAGTATAATTGAGTAGTAAAATTATAAGATATTTAAAGTGTAGAGCATGATGATTTCATATATACATGCACATTGTAATTGCCCATCAAGTTAATTAACACATCCATTACTTGATTATTTTAAAAGCATACAATTCCAAAGCATGACTAGAAGACAAGAAGTATTCACCTGAAAATATACAAACTAAAACTGCTTTTTTAGGAGGATTTAAAAAAAAAAACAAGTAGTATGTTCACATTTATTGAATTAACAGATAACACTCAGACCTTTCTAGTAAAGAAAAATTGATAGACGCATAAATACAGAGAACTACTGGTTGCCAGAAAGGGTAGGGAGGGCAGGCAAAATGGGTACAGGCTTCCAGTTATGGAGTAAGTCACAGAGATGAAAGGTACAGCTTAGGGAATATAATCAATCCTGTTGTAATAAGGTTGTATGGTGACAGATCGGGGAGTGACACTTGTGGTGAACATAGCATAATGTATATAGACTTGTCAAATCACTGTTGTACACTAATGTGACATTGTGTGTCAACTACACTTAAAAAAATTACCTAAAATGTAAAGACATTACAATTTTATCATCTAGACTACATATAGCATTGAATCCCAGCTTCAGACTTATTCCGTGTTATTTATTATTTGCTTAAATCAAGTATGAAGAAAAATGGGATCCAGCTTTAAAGCATTTGAAAGCTTTGGTCATTAAGGGAAAATCATTGTAAAGACTTTCTTTGTAAATTATATTTGGTTTATTTGTAGGACTTGGGCAGAATGCTTTAGGCTTGACTTTGGGAACCACAGCAGCTGCTTCAACTGCAGGCAATGAAGGTCTTGGCGGTATAGATTTTAGTAGCTCATCAGATAAAAAGAGTAAGTAATGTTATGTTCTAACAGTAACTTAAATTCCTATGTCAGGAAGATTTTTAGTTATATATTCAGGAGTAAAGTTTTTACTCTTAAATTTGTTTTTTTATATTGCACAAATTTTGTGTGCATTATGTATTTAAGAGTTTATTTTTGTAGAAAACTGAGTTTTGTATGTGCATATGGTTATGTAGCTATCAGTGTGTGTATTAATATATGTTCTTAAGTTGGTTGGGATCATGGACACATATATGGTGTATAAGTTGACCCTTGAACAACATGCTTTGAACTGTTTAGGTCCACTTATATGTGGATTTTTTTCTAAGAGTGGAGTACTGTAAATGTTTTCCTTGTGATTTTCTTAATATTTTCTTTCTTCTATCTTATTTTATTGTAAGAATGCAGTATATAGTACATATAACATACAAAGTGTGTGTTAATAAGACTTTATATTGTCAGTAAAATTTCTGGTCAGCAGTAGGCTATTAGTAAAGATTTTGGGGAGTCAGAAATTATGCTCAGATTTTCAATTGCCTGGGAGTTGGGACCCCTAATCCCTGCATTGTTCAAAGGTCAACTATATTGCTTTGTAACCTGTTCTTTCTCATACATTATATCACAAGTATTTGTCAGTTCAGTAATTCTTTAGGAATGTTTTATTGGTGCTTAATATCAGCTTTGTGAATCGATACATCATTAATCAACCATCGTTCTATTCTTAGTGTTTGTTTTCGGTTCTTGTATTCTAGGAAGTATCAGCATATTGAGCATCTTTATAGGGAGAGGCAACATACTATTGTAGTTGAAGAGGATAGACTTGAGCTGAAATCATCTGGCTTCAAATCCCCCAAACTATTTACAAGCTCTGTGACCTTATTCAAGTTATTTATCCCTCTGTGCTTTAGTTTCTTTATCTGTAACGTGGGGGAAAAAAACAGTACCTACTTGACAGTATTGGTCCGAGGATTACTATTTATAAAAGTTCAGCAGAGCCAGGCACATGGTAAATGCTGTCTAAAGTGTTTGCTTTTATAAATTTTCATTCATTTTTTGGGTTTTTTTTTTTTTTTTTTTGAGACAGATACCTAGAAGCTGAAAGAGAGGGGCAGTTTTGGAGACTCTTGGTATAGTGAAATTACTTTCCAGAAAAGTTTTCCCAATTTATTTCCCACTAGCCAGTATGAAAATGCCCTTCTTGCTGTACTCTTGCCATGCTGAATATTCTTTTTAAAGATTGCCAGTCCAGGGTGCCTGGGTGGCTCAGTTGGTTGAGTGACTGCCTTTAGCTCGGGTCATGGTCCCGGAGTTCTGGGATCGAGTCCTGCATCAGGCTTCCAGCTCCACGGGGAGTCTGCTTCTCACTCTGACCTTCTCCCCTCTCATTTCTCTCTCGCATGTGCTCTTCCTCTCTCTCCCTCTCTAATAAATTTAAAAAAAAATTGCCAATCCAGATTCATTTTGAAAAGTGTTTTAGTTTTGTTGATTCCCTGTGGATGATTTTTTGTTTTGTCTTGCAATGTCTCTTCTGCCTCTGATGAAAGCACGTTTCACTAGGGTACTTAAATGAGTATTGCATCGAATCTCTGAAGAATTTAGAATGAGGTAATAGATTAAGGTGTAAAATATGCTGTGTCCATATATCTATGTAAGAATTTTTAATTTGGATGTGTTTTTTTGTTTTTTTTTTTATGTAGAGATACTATTCTAGGGTGAAGTACTGTTTTAAAAGCTAGCTATCCTAAAATCCTTTTAAACTTAAAAAATTCAGGATTATTTTTCTTTGAAAATTGATTTTTATTTATTTATTTATTAAAAAAGGTTTTGTTTATTTATTTGACAGAGAGGGAGAGACAGCTAGAGAGGGAATACAAGCAGGTGGAGTGGGAGAGAGAGAAGGCAGGCTTCCTGCTGATCAGGGACCCTGATGCAGGGCTCTATCCCAGGACCCTACGATCATGACCTGAGCCGACAGTAGACGCTTTAACAACTGAGTCACCTATTTCGGGACAGGTGCCCCGAAAATTGATTTTTAAACATAGGGGTCTATCTCTTGCTTTTACCTAGTTTTCTTGGTAGCAACATCAAAATTAGAAAAATAACCTTAGATGTTTTAGCAGCTTATTTTTTTACTCAGCTGGAGCAGTCTGGTACCCTCTAACTACTTTGATTTTAATTATGAGACTGTTTTTGTCTTTATTGTAATTGCTTTTAGGCTCCATGTGAAAGAGCTGAGTGAGGCAAAGGAGTAAGAGAAATATAAGGAGTTAACCTCTCCTTTCCCTCCCTACCTTCCCCCATTGTCTTCCTCTCATGTGGTACCTTAGAGTTGAACAAAAGGAATATGTAGCATAAGTGCATATGACTTGATGTACCACATCCAGTTCCCTTTAACCTGCTATATGTGTCAAGGGATTCTTTTTTAATCTAAGGGATTTCTGTTTCTCTGGTAGCTACATCAGTTAGCCTGGACCTGCAGTATTGGGTTTAATAGATGAAGAGGGGTAGGAATCAATATTGTATAAGTGGGGGCAGCCTGGAGCAAGACCTAGAGATGAGGATGATCTTTACTCTTTTGAAGAACTGCTGGAAAACCAATGAGCTACAACATGGGAAGATCAGATTCCAGACGTCATAAAGGGAAGGGCCATGTATGCCACCTTAAAGAGTTTTGTAATTACATGGAAGACAGTTGAGACCCACTAGGAATTTGATGTGTATAATATGACATGAGATATGTATTTGAAGAAGCGCATTCTGGCAGCCATGTGGAAGATAATGTGCAGGAGGGCAGGAACAGATATGGAGTGCAGATAGGGAGCTTTTGTAGCAGTCCACAGGTATTACAGATGCAAAGCTAGATAGCCTAGTCAGGGCCCACAGTAGGCTAAAAACAGGCCTAAGTTTTATATACACAGGTTTGTGTGTATATAAACTTCTATAAATATAATAAAAATGGAATATCAAAGAAAGAGTAATAGTACATTAATGAATAAAAAATTGAATTATTTGGAAAAAAAATTAAATCCCTATTTTATCTTACTGTGTCTCATCCAATCAGAGACCTCCATCTGTAGAACATGGATACCAATTTCAGAAATGTTAAACTATGAAAGAGAAAGATTAAAATACAAAGTATGGAAAAATAAATTATAGTTAGGTTAAAGAGGTAAACAAAAGAAACCCCATGGACAAAGGCAAAAGGTAAATGACAAATTGGAAGTAAAATGCTTGATGTTTGGATGCTTATTTTTTTTCACAGTTTAACATCTGAAATTGAGGTGTATCTTAAAATTCGGGTCTGATTTTAGAAATATAGACACATGAAATATATATATGAGACAAAGAGGTGATATGCTTAATGTTGCAATAGCTCTTAGAAGTCAGTGAGAAACATACCTCAAAGATGTAGAGATAGCCTGAATAAACCATTCACTAAAGGAGAAAAATACTTGTGTAATTAATATTTGAAATTTTTACTTAGTACTGTCAGAAATATGAACTTAGATTATAATGAAGTGGCATTTTTCACCCATACACTGGCAGTGATTGTTTTAGAAAAGTGTACATTGTTGTTGAGGGTGTGATGGAAAAATTACTCTTACTCATAGTAGATGGGAAGATAAATTGGAACAATTATTTTAAAGGATCAGTTTAATATGTCAGATGCTTTCCTTGATGTAATCTTTAGCCTATAAATTCCTCTTTTTTTGGAATAAAAATAAAGTCATGGACAAGTATTTGGAGATAAAGACATTGACTGTAGCAGCATTGTTTATATGTTTAAATGCTTATATGTTAAGAAGAGGGTAGGGCATAAAGGTTCTGATACAGCTATGTCATCAGTATTCTGTGGTCATTTAAAATCATGTTAAGTGACATGAAAAAGACTTAATTACAACATGCTGAGAAAATATGTTAACATAACTTATAGTCATCCTGATTGCGTTTAAAAATGTGTAAGTGCCCAAATAGGTTGTAAGAGGAACCATTAAGGTTCTCTGGTGGGATGAAGTTTTGTATGTTCCTGTATTTTCTTAATTAAGCAGGTCTTATTTTGTAGTGTGAAGTAAATTTTGGAAAAGCAGAAAGTGAGTCACTGTGTTTTGCTGAGGGAGCATTTTTACTTTTCTACTTTTAGACATACGCTATTAACGATAACCACTAAGTAGGGGTTCGTGAGAAAGTTGTTGATATATCTGCACACATTAAAAACACTATCTTAAAAAAAATTGCTGCTTTTGTAAAATATTTAGAGACATCCAGGTAATCTGACATATTTTAGTATTCTAAACTGATAGAACCTAAGAGACTCTCAGGAGTTAAACTGCGCTAAGCAAGAATAGTGTTCATAGAAGATAGTTGAAAGAGGAAGATTCTTGCCCTTGAAAGAAATAGATACAAATCAGCTACATTAATGTCTGTTTGTGTGTACACAAACATGTCCCCATAACATGTTGTATTTAGAGTTTGTGACAAGTGACCTCACATGATGTGTAAGAGGCCATCTGTAAAATGCTTAGTGGTTTCTGCTTATACCTTACTTCGTGTTAAATTAAAACTTGAATTTGGAATACACTGTTAAATGACCTGTTTTTACATGAAGCTTCTTGAATTTTCTAGGTGATAAAACAGGAACAAGACCAGAGTAAGTTTACAATTTAACTTTTAAAATATTTTAATTGAAGAATTTTATTTGTTAATAGGCAGGTGGTATCATTGGAAGTAAATGAAAGCATATAAGCATTTAGAAGAAAAATTCTTTGAATCAATTTTTGCTGAAAATAAAATAATAAACATATCTGGAAAGATTTTGGAAGGTCAGATCTTTAATTTTTAATCATTAGGAAAGTTTATAACCAGTTCTTTCTGGAACACTTTATGCTCAATTTTACATATATACACCTTTTATATATAAATTACTATACGAGTACCACTTATTTTTTGATGATGAAGAGGGAGAAAACCCTCCATATACATCATATATGTTCGGGGATCACTATTTTTACTACCACTTATAGTTTCTCACCTAATTTGTATTACATTAGATAAAAATTTGTAAACAAATGATCAAGTTCATGCCTCCAAAATGCTTTGTGTATATTTTAGCCCTACTACATAAATGAGAAAGCTGGAAGAGACTGAGGTTTGCTTAGGGTTATATCAAGGAAGCAGTAGCAGATCTGTGACTGAAATTTACCTATAATTACATTAGAGCATGCCAAGTTTCACCTATTCTATCCTGATTAAATATTTATGATTCCTTTAGGCTGTTTCTAGGTTTTATTTTATTGAAGAACAAATTGAAATTATTAAAATTAAGTAGATTCTAATGAGCATCTTGTTATGAGAAGTTTTCTAGACTTTCTTTAATGAATGCTTTAATATTTTTGAACCAAATAAAAGGTCAGTCATATTTAATCTCTTGTATTTTCTAATTTTTTTCTTAAACATTTGGTCAGATGCATTTATGTGTACTTATGATAGATGCCAGTCTTTTTAGAAAAGAAATCTATCAGATGAATTGTTAAAGTTATTTAAAAGGTCATGAAACTTAATGGTTTTTTTATGAAGAGATTTGAAATCGACTGTGAGAGCTATAAATGGGGAATGTTTGTTTTATTTCCTCCCCTTTAATACATACTGTAGTAGAACTCAGCTGTCAGCTTTTTTATAATCTCAACGGCTTTAATACATCTGTGGCATTTTTCTTAGGGATAGTAAAGCACTGAAGGATGAAAATCTACCTCCTGTTATCTGCCAGGATGTTGAAAATCTCCAGTAAGTGTGTCAAATATAATTAGATATATCATGTTGAAGAATATTAGAATCTATTTTAGGGGGATCATCTCTTTTTCCTCTTAAACATTTTAACTTGGGTGAAAATTTTAATATTTTTATAAATAGAGAAAGCAGAATAATAGGAATTAAAATTTTGTTACTGTCATTCTGAAAAAAGCATGTGAACTATAGATGAATTTTTAATTTTTCCTTTTTAAAACACTAGGACTCTGACCAACTCTATTGTAAATAGGTTGTTATAATATTGTAAATAAATACTGTTTTCTGGTAGAAAATCGGAGGTGTATTTTTTTTAAATTCAGTTTTATGTATCTTTTTAGGAAATTTGTGAAGGAACAGAAACAAGTACAAGAAGAAATTAGTAGAATGTCTTCAAAAGCCATGCTTAAAGTACAAGAAGATATTAAAGCTCTGAAGCAGCTTCTGTCACTGGCCGCCAGTGGATTACAGAGAAACACCCTCAATATTGACAAGTTGAAAATAGAAACTGCTCAGGTAAACTAACTTAGAGTCATTTTATTGTAGGGTTTTGTTTTATTTAAGTGGGAAGTATTTTATAGATTATAAGACTTGATACAGATATCCAGTAGGAAAACTATAGCATGTATACTTTTTTTTAAAGGCTTTATTTATTTATTAGAGAGAGAACATGAAAAGGGAGAGGTTCGAAGGGAGCAGCAGACTCCTTGCTGAACAGGGAGCCCGATGCAGGACTCAGTCCTGGGACTCCAGGATCATGACCTTAGCCAAAGGCAGTCGCTTGACCAACTGAGCCACCCAGGCACCCTAACTTGAGTACTTTTAAGTTGCTGTGATAATAATAGTCACTAATTTGTATTGGGTTCTTACTATTTATGAGTCAGTATTTTAAACATTTTATATTTATTAGTCCAGTTTAGTTTTCATGACAGCTCATGAGGTAGGCACTATTATCTTTGTTGTATAAATAAGAAAATAGGCAGAGAGGTTTGTTAATAAATGGAAGAACTTGGATTCTAGAGTTGATATTCTTAACTAATTTACTTCCTAAGAGTGCTTGCTGGCTAAATTGCTGTATTATACAAGCTAGGCAGAAAAATATGTTTTTAAAAATCTGTCAGCCATTAAATAAAAACTATATCGTGCTTTAGAAGTATTAAATTCTGATGACTTGCTAGTCTTATGTCTTAGTTAAAAATATTAATGAGGCTCATGTTTTTTGCCACTCATGTGTACTTGTTTTTTCTTTCTATGGTATAATATATATATAAAATATATAATACATAGTTCTTATCTACATTGTTGGGGAAGAATGATGGTAGATGATTTGTTTTATATTTCACAATTATAAAATATATTTCATTAGATCATGGCAGCCTAGATATCTTGCCCTAAAGTTTTTCCTCATCTGTTAAAGAACTCTATGTGATACGCCTTTATGAAGATTTATTTATTTTAGAGTGAGCCAGAGAGAGAGGACACTCTCTCACCAGAGGAAGGGGCAGAGGGAGAGGGGGAGAGAATCTCCAGCAGACTCCATATTCAGCAGGGAGCCCAGTGCAGGGCTCGATCTCATGAGAACTGCACCTCTTGGACACCCCTGTGATATTCCTTTTTTTTTTTTTCTAAAGATTTTATTTATTTATTTGACAGAGATCACAAGTAGGCAGAGAGGCAGGCAGAGAGAGAGAGGGGGAAGCAGGCTCCCCGCCCAGCAGAGAGCCCGAAGCGGGGATCGATCCCAGGACCCTGAGATCACGACCTGAGCTGAAGGCAGAGGCTTTAACCCACCGAGCCATCCAGGCGCTCCTGTGATAGTCCTTTTTTAAAACATGGGCTTATCAGAGTGCTATGCTCTTCATAAGTAAAGTGATACTACATTAAGTAATAATTTTAAAGGTGCTTGTATGTCCTCTTTTATTGACATGTGATTGACATATAAAACTATATTAGTTTCAGGTGTGCAGTGTAATGATTTAATATTTGTATATATTGCAATATGACCACAACAAATCTGGTTAACATCTACCACCATACTTAGGTAAAAAAAATTTTCCCATTGAGATGAGAACTTTCAAGATCTACTCTTTTAGCAACTTGAAATATACAGTACAGTATTCTTTTGTTTTGTTTTGTTTTTGTTTTTTAAGATTTTATTTATTTGACAGAGAAACACAGCGAGAGAGGGAATACAAGCAGAGGGAATGGTAGCGGGAGAAGCAGGCTTCCTGCCGAGCAAGGAGCCCGATGTGGGGCTCGATCCCATGACTCTGGGATCATGACCTGAGCCGAAGGCAGACGCTTAACGACTGAGCCACCCAGGCGCCCCTACAGTACAGTATTCTTAACTATAGTTACCATGCTGTACATCAAATCCCTAGGACTTACTTGATTTAAAATTAGAAGTTTGTATGTGTTTATGTGTCTTCAAGTCAACTATTAGAGAATACTTTGTAAGATTTTTATAAAAATGTGTTACTAAAGTAGGTATTCTAAACTATAATATTTAAAAGCAATTCGGGGCGCCTGGATGGCTCAGTCGTTAAGCGTCTGCCTTCGGCCCAGGTCAGATCCCAGGGTCCTGGGATCGAGCCCCGCATCGGGCTCTCTGCGCGGCAGGGAGCCTGCTTCTCCCGCTACCATTCCCTCTGCTTGTGTTCCCTCTCTCGCTGTGTTTCTCGCTGTCAAATAAATAAAATCTTTAAAAAAAAAAAATAAATTAAAAAAAAAAAATAAAAGCAATTCAAAGTCTTTATTGTCTGCTTTCAGATTTCCTGGTTGCCCACAAACTCTTTAGTTAAATATAATTAATGTATTCTCCCGTGTTTCTTTTCTACTTATTCCTTCTGTATACATCATCAGATATGTTTGTACCATCTTTCTAGGAGGACAGAAATGTTAGTTACGCTTTTAGACAGTGGAGAATGTTTAGACTTCTATTAGACTTTACATGAAATTACAAATTTCATATGTGAAATGTATGAAATTATATAAATTATATGGGAAGGGTCATTAGCACAATAATAGAGGAGGTAAACTCAAGAAAAAGAGAAATGAATGGTTTAATGGAACTCTAGCACTAGATGATTTCATTCATAAATATTTGTCAAATACCTTTTATGTCCCAGACTTGTTAATAGTCTTACCGAGAGGGGCGCCTGGGTGGCTCAGTAGGTTAAAGCCTCTGCCTTCAGCTCAGGTCATGATCTCAGGGTCCTGAGATCGAGCCCCGCATGGGGCTCTCAGCTCTGCAGGGAGCCTGCTTCCCCCCCTCTCTGCCTGCCTCTCTGCCTACTTGTGATCTCTCTCTCTCTCTGTCAAGTAAATAAATAAAATCTTTAAAAAAAAATAGTCTTTCAGAAATAAAAACCCAACCCCAAAGATACTAAAAGACTAGTTGCGCAAATGAAATAATAAAAAGATTGGGTGTAGTATAAAGGTGGCAAGTGAAGAGGGTGAGTCAAAGTTTTCATAAGGAAAAAGTCATCTAAGTCGAATTTAGAAGATTTTACAGGTGACATCAAAGAAATTTGATCTAAGATTAATTCTAATTCAGGAATTATTGTTCTACCCACAGTTTAGTGAATTATCAATTGAGAAAATATTCTTACTCTCTTAGTGAAGTAGTTATCAGTATTCTTTAACCTTAAAAGTTTTTCTTCAAAGAATGCCTTTTCGGTAAATATAGGCAATTCTGAGGAACAGTGTTATGATTGCAAAGACCAGAACCTTATGGAAGCAAAGTCTCTTAAATCCTTTATTTTTTGGTAACATAACTCTAGAGTTTAAGTAAGAAGAGTATTTAAAATCTTTTTGGGTAGGTCAGGTGCCAGTGGTTTGTTGAAGTTATACGTAGTCAGCATTTTTAAGGATCTATTATACACAGAGCACTTTAGCAGAAGTGTTCAGGATCAAAATATACTAGGGAGAATGAGTTAAATCAATTGGATAACATGTTCCAGGGACAAGGTATGATAGAGACACAAAGGGCTCAAGTGGGCACTTTTATCATCTGTCTAGAGTTAGGATACCTTTGTACTAAATCTTGAACATGAGGGTTACTGGCCTGGTGGAATACCATGCAGAGGAATGAAGCCATGAAATAGGTATGTTTGAGGATCTGTAAGCAGTTTGGTATCATAGAAGCACTGATTATGAGTCTGGGTCTGGCAAGAGTTAGGCAGGGTTAAGAGTTAATAGTCCAGAGCCCTCCAGGGCATTTGTCCTAAAGTGAGATAGGATGGAAGACTGAGGTGAAGAATGAAAAGGAAGTGGAAAGAACAGATAGAGACTGTTAGAGACTTAGCTTGACAGTAAAATGAGGGCAAGAGCTTGCTGCAGGGAATATAAAGTTAAGGCACTTTTTTTTTAAAGTAAGAGAACTTAAATAGAGATTGAAAATCAGTGAGGTGATAGCAGTGGGGGATGTAATGTGGTAAAACCAGAGTATCAGTCTTGAAAAACCACTAGTTAAAAGATTGGAACGGCGCTGGGGCGCCTGGGTGGCTCAGTGGTTTAAAGCCTCTGCCTTCTGCTCAGGTCATGATCTCAGGGTCCTGGGATCGAGCCCCGCATCGGGTTCTCTGCTTCATGGGTCTGGACAAGTTACTTCATGTCCTTGTAAGTTCCCCTCTTCATTGGTATAAAGGGAAACATCACAAGGGAGATGTCACATAGATTAGAAGGTTGTTATTGAGGATAGACCATGATATAGTACACGTTAAGCCTTTAGCATAGTGCTTGGTACATAGTAAGTTACCAGAATGTTAACTGATGCTGCATTAGCCTCAACATTATTACTGCTGCCACCTTGCTTTTTTAAAATAGCATTTTCTATATTTGTATATTAAAGATTTTTAAATAATAGCAGAGTCTTTTGCTGTAGATGAATTAACTTCATGAATTTTACAGAAGTCTATAGTTCTTATTTTTCTAAGATTTTATTTATTTATTTGTCAGAGAGAGGGAGAGAGAGAGAGAGAACATAAGCAGGGGGAATGACAGGCAGAGAGAGAAGCAGACTGATTAAGGAGCCCACTGTGGGGCTTGATTCCAGAACCCTGGGATCATGACCTGAGCCGAAGGCAGCCGCTTAACCGACCTAGCCACTGAGGTACTCCAAAGTCCATAGTTGTTAAAATAGATCAGTAACTCATTATAAATTTATCATAAAGTTTTTTAAAGGTATACTTTGCCTTTTTTGGGAAGAGATTTTAGCAACTTTTAAAGCAGGTTAAATATAGCATGTTCTCATAACATGAGCGCGGCATTGTTTGAAGTTTCAGTCCAGAGAAAATTGTTTTTTTAAATTTTTTTTTTTTTTTTTAACCTCTAATCTATTAGGAATTAAAGAATGCTGAAATAGCTTTAAGAACCCAGAAAACACCACCTGGACTCCAACATGAAAACACAGCTCCTGCTGAGTAAGTTACTGGATTTTCTTTTAAGAAAGCTAAACATCACAATACACGGGCTAAGAATTTTTAGTTTACTCTAGCAGACCTGGGTTAATAAGCGCTTAACATGGATTTTTCCATTTAATTCTCATAATAACCCTAAGAAGGCAGTTCTTACCTTCATTTTATTGGAGGGTAACTGACAGCTAAGATCTAAGCTTTTAACCACTGTTATGCAGTTATACTTTATTTGCTTGTTACTTACAGGGCCTATTCCACTATATTAAATTTTGCAGGTAGTAGAATCTTACATTTTTACCAATAAGGACTTTTTAGTTTAAAAATAATTTTATAATAATCCCTTCCTTAAACAGGGCATTCTAGAAATAGTTTAGTCCTTTTATTTATTTGCTTAGTTTTAATCATATAGGTAATAAGTCTTCAGGAAGAGCAATCAGAAAATGTAGATAAGTTAAAATTGAAAAAATTCATCTGTAATCTCATTACCTAGGTTGTGAATTTGTGTAGTTGCCATGTGATCTCTATCTTGTCTCTTTTCTTCATATCCTTCTGTGTTGCTAGAGATAATGATAGCTAATATTTATCAGATGCTTACCATATGCCAGGCAGTATGCTTAGCACTTTACCTGCTCTATCTCATTTTCCACAAAACCTCTACAGCTGTTATTATTCCATTCTTAGAGATAAGGAGACTGAGGCATGAAGAGGTGAAGCCCTGAGCTTGTGAGTGGTAGAGGTCTGTCTGACTTCTGGTCCCTCACTTCCTTTTTTCTTTTAACTTTTTATTAGATATAATTTCAGGCTTATAGAGAAGTTTCAAAAATAAAACAAAGAATTCCCATATATCTTTTATCCAGTATCCTTACATGTTAATATTTTTACTATGTATGTTTTGTTCCCTGCTCTTTATATGTGTATACATATTTTTCCCCCCGAACAGTTTGAGTTATTTGCAGACATGATGCCCTTTATGATAAAGTACTTTAGTTTGTATTCCTTAAATGTAATATTACATAACTACAGCTCAGTGATCAAAATTAGGAAATTAACAAGGACAGTGATGCTCCTCTTATTCAGATTGTCATGGTCTGTGCTTTCTCACCGGACTTCTAATATTCTATCCCTCTGTCTTGTTCTCCATGCTGCCATCAGAGCTAGTTTTAAAATGGGTGAATTGTATCATTTTCCACTGCAAAAAGCTTTCATAGTTCTCTATTTCTTACAGAATAACATTCAGCTTGCTTTGCATGCTATTCAAAGTCCCTTTTATCTTTCTAGCATTCTGTAGTTAAATTTGTCAGAATACTAGTAGTATTACACGTTCCTTCTGTAAACACTGTAGTGTTTACAGATTATAAATAAAAGAACCATAAGTGCATGCTTGTAAAATCTGGTTGACAATTATACTCTTTTAAAAAAACTTTTTATTTTGAACATATTTGAAACCTTAAGAAAACTTGCAAAAATGGTAGTACGAAGAATTTCCCTATTTCCCTTACCCTGCTTCCCTTAACGTTAACATACCGTGTAACCACCAAGAATAGGAAATTAACCAAGAATAGAAAATTAATATAGGCACAGTATTATTAACCAAGCTACAGAAATTACTTGAATTTTTTTGACTTTGCCACTAAAGTGCTTTTTCTTTTCCAGGATCCAGTCTGTTTTCTACTAGTGTATTAGAATCTTCTGATTCCAGGATCCTGTTCACTTTGCATTTAGTTGTTATTTCTCCTTAATCTCTCCCAGTCTGTAACAGTTATTCAGTCTGTATTTGTCTGTCATGACCCTGATTCTTTTGAAAAGTATAAAGCTATTTTGTAGATTATCCCTTAATTGGAATTTTTCCTGATTAGAGTCAGGATGTTCATCTATTTATGATACCTGTTTTTTTTTCTGTAATATCTGTGCTCTGTCATTAGGTAGTCAGACTGAGTCAAAGGCCTACTTAGATGGGGGCATATATTTATTTGGTATTTTGAATGTAAGGAAAGGAGTATTTTTAAAACTTCAGTCTGACTTTGTAAATGTCTTTGTGTAGCTACTTCAGAATCTTGGTTCAGCAGTTTGAGGTACAGCTTCAGCAGTACAGACAGCAGATTGAAGAACTAGAAAACCATCTTGCCACTCAAGCAAATAACTCACATATAACGCCTCAAGGTAAACATGCTTTCTGTGATGATTTTGTTTTCTTTGGGGGGGGGTAGCACTATTTCTTGGAGAGAGAGGTTAAGGTGTTATTACATAGTAGATATTTTAAATAACTACTGGCAGTTGTCTTAAGCTGCTCTAAGAAAATTTCCTTAAGGCTTTGATTAGATCTTTATTCTCTGTTAATAGAAAGTGCTTTATTGTGAATTGTTAACATGCTAACCAGGGCAGAAGTCTCGGGGCCTCCTCCCTCCCCCTGATGACTGATGCAGACACCCCACTCCCAGTCTGCTCACTGTGCTGTCTTCTCTTATTCATGCAGATATTCATGTCGTTTTCCTCTCCTATACTTTGTACCAAAAATTGGACTCAAGTTACAGAAGGATAATACTGATTGTGTTCCACAGATATTTGTGTGATGATATAATTTTCTTTTATAGATTTGTCAATGGCTATGCAGAAAATTTATCAAACATTTGTAGCTTTAGCTGCACAGCTTCAGTCTATTCATGAAAATGTAAAGGTAAGTTTTCATTACCAGTTCACATACCTGTATATCTAGACCCAAGTGAAGTATTTTTTAATTTGCAGAGCATAGCATTCATGCTTATTACAGGACTAGCTAAAATTACATGTAAGTGAAAAAGACTAAAACTAAAATAATCGATAATCATGCTCAGACACAATCACAGATCTATTTTTTTCCCAAAAAGATCCAAGTATTCTTTTTTTTTTTTTAAGATTTTATTTATTTATTTGACAGAGAGAGAGAGAGAGAGAGATCACAAGTAGGCAGAGAGGCAGACAGAGAGAGAGGGGGAAGCAGGCTCCCTGCTGAGCAGAGAGCCCGATGCGGAGCTCAATCCCAGGACCCTGAGATCATGACCTGAGCCAAAGGCGGAGACTTTAAATCACTGAGCCATCCAGGCGCCCCCCTTCTTGGACTATTTTAAAGCAAATTCTAGACATATCATTTGTAAGTATACATGCTTTTTCACTGGCAGTTTCTCCTCTCTGGTTTGAAAACTACCCTTTTCAGTAACATGACCATAAGACAGATTCACACAAAATCACCTCTGATCATGTTGGATAAACTAGACCTGACAATTTAACCTACTCTTTTTTTTTTTTTGTAATGCACATTCCTAAGAACCAAAAGATGTTCTATGAGCAGATTTGCTATGTTGCTGTTTATTTTCAGCTGCTTTTAGTGAGCAAACTATAATTTCTAGACTGACTGACTTATAGAAATCTCACAAGAGGTGGGTTTTTTTTTTGTTTTTTTTTTTTTTAAGAGATTTTTTATTTTTGTTCCTTGTGTATTTTTCACGAGATGATCTGCTGAAACAGGCTTAAAGTACCTGAGTCAGCCAGTCTTTGGGGACATTAACAAAATTGGACATTGTATCAGTAATTATATAAATCATGGCTGAGGTCCGTCTTTTTTTTTTTTTTCCCTCCCCTTAAACCAGTTGTCTTTCAAGTTGCTAAGGCAGGTTATTATTTTCTAGTATCTGAAATAGAACTAAAATTTATGTTTGGCTGTTGATGCCAAACATTGCATGGATATATGCATATAATTGCACAGAGAAAAGGGAGGATGGATTAGAGGAGATCAATTTTAATAAAATTCATTCTTATGATATCACATACTCTACTTCTGACTGGATTTCCTACAGTTTTCAGTTCTTGGCTGGCCTGCTTCAATACATTTTAGAGGTCAGAAAGTTTGGAACTAGAACATCAAGTACTGATATCCCCTCAAAACAGGGGATGGTAACATTTAAATACTGTAGATAATAGGAGGATTTCTAAATGCTCTACATGTTAAGACCAGAAAGACTAATACTTACTAATACTTACTAATAATTCTCTGCTGAGAATGGTAGGAAATCTGAAAATTCTACATTTCTTCAAAAAATTGTTTAAAACTGATCTAAATTAGATTAAACCTTTAATGAAAAAGTATTTAGTAATTCTTTTTTTTTTTTTAAATTTTATTTATTTATTTGATAAAGAAAGAGAGATCACAAGTAGGCAGAGAGGCAGACAGAGAGAGAAGGGGAAGCAGGCTCCCTGCTGAGCAGAGAGCCTGATGTGGGGCTCCATCCCAGGACCCTGAGATCATGACCTGAGCCGAAGGCAGAGGCCTTAACCCACTGAACCACCCAGGTGCCCCAGTATTCAGTAATTCTGGTGTGAAGTAGAATCACTCCTATTAATGGCTTTAATCAAGGCATATTTTGCACTGAGTGAACCAATCCACTTTATGAACTTGGTAATTTCTCTTTCTTACTCAGAAATTATAAGTTCATTTTCCGTGCCCTTATGCTCCTCCCTTCCCAGTTTGGTGAGATAAGCTCAACATGAGTCATTCTTGTTGTAAAATAGTCAGATAATATTGATAAAGTAAAAGCTCTCTTTATACCCTCCAAACTCTCTCTGCTAAAGTAACCTTTTATTTTAACCTGTGTCACCCAGGCTTATTAAAGAAGGATTTAACAGATACATATTTAGTACATGTTTTTAGCCTTTTGAATCTAAAAGTTATCAAAAGGTTGGGTGTTAGAAGGAGCAACATGAAAAACTGGAGTATTGAAAATCTAATTTTAGATATTACTTTGCTTTAAAAGCTTTGCTAACTCCTTTTTTTTTTTTTTTTTTTAAAGATTTTATTTATTTGACAGCGAGAAACACAGTGAGAGAGGGGACACAAGCAGAGGGAATGGTAGCGGGAGAAGCAGGCTTCCCGCGGAGCAGGGAGCCCGATGCAGGGCTCAGTCCCAACACTCTGGGATCTGACCTGGGCCGAAGGCAGACGCTTAACTACTGAGCCACCCAGGCGCCCCAGGCTTTGCTAACTCCTTTTTAAAGAGGGCGTCATGGAGCCAGGATATTTTAGGCCGTTTATTATAAAGCCGTGACAAAAATAGGGAAGAAAATACTCAAGAGAGTAATAGAGCTTGCATGCGTCACTTCCCACACCATGCCACACTTTGATTTGCACTTTAGGGCGAATGTATAATATTGGCAGTGTCTCATCTGTCTGCTCACTTATTTCCTAGTTAGAGTCTTCATATATTACCAAAGTCAACAAAGAACTTCTTAACTTATTAACCGTCTCTTTTTTCTTTCATTTAGGTGCTAAAAGAACAGTACCTTGGCTACAGGAAAATGTTCTTGGGAGATGCTGTAGATGTGTTTGAAGCCAGGCGAGCAGAAGCCAAGAAGTGGCAGAACGCACCCAGAGTAACTACTGGACCCACCCCTTTCAGCAACATGCCAAATGCAGCAGCCGTTGCCATGGCTGCGACACTTACACAGCAGCAACAGCCTGCTACAGGTCTGAATGCATTCAAGTTATAGCTTCTTACTGTTCAAATGCAGAACATTGATGTGCATTTTTATAAGTCTTCCTTTTGTGTTAGCACTGAAGAAGTTTCTATGAGTAGCTGTTCCAATACAATCTAAAAATTGTGATGGACACAATTATAAACATACCTGATAAAAAATGCAGGGTAGTCTTAGCAATAATTATATATCAGTTAGATATTGAATATTGTGAATTACTTAATGTTATTTGCTGTATTGCTATAAATGCCCTTTAGAATATGGTGTTTCACTACCGAATTACATTTAAGAATATTAGATTCTAAAAGTTGTGATTGTATGATTTCTTGTTTTAAAGTCAGAGATAATCCAGCCATACATTGCATTTTTCACATATGATATTGATAGATGGTGCATTCTCATTTCCTCCTACATAGTGATTACAGAGTACCCACAGTTAGGATGAAGTACATTGACTGAAGGTGTGTTAAAGATCAGTTGGTTGTTTTTATGCATATTGACTGGAAACAGAATACAGGTCCCCTCTTAACCAAATTTGAAAGAAAGTACATGCTAGAATTATTTGTACCTTTTCAGAATGAACATAACAGTAGCAAGAGCAGGAAAAAGATGTTTTGAGATGTTCTGGATTGCACATTAAGAGTATGAATGGGGAAGCTGGGCAGATGATGAAAATAATTGGTGAGATACGGGAAAGCAGATAATGTTAGTCCTTGGTTTAATTCCACTTCTAATGAGAGAAACATTTTTGTGGTCTAGTTCTGCGGTGTGGAGTTTGGTCCTGTGTCTTTTGGAGATTATTGTCTTTGCTCCTACAGTCTGTTCTTTTTTTGTCAGGCTTGAAGTATGACATAGAAAATAGTGTTAATGGGTATTGATTTTTTACTTTGCTCATTCATAAATTTTTGAGTAATGCTTATTATTCTATAGCATGTGTCTTTCTGAGAGTTCCATATAGTCCAATAGTGAATTATAGTACAAAAAGAGTAAAAAAATAGGTGTATCTAGATTGCATTCAGGCTGCCTCTCCTAGGTAAGCATTTCTGGTTTTCAGTACTGGCAGTTTAAAAATTATTCTTCACATTTGGAGATGACAGAATTGACTTACCATCAGTGAATGGCTGATGCTTGGTTTATGCCAAATCGTCCACATTCCATGGCTGGACCCATGTGAATAGTGGCTCACAGTGGCACTCTATAGTAGTTCTCTAGCTGGCTGGAGTGTAGGATTCCATTCTCAAGTTATGGAGGGAAAAAAGTCATTATGTGGCTGATTCCTATCAAGTCAGTATGGGAATCAGTCCCATAATTAATGATTATCAGTTCTCCTGATTATTTAACCAGCTAATCAAACCAACATAGTACCAATTTACTTATTAGAGCCAATATTAATCCTACAATAGATGAGATAAGCATGGGTTTTGGTTAAGTGTTCTTTAAAACACAAAGGACTTCCATTTTAATAAATACAACTTGAGAAAGGTCAGTTACTTAAAGTCTCATGGTATAAATGAATTATATTCTGTGATATACAACTACGTTTGAAGCAAAACTACTTGTCAGGGTTATTGTTTTTAATTATCTATGTAGACAGTCTTGAGAGGTCATGCATTTTGGGCTCATATGGAGATATGAAGATATGTGTCCATTCTATAAATATGAGTGCCTACTATGTGCTAGGCTCCCAGGATACAAAGGTAAACAATTTGAGTTGAGTGTGATGTTTACTCTCTGTCGTGGTGGAGAATGTTAGCTTAATTTAGAGTAATCATCTTGAGGAGCCCTTGCTCATTTATTTGTGACTTTTGCCAGGCTTCAGGGAAACTTGACTGCTTTCTATGTTCCCTGCAGTTTTGAAACCCACATAAGGGCTTCCTCATTGGATGGCAGGAATTGTAATTTATCAACCTAAACAGTCTTACATTGTTTTCATTTTGAGTTGTTTGGATTTTTAGAACTGAGAAGCTGAACAGTAGTAATGACAATTTTGCAGTATGTCTTCTCTTTTTGTTTCTTCGAAGGCCTTCCCAGCTTCGAAGCGCATTCCTTTATGATTCCTATAGTCAGAATGTTCTTCCAGTTGTGTCATCGCTACAGGGAAATGGATGAGGTTTCTTAGATACGTACTGATTTCATGAGCCTGTTGAGAAATTTTTGCATTGTGCTTTTTACTCGGTGACTTACTCTTTATGTGTTAAGACATTGAGGACGTCTTTTTTTTTTTTTAAGTGACAATACGAATTTTAAAGACCATCTAGATTCACTTAGGTAAAGCTGGTTGCTGTTTTTATACATCGTTGTTGATCTGTGCAAGATTTGAGTTGACAGGGGTTTTGCTTTTGGTTGCATATGGGTTCTTGACTTCATTAATGTAAAAAGTGCAGATGACCTCTTAGGCTTCTACCTTCTGAAGGTGGTTTCTGTGTAGTCTTTCTTGGAGGTGGAGGTATGAATTTCAGTGACTTCTTAACTTTTCTTTGGTGTTTTTTTAATGAAAAAAATATGTAATAGAGATTAAGCCTGCATGATTTATGGTTATTGCTTCTGAAGGTTGAAGAGAATTGATGAAAAACCAGCAGGCTAATTATGTTTGAAGTAAGCATCAATACATGGAAAAATGACATATTAGTAGATCTTGAGTACACTTGTCCATCAGTGCTTTTGAAGCCTCTTAAAAAGCTTAAGACATTTACATTAGGATTATCAGTAAAATTTTAACTAAGGATAGATTGTTTTAAGCTAACGTATTGGAATTAAGTTTTGCTGTTTTGACACTTTTAAAAGTTCCTGATGTTTACATAATAAGACTATTCTCATGTGACTTAGCTGCTATTTTTAAGGAGAGCTGAGACATTTTGTTAGGAATTCCTAATTTCTAGCTTTTAGTGTAGGTTTGGACATTTAAGATGTAGTGTTAAATAGGAAACTTAAAGTATTTCATTTTAGTTTCTTGTAGTTTTGTGGTTTTGTTGTATTTAACAACCAAAGGAGCATTCCCCATTAAATCAGTAAGTAAAATTTTTCAAATTGGGGAAAAGGCATTTTTTTTTGTTTCTAAGAAAAATTATTTTTAAAATATGACTTAGGAATAATCACACTAATTACATTAGGTATTTTGAGTAATTATGAAAATTATTAAAAAATTTTAGCACTTTAGTCCTTTTCCTGTGAATGCAGTTTTACTTTTAAGAAAGTAGAATTTATTCTGGAAAATATGAATTACAGTGCTAAACTTGATTTTGTTGTGTGTGAATATATTATCCGGTAACTTTTGTAAAATGTTACTCTACATGAAGATTTCACTTTAGGCAATTATTGGGATATATTACTACTAACTTGGTTTTATTTATGGAACTAAGCCTCTCATTGAATGACTATTCAGATTTTGAAACAGAATTCTTGAATTGTTTACGTGACTTTTGCCTGAAGGATTTAGATTCTGCTTTCTAATAGTGAAACTAATTTATATGGTGGCCAGAGTGTAATATATGCTAATACTTTGGCATGGGAGATATTTATCATGAGTTTTTAATATTAAAAAATGTTATACATTTGCCTACTAGTTTTATAAATGATGTTGCCTTCAGAATTTGTGTGAAGGTACAAAACTCAAAGTATCATGTACCTGTTGTGCAATGGAAAGTCTTGTCATTGTCAGAGTTCTTGATTACCAATATCCTGAATATTGATGATTAGGGTTACTCTTGAAAACAGACCCACACACAACAAAAAGCATGTTATTTGATTAACTCTTGCGACTTATAGGGTTGAGGGCTGTGGTGTGCATTATTCTTTAGGGTCTTCCACCAGCAGTGCCTCCTATCAACATGTGACATTTAAGTCTCTCAGTGTTCAAGAAACTGGACGTGTGTTTTCTACGTATTATTTTTGTTAGAAGTAAGAGGGTAATATGCTTAGTTTCTTTTTCCTATAGTAACATTTTACAAAAGAGCTGCTAGGCAGGTATTTTATTCTCAAATTGATCTCAAACTGGATGTAAAAATTTAAATCCTTTTTTAATTTATTTTTTGATAGTAGTTTAAGAACTCCAGCTGCTATTAGTTCTTATTCTTTATTTTCTGGGTAGAAGCTATTTGAAAAGTCCAGTTTCTGTCCCAGTGTAGCAAAATGCAGTTTCCTCAGTTTTCTTTTTCTTTTTTTTAGTGCTTTATAATTTTACACTACCTTTTGAATATACAAACCTCATTCTTCATTGAACAACTTGAAGGCTTTGATTTTTTTGAAAAGTTTAAATTTCAGTCTGTATATTACTTTGGCAGTTCCCTCAACTTTGAGATGCACTGATCACTGTGCTTGAAAAAGACAAGACTGAAGATTGTACTATGAAATTTATTGAATAATTTTCATAAATTATTTATCAAATGAGAGATTTTTAGATTTTTGTATTCTGCTTAGTTAAAGAAAAAAAAAGTAGTTAAAAAGAGAGGCTAGTTAAGTTTGATGCTATTCTTGCCAAACAAACTCAGCCAAAATCTTTAAAGTAACAAATGGGAAAAGGATGACTAATTGTTCTGCATCTGAGTACATTTTCCAAAATGTTGGAAAGAAACTTCTGAATTGAAATCTTGAATGTATTGAATCTGTCAAGGTACACAGCGGTGCCTTTGTAAATGTTCATTATCTATCTTATTTAATCAGGTGATAAGTGGTGTAATGTAGCAGAGCTTAATAATAGAACTCAGTTATCACTTTTTGTGAACAAGTTGGAATTGTCATGTTACTGTGTAATTGATTTGCTTTAAAATGAACAATAAATTTAATAAAATAAAACATTGTCTTGTTTTTTATCTATTTATTGCATATATCATTTATATTTCTTATGATGCCTAGTTTTTTGGTACTTACTCTTATGAAGTAACATGATAGTTTTGCCATGTTAGTGTCAGTCTCTTTGATCAGTTGAGACTTGACTCTAACGATAAAGAGCTTGTTTTAAAAAGAAAAAAAATAAAAACCTTTACCGATTACACCAAGTAATTTTATCAGAAAACAAGTGGGGAGATCTAAAACCATTCTAGAAGTAAAACTAAAAGAATTATAATTTACAATACATTAAAGATTTCAAGTTATTTAGTAGGTTAAATTAACATTCATCTTTCAGTATGGTAAGCCTATTGTGTGGCACAAACAAGTCACTTAAAAACAAATTTTTTTTTTGTTAGGTAAATCGGTTAGGATAGATAAATCAGGCTGGGGAGACATCTTGAAAATTGGGTTTTAGCAAATAGAATTTGTCAAAATTAAAAACTGTTTATTTAAAAAATAATTTCGTAAAGAAACTTTAATCTTGAAAGAGTAAGGCAAATTTGTTTTTTTTCCCCCCCATTTTTTTTGTTTTGTTTTGTTTTGTTTTGTTTTTTGTTTTGTTTTGTTTTTTGTTATACCAGGGCCACAGCCATCTCTGGGAGTTAGTTTTGGAACGCCATTCGGCTCAGGTATTGGCACTGGCTTGCAATCAAGTGGCTTAGGTTCTTCAAACCTTGGAGGTACACTTTCACTTTTCTAATATTGCATTGGACTTTTATACATTTGAACTGATACTAGCCTGTAAAAAATTTATAAGAGGGTCTGCTATTTTGGAAGAGAAAGTTCCATCTGACAAAAATAGTTCTCCAAACATAATTAGTGCTTTCTAGTATTAGATTTAGAACTTAAAAAAATCATTTCATCTTTGGTGAATAGTAAATATAAAAGAGTAGTAAAATTCATTGGTAGGGATGTTCATATTTCAAAAGCAAGGTGCTAAAATGTGAACTTAAAAATTACTTAGTTTTAATAAATTTAACCTTAAAAAATCAGTAGTCTATATTAATAACATCGGTTTGGAGTCCAAACTACTTCTGGTCATACATCCTACTAATCGTTACCTTCTTTTTCTGTAAATGAACACTTTAAATGGGGAAATAATTTTCTTAAAATTGAACAGCACGGCTTCTGTCTTTTCCTGAGCATTTTGGGCATATTTGCCTTTATGCATACTTGTATATATAGCAATTAATAGCTTTTTAAGTTAATTCTAACTAGTAAGGTAAGTCTTCTGCAAGTCATCATGCTAAATACAAATGTATTCACAATTTTCTGGTACTGGTATCTGAAAGTAGAGTATATTATAACAAACGTATGGTCATATAATGAATAAGATTCCCTTATTTCCACTAAAATACATCATTGTAAGAGGGAAGCCAGTGAGCAATCAAAGTAACTTAATATAATAGACTCTTGATCTATAACCTAGTTTGCTATCAGATTTCTTAGCATTATAGGCCAAAATACTGTCAAACTCAGTATTTTAGATACACTGTTGCAGAGTAGCCTAAGAAGAATTTGAATTTTATTTTTAGAGTACTTTTAAGAGAATAGAAACAAAGTCTTTACTTAGCAGAATCATCTCTTCAACTTTATATAACGAAAAATATTTCTTTATTTAAATTGTGAATAGTATTATTAAGAGAAAAACCATGATGCTCCCGCTCTGAATTTCTTAATTGTTAACATCGGCTGGTATATGACAGGAGCCTACCATTACTGAGTAGATTTAATGTGATTGACTATGTTGTAATTATGCAGTTTTTCAGTGGTAAAACTTTGTAAGTGAAAACGTTTTGGTAAAAAGCAGAGTAAAGTTACCTTTTGGTACTTGGTGTTTAAACTGTTATGCATGTCAGGCTTATTTATGAATTTAGTCTGTCTTTTTTTGTTTGTTTTTTTCTCAATGAAATGTCCCTAAGTAGATATATTTTTATCTGTTTGACATCATATTTGGATGGTTACTGACATTACTAGTTCATTTGGGAGAGAAAATACTAATATGATCTTATTCTCTATGGCTTTTTGCTCTTTTAAAAATTATGATGGTTCATAAATTTAGTCTAGATACATAAAAAAATGTTTATTTCAGAATTAACCTGATTCTTCCAAAAGTCTTATGCAACAGAGTAAATCACAGGTTTCTGTAATAGCACTGTATTTATTAAATCTTTGATAATTTTAGGTTTTACTTGTCAGTATCCTTTAACCTATGTTTTACGTACCATTGTATATTTCTCTATTACCCTTCCACTAGGATTTGGATCTAGCTCTGGTTTTGGATGCAGCACCACAGGGGCCTCCACATTTGGATTTGGAACAACAAATAAACCCTCAGGAAGTCTTAGTGCAGGTTTGTGTGTTTTTGGCCTGAATTTCAGGCAAATTTAAAGATGCAAATTATTTAACTTAAAAGTATAAGTATATTGTTATTTCCAGTATCCAAAAACGATCCCTGATTCAGTTTCTACCCCCTGAATGAAGCACGTAAGCTTAACAAATCATATAGTATTATCTCTCTTATAAACTAAAAGTCAGTTTTGTGAAATATTTCTAACAAGACTTATTAGTTTGATATAATAAGTGATTGTGTCCTCTTTTAACTAAGTAGAGAGTCTTTTAAACCCAAAGACTAGTTTCATGGTTAAACAAGTCTCTTCATTCTTATAAAAATGAACCCATCATTATAAAGGTTTTAACCCAGTTTTTATCATTATTTAGGAGAATAATTTTTCTCCCAAAGAGATGTTCTTTAGTTATCAGTCCCTTTGGTTTTAAGAACACTGAGCTTAGAGATGATGATTGATTAGTTTCTTGGTTCACTTGGGTATATAATTTTTTGAGTCTTTGAGGAGAAAATTCCAAATTTCTTCTCCATTTTCTCTGTGTTTGTAAATAACGGCTTGTTTTAACATGCAGTGCTTAGGGATAAATAGCATGTCTAAAATAATGACATAATACTAAATTATGTTTAAATTGAGGGAATTTGAAGGAAATTCCATTTAATATTAAGTGGCATTTAAAATCAGCAGTTCTGAAAGAGTGAAATAACAGTAGAATTCAGTGGTTTGAGGATTATAATCTAAATATGGTACTTTTAAGTAGGCAGTGATAGTTCTTGATCTTAGTTTTGGAAGAGTTCTTACAAAATCTGAACAATTGGTACTACTCTTCGGTATGTTCATTGCCCTGAAAATCATGGGCTAACACCTTCTTGGAGGACTTAGGATTATAGGGGTGGGTCCAAGGGTTGTGAAGTCTCTCTTCTACATGTTGGTAATATGTTTCTAGAGGGGCTGAGGAGGAAGGCACCATGGCATATTTAATTAACAGGAAAGTATCTGACAACTTGAAGTTTTCTGTTGAGTTCAATTATTTGTGCTAAGGTTTCTCTTACGGCCTGGATCACTAAACTTCTGTCTTTAAAGGTGCCTCTTACTTGTTAGCTAAATTGTTTTCCAGTATTTACAAATTTAGGGTTCTAGGATATTTGCTATTTTTATAAATTATATATTCTTTTAGTTAGAAATTTATCTCTCATCCCCATTTTTTGTATTTGTGTTTGTGATTTAACTTCTGATACGAATATTTTCTTCCCTAAACATAAGGCTTTGGCAGCTCAAGTACATCTGGGTTTAACTTCAGCAATCCTGGCATCACGGCATCAGCTGGTTTGACATTTGGGGTGTCCAATCCTGCCTCTGCAGGTTTTGGAACAGGAGGACAACTCCTTCAGTTGAAGAAACCTCCAGCTGGAAACAAAAGAGGAAAAAGATAAACATATGGGTTGATGTGGTTGAGAGAATTCATAGCAGCATCGTTCATTCTATGAGTCTATTTTTCTAAAATTGATGCAGTAATTAAATTGCATCCCAGGAGATTTATAAAGTTTTGATATTTTTCCCTACTCTGGAATCTGAACTTTGTTCTTGTTTGCCATGCTAAACATCTTTTTTCTTGTGAATTTGAAACCCAGTTGTGTATTTTTCATTATTTTGATTGTCAGTGTAAGAAATGTTCTGATTACATCACTGATTAGTAAAACCTATTTAACCTAGTGTCATAGCAATGTTTTTGTTGATAAGGTTTACACGATGTGAATATATGCACATTTGTTCTTACACAGATTGTATGAACTCGAAGTCCTATACTAGAATCAGTTTGTTCCTTGAAAAAGGCCTTTTGAACTACACTGCAGGGCATCTTGTGAATACATGTGTAAATATATACAGAATAATACACACAGTTGTGTGTTCATATAAAATATATATTTACAGACCTACAACTTTTGCCTCAGACTTGTTCCCCTTTTCTAAGGGTATTCTGTTTTTCACCTTTTAAGCTTCAAATCCTCAGTGCTTGTAGAATGATGAGCTAGAGGTACCAGGTCATTGCAGTTATTTGCTTAAAGACTTAGTGAAATGATTGCTGATGTAAATATTTGACCAACTCCACTTCATTGCCCCCAGTGTTCTCCATTTTTGTTTCCACCTTAACCTTTAGCAGCTACTCTGGGTGAGGAGTGCTGTAAGAATCACTGAACAGACTTCAACAACTTTTGTTATCCCATATACCTTCATATTGCCTATATGAGATGTTTTCTCATATCTGAGATGTACCTTCAAGAGCATATTTGAACTCCAGACTGGTGTCTGGGGGCAAAGAGCTATTAAGCCAAATTGATTCTATGCAGGTGAAGGATGCACTATTACTTTAGTGGAAACTTTTCTAGCTATTCCAATACAGAGTTCTTTCTTATAGGGCTATTGATACTGACACCAAATGGAGTGGTTTATCAGCCTCTTAATGTCTTAAGTAAGTGCTTAATTTGGAATAGAGAAACAATATATTTTAAGAAAAAATATTCTTTGTAGCAACTATAAACTGTCCCATTTTAACAGTGAACCAGAACTCCAGGAAATAACACATAGGCATGTCAGATTGCATCCATGTAATATTTGTCTATATTAGTATTAGTGACATAAAGTGGGTGAAAAAGAGGGCCCTTGGAAAGAGAACTGCCTTATCCATGATTTCAGACGGAAACCATTAGGTAGACCTACTTATCTTTCAAGTACAGTTTTCAAATGGATGTGAACATGGAATTTCATTGAAAAAGTTTAATTTTTTATATAGAAGGTTTTGTACATAATGTGCATCAAGTGAATATTTTCAGAATCATTTTCACCAAGGCACCTTTTTTTCTAAAATAGGTATTGCGTATATATATACACACACATATATATTTTTAGTATAATGTTAGTTGGGTTTGATTATTAAAGTGTTGTTAAATCTGTTTTATTTATCCGCCTATAGCAATGATTGGCTTTTTGGAATTGAAACTTTTGCGCCTTGATGCATTAAAATAAGGAAAATGCTTCGTTTCTGAGCACTGAAGTTGTTTTTATTTTTGCATACTTCTCTAATACTGCAATTCCCAGATCCAGATTTTGGGGAAGGGTAGGAAAATGTGGGATTTTTGTGTTTTGAATTATTGTTGGAATTAAATACCCAGTTCCAGCCAACTGTTTTTTTTTAAAGGATTTTGCATTGTGTTGCAAAAATCTGAATATTTATATTTCTTATTTTTTCTTTATATATTTTACATTTTAATATGTTGAACCACTGGAAATTTGTAACATCATTTTGTGATAGGAGTTTAAATGTGTTGTCATTGTCGCCGTTGTCTTCACTCTGTCCAGAGCCTATCATTATGTAAACAATAAAATTTATTGTGTCAGTTGCTTTGAGTCTATACAGGTGTCAGTAGTTGTTCTTAATATGTAATTTTCTTTTTATTGCTCTTTTATTCTCTTTGGTTAGTTTTTAGTGTTTTCTTTTTACCAGTTTAAATATATTGTTCTTTAAAAGATTGTAGAGTGAACACAAGTTAGTAAGTTCTTTGTCACTTGCTTTTGTTGTCTCAAGATGACAAAAACATAGTTATATAGAAGAGTAGGGGGTAGAATGTGAAAGTCCCCTTCAGCTCCCAGGCCCTAATCCCACTTTCTTCCCCTGAGTATTTTCTCTTCATGGTTTGCTGTCTTTCCTTTCAGACCCCTTTAAAAAATGCCATTTTCCACATAATGTGTACAAATGTTCATTCTTTCTTTTTTTATTTTCTCGTTTTCTCACATTTTATCATTCTCTCTTACATCCTTTTTCTAACAAATGGGTTAAAAATCTGTATGCCCGATGATTTGCTGTTTTTCCCCTTCAATGATAGATCACCAATGTTTTTCCATGTCAGTCCATGTAATTTGCTTTTTTTGTTCCATCCTGTAGCATATTCTCTGTGGTTTGGCAATTTGGTTCTTTCCAGTATTTCAGTTTTGCAGAAAAAAATGCAGTGAATATCCTTCTATGTGGCTCTTTGTACTTCTGTTTAATGTTTCTTTGGGACTGATGCTTGAAGAGGAATTCCTGAAAAGGCATACAAATTGTACTTCTTAATACCAGATTGCCTTCCAAAATTTCTGTATAAGTAATACTTTTCTGCAGCGTGAGTACCCATTTCCAAGTATTCTCTGTAACCCTAGATATTATCAACCCTAATATAAGTATTTGTGAGGTTGAGCTGTTTATATATTTATCCATTTGCATATGAATGTAATTGCATGTTATTATCCTTTGTCCATTTTTTTTAACCAGGTTACTTAGTGGGTTTTTTTTCCTCAATGATCTCTGTAGATAGTGGATGTTAATATTTTTCTTGCGAGGTAGTTTGGACTCCTGGAGTCAGCTGGGTTCAGACCCTTGCCTTAAACCTGTGTGATAATGGGCAAGTCATTTACTTTTCTAGACCTTAAGCTTTATCATCTGAGAAATGGCAATAATAAAGATGGGTAGTTGTATTAATAATAGAATCTATTGTAAAGCACTTAGATGGCATGAGCCCCTGATACTTTGCAAGTATCACTGCTCTTGATCTGCACCAGTACCTCACTGCTGGTAAATCACTAGAGCTGGGTGCTTTGTATTGGTACCTGATAGGGAAGCTGCCCTATCTTACTCCTTTTTTTTTTTGGTAATTTGTTTTGTTTGGGGTGGCTATTTTAGGACACTTATTCTTTAAAATAAACCTGAGTACCTATATTTTCCTTTAAAAGATCTTATTGGGATTTTGATTTGGTTTATACAGATAAAGTACATTGAGAATTGACATCTTAATACGGATAGCATGATATATGCATTTATTAGGTCTCTTATTTTTTCAGCAAGGTTTTATAGTGTTTATTAGATACTTGGTTAATTGTTTTTCCTAACAGCATCTTGATTTTATTTCTGAGTGTGGATTTTTTATTGTACTTGGTACAAGGTCATTCGCATTATTACAGAAGCAGATTAACTGTTCTTCTGTGATGGTATGGTAAATCCAAGTTAATGTCTTCCTAATCTCAAATAGTGTTTTTTGGCAACAAGGGAATTTGAATAGTGCTTTTGGCAATATTGTAATGGGGTTTTTATGTGTGAAATATTTGGGTTTGAATGATTTATCTTATTTGCTTTGGCATCCCCTTCCTCCGTGCCTTGTTCCAGTCTCACCGTGTATAAACCTGGCTATACTGTTTTTTTGTTTTTTGTTTTGTTTTGTTTTTTTTGAGCTCACACCACAAAGTTATTACTTAGGGGATGCAACCTTGGGACTTGGTAATACAGGGTCAGTGTCCTAAAAAATCTGAGCTGGATGGCCTAGTTTAAATCTCATTCACAAAGGCACCTTTGCCTATGGTATCTCCTATTTATTGAGTGTGTAGTCTGTTCTGAGTGCCACACTCACATTATATACTTAACCCTCCTTAATCTCAGTATTATTCTATAAAGCAGAAAACTCCAATTTCTAGATGAAGAAACAGGTTTAATTTAAACAGTTTACTGGCGGTCACATGGCTGTCAAGTCATGGAGCTGGGGTTTTCTGTCGTAACAGGAATAGCACACTGATTTCCATGCCTAAACTCTCAAAGGCACTGAGGTTAATGACATTACAAGATTTAAATGGGGTAAATTCCAAGTATACAATAAACTGTAGACAAAGGCAAGGTAAGTACAAGGGGCTATGGACTTGAGGGTGAATAATCCTACTGAGGGTGTAAAGAGTGTTAGGAAGAAGCAGGGGCCGCACTCTTGTAGCCACCTTTTCTCACTGCTTCCCTATGAAGAGGGTCAGAGGAAAGCCAGTCATTCCAGCATGAGGGGTGCTCTGCTCACCTTGAAAATGGTAAGGGGGAGCAATTTGGGCAATCTGAGTCTTAGCAGTAAGAAGTTTAACAAGAAAGCCTTTTCGAGCAAGGCTTGCCTGATTCCTGGAACCCAAGAGAACACTACATGCTCAGACTACATGAGACTATATCTCTCCTTACAGAGAGATGAACCTCAACTGGCCCAAGGAGACCATGGGAATGGGCAAGAAACTCAGGTGCTCAGAGACAGCAGCAGATAGAGGAAAGAGTAGGGATTACTGGGAAAAATTGGTCATGGTCCAAAATGTTTTTTGCCTTTTCCTACTCGATCTAATGCACTTTTCCTCTTCTACTTAACCTACCAATGAAGCACAACAGAAAACCTACCAGGCTTACAGAGGTTGCAGTGCTCAAGAGTGGGCTGTAAATTTAACTCGAAGAGACCTTGTTTTTGTCATCCTCAACCCTATTTGAATCCCCTGGTAGCAAAGTCAGTTTAATTCAGTAAACATTTGTTAATACTTGCTGTTTGCAAGTCACTGCTGGGAGTTGGAGGAATGTAAATCTGAGTAGGGTATTTTCTGTGCTCGATAATACCAGCTAACATCCAGTGCTAAGTGGAGACGAGGGCCTACTCTTAAGAACTTTCCATATATGAACTCAATTATTCCTCAGTCGTATGAGGTGTATCCTATTACTACTTTTTTACAAATGAGAAAATAGGCTCAGAGAAATTCAGTAACTTTCAATGGTCACTAGTAAGTAGACGGGCCAGTAAGCTCAGGCTGTTTTTCTAGAGTCTAGGATTTTAACTCTCACTATGTGCAAATAAGTATAAAATAATATGATCTTATTAAGTGGTAGGATAAAGATACAAAGAAAATTATTGAGAGCACAGAGGAGATACTAATTTCGCTTGAGGAAACTTAAAAAAAATTTTAATAATAGGTGGCTTTGAGCAATGAGTGAATATGACTTTTTTTTTTAAGAGTTCATTTATTTACTTGAGAGAAAGAAAGTACATGAGAGCAGGGGGAGGGGCAGAGGGAGAAAGAATCTTGAACAGACTGCTGAGTGTGGAGCCCAATGTAAGGGCTCAATCTCACAACCCTGAGATCACGACCTGAGCAAATCAAGAGTCGGACACTTAACCAACTGAGCTGGTTGCTGGTTCCCAGATGCCCCAGAATATGATCTGTTTGTAATGAAGTATTAACAATTTGAATTTAAAAAACCAAATGTTTATTTATTTAAAGACGATTTTGCATTTAGACAACAAAGGGGTAAAATAAATGGCAACTAATACCCCACTTTCTAGAGAAAGTTTCAGTTACATTTCATTCTGATACTTACTGTTTTTCTTCATAGCTGCATAGCATATATGTCCACATTGTGTTTAATAAGCAGATCATTTTGGTGAATATTAAGATTGGTTTTTTTTTGCTATTAAAAATTCTAATAGGATAGGTGAAAACGGCATCCAGTTTTATTAATTTCTTTAATTATGAGGAAGTTTGAACGTTTTGTGGGGTATTAGCCATTTTTGAAAAAATTATTTGTAAGAGCTCTTTGGATGTAATCCCTTTCTATTTGTAGAGATGTTTGGAAAAACAATGTTTTTTTAAGTTATTTATTTATTTATTTGACAGAGAGACATCACAAGTAGGCAGAGAGGCAGGTGGGGGGGGGGAAGCAGGCTCCCTGCTGAGCCGAGAACCTGATGTGGGGCTCGATCCCAGGACCCTGAGATCATGACCTGAGCCAAAGGCAGAGGCTTTAACCCACTGAGCCACCCAGGTGCCCCCAAAACTAACAATTTTAAACCTTTAGTCTTGGATCCATGTGACTTTTTAAAATGAAAATTATGTATCATCCCCCACTTCGTGTTGCTTTCAAACTTATTTTTTATTATGTTAGTCACCACACAGTACATCATTAGTTTTTGATGTAGTGTTCCATGGTTCATTGTTTTCATATAACACCCAGTGCTCCATACAATCTGTGCCCTCCTTAATACCCATCACGAGATTCACCCAACCTCTCAGCCCCCCTCCCTTCTAAAACCCTCAGTTTGTTTCCTAGAGTTCATAGTCTCTCGTGGTTTGTCTCCCACTCCCAATTTCTCCCCTTTGTTTTCCCCTTCTCCTAATGTCCTCCGTGCTATTCCTTATGTTCCACAAATAAGTGAAACCATATAATTGATTTTCTCTGACTTTTTTCACTCAGCATAATCTTTCCAGTCTCATCCATGTTGATGTAGAAGTTGGGTATTCATCCTTCCTGATGGCTGAGTAATATTCCCTCATATATATGGACCATGTTTTCTTTATCCAGGGCATGTGGATAAAGTTGAAAGGCATCTCGGCTCCTTCCACAGTTTGGCTATTGTGAAAATTGCTGCTATGAACATTGTGGTGCATATGGCCCTTTTCACTTATCTATATCTTTCGGGTAAATACCCAGTAGTGCAATTCCTGAGTCATAGGGTAGTTCTATTTTTAATTTTTGAGGAACCTCCACACTGTTTCCCAAAGTGTACATACCAACTTGCATTCCTACCAACAATATAAGAGGGTTCCCCTTTCTCCACATCCTCTCCAACATTTATTGTTTCTTGTCTTGTCAGTTTTTGCCATTCTAACTGGTGTAAGGTGGTATCTCAATGTGGTTTTGATTTGAATTTCCCTGATGGTTAATGATGTTGAACATTTTTTCATGTGTCTGTTAGCCATTGGTATGTCTTCTGCCCATTTTTTGACTTACTTGTTTTTTGGCTGTTGAGCTTGAGAAGTTCTTTATAGCTCTTGGATACCAACCCTTTATCTGTAGTGTCATTTGCAAATATCTTCTTCCATTCAGTGGAATGTTGACTGTTTCCTTGCTGTGCAGAAGCTTTTTATCTTGATGAAGTCCCAAAGGTTGATTTTCCCTTTTGTTTCCCTTGCCTTTGGAAATGTGTCTTGAAAGAAGTTACTGTGGCCAATGTCCAAGAGGTTATTGCCTATTTTCTCCTCTAGGTTTTTGATGGATTCCTGTCTCACACTGAGGTCTTTTTATCCATTTTGAGTTTATCTTTGTGTATGGTGTAAGGGAATCGTTGAGTTTCATTCTTCTGTATGTAGCTGTCCAATTTTCCCAGCACTATTTATTGAAGAGACTGTCTTTTTTCCATTGGATATTTTTTCCTGCTTTGTTGAAGATTATTTGACCATGGAGTTGAGGGTCCATATCTGGTTCTCTGTTCCATTGGTCTGTGTGTCTTTCTTTGTGCCAGTACCATGCTATCTTGGTGATCACAACTTTGTAATATAGCTTGAAATCAGGCAACGTGATGCCCCCATATTTTTCTTTTTCAATATTTCATTGGTGATTTGGGGTCTTTCCTGGTTCTATACAAATTTTAGGATAGTTTGTTACAGCACTTTGAGAAATGCCATTGGTATTTTGATCAGGATGGCATTGAAAGTATAGATTGCTCTGGGCAGTATAGACATTTTAACAATGTTTATTCTTCTGATCCATGAGCATGGAATGTTTTTCCATCTTTTTGTGTCTTCAATTTCTTTCAAGAGGGTTCTGTAATTCCTAGAGTATAGATCTTTACCCCTTTGGTTAGGTTTATTCCAAGGTATCTTATGGTTTTTGATGGTATTGTAAATGAAATCAATTTTCTAATTTTTCTTTCTATAGTTACATTGTTAGTGTATAAGAAAGCAACTGATTTCTGTGCATTGATTTTGTATCCTGCCACATTACTGAATTGCTGTATGAGTTCTAGTAATTTGAAGGTAGAGTCTTTTGGGTTTTCCACATAAAGTATCATGTCATCTATGAAGAGGAGGGTTTGACTTCTTTGACAAATTTGAATACATTTTATTTCTTTTTGTTGTCTGATTGCTGTTTCTAGGACTTCTAGTACTATGTTGAATAAGACTGGCAAGAGTGGGCATCCTTGTCTTGTTCCTAATCTTAAGGGAAGTGCTCACGGCCTTTCCCCATTGAGAATGATATCCATGTGGATTTTTCATAGATAGATTTTATGAAATTGAGGAATTTTCCCTTTATCCCTATACTCTGAAGTATTTTAATTAGGAATGGATGCTGAATTTTGTCAAATGCTCTTTCTGCATCAATTTGAGAGGACCATGTGGTTCTTATCTCTTCTCTTATTTTTGTGTTCTATCACACTGATTGATTTGCGAATGTTGAACCATCCTTGCATCCTAGGGATAAATCCCTCCTGGTCATGATGGATAGTCTTTTTAATGTACTGTTGGATCCTCTTAGCTAGGATCTTTTTGAAAATTTTGGCATCCATATTCATCAGGGATATTGGTCTAAAATTCTTCTTTTTGATGGGGTCTTTTTCTGGTTTTGGAATCAAGGTAATGCTGGCCTCATGGAAAGAGTCTGGAAGTTTTTCTTCTGTTTCTATTTTTTTAAACAGCTTCAGAAGAATAGGTATTATTTCTTCTTTGATGTTTGGTAGAATTCCCCAGGGAATCCATCAGGTCCTGGACTCTTGTTTTTTGGGAGGTTTTAGATCACCGCTTCAATCTCGTTACTGGTTATTGGTCTATCCAGATTGTCAATTTCTTCCTGTTTCAGTCTTGGAAGTTTATAGTTTTCCAGGAATGCATCCATTTCTTCCATTTATTGGAATATAGCTGTTGATAATAATTTCTGATAGTTGTTTTTATTTCCTTGGTGTTAGTAGTGATCTCTCCCCTTTCATTCATAATTTTATTAATTTTGGTCCTTTCTCTTTTCTTTTAAATAAGTCTTGTCAGTGGTTTATCAATCTTATTAATTCTTTCAAGAACCAGCTTATAGTTTCATTGTTGTGTTCTACTGTATTTCTGGTTTCTAAATCATTGATCTCGGTCCTAGTCTTAATTATTTCCCTTCTTGTGCATGGGTTAGGTTTAATTTGTTGTTGATTCTCCAGATATTTAAGGTGTAATGATAGTTTGTTTATTTGGGATTTTTCTATTTCTTGGAGTGAGGCTTGGATGGCTACATATTTTCCCCTTAGGACTGCCTTTGCTGTATCCCATAGGTTTTGGACTGATGTTTCTTCATTCTCATTGGTTTCCATGAATTGTTTAAGTTCTTCTTTGATTTCCTGATTGACCCAAACATTCTTGAACAGGATGATCTTCAGTTTCCAAATGTTTGAATTTCTTCCAAACTTTTTCTTGTGATTGAGCTCCAGTTTCAAAGCATTGTGGTCTGAGAATATGCAGGGAATAATCTCAGTCTTTTCATACTGGTTGAGACCTCATTTGTGACCTAGTATGTGGTCTATTCTGGAGAAAGTTCCATGTGCACTCAAGAAGAATGAGTATTCTGTTGTTTTAGGGTAGAATGTTCTGTATATATCTATGAGGTCTATCTGGTCCAGTGTGTCATTCAAAGCTCTTATTTCTTTATTGATTTTCTGCTTGGATGATTTGTCTATTGCTGAGAGTAGAGTGTTAAAGTCTCCTACATAATGTATTATGTCAGTATGTCTCTATTTTGGTTAACAGTTGGCTTATGAGTTGGCTGTTCCCATGTTGGGGGCATAGATATTTACAATTGTTAGATTTCCTTATTGGGTAGACCCTTTAAGAATGATATAGTGTCCTTCTGTATCTCTAACTACAGTCTTTAGCTTAAAATCTAATTAGTCTGATATGAGAATTGCTACCCCAGCTTTCTTTTGAGGTCCATTAGCCTGAAAGATGGTTCTCCATCCCTTTCAATCCGGATGTATCTTTAGGTTCATAATGAGTCTCTTGTACACGGCATATGGATGAGTCCTGTCTTTTTATCCAATCTGCAACCCTGTGCTGTTTTATGGGAGCATTTAGGCCATTCACATTGAGAGTGATTATTGAAAGATATGATTTTATTGTCATCATGTTGCCTGTGAAATCCTTGTTTCTATAAATTGTCTCTGTATATTTCTCTTCTATATCACTCTTGGGGTCTTTCTCCTTTTATATAACTCCCCCCCCCCTTAATATTTCTTGGAGGGCCAGCTTAGTAGTCACATGTTCTTTCAGTCTCTGCCAGTCCTGGAAGCTCCTTGTCTCTCCATCCATTCTGAATGACAGCCTTGCTGGATAAAGAATTCTTGATTGCATATTCTTATCATTTAGTGCCCTGAATATGTCTTGCCAGGCCTTTCTGGCTTGCCAGGTCTTTGTGGACAGATCTGATGTTATTCTGATGTTCATCCCTCTGTACAAGGAATATCTTACCCTTAACTGCCCTTAAAATGGTTTCCTTGGTTCTAAGATTTGCAAATTTTACTATTACATGCTGGGGCATTGGTCTGGCCTCTTTGATCTTGGCAGGGGTCCTCTCTGCCTCTAGGACATGAATGCTTGTTTCATTCCCCAGATTAGGGAAGTTCTCAGCTACAGTTTGCTTAAACATATCTTCTAGTCCTCTCTCTCTGTCCCCACTCAGCGATCCCAATAATTCTGATATTAGAATGTTTCATGGCATCATTTATTTCTCTAATTCTGTTTTCATGGGTTTTAAGCTGTTTGTTCCAGGCCTCCTCTTTCTCCTTCTTTTCTATCAGTTTGTCTTCTACATCACTGTTTTGTTTTTTTTTGCCTCATTTACCCTAGCTCTTAGAGTTTCTAGATTAGATTGGATCTTATAGGTAGCATTTTTAAATTCTGCCAGATCAGCTCTCATTTCTGCCCTTTGAGAATCTATGTTACCTTTAATAGCTTTCTCCAGCCTGGCCATTGTCTTCATGACTGCTATCCTGAAGTCTATTTCTGACATCTTGCTTATATCTGTATCCATTAGGTCTGCAGGAGAGACCATGTCTCTGGGCCTTTTCTTTGTTGGGAGTTCCTCCTCCTAGTCATTATGTTGAGTTCTGGTTGAGGGGATGTACAGCCAGAAATATCAACTACAATCCAGGCAAAGTGCACCCTGGGAAGGTTTGGAGTAATGGAAGTCATCACAAAAAAATGAAAAAACAAAAATGAAAAACAAAAATCCCAGCCAAAATGAAACCCAAGACTACAATGACCAACAAAAAGGCCAACACACACGCACACACACACACACACACACACACAGGAACCCAAAATGAAAAGGGGGCGGTGACAGGAAGGTGGCTATAATCCCTCGATATGGGCAAGAAAGAGTATTTCAGTTCTTCCTGGGTGTATTTTATTCTCTTTTTTAGAGAATTCTACTTCCCAGAGACAGGGAAATTAAAACTGATATATATATATCAGTTTTATGTGAGCCCAGCCCTATATATATATATAGATAGATAGATAGATAGATAGATATAGATATATATATATATATAAAGATAGTACTGAATAGGGAAGAAAGGACTACATTGAAGCTTATATCTATATCTATCTATATATATATAAAAAGAAAAAAGTATATGTGTGAAAAAGTTCAAGTTAAAAAGTTACTATGAAATATGTTGTATTAAACATCTAGTTGAAATGATAACTAGGTAAAAAAAAAGAATGAGAATTAAAAAGAGAGAGAGAGATAAAAGTTGTATCTAAGAAATACATGGGCCATGAGGCAACACCAGGAACTTAATATACTGTTTTCCCCTGGTGTTGGGGGTTTATAGTTTTATGGGGACCCAGTGGTTGTAGTCTTCTTGTTCTTTCAGTTTGTCTTCTGCGGGTGGGGACTGCCACGTTTTTCAGTCAGTTTTGCTTGGGTGGAGTTGCTCTGCTCTCTATCAGGGGGCTGGGCTCCATGGAAACGGGTTTTTTGGCCTTTTGTTCTCTGGTAGCTTTTGTTCTCTGGCCACTTGCTTTTCGTGCCTTTTCAGAGGGTCAGAGCGGAGTAAACTGTCCACACCCAGACCTCCACCTCAGAGGAGAGAAGCCACAGTCTGCTCCCCTCCGAATCCTCCAGAACACACAGTCTTCCCCTCTGTAAGTGCCACTGAAAATCACAGCCTCCCACAGGCGGTGCACGCCCCCAGCGAAACTCTCAGTGGTGGACCCTGGCTCCCCGCTTGTCTCTGCACCTCCGTGCCACAAAACCATAAGCAATTCTGATCTGGGCAAGCCTGGGCCCTGGCAGCTGCTGTTCCTGGGACCATGGGGTCCAGTCCAAGCTGGTCTTCTTTGGCTCCAGTGGCAGCGGCAGCCAGTCCCGGGACCACAGCCTCAGGTCCACAGCTGCCGGGTCCCAGCATTGGCCCCTTAAGCCTCTGTGTTCTATTTGAGCGCTGTTATCAGTCCCTTCCCATCCCACCACCACCCCTCTCCAAGCTTTCACTGGTCCCCAGGCACAGGACACTTTTGCACTGGGGTATTACTTTCCAATGGCTAGCTTCTGGTGGCTCCCTCCCCCTTCTGTTTGTCCTGGGATATCTGTTTGTGCAATCCCAACTTCATCTTTTGTACCTCTGGACTGATGATCTTCTGTGCCTGTAGAGATCCAGATGTGTATAATCGTACATGATTTCATGGGTGTACAGAGTGGCTTGGTAGATTTGTAACTAAATTCAGGGGACCGACTGAAATGGAGGTCCACCCCTACCTACCATCTTGCTGAATATTCTCTGCTTTCAAACTTTCTTAACATTTTATATCATTTCCTATGTATTACAAATGTTTCACAGTCAATCTTTTCACCTTTTTATGATTGTTTTTGTTTTTTCTGTGGAGAAATTTTAAATTTTTGCCAAAACTTATTACTCTTTTTTTTTTTAATGACTTCTGGGAACAAGTGAGAAGTCAATGAGAAGAAAAAAAGGGAAATAAGACTTTTTAAGTTATACAATTTATAGTCTTGTATTTATTTACCAGTGCAACTTCAAAATTGTATGAAGTTGTCTTTAGAAGACTCAGCGAGGTGGCTGGTGCCAAGTTGTAATTAGAGAATGGCAGAACTGAAAGGAGACTTCATGCATACCACTTTCTAGAGTGTGTTGGCAGTAGTGGAGTTTTTGAGCAATCCAGTAACATTAAGGTAGGTGATATAATTTCTCCAATAGAGATGAGAGCAGAAACTAAGTAATGTGCCCAAAGTGATGCAAGTCCTAATTGATGATGCTAAAGGCTCCAACTCCAATATCCCAGGTGTCGTTCTGGTAAAGTCTTTTAGAAACCCATTATTCAATAATGGCACTTTCAGCTCAGTGTCATTTCCAAATTTAATGCCCTCTATATTGTTATATATTGAGAAGGCAGAAGAAAAGTGAAATCTCTGTGGCCAATGCATTTTTTTCCTTTTTAAAAATGTTTCTCCTAGATAGGCATGATAACTTGATTCAAGGACACCAACTCTTAGATAAACAACTCGAGTTTACCTTACATGGCGAACTATGTACGTGCCACTGTGGAAACTGGAATAAACTATCTTTTAATTGGACCTTCTAGACTGAGCCTTTGTTTGATGAAATGATTTTATCTTATTTTTGAAATGATCTGTTAAATTTCTAAAAACTACCACTTTTAGAATCCTTATGTAGGTAGTGTCGAGCCTATGTGAATGTGGTCCTATTTGTATTTTTTTTCCCCTAAAACTGTAATTGTGTGTGAGGTGTGTGTGTATCTGTATGTCTGTATGCCTACAGATATAATTAAAATCATTTGTATATAAATAAGATTGAAAATGTATCCTGGAATGTCATTCCTATTTTTGATGATACATAAACATTTAAAGACATATTTTAATATATTTTTGTATATCAATATTATGTACTTCTAATTGACTTAATTAGTATTTTAGCGAATTTCTTACTCTTGAAAATAGAAGAATTTTTCATTTTTTAATTCTTATTTTTTGTCAAAATCACATGATGCAATTGAAAGAGTCAACTGTCTCTTCTATAAGCCTTGTTACAAAAGCAGCAGTCTCTCTTTTCTCCATTTGGAGGTAACTGTTTTTCCACCTCTTAAAGCTTTTAGTCAATTCTCTTTTCAGTTCTGTCTTCACCCCTACTTGCAGAAGTATCAGTAGCTTTCTTGGGGTGCTTGAATGGCTCAGTCAAACATCCAACCCTGCTTTCAGCTCAGGTCATGATCTCAGGGTTGTGAGATCGAGCAGGGCTCCAGGCTGGGCTTGGAACCTGCTTAAGATTCTCCCTCTCCCTCTGGCCCTCCCCTTCCTCTTGATCTGCTAAGTCAGTTACTTTTCCATTCCAGTTCCTAAAATTCCTTTGCTATTAACTTTTTTCCTATTCTCATTGTCTTCGTGGCTTTAGACTATCTTTTATTTTTTAATTTTTATTTTACTTATTATTTTTAAATTTTAAATTCAATTAATTAACATATAGTGTATTATTAGTTTCAGAGGTAGAGTTCAATGATTCATCAGTGTTATATAACACCCAGTGCTCATTACATCACATGCCCTCCTTAATGTCCATCACCCAGTAATCCCAGCCCCCACTCAGCTCCCCTCCAGAAACCCTCAGTTTGTTTCTTATAATTAAGAGTCTCTTAAAAATAAAAAAGAGTCCCTAATGATTTGTCTCCCTTTCTGATTTCTTCTTGTTTTATTTTTTCCCTACCTTCCCCTATGATCCTGTTTCGCTTATTAAATTCCACATATGATTGAGATCATATGATTATTGTCTTTTGCTGATTAACTTATTTCATTCAGCATAATACCCTCCAGTTCCATCCATGACATTGTAAATGGCAAGATTTCAATTTTTTTGGTGGCTGAGTGATATTCCATTGTATATATATACACCACATCTTCTTTATCCACTCATTTGTAGATGAACATCTGGGCTCTTTCCATAGTTTGGCTTTTGTGGACATTGCTGCTATAAACATTGGGGTACAGGTGCTCCTTCAGATCACTGCATTTGTATGTTTGGGGTAAATACCTAGTAGTTCAATTTCTGGGTCATAGGGAAGTTCGATTTTCAACTTTTTGAGGCTCCTCCATTTTGTTTTCCAGAGTAGCTGCACCAGCTTGCATTCCCACCAACAGTATAAGAGGCTTTCCCCTTTCTCTGCATCCTCACCAACATCTGTTGTTTCCTGATTTGTTAATTTTAACCATACTGACTGCTGTGAGGGGGTATCTCATTATGGTTTTGATTTGTATTTCCCTGATGCTGAGTGATGTTGACCATTTTTTCATGTGGTTTAAACCATCTTTTAAAGATTTTAATCGTTTTTGTAATTTTATTGAAAAGTCATTTAATTTTACACTTCAATATTTTTTTCCCTTTGGAAGTTCTCATGAGTCCTTTAAAAACTATGTCTGGTCACTTTTTGATAATCTCTTATCCTTACACTTTTTCTTTCTGCATTATTCAATTCACTCATTTTATGTTTGTCATTGATAAGTCCAGTATCTAAAATCAATAGAGTCTGATTTTTTTTTTCTGCTGACTTGTTCGATATGAATGTCTTTCTCCTTGTGTGTTTTATAATTTTTATTTGTGAGCTCATCCCTGATAGGAATTTATCTTCGGGAATTCTTTGAGGCTGAAGATGTGTTTCTCCAGAGGATTTCATTTGCTTTTGTTAGACACCTAACCCAGCTCCACTTCAAAATAACATCTCACTCTGAGGACTTTCTTAGACCATATATATAGTGGGAATTGAAACCATAGATGCTTCTTTTTTTTTTTTTTTTAAAGATTTTATTTATTTGACAGAGAGAAACACAGCGAGAGAGGGAACACAAGCAGAGGGAATGGTAGCGGGAGAAGCAGGCCTCCCGCAGAGCAGGGAGCCCGATGCGGGGCTCGATCCCAGGGCCCTGGGATCATGACCTGGGCCGAAGGCAAACGCTTAACGACTGAGCCACCCAGGCACCCCGAAACCATAGATGCTTCTAAGAGTCAGTTGTGAGTAATGAATTCTCAGTAGAATTTTCTTTCCCTTGAGAGAGCCAAGGCTACAATAGGCAAGTTTTCTTTCTTAGATACTTTCTTATTTATTTATTTAGTAATATATTGACAAGGGGTTGGCAAACTATAGACTGTGGGCCAAATCAAGCCCACTTACTGTTTTAGTAAGTAATTTTATTGGAACACAGCCATACCCACTTGTTTACTTATTGTCTGCAGCTGCTTCTGATCAGCAATGGCAAACTTAACTAGTGTGGACAGAGGCCATACAGCCTACAAAGCCTAAAATAATCACTGTCTTCTGTCCATTAGACAAAAAGGGTAGCTCCTAATGTATACATTTGGTGTTCCTGTGAGGGGTTCTCTCATCTCCTTACTTTTATGGCTCGTATTACTTTGGATACAGGCAGAGCTGCTTTATTAAGAAACCTCGAAATGCAGTGGCTTGAACAAGATGGTATATTTCTCTTTCACATGATGGTCTAAGCAGCAGGTCTAGGGTTGATGTGACTGCTCGGCAGACTCACAGGCCCAGATTCCTAATAATGTTGTTCTGCTATTTGGAGAGTAATGTTCTTGTCTGCACAATGGAATATATTTGCATATCAGCTCATGGGAAGGGGGAAAGCATAGATGGAGGAACACCTCTTTTCCCTTATGAGTGTGATCTGGAATTTGTGTATGTCACTTCTGCCCACATTACAGTGGCCAGAACTTGGTCACATAGCTACGAGTGAGGTCAGTATATGTCTTTTGGTAGGTGGTCAAGCACTGAGCTTGAAGAAGAAGGGGACAATGTTTTCTGGGGGACAACGGGTAGACTGCATAGGTTCCTGGGCCTTGGCCTATGCCCTAAGCAACTGCTAAACTGTCTAGATCATTGGCAGCTACCAGTGTGTGTGCTCCCCCTTCCTCAAGCTTTCACTTCAATTTTTTTTGACTTTTTTTTTTAGCATCTTAATTTTATTTTTTTGTGTGTTCCAAGATTCATTGTTTATGCACCACTCCCAGTGCTCCATGCAGTATGTGCCCTCCTTAATTTCCACCACTAGGCTCACCCAGAATTTACCTTTCCTTGCTAGCTCAGCTATGAGTTTAGAAGGTATTTTTAGGAGTGCCTGGCAGGCTCGGTCATTTAAGATTTTGGAACTCTTGATCTTGGGATTGTGAGTTCAAGCTCCACATTGGGCATAAAGCCTACTTAAAGAAAAATGTTTATGTTTATTTTTTATTTTTTTAAAGAATTTATTTATTTATTTGGCAGAGAGAAAGAGATCACAAGTAGGCAGAGAGGCAGGCAGAGGGAGAGGGAGAAGCAGGCTCCCTGCTGAGCAGAGAGCCTGATGTGGGGCTTGATCCCAGGACCCTGAGATCATGACCTGAGCCGAGGCAGAGCTTTAACCCACTGTGCCACCCAGACACCCCAAGGAAAAGTGTTTAAAAAAATTCTACACATCATTATCAGGTGTTTTGTACTGGGCGTGTATTTTAGAAGATCTAATCCGAATGTAGTTCTTTTTTTTTTAAGATTCCATTTATTTGAGGGGCACCTGGGTGGCTCAGTGGGTTAAAGCCTCTGCCTTCAGCTCAGGTCATGATCTCAGGGTCCTGGGATCGAGCCCCGCATCGGGATCCCTGCTCGACAGGGAACCTGCTTTCCCCTCTCTCTCTGCCTGCCTCTTAAAAAAAAAAAAAAAAAAAAGATTTCATTTATTTGAGAGAGAGAATGAGCAGGTGGGGCAGAGGAAGAGGGAGAGAGAATCTCAGTCTAACAACCCTGAGATCATGACCTGAGCCAAAACCAAGAGTCAGATGCTTAACTAATTGCACTACTCAGGTGTCCCCAAATATAGTTCTAAAGAGAGGGCCTTTACTTAATTGTTATGGGTACGTATTCTATTGAATCTATCTTATTCCTGATATGGAGATAAACTGACCTAGATTGCATCTATCCCAGCAGTGATTTTATTCTCTTTTGTCTATGATCTAGTTTGCATTATTCTTTCTTCAAAATGACTATCCTTCACATAGCTTTTACTTTAACTCTGTTTCTGGTGTTGCTCTTTATTTTGACCTTTTCTTTCTTTCTTTCTTTTTTTTTTTACGATTTTTTTATTGAGAGAGAGAGAGCACATGAGGAGGGGGAGAGACAGCAGGAGAGGGAAGAAGCAGACTTCCCACTGACCATGGAGCCCAACACAGGACCGATTCCATGAAATCATGACCTGAGTCAAAGTCAAGAGTTGGATGCTCAACTCACAAAGCCACCCAGGCACCCCTAATTTTGACCTTCTGTAACTTTATGTTCAGAGGTTGTAAACTTGAGAGAGACCTGCAACCTGACCTGTCTGGCCCACAAGATGTTTGTTGATTTTACATGAAATCCTAAACCTCTTTCCTGTGAACAGACAGTGGACAGATCTGGCAGCAGTGACTGGCCTCCCCACCTCCTCAGGGAGCTGCCCTTCCAGAGCTGTCATTGACTCTGCAGTTTACCCCAGTCCCCACAGCTCCCCACCATCTCTTACGTTCACACCACTTGTTGAATATCCTGATGTGCCAGTATAATCATTTGCTCTTCTGCACACTGGCCTTGTCCATTACTTTTCTCTCCTTTAGCTATCATACGAGTCCTCTCTATAGTCTCCTTTACTAGTGCCATGACTGGTGGGGAAACCAACTCACAGGGAGCCAAACTCCCAGTCTTCTCTACTCACAGAGATGTGAGAGTGATGATGGTCAGTCTGCTCAAATAATCATTAGGAAGGAAATGTATTCACCATCCGGCAAATTTCTCCGTGCTGTGGAAAGCCTTTGGCCATCCGTCATCACTCTGAATGCAGTGAATTCAGAATTGGAGCTCTGCAGTACCGGGCAGCTGACAGCAGGGGGCAGGGGAGATGAGGTCCCTCGTGCCGGAGGGCTGGTTAGACATTTCTTGTACTATTATTCAAGGCGCAGTGTAAGTTTCCTGACCTGTTGGGACTGGTGTTTTGTGTTTTGCTACTTTGTATGTATATTAATTACAAAGAATGATTCTTTCTAATCATAGTTTACATTTTCTATGTAGCTGAACAGAGAATTGGTCTAAAGAAAAGTGTTTTTTAAAATAATAGCCAAAATCAATACTGTGCCGAGCATTTATTCCTCTTGGCTTCCAGAAGTATTACTCCCATCTTATACACGGCTTTATTTGCAGTTGGTTTAGAATTCCCTATTTTTCACTTTATTTTATTTTTTAAAAACATTTTTTATTTTATTTATTTGAGAGAAAGGGAGAGAGAGCGTGAGCAGTGGGGAGGGCAGAAGCAGAGGGACAAGCAGACTTCCCACCAAGTGGGAAGCCTGACTCCGGGCTCAATCCCAGGACCCTGAGATCATGACCTGAGCTGAAGACAGGCACTGACTGAGCCACCCAGGCCGGCCCAGATTCTCTTATTTTTTTAACCCTATGCCTTCTGACTGTAGCAAACATATTTAGAGAGAACATCTATGATAAGCCAAGCAGGAGTGTGTGGTAAGTCATTCTGCCTTGGTTCAGAATTAGTACTTCAATCTGCACAGTCTAAAATGGTAGCCACTTGCCATGTGTGGGTACTGAGCACTTGAAATATGGCTAGTGTGATTGAGAAACTGAATTTAAAAGTTTCATTTGAGGGGTTCCTGGGTTTGTGCCATCAGTTAAGGCTTGGATTCCTGGTTTCAGCTCAGGCTGTGATCTCAGGGTCATGAGATGGGACGCCATATAGGGCTCTGTGCTGGGTGTGGAGCCTGCTTGGGATTCTTTCTCTCTCTTCCCCCCTCTCCTGCTTGTGCTCTCTCTCTCTCTCAAAAATAAATAAGTAAATCTTTGAAAATTTTTTCATTTGAATCGATTTAAATTTGAAAATGGACATCAATTTAAATATTGGGTGACATTTAAGTGTGTTTAGAACAAACTGGATATACGAGTCTACTTTTTTTATTGTAAATTTTATGAAATCTACATGCAGATCAAGTAGTTCCAAAGCAAATTTAGCATCTGAGAAGCTTTTAGGTGTAAAACTCACACTGGATTTTGAAGTCTTGGCATGAAAAAATGAATAAAGTATTTCATTAATATTTTTAAATTGATTCCATGTTGAGATGATAATATTTTGGGTTAAATAAAATATTAGTTCCATGTGTTTGTCTTCTCTTAATGGGGCTCTTAAATTTTAATTTAATCAAAATTTGAAATTACACATGTGACTTTCATTATATTTGTTGGATAGTACTGCTTTATTTACTTATTTACTTTTTATTATGTTATGTTAGATACCATAGAGCAGTCCGCCTTTAGATAGTACTAACCATGGCTCTGGGACCACAAATGGCTTATCATAAACCTAAAAAGAGAAATAAATTACAAACTTTTTTAAAAAAGATTTTATTATTATTATTTACAAAATTTCAAAAATTTTATTTATTTATTTGACAGAGAGAGAGCACAAGTAGGCAGAGCAGCAGGCAGAGGGAGAGGGAGAAGCAGACTCCCCACCTCACAGGGAGCCCTTTGCCGGGCCTGATCCCAGGATTCTGGGATCATAACCTGAGCCAAAGGCAACCGCTTATCTGACTGAGCCACCCAGGTGCCCCAAATTGCAAACTTTTATTTTATTTCTTTTAAAAATAATCTATGTCAATGGTGATTTTTTTTCATTTTTCAAATTTAAATTCAATTAGCCCACTTAGAGTACATCATTCATTTCAGATATAGTGTTCAATAATTTATCAGTTTCATGTAACACCCAGTGCTCATTACATCATGAGCCTTCTTAATGCCCATCACCCAGTTAACCCATCCACACACTCATCTCCCCTCCAGCAACCTTTAGTTTGTTTCCTATAGTTGAGAGTCTCTCATGGTTTTTGTTTTCCCTCTCTTCCCCTATGATCCTCTGCCCTTTTTATTATGTTCCACATGTGAGTGAAACCATATAATTGTCTTTCTCTGATTGACATATTTCACTCAGCATAATACCCTCTAGTTCCATCCACATCGATGTAAATGTAAGTGTTCATCCTTTCTTTTTTTTTTTTTTTAGATTTTATTTATTTATTTGACAGAGAGAGAGATCACAAGTAGGCAGAGAGGCAGGCAGAGAGAGAGGGGGAAGCAGGCTCCCTGCTGAGCAGAGAGCCCGATGTGGGGCTCGATCCCAGGACCCTGAGATCAGGACCTGAGCTGAAGGCAGAGGCTTTAACCCACTGAGCCACCCAGGCGCCCCAAGTATTCTTCCCTTTGGATGGCTGAGTAATGTCCCATTGTATATGTGTGTGTGTATGTATATACACACAGAGGGATATATCCATACACATACACACATATAAATATATATACCACGTCTTCTTTTTCCATCTGTCGATGGCCACCTTGGCTTTTTCCACGGTTTGGCTACTGTGGATATTGCTGCTATGCGCATTGGGGTGCAGGTGCCCCTTCGTTTTACTACATGTGTATCTGGGGTAAATCCCTAGTGGTGCAATTGCTGGGTCATAGGGTAGCTCTATTTTTAACTATTTGAGGAACCTCCACCCTGTTTTCCAGAGTGGCTGCACCAGCTTGCACTCCCACCAACAGTGTAAGAAGGTTAATTGTTGTAACAACTACCATCTGTAATCTCTACCCATTCATGGTCTCTACCCTTGTCAGTGATCGGGATTTTTAGTTACCTCCTTAGAATGCAAATAAGATTATGTAAAGCCCATACTTTTTGGTGCTCTTTATTCCAAATGCATTAGCAGAGTAGACAGGGTCCCTCACAGCCAGGCGTCCACTTTACCAGCCCTCTTCTGCCACTCGCACACACCAAGGCTGTTCCAGGACGCTATGTACTTTCATATCACTTTGCATTTGCAACCTCTGCTTCTTTTGTCCGGAATAAAATAAAGAGCCTCTCAGTGCCATCTTTCCTCATCCTTCCCCAACTCCAGCAAAGTTAATGTGCACCTTTTGCTCTGGTTGGACTTTGGGCCTTATGATACAGGCTTACAGTATTATATTTTTGTTGCTCAAGAATGCATTTGTCTCCCACATTAGATTATGTAATTCCAGAACAAGAGCCCTGTCTCGTTATTGTTTTGTTTTGTGTTTGTGTCTTCATGTGATTGGACTCCATAAATGTTTATTAACTGAGTGAATACTGCATTGGGATAAAGGTTTATTCAGTGACCCACTACTGACTTTTCTTTGCATAGGTGTTGGAACCATGCTGCTAGGGTTAGAATCTCTGCTCTACCATTCAGTAGGTATATGACTTTGGCCAACTTATTTCTGTCTTCTAAGTAACTCCTTAGTGAAATAGAGACAATAGGATCTATCTTACAGGTTGACTGTGAGGATTAAAAAGAGTAAGATATAGGAGGTGCTTTAGTGTGTACCTGGTTCAAGTTAAGCATGCAATAAATGTTAATTATAATTGTCATGATACAGTCTAAACTATTTTTCTTTTTCTCTCAGGCAACAAATCACAGGTTTTAACTGGATTTCGAAAACCCAGTGTTATAGAAACCAATGAAGTAGGAAGAAAAATCCAGTTCTGAGCAGTCATTGAATCAACAAATACCTACTTTGCAAGAAACTTCTGATTATCATTTTGTGAACCACACTATTTAAGAATAGAACTATAAGGCTTAGAATGAGATTGGTCAAGATGTTTTGAATTCAGCAAAGAAAACTTGCCCTTTGGTGTTTAAGGATGATTGAATGGATCATAAGCCAGTTGCTGAGGGTGTTTTACAAAACTGGGAAAGTAGGCCACTAATTCAGTGTAATATAAGGAGTTGCAGAAAACTTACAGCTGGAGTAGGAAAAGTTGATACAAAATGCGATTAACCAAGAATAGTGAATTAAATATTTATTAACTTTAATTATGCAACTCATCCTTTTTTAAAAAAACAGCTTTACTGAGAATAATTTTTTTTTTTAAAGATTTATTTATTTACTTGACGGAGAGAGAGGGAGAGAGAGAAAGAGAGAGAGAGATCACAAGTAGGCAGAGAGGCAGGCAGAGAGAGAGGAGGAAGCAGGCTCCCTGCTGAGCAGAGAACCCGACATGGGGCTCGATCCCAGGACCCTGAGATCATGACCTGAGCCGAAGGCAGAGGCTTAACCCACTGAGCCACCCAGGTGTCCCGAGAATAATTTATATACCATTACAATTCACTCATTTGAAGTATACATTCAATGGTTTTTAGTGTATTCACAAAGTTATGCAATGCCACAGTCTAGATTTGGAATATTTTTGACCCCTCAAAAGGAAACCCCATATATCAGTATTACTCCCCCTTCTCCCTCACCACCACCATTCCAACCCCAAGTCCTAGGCAAACTTTCGTCTCCTTTTTGTTCATATATATATATATATATACACACACATACATACCTACACACATGCTTGCTTGCCTATTCTGGGCATTTCATATAAGTGTGACTGGCATCTTTCACTTAGCATCATGTGTTCAAAGATCATCCATTTTGTAGGGTATATCAGTACTTCATTCCTTTTTACTGCTGAATAATATTCTATTGCACAGATAGAATGCATTTTGCTTATTCTTTCATCAATTAGTGGACATTTGGGTTGTTTCCACCTTTTGATGATTATGAATAATGCTGCTGTGAATATTTATGCACAGGTTTTTGTATGGATGTATGTTTTCAATTCTCACGGGCATGTACCTAGGGAAGGAATTACTGGGTCACATGGTGGGTGACTATTTAACATTTTGAGGAACTGCCAAACTTTTCCAAAATAGTTGCACCATTTTACATTCTCACCAGCAATATATGAGGGTTCTAGTTTCTTCATATCTTGTTATTGTCTTTTTTAAAACAAATATAGCCATCCTAGTGGGTGTGAAGCACTATCTCACTGTAGGCTTGATTTCAATTTCCCTAATGACATAAATGTTGACCATCTTTCATATCCTTATTGGCCACCTGTGTATTATGCCCTTCATTCTTAGGAAGCATACAACATTCCTGTGTTCATGCTATTAACAAATATTTGCTGAGCAACTATTATGTGCCAGACACCTTTCTAAGTGTCAGAATAAGTAAGTAAATACATCACACAAAAATTCCAGCCCTCGTAGAACATATATTCTAATTGGGAGCTACAGATTATAAAAAATAATAGGGTAAATATGTAGAATGTGAGGTGGTGATAAGCGCATGGAAGAAATAAAGTGGGAAAGAGGAATAGACAGTGCCAGGGGTGAGGCTTACAGTGTTAGATGAAGGAGCTATGGAATCCCTCACCTTTCTAGATGGGGTCTGAGTGAAGCTAAGAGCTGATGATGCAGGGACCCATGCAGAGACTTGGGCAAAAGCAGGCCAGGGAAATAGCACAAATGTATCAGAGGCAGGAGGATTCAGTGGTTCATTCAAAGAGCATCAGTATGGCAGGAAGGAAGAGAGGGAGGAGAGTAGGGAAGGAGTATGGGAAGATCAGAACTAAAATGCCATTAGACTGAGTAGGGCTCTGTAAGCCATGAGGTGGGCTTTGGCTTTCAGTCTGGGTGAGATGGGAAGTCTTTGGAGGATTTGTATGGAGGAGTACACGATCTGATCTCCACCTCTTTTAAAATATTAATTTTATAATATTTAAAGAACTCTAATAAAATCAGAAATGATGAATAGTTATACTTTTGGTCTTGGGGCAAAATAACACTCTGAAATTTATTTGATTTGATTTAAATTTTTACAAAGAGCATAAAGCTTGCAATGCATAAAATTTGGCTGTAAGCTATAGCTGCATATCCTAAAGAATGAAATAGGTAACACACTAAGCAAATTCCAGAAAGAAGATACATTTGAAAGATATTACCTTATGTAGGAGAAAATTTTAGTAAATTCAAGGAGCAGTAGTTTTTTAATTGAGATATATAAGTTTCAGGTGTACAACGTAATGATTCAGTATTGGTATATGTTATGAATTGATCACTACAATAAGTCTGGTTAGCGTCCATCACTACACATAGTTGCAATTTTGTGTTTCTTACGATGAGAACTTTTAAGAGCTACTCTTAGCAACTTTCCCATTAATGCCGTATATTACATCTCCATGACTTATTTATTTTATAAAGTGTGTCAACTTCATTAATTTTGTATACCTTCCCACAACCACCTTTGGAAACAATTAATCTGTTCTCTGTAACTATCAGGTTTGGTTTGTTTATTTTTTTTTATTATTATTTTTTAAAATATTTTATTTATTCGACAGAGAGAAACACAGCGAGAGAGGGAACACAAGCATAGGGAATGGTAGCGGGAGAAGCAGGCTTCCTGCTGAGCAGGGAGCCCGATGCGGGGCTTGATCTCAGGACCCTGGGATCATGACCTGAGCTGAAGGCAGACGCTTAATGACTGAGCCACCCAGGCGCCCTGGTTTGTTTATTTTTTAAGATTTCATATAGGAAATAGTATTTGCCCTTCCCTGACTTATTTCACTTAGCATAATGCCCTCAAGGTCCATCTGTATTGTCACAAATGGCAAAATTTCCTTCTTTTTTTCAGCGGATAACATTTTATTTCATATTTTATTTCATATATATAGATCTCTCTCTCTCTCTCTCTCTCTATATATATATAGATAGATAGATAGATAGATATAGATATAGATGTAGATATAGATATAGATATCTCCCATTTTCTTTATCCATTGATGACACTTATGTTGATCTCATCTCTTGGCTATTGTAAAAAAGTATTGCAATGAACATGGGGTTACCACATACCCTTTCAAATCAGTGTTTTTGTTTCCTTTGGATACATACCCAGAAGTGAAATTGCCAGGTCATCTAGTAGATCTATTTCTAATTTTTTGAGGAAGCTCCATATTGTTTTCCACAGTGGCTGCATCAATTTACATTCTCACCAACAGTGTCCAAGAGTTCCTTTTCTCTACATCCTTACCAACACTTGTTATTTCTTGTCTTTTTGATAATAGCCATTCCAACAGGTATCAGTTGATATCTCCTGTGGTTTTGATTTTCATTTTCCTGATGATGAGTGATATTGAGCACATTTTCATAGGCTTGTTGGTCATCTGCATATTTTCTTTGAAAAATATCTCTTCAGATTCTCTGCCCATTTATAAATTGATGTGTTTGCTATTGAATACTGTGACTTTTATAAAATATATTTTGGATATTAATCCCTTATCAGATATATGATTTGCAAATATTTTCTCTCATTCAGCAGGTTGCCTTTTCTT
>CM053605.1:101640815-101670105 GCA_028646535.1 Procyon lotor
TTTCAGTGATTCTCAACTGTCTTTGCCCAAAATGGAATTATACCACCCTCGCCAGAGGCCAGGCTAAGCAATTTGCTTGGGTTTGCTCTTGGAGCTTTTGTTCCCTGAACACTTTCTGTACAGCTTTGGAGGACAGGAATCAAGATGGCAGCTTCCAATTTCTGGCACATACGAGCCAAGAGCTCAGGGCCCCACTCCTCAGTGCACCCTCAGAGAAAAGCAGTCAATCTCTCCCATCTCCCTGGTCTCCAGCTGCACTTTAAGCTCACCTGGCCTGTGACCAAGTGTTTCTATCTCTGGCGCATGGCCCCATTTGGAGTCTCCAAACCCAGGATTCCTACAGCATGCTCCTGCACAGCTCCCCTCAGGGGAGGAAGGTGAGTTTCCCCAGATCTACCACTTGTGGAGTCCCTGCTCAAAGAATAATGGCCCAACTGTGCCAGGAATCATGGTTTATGGCAACCCTGAGCGAGAGCCCATTCCTGGGCTCTGTCTTTACAGCCAGCTTCCCTGCTCTGATACCTTGGAGCTCTGCTGCACTCAGGCACCCCCTTTCTTTCTGTGACCCCTGAGGGTCCTGAGACCACACTGACCCAGTGAGGTTTTTCACCCCCCACTTAGGCACTGGAGTGATGTTCTTCCATGGAGCAGACTTCAAAAGTTCTGATTTTGTGCTGGGCTGCTCTATCACTTGCTAGGAGACAGGTGACAGAGGCTCCCTCCCACTGCAGTCTATCTTCCCATATATCACCTCAGATTCACTTTTCCACATGTCATACCTTCCAGAAAATGGTTGCTTTTCTGTTCATAGAATTGCTGCTATTATTTTATTTGATCTCTTGTTGAGTTTGTAGGTGTTCAGAATGATTTGATAACTATATAGCTGAATTCCTGGGACCAGAGGAAATTTAGGTGTTGTACTCCTCCACCATCTTGCTCCTCTCTCTGAGAGGTGGGTTTCTATTACAGCAAGAAGATGACAGGAGTGTTCAGAGTTTGAGGTTCAGGAGTGTTCAGGGATTTTACTGATGATTGACCTTGTCTCAGGATCTAAGAATTGAGGAAGGCTAAGTGGTGAGATTGCAACTCTATGCAAAGTTGTATGGAGTTAGAATGTGGGAATTGAGAGGTGAATGGGGAATCCTGGAGTTGTGTGGATTTGACATTCAGGTAAAGGGCATTATGAGTCTAGTTCTGATGGTGCTGGTTAGTGTTAGGTGAGCTGGGAATCTTGCCTGGAGCATGCAGAGTTCCAGTGTCTCCCCTTAGGGGTTCTTAGCAGAGATTTTGGGATTTGGGAAAACCTGTTCTTACTCTGAGCATCTGGGATGCACTCTTGACTCTTGTACATGACAACTTGGACCAAATATATAGTTGTTTTTTTTTTTAATTTTAAAAGTGCATTATATGCTATCTGATTCATATAAAAAAAAGAACTATGGGTTATATGGGATAAGTGTAGGCATAATATGTAAGTATAATAATAACAATCACATAATATATAATAACCACGTAATAAACATAACAAGTATAATAATATAGATATAAATTATGAGTAGTAATGATAATCACTCATGAAATCGTCATCCAATTTAGAATCAGAATATGCTCAATATTGCTAAAGTTACCTGTGTGTTCTTACCCAAATCCCCTTCCTGTCTTCCCATAGAACTAACCACTGTTCTAAATTTTTCTCTTTTTTTAAAATTTCTTTTAAAGATTTTAATTTATTTGACAGAGAGAGAGAGAGACTGAGAAAGGGAACACAAGCAGGGGGAGTGGGAGAGGGAAAACTGACTTAGCGCTGAGCAGGGAGCCCTATGTGAAGCTCGATTCCAGGATCCTGGGATCATCACCTGAGCAGATGCTTAATGACTGAGCCACCCAGTCTCCCCTATTCTAAATTTTCTAAAATTTCTAAACTTGGGGATGCCTTGGTGGCTTAGTTGGTTAAGCATCTGCCTTCAGATTCGGTCATGATCTCAGGGTCTTGGGATCAAGTCCCACATCAGGCTCTTGCTCAGCTGGGAGCTTGCTTCTCCCTCTGCCTCTGCTTGTAGCTCCCCCTACTTGTGCGTTCTCTCTCTCTCTGATAAATAAATAAATAAAAATATTTTAAAATTTTTAAAAATTTTTTCTCCAGAAAAAAAAGCCTCTAAATTTTCCTTTGGTATTTTAAAAATAGTTTTTATCACATACATACATTTCCCTGAACATCATATTTTGCTTGTTTTGAGTGTTACAAAAAAGATATTTATATGTAGTCTGCAAATTGCTTATTTTCACTTAACACATTTCTAAGATCTATCTACCTTGTATCTGGGTGTATCTAGGTAGGTGAATGTTCCTGACGGCACAAACATTTGTTGTGTGAGACTAACTATCCCTTCTCCTGAGAATCGGCATTTTGTAGTTTCTACATTGTTTTCTACTATGAACAAATGGCCATGATGCATATTTCCGTGTGTGTTTCCTGACACACCATGTAAGAAGTTCTTTAGGGCAATGTTTTCAACAGTGGGTCATACAACTCATCAGTAAGTCATGGAAACAAATTTTTAGAATGCCACCCACTCAGCATCTACAGATTTCAATCCAAAGTGCTATCTTTTGGTGGTTACCAAGACGGTGAACAGGGAAAAAGAGGAGGGACCTTGTACTCCTTCCCTGAGCCTCACTGAAAACATGGAATTATTCCTTTGGTTACATACATGGAATCTTCCAGAACGTTGATATTGTAGACATCAAGGGGATACAGTCTATTCTAAAAGGAAGGCCCTGCAAATGTTACTGTGACAAACCTGGAAAGAATCTAGAATGTCAAATACCACACTTCTGAAATTGTTGGATCAAAGAAGGTATTTACCAGAAGTAACGTGTGACTTGTGCATGTTATAAGCTCTCTAATGAACTGAGGGAATTTACTAAAATGTGAAGAAAAATGCTCAGACAAAAATAGAAGTCAACAGAGAAAGGCCTGGGATTCAACTGGGACACCAGTCTGTTCTATGTAAAAATACTGCCTTTATGAAAAGGTTTAAACTGTTGGGACTGACTCTATAAATTCATGGCAGGATTAGTATGAAAGAAATTAAGACTTTGATATGAAAAAATAGAACATCTCAGTATATCATGTAGAACACCGTTTTCACTTGTAAGCATGTTGTACTGGTTTGGGATATAAAATATATTGTTGCAGCTGATAGTCACAAGATTTAAAGCCACTCTTCTATGGAGTATTTGAGTATGCAAATGTCCAAATTGTTTTTCATAGGAATTGTATAAATTTACATTCTTACCAGCAGTGTTTGTGAGTCTCTCTTTCTGCATGCTCACTAGCAATAACAATGAGGAATTCCTTAATTTTTGTCAGTCTAATTAGTATTAAGTGGTATCTCCTGGTGGTTTCAATATTTAGTTACTAAATGACTAATAATGTTGAGAATATTTTCATATGTTTATGGGTTCTTTTTTCTTTTCAATTTCAAATATTTTTCTTTCCAATTAAATATCAGTGATCTCTTTTGCTCATTTCTTTTTCTATTGGGTTATCTTTTTCTTATTAACTCATAAATTCCAGCTGTCCATCCTTTGTTGGTTACATGTGTTGCAAATGTTTAATCACAGTTTGTGGCTTGTCTTTTTCATCTAGAGTGTTTTTTGATGAGTGGAAGTTCTTCGTTTTAATGAAGTTAAAATTATTCATTTTTTTCTTTATGATTTTACAGAGATTTGGGGGGGTTATTTTAAAAATCTTTCCCTACTTAGAAGTCTTAATAGTCTTTGCTCTTTCCACCTTGAACTGACTCAGGGGTGGTGTGAGCCACAATTTAATTTTTTTCATGTGGAAACTCAGCAACAATTTATTGAACAACCTACTATTTTCCCACTGCCCAGAGCACTGTCCCTGGCAGGGGCCACTGTTCATGTAGGTGCACACCTCTTTCTCATTATTCTGTTCCATTGGTTCTACTGATGCTCTTCCAGTGTCACTTCCACACTGACTTAACTGTTACAGAAACTAAATTACAAACTTAGGTTCTATAACTTCATAATATGTTCAGTAGGTTAAGGTCTCCTACTTTGTGCTTCGTTTTGGACTATTTTGCTTGTTCTTGGCCCTCTTCTAGGAAGATGAAAATCTGCTTCTCAGATTTCATGAAAAAATCTTTCGGAAATTTCTCTTAAGTTCCATTGAATCTATGGATTAATTTGTGGATAATTACATCATATAATACTGAGTTTTTCTATCAAGGGGCATGGTATAAATTTCTATTTATTTAGGTCTTTTCGATGTCTTTTAATAAAGTTTTATAACCTTTTTCCATAATAGGACTTGCACACTATTTGTTAGATTTATTCACAAACAATATTGCTATTCTAAATAGTATTCACTTTTTAAAGAAAACAATTAACATTTCTTATTGTATAAAATGCAATTTCGAATTCATATAATGAATTTGTAATCCTTATTCTAATAATTTCTAATCATTTATCTGTATATGATTTAGACATTTCTATCTTTGACAGTCATATCCTTTGCAAATAATCCGTTTTGTTTCTTTGCAATCCTTTGACCTTTCATCTGGTTATATTCCCCCCCCCCCCCCCCCCCCCCCCCCCCCCCCCGGCTGGGTTACAATTTTAAATAGGGGCGGGTATAATAGTCAGCTTTCTTGTCTTTCTCCTGGTCAGTATTTCACTTTTAAGGGCTTTTTCCCCTTAACTTTCTCTTTATCTAGGTAAGCAAATTCCCGTGTGTACATTTAAAAAAAAAATCAATAGGTATTGAATTTTTTCCTTTTCCTGCATCCATTGAGATGATAAAGGTTTTCTCCTTTAATCTGTTAATGTACTAAGTAGTGTTCATTTACTTTGTTAAACTATCCTTGCATTTATAGGATAAATCAAACTTAGTCATTAATATACTACCTTTTTTAAAAATAAATCACCTCCTGTGTGTGTGTGTGTGTGTGTGTGTCTGTCTCTGTCTCTCTATCTCTCCCCCCAACCCACTGGTGATTTATCTATTTTATTAGTTTTTTGAAGGCATAAACTGTTGACTTTATTGATACTCTGTATCATATCTTTCTTTCCTTTTTCATTAATTTCTGTTCCTATCCTTGGAATCTTCTGTTTTCTCTGTTGCTCTTTTCCTATTTTTTAAAAATGGACACTAGGCTAATTAATTTGGAGTCTGTTTTTCATTTCTTGCTTTTCTAAAATAAACATGATGTCTCTAAATTTATCTCCTGTGTCAATTTAGCATTATACCCCAAATTTTGATCATTGTTATTAATGTTCAGTTCTAAGTATTTCTTGTTCAGCATGCATTCTGCTTTGCCTCATGAGCTACTGAACAGAAAGTCTCTGCATTTCCAACCATATTCTTTAAAGTACACATATTTACTTTTGTTATGGATTTCTAACTTATTAAAATTGTGGTCATAGAATGTGGTCTGTACTCTTTTTGAAGGCTTTGATATTGCACTTGCTCCATTTTTATATGTGCTTGAAGAGAATATTCTCTGTTCAGTGCAAGATTTCAATGCCTATTACAAATCAAACTTTTATTTATGTCATTTAAATCCTCTACATTTTGTACATTAGTTTGTTTGTTTTTGGTACACTTAGCCTCGACAAAGAAATAATGAGCAATTCATAGCACTCGCTATGTACCAGGTGATGTTCCAGGGTCTTGGCATTAGTTATTAGGTGATTATTTTAACTACCTTTTAAAGTGAGTACTATCAGTACCTTCATTTTACTGATGAGGAAACTGAAAGGAATTAAGTAGTTTGTCCAAGATCCCAGAGCTAGTAAGTACCAGAGTAAGCAATCACACATGACACTCTGGATGCAGAATGCATGCTCTTCACTGCTACATTAGACTATGTGTCAAGAACTCCCACAGACTGATGTGTCTGTCAGTTTCACACTGATGTTCTGTCAAGTTTTCCTTATACACATCAAGGCTATTATATTAGGTGAATTGAATTTTTTATCATTAGGCTGAACCCTTTTACCTCTACTAAAATTACTATATCTGTCCTTATTATACTATTATATACTATCAGATTATACTCTCATCTCTTATTAACAGCACTGTAGTTTTGAGTTTCCCTGGGGGCACATCCATTTTTCATTATGAAGCAGAACTCTGCTAGGCAAAATGTAAATTCTAAATTTCCTGGACTTTCGACTGAGTTCTATTTTCAGAGTAAAAAAATAAAGATTTTTTTAAGTCCTGATTCTATCAAATCTATACTTTTTAAATAAGATTTTTCTTTATTTACTTGAGAGAGAGAGAGCAAGAGCAGGGAAAGAGTGGCAACAGGAGAGGGAGAAGCAGGCTCCCCACTGAGCGGGGAGTCTAATGTGGGGCTCAATCCCAGGACCCTGGGACCATGACCTGAACCAAAGGCAGATGCTTTCCTGATTGAACCACCCAGGCGCCCCTCAAATCTATAATTTTCAATTATTGAGATTTAAGATTTACAGACCACTATCAACCCCTAATAATAGCTAGAGCTTACAGTTAACCGTTGAACGCTCACAGTATGCAGGAAGTAAGCTCAGTGATATATTTAATGTCATTCCCTTTACTTCTGTTACAGATGAAGCAAAGGAAGGTTATCATAGTTGGACAATTGCTCAAGCTCACTGAGATGATAATTTGCAGAGCCTATGCTCTTAACCTCTGTGCATTTAGTGTCTTGAATAATAAAAAGAAAGATTCTGTTTGTATATTTTAGCTTTCATAGCCATATTTAGTATCACAATTAAATGCTGATATTTCTAAAAAAAAAAAAAAGCCCGTTACTAATTAACAGTTTTATTACACTGTGAACATAACATTGATCATGTTACTTGTATTTTATGGAAGTTATTGATGTTTCTTTATTACCTAACATAAGATAAATTTTTGCGAATGTTCCATGTGCAATTGAGATAAAAATATACTCTCTAGTATTAGTAGATGAAGTTCTATATAAATCCCAGAAGTCCTACTTTATTGGTTATATTGTTTAGGTCATCATTTTTATTTTTTGTTCACTTGACCTAACTTGTAGTAGGAGTGGTGTCTTAAACTTCCCTATTATTAATATGTTTACATCTATTGTTTCTTGTATCTCCTGTAGTTTGCATGTTTAAAATTATTTTTCTGTAAACCTTTAGCTTGAAAGAGTTTGGCTAGATCATTATTGGTTCACATTTTCTTTATATACTTTGATTCATAGTGTTTTTCTTTGTATTTCTTTAAAATGTTGCTCCCATAAGATAACACCTCACACCTGTCAGAATGGCTTAAATCAGAAACACAAAAAACAACATGTGTTGATGAGAATGTGGAGAAAAGGAACCCTCATGCACTGTTGATAGGAATGCAAACTGGTGTATCCACTGTGAAGAAGAGTATGGAGGTTCCTCAAAAAATTAAAAATAGAATTACCATATGATCCAGTAATGCTACTACTGGACATAGCCCCAAAGAAAATGAAAGCACTAATTCAAAGGGATACCTGCACCCCTGTATTTGTTGCAGCATTATTTACAATAGCCAAGATATGGAAGCAGCCCAAGTGTCCCTTGACAAATGAATGGATAAAGACGTGGTATATGCATTTAATGGAATATTACTCAACCATATAAAAGGATGAGATCTTGTCATTTGCAACAAGATGGATGGACCTAGAAGGTGTAATGCTAAGCAAAGTAAGTCAATCAGAGAAAGACAAATACCATATGACTTCACTTGAGGGTTTCCTTTTCTCCACATCCTCAGCAGCCTCTCTGACAGATGTGAGGTGGTATCTCCTTGTGGTTTTGATTTGCATTTCCTTGATGATAAGCAATATTCAGCATCTTTTCATGTATCCTTTGGCCATCTCTATATCTTGTTTAGAAAAATGTCTGTTCAGTTCCTCTACCCTAAGTTGGATTGTTTATTTTTTTGGTGTCATAGTTGTCTAAGTTCTTTATATATTTTGGATATTAACACTTATCAAATATGTCATTTGCAAATATCTTCTTCCATTCAGTAGATTGCCTTTTTGTTTTGTTGATGCTTTCCTTTGCTGTGCAGAAGCTTTCTATTTTGGTGTAGTCCTAATAGTTTATTTTTGCCTTTGTTTCCCTTACCCAAGGAGACATATCTAGAAAAAATGTTGCTGAGGCCAATGTCCAAGAGATTACTGCCTATGGTCTTGTTTTGTTTTGTTTTTAGGAGTTTTATGGTTTCAGGTCTCACATTTAGGTATTTCATCCATTTTGAGTTAAATTTTGTGTATGTTGTAAGAAAGTGGTCCACTTTCATTCTTTTCCTGTGGCTGTGCAATTTCCCCATGTATATCGCTTTTAGCTAGCAGTCTAATTCTCTTGCCCTTATATAAGTTATATGAGTTTTTGCCTAGAAGCCCTGAGGATTTTTTCTCTTTATCTTTAAAGTTCTAACAGTTTTACCAGGCTATCTTAATTTTCCCAGAAATCTGATTAATCCTCTCAATAAGTATCTTCAGCTTTTCTTTTACTTCATGAACATTCTCCTGCAGTACAGCTTATGGATGAGTTCTGTTAGAGTGCTCTCCTTCTCTTCTTCCATGTTCCTCCTCCACCAACTCCTTTCCCTTCTTTTTTGTCCCCTTTACTCCCATGTGTCCTCTTTCTATTCCTCCTCATCATCCAGTGTTTATTCTTTCTGTTTTCCTCAGTGAGACGCTCTACTTATACCCACATTAGATCTTCTTTTCCCATATTCTGTGTCAACCATTTTCTCCCTTTTTAATATCATCTCATTTTTTTCATTTTATTGCAACTCTTCAGTACACCTTAGTAAACTTTCATTTGAGTCTATTGTCTCTCAGAAACTTTGCAATTTAGCCTTCATTTCTGAGATGATCTTGTCTTCAGATTTCACTTCTTTCTTCATTTTAATCAAATTTCATTTTATTTCTTTTGTTTTTTTTTATTCATTTCTTTCTTTTTTGTTAAATAAAAATTACTCATTAAAGGTATTTTTTTCATTTTCCCAAATGCTTGTTTGGGATCATTTAATTCTGTCTGTAGTATTGTATTACACTTTCCCTCTGCTGTTTGCTTTTGTCAAGGAAAAGCATTTCATTGGGTTCTTTGGTTGAATTTGGTTTTGATTCTTCCAGATATTTTTTTCCTCTTATGGTAGTTATGTATAAAGGAAGACTGCTTTAATCTATGCATTTTAGGAGCAAAGTTATTTGTTCATGATGTGTTGTCAGTTATCTTTTTTTTTTTTAAAGATTTTACTTATTTATTTGAGAGAGAGAGAGAGAAAGTGAGAGGATGAGAGGAGCGAATGTCAGAGAGAGAAGCAGACTCCCCGTGGAGCTGGGAGCCTGATGTGGGACTCAATCCTAGGACTCCAGGATCATGACCTGGGCTGAAGGCAGCTGCTTAACCAACTGAGCCACCCAGGCGCCCCGTCAGTTATCTTTTGCTGTACAACAAAGCCCTGTAAAACTTACGGGCCTGAAACAGGAACTTTAGTGGTTTGAAGTGTGTATTGGCTGCTGGTGGTTCTTCATTTGTCTCACCTGGGCTCATTCAGGCAGATTTAGCTGATGGGATGGCTGGGGGGGGCTCAGCTGGGGTGGACTGCTGGGACTCTGTTCTTGAGTCTTTGATCCTGAAGGCAGTGTTCTAAGGGGGTAAGTATGGGATCCGCAAGGACTCTTGATGCCTGGTCAGTGTCATTTCCATTGCATCCTACTAATTAAAGCAAATAATGAGCTTAGTCCAGATTTAAGGCCCAGGGGAAATAGAATGCTAAATCCCATTGCAAAGAGCACATACAGATGAATAAGAGGAATTGTTCCATCAATCTTTGTAAATAATTTCTACAGAAAATCGCTAATTCCAAGAGAACTCTCTTCTCTCTATGTAGCAACTGGATATGTAAGAAACCACTTTTTTTAATGGATTTTTTTTTTTTAGAAGAACAAAGGAGGCTGGAGGTGTGTGTCCCTCAACTGTTGTTTCACTTTAATCTTTGAGGATCCTAAAATTTTCCCTCTAGTTTATTTTTTCCTTTACTGTTAAGTCTCCAAAGGGGCCTTGCTTATCTTTTTGAGCATTTTTTCCCCTCAGAAGTGATGTTTTTATGTGACTGAAACCTTGAGTTCAATCTACTTTTAAGTCTTGTCAGTGCTCTAAGTCAACGCTCTGATGAGCTAAGATGCTTTTTCAATATTTTCATTCTTGAGGTGGAGTTTCTGTGTCTTTGGAAGCTTTTAAGTAAATACTAAGTCCTTTGTTCCTTTATTTTCTCTATTGTGGGGACCTCCAAAGCCTTCCACAAAATCTTGTGCTGGGAATTTGAGGTATATCTATCTGGAAACCACAGTTGTTTTCCACACACAGGTGATCTAAAGTTTGTAATCTCTGCCTTCTAGTTATGCTGACAGCATGGGATTCAGGCTACTTTGCCCTCATGCTGTATATGTCACTGGAGGATATGTGGGGACATTCAGTGTAGATGACCTCCATGACCTTAGTGCCCCAGAAGTCTGCCCTTGCTGTGATTCTTTTTTTTTTTTTAAAGATTTTATTTATTTGACAGCGAGAAACACAGCGAGAGAGGGAACACAGCAGAGGGAATGGCAGCAGGAGAAGCAGGCTTGCTGCTGAGCAAGGAGCCCTATGCGGGGCTCCATCCCAGGACTCTGGGATCATGACCTGAGCCGAAGGCAGACGCTTAACGACTGAGCCACCCAGGTGCCCCCCTTGCTGTGATTCTTAATGACTAGTTTGTTTTATCTCCTTGCTTTCTATGTTATAATTCTGGATTTTTTTTTTTTTATTTGTTCATTAATTCTTTTTCTCAGCTTAAGTTGCCATTTCAGGTCTAAGTTTAATTTTTCCCCTCTGAAGGCCTCAGTTAACAGGAGGAGTTCAAGGTTCAATTCTTCCACTGTGTGGTGGGCTTCAGGAGGCAATGCTGTTTCCAGGTCAAATCCTATCTTACAATCCTTCTACAAATCCTGCAAATGCCTACTATTCTCATTTCAGCTCTCTATCCTTTTTTTCACCTCTAGCCTTCCCCAATGCCACCTTTTTTGATAGCCTTTGATGCCTCCTTGTGAACTCAGTAATGCTTTAAAAGGTATGATGACAGCAGTGTCTTCTTGTTTCTAGCCAAAGGTCCTAAAGTTCTCATTATTTATCTTTCACTGCTTCTTTTATCACCAAGAAATTCCACCTTCTCTAACCTGGCCACAAAGAGATAGTAAGATGAGCAAAATGAATTGATTGGAAAATGTAGAAGCACTTGAAGTAGAAAAAAGGCTTAGTCGATTGTAAAAGACTTTAGCTGTATGAGTGTTTATGTATTACCCATGACATGAGGGAGACCAGACTAGGGTTTGGAAATTAATCTGGAATATGCCCTGTATGGGATGTCTCTGAGGAAATGGCAGCAAAACTTAATTAACTTTTACACCAAGATCCCATATCGGAATAAGGAAGAATTTTTCCTTAATATGTTCATTTGTTTTCCCAATAAATAAGGTTGATGACAAACGCACATGCTCATCATCTATTTATAATTTCTACCTAGCAATGTTTGTGTCCCCCCAAGAGGGAGGATGTTTTAAATTCTTCCTTTGAGCCTCACACTAGGTCCTAAGAGTCTGTTCTTTGGATTGTAGGCATTTTGCTAAGTTAAATTTATAAGCTTTCAGTCTTACCTATCTACCTATGACTCTCCACTTCCCAAATCACAGTGGGAGCTATTTTGTCTTATGTAGGGTTGAATAAATGCTTGTTTTCCAATTTTACACTTTTGTTGCTATAATTTATGTCCACTTTTATACTTAATATTATATTCATAATTTGAACCTTCCATTTCCCTTCGAGATAGGATGATTAATGGCCTGTGCTGAGAGAGAGAGAGAAATTTGTTACTAGTCCCAGTTCTCAAGCTGGAATATAGCACTGACATTCAAATCTCTGATAATACTTCTTTAATAGTTTTGCTCATTGCATGGCTACACTGGAAAAATTAGAGAAATGCCTTGGATGAGTTGGGGGAGAGTCCTTTTTATATAAGTCTACTTTTCCCTAAAGATCTTTCACTGAAGATAAATTGACTGATCTATGTCTTTAGAATGACTCTGAAGACTTGCAAAAGTATCCTTTCTATGGTATGGGAGAAGAAGGGAGAGAATCTTGAAAAATACAAATCAGATTCTGTACCATAGAGATAGTCTCAGAAAAGAAACAAACACGGTGACTGAAAATGCAGAATTGGAAGCTTTAAGCTGCCCATTGTGCATTTTCATGCATATGGCCCCCAGGCCAACATTTAATCAATGCTGCCTGCCTTCTCTGCTTGGAAGATCGCCAACCAGAGGAGTGTTATCGTGTAGAAATAGCAGTCCATGTGGAGAAAGTTGCTATAATTCACTTGGTGGTGTCAGCTGCCTTGTTGAGGGTGCCTCTTCAATCCTGTTTTAACACTGAAAAATGAAGAGCAGGGCCGTCTGTGCTAAATTGTTTTCCAAAAAGGCCAGACACATCGGTCGCTAAAAATGCCAAACAAACAGCCCAGTTTCCAGAAGACAAGATAATGGCTGTCCACGTTGGTTGTGTTTCCAAGCTTTAGAGAAAGATTTGACTTTTCCAAGAGCTCTTTTTAGTATTTTACATTCTGAAGAAACTTTCCCCTGTGTTAATTTCGTGGCTCCATAATTACTCTTAAAATAGGATGTTATTTAAGGACCAAATCTTTAAAATACTAAGAATGGCCCCTATGTTTCCACTTTATATAACCAGCACTGGGGCACTTGGGTGGCTCAGTTGGTTGAGCACCCAACTCTTGATTTTGGCTCAGATCATGATCTCAGGGTTATGAGATCAAGCCTGGAGTCAGGCTTCATTCTTAGCACAGAGTCTGCTTAAGATTCTTTCCCTATCTCTTTGTCCCTTCTCTCACCCTCTCTTTCTAAAATAAATAAATAAAGGGGCGCCTGGGTGGCTCAGTGCGTTAAAGCCTCTGCCTTCGGCTCAGGTCATGGTCTCAGGATCCTGGGATGGAGCCCTGCATTGGGCTCTCTGCTCAGTGGGGAGCCTGCTTCCCCTCCTCTCTCTGCCTGCCTCTGCCTACTTGTGATCTCTCTCTCTTTGTCAAATAAAGAAATAAAACCTTATAAATAAATAAATAAATAAATAAAATCTTAAAAAAAAATACTGTCATATTTCTTTTGCAGAGTTCATAACCTTTCCAGACATGTTTTATTTTATTTATTTATTTTGGTTTAATTAGTACCCCCAACACCATTGTGAGAAAGGGACTTTTTTTTTGGCATATGGATTAAGTGAGTACATGAAGGAAATTGACCTATAAAATTTGTACATTAAGTGATCAACATCCAGACTATACATCATTATTTTTATTTTTTAAACAATTTATTTATTTATTTGATGGGGGAGGGACAAAGAGAGAGGAAGAGAGAGAATCTTCAGCCGACTCCTGCTGAGCAAGGAGCCCAACATGAGGCTGGATCCCACAACTCTGAGATCATGACCTGAAGTGAAATCAAGAATTGGCTGTTTAACCAACTGAGCCACCCAGGCACCCCCATCATTATTTTGGGGAATAGCTTTTACCAAAAATTACACACAAAAAATTTAACATCTCTTAGCTCCTGCTTATAAAAGGAATATAGGCCTATTGTGAACAATTTTAAAACATACAAAAGAACCCATGTCTCAGAGTTAATATTGTTTAAAATTTCAGCATATTTTCTTTCATTCTTTTTTTTATAGAAAGAAACTCACTTGCTAAAATTTATTTCAGAAAGAAACAGAAACAGAAAGGAAAATGTGTATTTATGTTAAGACTTAAAAAGTCTTCAAATTCATGCTATCAGTTCCAAAGACTGTAAGTTAGACAGAATGTAATTTGGTCATATTGGAAGAAGATGTGGATCCAACTGATGTTTCTTCAGCTGATGGCCACAGTATAGTCAGAAAACCCATAACAAAATCCATAACAACACAGAAGGTGTATCCGCAGAAGGGACTTAATGTAGGGGAATGGGTTACATAGGTGCTGGGGGACTAAAAGATCAAAAACCAAAGACAGTAAAATCTCCAGGAAGGAGCTACCATGCCTGGATTGAGGGAGATAAAAGAAGAGATGGAAAACATAGAAATTTGAAAGGGAGACCCACAAAGTTGGTGCTCAGAGCTCTGAGGGGATACAGTCAGCTGTTGCTTCAACTCAGGAATGTGGCCGATGGGTCTCCGGAGTTGAGAGAAGTATATTGCCCAGGTTCTCTTCTTGAAAACTGCTTGTAGACATAATCCGGCCAACTGAGATATAAAGTATGAACAATCATCATGTTGAACGAACATGAGTGTTGGAGTGTAATCATAAACGTTAAATTCTAGAAGTCAAAAATATGAGTGACAGAGTGAAAACGGGAGGAAAGGTTTTGTATAGGCAAAAGCATATGTAGATAATTAAATAATAGTAGAGAATAGAAGTAACACTTGGGGAAGAATTTGGAAATATTTGCTAAAGTTGATGATCCACATATGCTAAGCCACAGCAATTTGGCTCCTGGGTATACACCCTAGAAAAATGCTCACTATATGTGTAAGGAAGCATATAGTGCTCATATCATAAGATATGAATATGTAGCATTGTCTGCAATAGTTAAATCTAGAAACAGTCTAAATGGCTATCAGTAGAAATGGATAAATAGTGCTATATTTGATGGCAGTTCAATTTTTATTATCACTGTGTCTAAATAGAAAAATTATAAAGAGAGAGATACCCCAAAAGGACCTGGCTTATACAAGTTCATGAACAAATTTTTAAAAAAACTTATGGAACTTATGAAAACTTACTATGCGCTTTACATGAATTTTCAAAATAATACTATGAAATCATATCATCATCACTCCTATTTTATAGATGAGGACACTGTGGCACAAAACGGTTACTTTGCTCAAAGTCGCACCACTATGAAATGAAGATCAGGGATGGAAATCCAGGCAGTCTACCTCCAAAGGCTGCACTCATCACCAGACTATCCCACCTCATCCCTCTGCTACCTAAACTATTCCAGATCACAGCGAAAGATGAAACTTATCTGAATTTTGTTTAAAAACATAAATATCTAGTAAAATATCTAACTGTTTAGTAAAAGCAGTACACAAAAAGAAAACCACAGAACAATCTCGACCATGATATTAAAGGAAAAATTCTAGTAAAATATTAGCAAATAGAATTTAGTAGAACATTAATAAATGGTACAACTTGAGCAGATGGAGCTATTCCAAGATGAAGATTATTCATTATTAGGAAATCTATTTAAATCTATAGGAAATCTATTTAAAAATAGATTGCCACAATTGCCAACCTGTGGAAAGAACCAAGATGCCCTTCAACAGATGAATGGATAAAGAAGATATGGTCCATATATACAATGGAATATTATGCCTCCATCAGAAAAGATGAATATCCAACTTTTGTATCAACATGGACGGGACTGGAAGAGATTATGCGGAGTGAAATAAATCAAGCAGAGAGAACCAATTACCTTATGGTCTCACATGCTGAGCATAAAGAAAAACATGGAGGGCATTGTGAGAAGAAAGGGAGGGGTAATGGGGGGAAATCAGAGGGGGCGATGAACCAAGAGAGACTGTGGACTCTGAGCAGCAAACTGAGGGTTTTGGAGGGGAGGGGGTGAGGGGTTGGGCGAGCCTGGGTGGGTATTGAGGAGGGCATGTATTGCATGGAGCACTGGGTGTGGTGCATGAACAATAAATCTTGTAACACTGAAAAGATAAACATATTTGGGGGAAAAAAGATTATAAACAAAAAAAAACCTTATCACACTCATAAGTCAAAGGGGCAAATATATAAACAATATTGCCTATTTATTTATTTTAAAAAAGATTTTATTTATTTTTTTGACAGAGGAAGAGAGAGAGCACAAGTAGGCAGAGAGGCAGGCAGAGAGAGAGGGGGAAGCAGGCTCCCTGCTGAGCAGAGAGCCCGATGCGGGGCTCGATCCCAGGACCCTGAGATCATGACCTGAGCTGAAGGCAGAGGCTTTAACCCACTGAGCCACCCAGGTGCCCTGATATTGCTTATTTAAAATTATTCAAATAACATAGGACAACATCTTACAGGGCACAACTTAATATGGAAAATAAAATACGTGGAATAAAAATGAAAACTTGTGTCTCTCTGCCCCTTCTCATTCCCAATTGCTTCCCCTTTCTAGAGGTAACTCCTTTGGTGAATATCAGATAAATCTGATAAAAATTTTTAATGTATTATTCAGGTCATCCTACAACCTTACATTAGCTGAAAAATAAACAAAACTTATGCTCTTATGTACATAATGTTTACTGTTCTGTCTTTTCATGGATTGTAAACTTTTATCAGTAGAAAGTAGTTGTTTGTCCAACTTAATATTTTGTGTGTCTTTGAGTTCAATTTCATATGAAACTGCTTCCCTTTTGTTACCATTCTCATTTTGTTTTAATGGCCATTGTTTTATAAGAACAACACATTGTTACTCTTTTTTTTAAATGTGGGGAATTACAAAGATACAAGTTGAAATTTACTTTCACTCCTACTATAAATAACCATCATTAATGTTGGTCATACATAATTCCAAACAGATCTCTTTAACATATAAATAGATAGGTAGAAAAAAATTGTTGGGTAGAAAAAATAGTTTTTATACAAATAAGGCCATACAATGCATAGTTTAAAAAAAGAAAACCATTTAATTTTTCCCTCAAGTTTCATAGGGATAAAAACCTAACCAAATTGGAACTAATAGAAATACTGAAACTCAAATAAATATTTCTTCACACAGGAATCACTGCTTTCTAAATAAGTTCTTTAAGATGAAGAAACAATATATAGGAAAATATGAAAGGCTACAGTCTTTATATATGGAATTTGCTTCATGCTATAATTTTAAACAGTAAGTATTAACTTCCTGATGTGAACAGTGATAGAAAAAGGTAAGTAACTTCATATCATTTCTCTCACTTTCTGCCTTTCTAGTCCCAATTTTTATATTCCAATAGTCCTACTGTTATTTTTCTATCGGTATGGCTTATATCACTTACTTTTCTAGAACAATGTTTCCATAATTTTTGATCTGTAATTCTATAATCATTTGAACTTCACCAATCTGGTGCTGTGAATTCCATTTTGATCCCTCTGTTGGTTGGTTGGACTTCATTTTTATAATTTTTTCCCAGGATACTCTATAGGTCTTTCTCTGACTGATTATTGTGCTTAACATTATACACTCTAGCTCCATTCATGTCATTGCAAATGGCAAGACTTTATTCTTTTTAATGGCTGAGTAATATTGTATTATATATATATATTCCACATCTTCTTTTTATTTGTTTTTATTTTAATTCTAGTTAACACACGGTGTTCTATTAGTTTTAAGTGTATGATATAATGATTCAACACTTCTGTATAACAGCTGGTGCCCAGCACACCTGCCCTCCTTAATCCCCATCACCTATTTCACCCATCTCCCCTTACCCCTGCCACAACCATCAGTTTGAAAGACAAATACCGTGTGATTTCACTCATATGTGGATTAAGAAACAAAACCGACAAGCAAAGGGAAAAAATAAGAGAGAGACACAAATTAGAAACACTCTTAATTATTATATCCTCATTCATACATACTTAGAGGTTTGGTTGGGTATAAATTTTAGGTTAAAAATAGTTTGCCTTAGAAATTTGAAGGCCTCCTTCATTTGTTTTCTGGCATTATGTTAGTGAACAGGAAAGTTATCTCTGCCTGTCTGAGTCTCATTTCTTTCAGAATAATTGGTTTATTTCTTTCTAAAAGCCTATAGCATCTTCCTTTTATTTTCTTGGTATCTTGAAATATCACAGTATTTTGTCCAGATGTAGAGTTGTTTTTTTTTTTTTTTAATCCTCATGTTGGGCACTTGACTGTTTTTTTTTTAAATAATTATTTTAAAAAATGTTTAATTCCAGGATAATTAACAGTGTTACATTAGTTTCATCACTTTGAGGCAAGGAAACAAAAGCAAAAATAAACTGTTGGGACTACATCAAAATAAAAAGCTTCCAAAAGATTGGAATGGCTATAGAATTGTTCATCTTTTTTTTTTAATTTTATTTATTTATTTGACAGAGAGAGAGAGAAAGAGAGAGATTACAAGTAGGCAGAGAGGCAGGCAGAGAGAGAAGGGGAAGTAGGCTCCCTGCTGAGCAGAAAGCCCGATGCAGGGCTCCATCTCAGGACCCTGAGATCAGGACCTGAGCTGAAGGCAGAGACTTTAACCCACTGAGCCACCCAGGCGCCTCTCAGTGTTCATCTTAATAAGTATATTCTTAATCCCCTTCACCTATTTCATCCATACCCCCACCAACTTCCCCTATGATAACCATCAGTTTATTCTTTGAGGTTAAGAGTCTTTTTCTGGTTTGTCTTTTTTTTTTTATTCTTTGTTCATTTGCTTTGTTTCTTAAATTCCACATATGAGTGAAATCGTATGGTATTTGTCTTTCTTTGATTTATTTTACTTAGCATTATAACCTCACATCCATTCATGCTGCAAAAGGCAAGATATCATTCTTTTTTTATGGCTGAGTAATATTCCATTGTATACATACACCACATCTTTTTTATACATTCATCTATTGATGGATATTTCAGTTGCTTCCATAATTTGGCCATTGCAAATAATGCTGCAATAAACATAGGGGTGCATATATCTTTTTGAAATAGTTTTCATATTCTTTGGTAAACACCCAGTAGTGGAATTACTGGGTCATCTGGTAATTCTATTTTTAATTTTTTGAGGAACCTCTATACTGTTTTCCACTGTATAACTGGCTACACCAGTTTACATTCCTACCAACAGTGCACAAGGGGTCCTTTTTCTCCATATTTTCATAAATGCTTGTTGTTTCTTGTGTTTTGGATTTTAGCCGTTCTGAAAGGTGTGAGGTGCTATCTTTGCAGTTTTGATTCGCATTTCCCTGATCATTAGTGATATTAAGCATCTTTTCTTGTGTCTGCTGGCCATCTGTATGCCTTCTTTGGAAAAATGTCTGTTCATGTCTTTTGCCCATTTTTAAATTGGATTAGTGTTGTTTCTGGTGTTGAGTAGTGTAAGTTCCTTATATATTTTGGATACTAATCCATTATTAGATATGTCATTTGCAAATATTTTCTCACATTCAGTAGATTTTCTTTTAGTTTTGTTGATTGTTTCTTTTCCTGTGTGAAAGCTTTTTATTTTGATGTAGTCCCAACAGTTTATTTTTGCTTTTGTTTCCTTGCCTCAGGAGACATGTCCAGAAAAATAGCAAATCTCAAAGAAATTATTGCTTGTACTCTCTTCTAGGATTTTTATGGTTTCAGGTCTCATATTTAGGTCCTTAATCTATTTTGAATTTATTCTTGTATATGGTATAAGAAAGAGGTCCATTTTCATTCTTTTGCATGCTGTTGTCCAGTTTTCCCAGCACCATTTGTTGAAGAGACTGTCTTTTTCCATTGGATATGCTTTCCTGCTTTGTCAAAGATTCATTGACCATACAATCTTGGGTTTATTTCTGGGCTTTCTATTCTGTTCCGTGATCTCTGTGTCTATTTTTGTGCCACTACCATGCAATTTTGGTTGCTATATTTTTGTAGTATATTTTGAAATCTGGGGATACTTCCAGTTTTCTTCTTCTTTTTCAAGATTGCTTTGGCTATTGGGTATTTTGTGGTTCCTTACAAATTTTAGGTTATTTGTTCTAGTTCTGTAAGAAATGCTCTTGGTATTTTGGAGGGATTGGATTAAATGTGTAGATTGCTTTGAGTAGCATAGACATTTTAACAATATTTATTCTTCCAATCCATGAACATGTAATATTTTTCCCTTTGTGTCACCTTCAATTTCTCTCATTAATGTCTTATAGTTTTTTGGGGGGGTCAGTATTTTCACCTCCTTGGTTTATTCCTAGGTATTTTGTTCTTTTTGGTGCTATTATAAATGGGATTGTTTTCTTAGTTTCTCTTTCTGTTACTTCATTATTAGTGTATAGAAATGCGACATATTTCTATATATTGATTTTGTATCCTGTGACCTTACTGAATTTGTCAGTTCTAGTAGTTTTTGGTGGAGTCTTTAGGGTTTTCTATATATAGTATCATGTCTTCTGCAAAGAGTGAAAGTTTTATTTCTTCCTTACCAATTTGGATGCCTTTTATTTCTTTTACTTGTCTGATTTCTGTGGCTAGGACTTTCAGTACTATGTTGAATAAAAGTAGTGAGACTGGACATTCTTGTCTTGTTCCTGATCTTAGAGGAAAAGCTCTCAGTGTTTCACCATTTAGTATGACGTTAGCTGTCAGTTTTTCATATATGGCTTTTTTATATTAAGGTATGTTCCCTCTAAACCTACTTTGTTGAGACTTTTTTCGTGTATGGATGTGTACTTTGTCAGATGCTTTTTCTGCATTTACTGAAATGATCATGTTTTTAATCCTTTCTCTTGTTTATATGGTGTATCACATTGATTGATTTGCAAATATTGAACTACTCTTGCAACCCAGGAATAAATACCACTTGATCATGGTGAATGATCTTTTTGATGTATTGTTGGATTTGGTTTGCTTATATTTTGTTCATGAGTTTTGCATCAGTGTTTATCAGAGATATCATCAGATTGTTCTGTAGTCTTTTTTTTTTTTTTTTGGTAGTATTTTCATGTGGTTTTGGGTAATGATGGCTTCATAGAATGAATTTGGAGGCTTTTCTTCCTCTTCTATTGTTTTGGAATAGTTTGAAAAGAATAGATATTAACTCTTTAAATGTTTGGCAGGATTCATCTGTGAAAATATCTGGTGCTGGACTTTTGTTTGTTGGGAGTTTTTTGATAACTGATTCAATTTCATTGCTAGTAATCAGTTCAAATTTCTTATTTCTTTCTACGTCAGTTTTGGGAAGTTATATGTTTCTAGGAATTCATTCATTTCTTCTAGTTTATCCAATTTGTTGGTGTATAGCTTTTCATAATATTCTCTTATTGCCCTTTGCATTTCTGTGGTGTTGGCCATTATTTCTCTTCTTTCATTTTGGATTTTATTTATTTGAGTTCTCTCTCTCTCTCTGTCTCTTGATGAGTCTGGCTAAAAGTTTATCAATTTTGTTGATCTTTTTAAAGATTTGGCTTCTGGTTTCATTGATCTGTTCTATTGTTTTGTTTTTAGTTTCTACTTAGTTTAGTTATGCTCTAATCTTTATTATTTTCTTCCTTCTGCTGGATTTGGGTTTTCTTAGTTTTTCTTTTTCTAGCCTCTTTAGGTGTAAGTTTAGGTTGTTTATTTAAGTTTTTTTTTTCTTCTTGAGGTAGGAGTGTATTTGCTATTAACTTCTCTCTTAGGATAGCTTTTCCTGCATCCCCATATATTTTGGACTATCATGTTTTTATTTTCACTTGTCTCCATGTATTTTTTAATTTCCTCTTTGATTTCTTAGTTGACCCATTCATTGTTTAGTAGCATATTATTTAACCCCCACGTATTTGTGTTCTTTCCCAATTTTTTCTTGTTTTTAATTTCAAGTTTCATAGCATTGTGGTCAGAAAAGATACATGGTATGACTTCAATCTTTTTGAGTTTATTGAGACTTGTTTTGTGGCCTAATATATGATTTAATCTGGAGAATATTTTGTGTGCACTTGAATGTGTACTCTGTTGTTTTAGGATAGAGTGTTCTGAATATATCTGCTAGATCTATTGGGTCCAATGTGTCATTCAAACCATTGTTTCCTTGTTGATATTCTGTTTAGATAATCTATCCATTGATGTAAGTGCGCTGTTAAAGTCCCCTACTATTTTTGTTTTAAGATAAACTACTTCCTTTATGTTTGTTATTAATCATTTTACATATTTGGGTGCTCCCATATTGGGTGCATAAATATTTACAATTGTTATATCTTCTTGTTGGATTGTTCCTTATATAATTATATAGCATCCTTCTTTGTCTCTTATTACAGTCTTTGTTTTATAGTCTGTTTTGTCTGATACAAGTATTGCTACCCTGGCTTTCCTTTTACTTCCATTTGCATGATAGATGTTTCTCTATCCCCTTACTTTTAATCTATAGGTGTCTTAAAGTTTGAAATGAGTCTCTCATAAGGCGCATATACATGGGTCTTACTTTTTACTTTTTTTTTTTAATCCATTCCCTCACCCTATGTTTTTTGATTGGAGTGTTTAGTACATTTATATTCAACATAATTACTGATAGATATGTACTCCTTGCCATTTTGTTACTTGTTTAATGGTTGTTTTTGTTGTTCTCTGTTTCTTTCTTTCTTTTTTTTTCTTGCTCTCTTCTCATGGTTTGCTGGCTTCTTTTAGTGATATACTTGGATTCCTCACTATTTTTTGCATATCTGTTACCAGTTTTTTTGATATGTATTTGCTATTAAGTTTATATATAATATGTTATTCATTTAGCAGTCTATATTAAGTTGATGGTTGCTTAAGTTTGAATTCATTCTTTACTCCTTTCCCCACCATATTTTAAGTATCTAGTGTCATACTTTACAGTTTTATTTTGTGAGTCCCTTGACTAATTCTTATAGATGTACCTAGTATTACTGCTTTTGTGCTTCCTAAGTTTCTTACTCCTGCTATGGTCTTTCCTTTTCACTCAAAACATCCCCTTTAACATTTTCTGTAGGGCTGGTTTAGTGGTCATGAATTCCTTTAACTTTTGTTTGTCTGGGAAACTCTTTATTTTTCCTTCTATTCTGAATGGTAGCCTTGATGTATAGAGCATTCTTGGCTAAGGTTTTTTTCTTTTAGCACTTTGAATATATATATCATAGCCCTTCCTTCCATCTTGCAATGTTTCTGCTATAAAGTCCACTGATAGGCTCATGAGGTTTCCCTTGTATGTAGCTGTTTTCTTTTCTCTTGCTTCTTTTAAAATTCTCTCCTTATCACTGCTTTTTGCCATTTTAATTGCTATGTGTCTAGGTGTGGACTTCTTTGTGTTGATTTTGTTGGGGGCTCTCTGTGACTCCTGGATTTGGATTTCTGTTTCCTTCCCCCAGTTCAGGATGTTTTCAGCTATTATCTCTTCAAGTAAATTTTCTGCCCTCTTCCCCTTTCTCTCTCTTCCCCTTCTGGGATCCCTGTAACGCAAATGTTATTACACTCAATACTGTTCCTGGGTTCCCTAGGTCTATTTTCATTTATTATTATTATTTTTAATCTCCTGTTCAGTGTGACTGCTTTCCATTACTCTGTTTTCCAGACTACTGATCCATTCTTCTTCTTCTGCTAATCTACTATTCATTCTATCTAGTGTATTTCAATTTCATTTATTGAGTTCTTCATCTCTGATTGGTTCTTTTTTATGTTTTCTATCTCTTTCTTAAAGATCTCACGAGGTCTTCCGCTCTTTTCTCAAGTCCCATTAGTATCTTTATGGGCATTAGTTTAATTCTTTATAGGACATATGATTTAACTCTGTTATTTAGCTTTCTTGCTGTGAATTTGTCCTGCTTTTTCATTTGGGACATAGTCTTCTATCTCCTCATTCTGTCTAACTCTCTGTGTCTTGTTCTATGTTAGGAAAGTCAGCTACTACTTTTGTTCTTGAAAGTAATGGCCTTATGAAGAAGAGGGTTGTGTAGTGCCCTGGTGTTTCAGGCGTGTCTCTTATGTTTGTTGCCTTCACCCTACTATTGTGGCTGAGTTGCACTTGCCTCAGTCCAGTCGTCTGCAGTGGCTCTCTTTGCCTGTGGCAGAGTTTGCCTGTGGACAGAGTTTGGTCCCTGTGTCATTAAGTTGGTCAGTCTGGAGTTGTCTTGGGCTTGAGTTACGTCAGACCAGGCATTTGCTAGAGATGGGGTAGCCCTGAACCACAGGGCACTTTCCCTGTGTTGTGCCCTGAGAAGCCTTTGTTTGTGCACAGGGTCTGTAATCAGAACAGATGTCTGCCCCCAGCCCACCACTGGGGATGCAGTCAGACTGGCGTTTGTGGTTATCTTCTCCTCTCCCTGGGGTCGTGTTGATCCCTGTTGGGCTGCCTGCACATTAGCAGGCTTATGGCACCACTTTAGATGGACTCTTGCCAAGGGCCTTGCAGAGGGGACAGGTCTGCAGAATATGGAGGAAGGGTGCAGTGTTAGCATTGTTTGGGTAGGTCTGCTGTGGGAAAGGACCTGGACCCAAGGCTCAGCTGGAGGGGGCATGTTGGCAGAACATGGGGGAGGATTACGCTGTTAGCAAATTAGGTGGTGCTGGCACTGCACTGGTTCCCGCACGTGTCTCTGGGTCTAGGCTGAGGGATGACAGAGGGACATGGCACCTGCCAGGTCTTTTGTTCTTGGAGAAATCTCCCAAGAACTCTCCAGCGCACACTTTGAGCTTGGTGAACAAATGTCCCTCCCATATACTCCAGGCATTTTTCAAAATGCTGTTTCTATGCCATATCTCCATGGCGTTGTTTGTTGTCTCTTTAAGGGCAGGGACTCAGTCTTCTCTCACCCTCCAGCTCCCAGAGAGTCAAGCAGGCTGGTCTTTAAAATTCTAGGTATTAGGCCCTACTGATAGTAAGAACTTGTGAAATTATGCCCCTCTGGTTTTCAGAGCCAAATGTTATGGGGATTTGTCTTCCCTGTGCAGGTCCTATGTGCCTGTGGTGCCCAATGTGAGGGTCTGTTTCTTTCCTCTCTCAGGGAACCTGGCATCCACCCCTCCATCCCAGGGACAGTCACCTGGGTCTGTTTCACTCCGGACCACATCTCCTCCCTTCCTACTCTCTTCCTCGTGACCTCTTCTCTACATTGGCTGTAGAGAGTCTGTTCTGCCAGTCTTTGGGTTATTGTCTGGGTTATTTACACCAATGTGGGTATTATCTAGTTGTATCCATGGGATGAGGTGAGCTTAGGGTCCTCCTATTCTGCCATCTTTCTTGGAAGTCCCTTATTGGTCTTTTAAATTAGAAAAGAGTGGAACACAGCTCTAGAAATATTTCTTTACAAATATATAAGAAACCATTTTCTGTCCATTAATTTTCTCAGTGTTCTTTTTCTGGAACCTCTATTAATAATCATTAATTTTCTAATTCTCTATCCTTTCTCTCTTATTTCTCTAAACATCTGCTGAGTGTTCTGTGCATCAAGTACGCAGATGTGTCTATATGTGTGTCAGGGTCTGTGTCGGGGATCATATCTGTGTTTGTGTGTGTATGTACATGTATGCACATGTGCCTGTATGAACGTGTTCTGTGCATGTAGGTGCGTGCATACATTTTTGTAAATACACGTTTGTGTAGACTACCTGGGGTTCCACCAACTCTGTTTGCAGTTGTTCTTTCATCCTGCCCTCCCTTGTGCTCATAGCTCTGAGCCCTGCAACTTTCCTGGATTCTGGTGGGCAGACAGGCTCTGTCCTTGACCTTGTCACTGTCTCTGCTCACCCAGAGGCTGCAGCTTCTTCCAGCCTGCAGAGCTTTGTCCAGGGTGTAAAAGGTAGTGTTCAGAAACAGACGAATATTTCTTTGGGAATCTAGTATAGAATAAAGATGCATGCACACTACAGGTGGCATTTCCAATGAGTGTGAAAGAAGTGGGCAGTTCAATAAGGAGTGTGTGCATTCCTGGTTGCCGTTTAGAAAACAACAGAGCTGGGCTCCCTGCCTCTTTCTAGAAAGCAAAATAAATTTCAGGTGGAATGAAGAACCAACTATGAGGAAGGAAAACACAAAAATATGAAAATGAATGGGGGGTTCCTGGATGGCTCAGTTGGTTAAGTGTCTGCTTTCGGCTCAGGTCACGATCCCAGGGTCCTGGGATTGAGCCCCACATTGGGCTCCCTGCTCAGTTGGGAGTCTCTTTCTCCCTCTGCTCCTCATCCCACTTGTTTTCTCTTTCTCAAGTAAATAAATGAAATCTTAAAAAAAAAAAAAAAGAAAGAAAGAAAATGAATGGATTTTTTTTTTAAGTTTAAGCTAGAGGTGAAGAATGCTTTTTAAAAATGTCACAAAATCCAGAAAGCTGAAGGGCAAAAACGATAAGGAAGTTGACTACCTGCACATTGTTTCTTGGGGTTGCTCGGCCTTGCTTCCCATGATCCCTTCCCTCCTTGGATGCTAGAGGTCCTGCGGCTGTCTGGTGTGGGCTGGCCCCTTCCATCCACACTCCTTTAAGTGATTGTCTGCTCAGTCTGGGCTGCTGACCATGTCTGGGCCACTCAGACTCCATCTGAGAATTGTGAGTCTGGAGCCAGGGTTCCCAGGGTCAGAAAGTGGTGGCAGTTCCCTGAGGAGACCGTCTAGCACCTGCACCTCAGATCACCAGCAGTGTGCCCTTCCCAAGGCTCTGGTGTTCCCATTGGCCTGTGGGTGCATGAGGGCCCCCATCCTTTTATGAATTCTGTTTCTGTTTAAGTTAGTCCGAGTCAGTGCTTATGGCTTGCACTCGGAGGACTCTAACAAATGGAGACCTGGATTGGGGGAAAACATCCCCTGCCTCACTCTGCTCCCCTCTTCCCATAAAAAATGCTAAACCAGTTGAAAAAAGGTAACAAAATGGGAAAATATTAAAGTAGGAATAAATGCACCATGATAGATAAATAAACAAAGAGCATTAATGGCAAATTCACAAAAGGAAAATACTACCAATAAATACATGAAAAGATGTTTACTCTTTCTAATAAGCAAAGGTATGCAAACTTAAAAAAAAAATCAACTATTTGACATCTATTAGATTTTCCTAATCTAATGGATTGACAGAGTAAACCACAGGCTGGATTTTCCAAGGCACAGTTGATACCTTTCAAGGAAATCTTTCCTGAAGTTCAGATCTCTATTTCCTTACCTTTCTGGGTGTTTGGTTCTGTTTTCCAACACCTTGTCCATTGATTTTCCTCTGGTCTCTAAGCTGTGATGCACTATACGGAGGAGGTCTGCAAGACCCCGTCTGGCCTCGAGCGGGGAACGCTGTGGAGCCAAGCGAAGCGGAGGATCTCTGTACATCTGCTCTGGGCACAGCCAGCCAGGGCCCACCCCTAGACCCCTCCACTGAGCTCCGTCCATCTCAGCCTCCCCGGAAGCGGGCCAGTCCATGTTCTAGAACTGCATCCTCCATGGGGTGCCGTTCCCGCAGCTCTGTATGTGGAGCTTTACCAGGGTCCACTTCTGTAGCAATTGCCAGTGGGTGCTGGCGTGCCCTGGGTAAGGAAGGGGTAAGAGCTGCCCGGGACTGGAGGTGGCCGTGGTCAGCGGCAGACATGAAGGAAGGGTCCCAGGAAGGGAAAAGAGAGCCTCAGGGCAACGCAGGCGGTAGGGGCAGGCGGGGGGCTGGCAACTGGAAGAGAGGACCCGTGCAGGTGAGGGCGTGCATCTGTCCATGCGCATGTGTCTGTGCGCAAGGAGGAGGGTGAAGATGTGTCCAGAGTGTGCCAGTGTGGGAGTAGAGAGGCCCCGCCGTGGTGGAGGAGTTCCCGGGAGAGGCAGGGGCTCCGGGCTGGAGGCGGCATCCAGGGCCCAGCGGGGACAGCAAGTGGGAGGAAAGAAAAGGACCTGCTTCCTTTGCCCTAACTCCAGCCATGCCTCTCTTTCCTCCCCCTCCTCTTCTCCATATACCCTCTCTTTGCTCGTTTCCTCTTCTGGCTCAGGACAAGCGTGGGACTCCAGGCCAGGTCTCCTTCTTGAACACTGTGGGCTGTTTCTGGTCAAGCTGTCTGAGGACACGACCACCCCCTGTGCATGAGGGGCATTGGCGCCCAGGCAGTCACAACGTTTAAGGGCCGGATTCTACATTCTGCTCATAAAACATGCACCTCATTCTCCATAACCCTGTGGGGGTGTATTTGATAGACTTGTTTATCGACATATTTGATAGACTTGTTTTTCCAAGGTCAGTCATAAACGAAATGGTGCATCTTGTGGTTGTCCTAGGATGCACACTGGCGAATTCTCCATCTGCGGCGTAAACAGTACTCCTCGATAATCACAGGAGTGGGGCGCAGCTGGGCTGCAGCGCGGTGGGGAGACCTCCGACACCAGCGAAGGCCACCTGCCACTGCCGACCTTCCAGAGCACCAAGGGGTCGGTCTTTCCGTCCCAGGTCTCACCTGCCTCCTACCTGGAGCACACCTGCAGAGAGCCGGCTCCTCTCCCTTCTGACAGCTCGTGCTCGGAGTGGCCTGAGTGTGCTTTGGTTACTCTGCCAAAATGCAACCTAAAGCATTCTGGTTGTTAAATAATTCAGAGAACGCTCATCTGTCTTTGCTGGTCTCCTTAAAGGCAGAGTAACAAAGCAGCAAACAGTGAGGGAAAGTGTTTAATGTGATGTGAGCATTAACGTTTCTAAAGTAACTTCAGCCCATAGAGGTGATAAAGCAGATAGCAAATCAAATATTAAATATTAACTTCTCAAAGCATTGTCTTCAAGTTATGCCCAGGCAAGTAATTCTCCAATATTCTGGAGCCAGTTTGCCAAGAAGTTGCTTTTGGCTCTGATGAGGTCAGTGAGGTTCATCGGTATGGTGGCATGTATTAATACTTCCTTCTCAGGGCACCTGTGTGGCTCAGCGGATTAAGTGTCTGCCTTCTGCTCGGGTCCAGATCTCAGGGTTCTCAGATCTAGCCTTCCCGTGGAGCCCCACGTGGGGCTTCCCTCTCAGTGGGGAGTCTGCTTCTCCTTCTCCCTCTGCAACTCCCCCCCCCCCACTTGGGCACGCTCTCTCTCAAATAAATAAATAAATAAATAAATAAATAAATAAATAAAATCTTTAAAAAATATATTTATTTCCTTTTCATTGCTGAATAGGATCCCAGGTATGGACTCACCACATTTATCTGTTCAGCAGTCAATGGACACTTCAGTTATTTCTGATGAGACTTTTATGAATAAAATGCGCTATAATCATTTGTATACAAGTTTTTGTGTGGATGGATGTTTCCATTTTTCTTGGGGGATTTGTAGGAGCAAAATTACAGGAGTTATAGGGTAAATTTATGTTTACCTTTATTTTTAATTAACATATAATGTATTATTTGCCCCAGGGTACATGTCTGTGAGTCGTCAGGCTTACACATTTCACAGCACTTACCATAGCACATACCCTCCCCAAGGTCCACAGCCCAGCCACCCTATCCCTACCCCTACCCCCCACCCCCCGCCTCCCAGCCACCCTCAGTTCGTTTCGTGAGTCTAGGAGTCTCTTATGGTTTGTCTTCCTCCCCATCCCCTCCTGTT
>CM053605.1:101670205-101691237 GCA_028646535.1 Procyon lotor
AGTCTGATTAGTCAACAATCATTCCTCCAGCCAGTGGTAGCTGGCGTGGGCTGTGATATCGTTAGCCCTCTCCTTCCAAATCACTTGTTGTGGAGAGATAGCAGGTCATAAAAGATAAGAAAGCAACCGATGTCTATCTGATGAACTCCAGAATTCAGTAAAATATGAGTTTTTGCTTATATTGTATATGAGAGGACATCTGTTCAAAGCTGTAATTACCTTTGTGGAAAAAATATAGATAAATTGATTAAAGCCTTTCATTCTGTTTATACAAAAATATGCTTTGGGTTTGTATTATTATGACTGTTCAAAAACACTTTGTTTCTTTTCTTTTCTCTCTCTCTCTTTTTTAACTTCTACATCTCTGTTGAAAGACCTCTTTGGAGTCTACCATAATTATGAATGAGGCCACTAGACAGCTCACCTTCTGGCTTCACTTACTACTGACCTGTGTGATCTTGGGGAAAATGACTGCACTTTTCAGAGTTTTCTCATCCACAAAATGGGGAGAATCATGTAGTTATCTCTTTGTATTTTTTGAAAATTACATGAGAAAATGCAAGTCAAGAATTTAGCTTATTGCCTGGTGGTGCAGAATAAGCACTGAAAAATGCTATTTTTTAAAAAAGATTTTATGTATGTATGTATGTATGTATGTATTTGACAGAAGGAGAAAGGGAGAAACAGAGAGAGCACAAGCAGAGGGAGAGAGCAGCAGGCAGAGGGAGAGGGAGAAGCAGGCTCCCCACTGATTTAGGAGCCTGATGTAGGGCTCCATCCCAGGAACCTGGGATCATGACCTGAGCCGAAGGCAGATGCTTATCCAACTGAGCCATCCAGGTGCCCCAATGTTAGCTATTTTCAACATTATTATAAAACTAGTTCATCTGCTTTCAGACTTGTTCATTTGTCATCAAGTCTTTGTGTTGGCTGTTGAATTCCCTAATACTCTGCAGCTGTGTGGTGTTTCCCGAAGAATGTTATTCTGACATCCCTTCTGGTCCCCCAATTCAGCTTGGCAACCAACACGTGCTTTGCTCACTCTGACATCCATCCTTTGCACATGTTCAGGCAGCTGGAATGTTCAGCAAAGCAACAACTTTAGGCTGATAAACTCACTATATTCCTACACTTTGTTTAAGGAGAATGATTGTAAAAAGTTTGCAAGAGCATAAGATGGAAATAAAATTCACCCTCCAGAGACAATTATGGTTAATATTTTAACACTTCTCTCTCTAGATAAGGATATGTATATATGTATTTTTATATATGTATATATATTAAAAATAGACCACAACATATTTACAGTTTTGCATTTTGCATTTCCCCTTTGTTTAACATTATATTATTTCTCAAGCCATTGCATATTTTTTGAAAATTTTATTTTTAAAGAGAATTAGTTTCTTTAAAAAGAATTTTAACTTACTTCCTCATTCTTTTATCAGTGGGCTTGTCTTCCAAGTTTTTGTTCTTATAAAAGACATGTATTTTGAGTATCTTTGAGTATTTTGAGTAATCCTGCAAGCATTTAAAAACTCACTTCCTTTAGAAACTAATGATGTATACTATATGCTGGCTATAGTAATATAGCCAATAACAGAATAAAAAATATAGCCAGTAACATAATAAAAAAAACTTACTTCCTTTATAAGTATTATAAAAGGTGAGGTATAGTTTACAGTGAGACATGTAGATCTTAACTGTAGAGCTTGATGAGTTTTGAAAATGAATTTTGAAAAACACCAGAGAAAAACTCTGATGAAAAACTCATCAGAGCACACACCCAATATCTCCTCCTTTGTGGAAAAAAAAAAAAGAAAAACCTTCTATCACTCGGAGAAGTTCCTTTGAGTCCCTTTTCAGTGAATCTCTACAATCTGACCCCTAGGATTTTTTTTTTTTTTTTGGCCTTTTCTTAAACTTCATTTAAAGGGAATTGTTAAAAGAATGTTTCCCACCAATGATTTGTAGATCCATTTAGTAGATCAAGTAGGCTTTTGTCCAGCAGTTCATGAATCAAGGGGCATTCAGTCTAGCAGGTTAGAAAGCAGCTTCAAAGAGCTGTAAAGGCAAGAGATTGTTTTTTATTGAGGTATGATTGGTAGATAGCATTATATTAGTTTCAGGTGTACAACACGATGAGTCAATATTTGTATACATTGTGAAATCAATGTGTCCTCGTTCATAATTATGGTAGACTCCAAAGAGGTCTTTCAACAGAGACGTAGAAGTTAAAAAAGAGAGAGAGAGAAAAGAAAAGAAACAAAGTGTTTTTGAACAGTCATAATGACACAAACCCAAAGCATATTTTTGTATAAACAGAATGAAAGGCTTTAATCAAGTTATCTATATTTTTTCCACCAAAGGTAATTACAGCTTTGAACAGATCACAAGAAGCCTAATTAACATCTGTTACCACAGTTACAAATAGTTTTTCTTTGATAAGATCTTCTAAGATCTACTCTTTTAGCAACTTACAAATATACAATACAGTATTGTTAACTATAGTTACCAGGTTGCACATGACATCCCAAGGACTTATTTATTGTATAACTAGAAATTCATGCCTTTTGACCACCTTCACCCATTCTGCTCCACCCACTCATGCCCCCATATAGAGAGATACCTTGTTCTGTTGTCCTTCACAGATAATCATATTTCTCACAAGTGGAGCAAGTCCATTGACCCTGTTTGCCCAACAGCATTTGCTCCCTTCAGTCTCTGGGTTTGCTAATTCTTGCAGCGTTTCAGACTTCTTTTTTAATTTAATTTTTTAATTTTAATTTTTTTCATTTACATTAGTCACAGTGCTCTATGATCAACGATTGCTATTTGCTAAAATCTCAGGTGATGGTTAGATTTTTTTTTAGCAATAAAGTGTTTCTTAATTAAGGTATGTATATTTTTGTAGACATAATGCTATTGCATACTTAACAGTCTACAGTATAGTGTAAACATAACTTTTATATGTCCTGGGGAAACTAAAATTTCATTTGACTCACTTTATTGTGATATTTGCTTTATTGAGGCAGTCTGGAGCCAAATCTCCAATATCTCTGATGTATGACTGAGCTCATAGAGTCTTTTTTCGTCTGACTTATTTCACTTATTATAAAGCCATCAAGGTCCATCCATGTCATAAATGGCAAGATTTCTTTCTTTTTTATGGCTTGGTAATATTCCATTATATATATAATGGTTGTTTCCACATCTTGGCTATTATATATAATGCTGCAATAAATTTGGCACAGATATCTTTTTGAGTAAGTATTTTTGTTTCTTCCACAGGAATACCCAGAAGTGGTATTGTTGGATCATATGGTATTTCTATTTTTAAAAATTTTTATTTATTTGACAGAGAGGGGGGGTATGTGAGCACAAGTGGGGGGAGGAGCAGAGGGAAAGGGACAAGCAGACTCCCCATGGAGGCTTATCTCACAACCGTGTGATCATGACCTGAGCTGAAATCAAGGGGTGGACATTTAAACCACAGAACCACCCACGTGCCTGGTATTTATATTTTTAATTTTTTGAGGTACCTCTGTACCATTTTTGATAGTAGCTGAACCAATGTACTTGCCCAGCAACCGTACACAAGGGTTCCCTTTTCTTCACATCCTCACCAACACTTGTTGTTCCTTGTCTTTTTGATAATAGCCATTCTAAGAGGTGGGAGGTGCTATCTCACTGTGGTTTTGATTTGCATTTCCCAGATCTTTAGTGATGTTTAACAGCTGGCAAGACATTTTTATAGAGCAAAGTGAGCAGGAACAAGGAAGTTGTACTGGGCATTTGCTCACTGGTTAAAGCAGGGTTACTTTCCTTATGTGAAGCAAAGGGACATTTTGGAACCATGTTAGGTAATTTGTGCTGGACAGATGAGTGCTGACTGGCTGGCCCAGGCCTTTCTTTTCTTGAGGAGCCAGAGCACAGAGCATAGAAACTTACGTTTTGGTTTGCTTACATGAGGCTTAGCATGAGGAACTTCATGTTGGACCTAACCTGATTACTTTAATGGGATTATACCGTCTCTGCTCTTTTATATCTTGCTTTCACTCAGCATAGTGTTTTTAAGATTCACCTATGTTGTCGTATATATGGGTAATTTATTCCTTTTTATTCCTGAGTCATATAGTCCATTATATGAGTACATGCAATTTGTTGATCCATTTACCTGTTGATGGATATTTGGTTTGTTTCCAGTTTGTGGCTATTATGAATAAAACTGCTATTAATATTCTTTTTTAAGTCTGTTTGTAAATAGGTGTACATTTCTCTTGAGTGAGTACCTAGAAGTAGAATTCCTGAGTCATAGGGAAGGTGTACATTTAATAATACAGGAAATTACAAGTTTTTTCAAAATGGTTATAACATTTTACATTCCTACCAGTAAGTATGAGTTCTGGTTGTTCACCATCTTCTATAGTATTTGGAGTTGTTAATCTTGATTTCAGAATCCTGGTGTGTATTGGAGTATGTGGTGTGTTTTAAGTTGCATTTTCCTAATCATTAACAAATTAGATGTGTCCTTTTAGTATTGAGTTGTAGGAGTTACTTATATATTCTAGAAATAGGTCCTTTGTCGGATGTATGCATTGTGAATGTTTTCTCCTGGTCTGTGGTTTATCCATTTGTTCTCCTGGTGCTGTTTTTTGATGAACAGAAGCTTTCTTTTTGATGATGTCCAATTTATACATTTTTTTCTTTTAGTTTAGTGCTTTCTATGTCTTGTGTAAGAAATATTTTCTCCTATGTTTTCTTCTAGAAGCTTTATGCGGCCACTTTTTTACACTTTATGATCCATTTTGAGTTAATTATTGTGTTTGGTTAAGGGGTCAAAGCTTATTTAATTTTTCCATATGAACATCAAGTTGTTAGAACACTTTTTAAAGATTTTATTCATTTGAGAGGGAGAGAGCATGAGCAGGGGGAAGGGCAGAGAGAGAGGGAGAAGCAGACTCCCTGCTTGGCAGGGAGCCCAACATGGATCTCCATCCCAGGACCCTGGGATCATTATCTGAGACCAACTGAGCCACCCAGGCATCCCTGTTCAGCACTATGTATTGAAAAGACTATATTTTCCCTATCGAGTTGTTTTGATGCTTTTGTCAAAATTATTGGACCATATATACCTGGACCTATTTCTGGATCCTGTTTAAGTGATCTGTCTATTCATGTGTCTACACTACATTGTCTTGACCAGCATTCGTACTACCATAAGATTTGACATCAGGTAATGTACAGTCTTCATTTTGTTCTTTGGGTCCCTTATTTTCAACGTGAACATCTTGCATGTCTTTCATTAATTTTTCCATAAATATTTTATGATTTGGGTGCAATTATGTTTTATTAAATTAAAATTTGTTGCTAGTTTTTATATATTCTCAAAAATCGCTGCAACAGTGTTTCCAATCCTTTCGTTCTAGCAAAATCTAGCAAGAGCTGGCGTCTATTTCCTGTCCTCTTGAACTGATTGGACCTTTGTGACTGCCTTAACAGATAGTGGCGGAAGTGATACTGCACGATTCCCCAGGCTAGGTTAGAAAAGGTGACATAGCCTCTGCCTGGCTCTGTCTCCTGGGACTCTTGGAAGCCAGGGGACCCTGCTGTGAGGAAGCCCAGGCTCCCTGGAGAGGACATGATGACATGTGGACATGTTGACAGCCCCCCAGCTAAGATGCCAGCTGCAGCCAGCATCACATGTGCTAATGAGTAATCGAGGAGTAGGGGTCTGGAGCACCTTTGCCTTCAGTCATTAGGAAGATAGATATTGAACATTCTACTGGATATTTCTTCTTCTATGTCCAATTTGGGACACTGTGTAAAATATATAAAAATGAGAGGAATTATCAGAATGCATTTACAGAATGTCGCATGAGACCACATAGAAGAATAAAGTTTTCTACTAAATCATTTTCTTTCTTGGATTTTTTGCCCAATACTCTCAGGGTTGTCTTTTAGCCTGTTTATAAATAACAGGGAAAGAGGAAGGAGGCCCTATGAAGAAAACCTAAAAATAAATTTATCTGGGGACAGACGGAAAGGCAAGGGGTTAGGGATTGGTAGTAGCTTCCACTCTGTCTATATTATTCCCTAAACTGGGGAGTAGGTACACGGATGAATGCTATATGCATATCTGTACGTTTTAATATGGCGTATATATGTAATTTCCTTTTAAAAAATGTCTACCTATGTATAGACATATATGTACACATATAAGATATAAATATATATATGCATCACCCTTTTTATATATAAAAAATGTTTTTAAATGTTTATATGTATAAACATTTTAAAATGAAATGGGGTTTTAGTTTGAAGAAATGGGCTTAAGAAAGGGCTCAAAGTCTTCATTTGTATGAAAGTACTCAAGAAGGATGCAAGCTGGTTATTCTCTAGAACCATGAAGATTAAATAAGAATGGGTTTCAGTTAAAATAGAATTTAAGATAGTCATAGGGAAGAACTGCTTGAAAACCCTCATTCTTGAGCATTGAAATGTGCTGCCAAGAGAAGTTGTGCAGTTTTCCCTCCTTGGAAATCTTGAGAGAAAACACGGTCAGCCTTTATGCAGTCACACCACAAGGGGGTAGGTTGTCTCTCTGTCTTTGCAGATCTCGCTACCTAGAGAGGGGATACACAGAATAGAGAAGATGGAGAGAGCTGGCTTTCAGGGAAAGAAAACTCCTATCCGCCCCTTTTTTTCCTTCTATATCATCCCTTAGGACAAAAAGGTCTACTCTTAACTCAATGATATTTATCAACCCCCAGTGCTAAGGGCTTGGTATATCCTGTCTTTTGAGATTTTTTTTTTTCCTGCAGGATGCTTCTGTCACCTAACTTGTGCTTGGTGTGGTGGCTCTATAGAGAACTGAGGCAAATGCTCTTTTTTAATTAAAAAAAATTTTTTTTATTCTATTTATTTATTTGACAGAGACAGATCACGAGTAAGTAGAAGCAGGCAGAGAGAGGGGGAAACAGACTCCCTGCTGAGCTCAATCCCAAGACCCTGAGATCATGACCTGAGCCCAAAGAAGAGGCTTTAACCCACTGAGCCACCCAGGCGCCCCACAAATGCTCTTTCTTGAGAAGTTCTTGCTTCTATAGCGTTGAGACAAAATACATTTCTCTGACTATCCCTGTTGCTCTGATTTTGCATTGGCTTTTCTTTTTACAGGCTTGGGTCTCCTTTGGCTCTAGCCTAGGTTGCCTCTGGCAAGGGTGAAAGCATGTGAGAGGTCAGGTAGGTTATTGAATGATCTATACTGGCATTTGGATTCTAAGACTTATAGTAAATAATGGCCATCGGCTAGCTTTTATCCTTTGTGCATGTGTATCTTCGGAAGACCTCAAAGACAGGATTTAGGTCTGGATTCTGTGCTCAAAGGCCATCCTTAACTAACTTCCCAAGAGAGATACCAGCCAGTCAGATCAGGGAAATTAGCCATGGCAGTCAATGAGAGAACACAAGTTCAAGTGAGTCACCCATCTATTACTTCCCGCATGTCTTCAAAGTGGATCAACTGAATCTCAACACTGTACCAAGTTGTTAGGACAGTTTTGGTTATCAGAAGATAAATATAGAAACAGAAGTGCCCTCCATCCCCACCCATTTCATGATAAGGATGCACAAAATCAGGGTAAGGCACAGGGTCAGTTTACGGCAGGCAAGGCAATGTTCTGTATTTAACATACTCAGCTTCTTAAAAATTAAAAAATAATGTCTATCTACTCTTTCTTTTCCCATCTGGTTATGGTGGAAACATTTTTCACCTTAAAATTTGGGGTTGAAAAAATTGTATTTTTCAACCAAGTCCTTTTCAGTTCTGCTTAGCCTTCAAGGGGTTGTCATTGACAGAAAATTGAATCATTAGTGACAAAGTTTTTGATAAATTCACTGCTAGGATAAAGTGTTTTTTTTTTTTTTTTTTAAGATTTTATTTATTTATCTGACAGAGAGAGACATAGCCAGAAAGGGAACACAAGCAGGGCGAGTGGGGGAGGGAGAAGCAGGCTCCCCACCAAGCAGGGAGCCTGATGTGGGGCCTGATCCCAGGACCCCCCGGACCATGACCCAAGCCAAAGGCAGATGCTCAATGACTGAGCCACCCAGGCGCCCCAAGGATGAAGTGGCTTTAAGCGCACCCTCAGCAGCTATGAAGACTCACTGAGAAAAAAATCTCCCACCCTGAAACTCAGCTCAACAATTTTGAAACCTTTCTTCTTCCTTAACATCCTACTGAAGACTCATTTCTTATCAGAAACACCATTTTTTTTCCTTGGGGCCCAGAAAAAATAGGCAGGGAATCCTACTTGAAGTTAAAAGTTGTCAGTCTATTTTCCATCCCTACTGCATTTTTCCCAAGAAATTCTCGAGCAGGGGCTAGCCAGTAGGAGCTTGAGGGGGCTGCATGGTGTTTTCTCATGGGGCACCAATTCTTTCTGCTCAACTCTGTTTTTCCTTCAGCCCCTGATATTTATGTTAAATTTAGCGTAAGGATCACATCAATAAATGTAAGGTCAGACTCTTCTTGAATCATTTTTCTCTTCATTCTGAGGCCAGAATTTCATCAGATACTAAACAGATTCAGCTTTTTTTTTTTTCTTTTTATAGACCTGTGCCCAGAAAGACCAAGCGCGGTTTAAACACTGATGAGTAAAAACAATAAAAAATGGATCAAGTGACCTTGGACAAGTCACCTCGCCACTCATTGATTTTTGTTTCCTATGGAACAAGGTGTGCTAGTGTGTGGCGCGCGCTAAATATTCCTAGGGGCTTCTTACAGTTTTAACATGCCACTAATGAGAATTCTAGGCGGGCTGGGGGTTAGGAGTCTGGAGACCCAGGATTTCTTTTCGTTCCAGGCCCTACCCCTTAGAAATACCTGTTCCTTGAAGAACCTATACAGATCCCACCAGAATAGACACAGAACAGAAACCAAGAAAAGAATGGGAAGTTTCTGAACGGTTCGCACGGGACAGTTGCACCGCATGACAAGTGACAGGTAAAATAGGTAGCAGACTGGCACAGACAGAAAAAGGTACCCCAAGGCGTGACCGCCTCCTAGAAGAGCCCCCTAGGGCACCGATCCATACCCTCCGCCCACCGCCTTCTCCGCACCTACAAGCCCCCTGTCCCGCTTAACGGTCCAGACTCTGCCCCGCCGCGGCCCCGCTCCTCCTCCCGCCGGGCTCTCCGCCGAAGGGCCAGACCCCTCCCCCGCCGCCGCCGCCGCCGCCGCCGCCGCCGCCGGGCCAGCGGGGCCCGTAGCGGCCGCGTTCGCGGGCGCTGCCGCATTGGCCGGCGGCTGCGGCACGGACGGCGCAGCCTCCCCCGGCGGCGGCCGCGGCACAGGCGCCGGCGCTCCCGGCGGCCCCGCAGTCTGGTCCAGGAGCGCGCCCACCCATGGCCCTCGGGCCGCCGCCCCTGCGCCCAGCCCTGCGCGGAGCAGCCGCCGCCGCCGCCCGCCCAGGGGCCGCGTAGCCCCCGACCCGGGCGCGATGCCGAACGCCTCCGGCCTGGACAGAGCTCTTAAGATGTCCCTGCCCGGAAGGTCGAAGATCCGCTCGTCCGTTGGTGAGAGGGGAGGGGCGCGCGGCGGGGAGGGTCGGCGGGGCGGGGGCGCCGGCGCGCGGAGGGGAGCCACCGCCCCGCCCTCCGTCCGCCTCCCTTCGCCAGGGCCTGGCGGTGGCCGCGGTCGCGGGTCCCCGCGGCTCCGCGCCGCCCGCACCGGGGGGGGGGGGGGCGAGGCGGCCCAACACCTGCGCCGCCGGAGGGGGCGGGGGCGTCCGAGACCCCGGGCCGCCCGAGACCCCGGTCCGCCCGCGGGGCCGCGGTGCGAGTGCGCGCGCTCGGTGCGGGTGCGCGTGCGTGCGAGCCGCGGCGCGCAGGCCCGGCCGCCCCCAGGCGGGGATGCCGCGTGCCCGGCGCGGTGGGCGCGGAGACCAGACCGTCTGGCGGCTGCCCTGTCCCCGCGCGGTGTTTGCTGCAGAGCCCGAGGGAGCCGAAGGGTCGCAAGAACGTTTGTCGCTACCTGGGCCCGCGAGCCTGGCGCGCACACGGGGACGACTCCCTCCCTCCCGACCACCCGCACAGCCCCCACACACCCCACACCGCCCCTAAGCGCCAAAGCTCTGAAGCCACCCCCCGCCCCTGTGCTTCAGACACAGCCCCGCAGCCCCTCACCTCCAGACACTTGCATTTTGTTTCGACCAGAACATACGTAGAAACCCAAGTCATGCCAAGCGGGATGTTAGGTGATTATGATCCACGATGGGTTGGTTACCTAGACCCATAGGTAATGAAAATGGAAAGGGAACTTAAGGAATGATCCGCTTTCTTACCATTTCAGGACGGCCCGCGAGTTTGTAGGTCGATCTTCTTCGGTGGGGGGAAGGGACACGGCTTGCAATTTGGGGATGGGCCACGTGTAATCTTTGTGAGGTTTTTGTTGTTGTTTTGAGAAAATACGCATGTGAAAATAAACGACTTTCCTGTTTCTGTAATTGAATCATGTGACGTAGGAAGAGCTATCAGGTCCTTTCGACCAGTGTTTCTGAGTAGCATAAGGGCACCTTCAGATCCACCTGAGGACAATCCCCGTGTGAAAGGATCGCGGGGCTGGGGGCTGAGGCTGGACTGTGGGGCGTGCGGGCAGAAGCCGGGAGACCAGCTGGGAGGGGACAGCGGTAATCCAGGTGCCAGATGGTACCTGTGGCAATGCTGGGGTGGAAGGACGGAGGGGCGGGGGGAGTGGGCATGTCCTCCATATGTCTGAAGGTAGAGCCAACAGCATTTGGTCATGATTTGGGTGTGAGGTTTCAGTAAAAGGAGAATTAGAGGGTGGCTAGGAGGAAAAAGAAAGTTGAAGAAGGTGCCACTCACGGAGATGGGGAAGACTGCAGAAGGAACAGGGCTCTCATTTGCTTGTGTGTGTGTGTGTGTGTGTGTGTGTGTGTGTGTGTCAGGGGGAGTGGGTTAGGAATTTGGTTTTGAAGTGCCTACAAGAGTGGAGATGTTTACACTTATGAGCCTGGAGTTCAGGGGAGTGGTCTAGAGTAGGGATGTAAATTCGGGTGTCCGCAGCAGGACCCGCTCCTCTGTGGCTGTGTGACAGAGCCGTCGCGCAGAACTGGGCTCTTGGCCGAGTCCTGCATTTGCTTTAATGCTGCGCTGTTGCTGTCGTAGACACCTTAATGATTTTCGAATGAGGAGCCTGCATTGTCATTTTGCCGTGGGACCAGCCAATGATGTAACCAGTGTGTAGAGACATGGCCCAGAAGAGAAAGGTCCTTGGACAGGCCTGGGTACATGGGCATTTGAAGGTCAGGGAGGTAAAGACAATAGCCTCGGGACTGAGAGGATGGCTAACGAGGTCCGAGGAAAAGCCCAGAGTGGTCTTCTGAAGCTCAGGGAGCCCACCGTTTGGAAGGCAGTGGTGCTCAGCTGTGCCCAGTGCTGCTGGGAGCTCAGCAAAGGCGAGACCTGAGAAGGGTCCATCATGGAGGGCACAGGTGACCTTGCAGAGAGCTGTTTTTGTGTAAGTGTGGGCAAGGATGTCTGAAGAACAGCTTCAGAGAGAGAGAGACATGAGAGGATATTGGCAACAGCAAGTCCAGAAAACTCTTTTTTTTTTTTTTTTAAGATTTTATTTATTTATTTGACAGAGAGAGATCACAAGCAGGCAGAGAGGCAGGCAGAGAGAGGAGAAAGCAGGCTCCCCGCTGAGCAGAGAGCCCGATGTGGGGATCGATCCCAGGACCCTGAGATCATGACCCGAGCGAAAGGCAGAGGCTTTAACCCATTGAGCCACCCAGGTGCCCCCAGAAAACTCTTTTGGGTGAATTTTGTAGCAAAGAGGGAGAGAGCAAATGGAGTAGTAGCTGGAGGGGAAGATGTGAGTTCCAGAGAGGTGGTTTTATTTTACGACGAGTATTACAATCATGCAGTTGATGACGTGAGTGTCAAAGGAAGGGGTTTTTAGGGAGAAAGTAGGGACAGTGATCTGAGATCAACAGTGGGAAAAAGGGTCATCAAACCAGAGCAGTGAAGGCAATAAGTCCAGAGGTGGGGGGGAGATAGGGCATTTGCTGATGAAAGGCTGCAAGTTCTAGAAGGCAGGAAGGTTCTAAGAGGTGGAGTTTCTGTGAAGAATTTGCATATGGGGGTGCCTGGGTGGCTCAGTCGTTCGTTAAGCGTCTGCCTTCGGCTTAGGTCATGATCCCAGGGTCCTGGGATCGAGCCCCATATCGGGCTCCCTGCTCGGCAGGAAGCCTGCTTCTCCCACTACCAATCCCTCTGCTTGTGTTCCCTCTCTCACTGTGTTTCTCGCTGCCAAATAAATAAAATCTTTGAAAAAAAAAATTTGCACATGGCTTGAGGAAGAAGGGGGACCTGGGTAGTGTGGGCTCAGTGGGGACACTCCTGTGAATGAGGGTAGAGGGCCTGATAGGCTGAGTTTAGATTAGGACCAGGGCAGACAGAAGTGCTGGGGCAAGGGGACGGCTAGTGGGTGCTGGAGGGATGGCCTAGGAGTGTCCTGAGCTCTGAAACCACTTTTTTCCAGTGCTCCCATGAATGGGATGCTGCTATTAGCAACCGGCACTCAAAGCTTTGGGTGCCATAATCAACCATTCTGTAAAATGTCTTTACTCCTTTCGGTCCTTTACTTCTCCACGTGTATTTTTAAAAGAACCTGTTTTAAAATGAGACAAAACAACATCCTTTTAGAATTTTTGGTTACATTTGCTTTAAATTTATAGATTAGTCTGGGAAGAGTAGACATTTAAAAAAAATGTCCTTTTAACCAGAAATGTGGATGTTTCTCATCATTTCTATGTGTCTTCTTTTAGGTCTTTTATTAAAGTGGTATAATTTTCTCCATAGATTTTAAAAGGTTTATTCCTAGATACTTCTGTTACTAGAACAAATGGGCATTCTTAAAAAATTACATTTTTAGTTGGGTTGTTGCTGATGTCTAGGAAAGCTATGGAATTTTTATGTTGTGTATCAACAACCTAGTGCACTGTCGTAAATTTTCAAAGTTTAGGATTCTCTTAAATTTTTTTGTAGACATCTTCATTATCTGCAAATAATAATTTCATTTCTTCCTTTATAATTGTTAAGCCTCATAATATTTTTCTTATTTGATGATATTTGCTACTACTGCCAATAAAAAGTTTGACCAGAAGTGCCATTCTTGCTTTGCTCTTAGAATTAAAGGGAATGCTTCCAGAATTTCTTGTGCAAGGTGTATTTGCTGTTGGAATTGATAGCTGCTCTGTATCACTCTAAGGGAGCACTCTGCTCTTCCTACCCGGTGCTTCATTTAGGGCAGAGGCAGATTTATTGTGCATATTAAGATAATCATAAGGGACCAGCAAAATGCTTAAAGATCCCTGGGTGGTTGTCAGGTCTTTCCCTCTCCTCTCTGGATCTTTGTGTTCATTGAAAGTGAATCGCAGCCCATGCATCAGAATGGCCATAATAAAAACTAGTGACATCAGCAAACGCTTGCAAGGAGGCAGAAAACTGAATCACTCCTGTGTGGTTGCTGAGAACGTAAAATGGCACAGCCCCTCGGGAAGAATGTTTGACAGTCTCTCTTAAATAATTCATTGATGTTGACACACAGTGTTACATTAGTTTCAGGTGCACAACATCGTGTTTGGCCATTTGTGTCTGTCCTGCTATGCTCACCACAAGGGTGGCTACCAACTGTCAGCATCCAGTGCTGTGCACTCTTCCCTATGCTGTACCTTTCGTCCCGTGACTTACTCATTCCATAACTGGAAGCCTGTACCTTATCTGTTTTGTCCATCTCCCACTCCCCTCCCCTCTGGCAACCACTAGTTTGTTCTCTGGATTTATGGATCTGTTTCTGCTTTTTTTGTCTGTTTCATTTTGTAGATTTCACATGTAAGTAAAATAGTATGGTATTGTCTTTTACTGCTTTCACTGAGCATAATGCTCTCTAGGTTGATCGATGTCATAGCAGATGGCAGAGTTCCCTTTGTTTTATGGCTGACTATATTCCATTGTGTATATAGACCATATCTTCTTTATCCATTTCAGTGATCAGTGCATAATTATCAATGGACCATTAGGTTGCGTCCATGTAAATAATGCTGCAGCGAACCCAGGGATGCTTATATCTTTTTGAATTAGTGTTTTTGTTTTCTTTGGGTAAATATCCAGTAGTGAAATGACTGGATCATGTAGTATCTCTATTTTTAATTTTTTGAGGACCGTCTGTACTTTTTTCCACAGGGGCTGCCCCAATCTACATTCCCACCAACAGTGCGCTAAGGTTCCTGTTTTTCCACATCTTCACCGACACTTATTAGTCTTTTTTTTTGAGCCATTCTAACAGGCATAAGGTGACATCTCATTATGGTTTTGATTTGCATTTCCCTATGACGAGTGACGTTGAATATCTTTTCATGTGTCTGTTGGCCATCTGACATCTGGCTGAAGACAGATATCTGGCTGTCTTCTTTGGAAAAATGTCATGCATATCTTCTGTCCATTTTTAATTGGACTTTGGTGTTGAACTGTATAAACTCTTCATGTATTTTGGGTATGGTAGTTTCTTTTAAAGCTGAACAGTCTTGAGCATTGATTTCAGAGAAATAGAAACATACCTTCACACAAAAACTTACGAATGAACATCCGTCACAGATCTATCCATTTAGCCCAAATTTGGATGTTCTTTGATAGCTGAAAGGATAAACAAGCTGTGTAACATCCATACCGTGGACTACTACTCAGAAATAAAAAGGAACCAACTACTGGCATACACAACTTGGATGGGTCTCCAGGGAGTTGTGCTGAGTAGAAAAAAAGTCCAAGTCCAATCCCAAAGACTACACGGCATTTTATATTATACAACATTCATGAAATGGCAAAATTATAGAAATGGAGAACAGATTAGTGGTTGCCGGGAATGAAGAAAGGTGTGGGGATGGGAAGGATAAAAGGGTGACACGAGGGATCCTTGTGGTGATGGAAATGTTCTGTATCCTGACTTACCCAATATCAGTATCCGGGTTGTGATATTGTGCTATAGTTTTGTAAGATGTTTCCATGGTAGGGGAAGCTGGGTAAAGGGGACACAGAATCTCTTTATTTTTCTTAGAATTGCATGTGAATCTAAAATGATTTCAAAATAAAAAGTTTAGTGGGCAAAAAAGGTAAACCATAGTAATTTTTCAAAACATTTGAGTGATAATATTAGAATTTCATTGGTAGGCTGTTCCCTCAGAACAATTGGATTATTTCCCACCTGTTTCTGTTAACACAGCAGAACCTCTGGGTTTGAGAAGCTTTGTGATTGGCTCATTAGCTCCTGCTTGACGTATCTCAGTAGGGCCTGGGGTAGGGGTGAACTCAGACCTTGGTGCACTCCCCTAAAATTATTCTCATTTTTAAAATAAACTCATAGTGAAAGGATGAAAGACCACCATCTGTTTCAAGATTATGTGCTCAGCTGCATACTATTTAGGAAGATAATTCTGAGATTATTACTTTTTGCTTATGAGATATCTTTGACTCCGTCCTTAATCTGGATATTCAGTGGCACTTTCGCAAATGCTACCTTTCTCCAAATATATATTTTCTGTTAGTGTCTCAGACATTTTACCAGGTGGTAGAAATACAAAGACTAAGAAGGGGTGGGCCCCCCAGCCTGTATGGAGTTTACAATTGGCTCAAGATTGAGCCTTTCAGTCCAGTAAGGGAGGCAGAGTGGAACTGGAGTTGTTGGTTTTTTTTTTTTTAAGATTTTATTTATTTGACAGAGAAAAACACAGTGAGAGAGGGAACACAAGCAGAGGGAATGGTAGCGGGAGAAGCAGGCTTCCTGCCGAGCAGGGAGCCCGATATGGGGCTCGATCCCAGGACCCTGGGATCATGACCTGGGCCGAAGGCAGACATGCTAGGACTGAGCCACCCAGGCGCCCCTGGAGTTGTTGGTTTTAACAAACCTATGTGGAGTGCCTACTGTGTGCCAGACACTACTCTTGGGGCTGGTGGTGGAGTGGTGAGCAGAGCAGGTGTGCTCTCTTGGAGCTTGTGGTCTCGTGATTGGTTACAACCCACGGGGTCAGTGCTCTCAACTGTCTTATCCTGACTTGCTGTGACACTCATGGACACTGACATTCATGGATGGTGACACTCATGGACAGTGCGCACAGATGGATAGTGAAGTGGCTGTGTGTGTTTATGGGTGTGCGGGGGGTGGAGGTGAGCAGTGAGGACCGCAAGGAAGGGGAGTTGTTTTTTATAGACTATGTTGTCAGCAGGATCTAGGGAAGGAGCTTCCTCCCTGTCTTATTAAATTTAGGGATTTGGGCTTAAATGAAACAAGATTAGCAATGAAGAGCTGGTGGGCAGCAAGCACGCAGACCAAATACAGAACCTGGAGGAGTACACATCTTCCAGAAACGGTTCCTAGTGTCCTCCTCCAATTCCTACATGGACTCAGTTTTCCCATAACAACCTGCCCCAAGTTTCAAGGGGAGACGTGGGAAACGGAGGGCCGTTAAAGTAGAAAGAGCTCTAATATTAGAACGTGAGGGTGCGTTGGAGGCCAGAGCTGGTGTATCGAACTCAGAATGTGCAGCTCAGGATCTGCTGAGTGAGGAGGCAGAAGCCACTCGCCCGAGGTAGGCAGGCAGCTCCTTCAACGCCCCAGCGCCCACTTTGGGAAAGTGAAAACCCTCGGGGTCATTTTGATCGAAGATGCGGTTTCGGTACACTTAACAAGGAAGTAGGCACAAGATTGTATTATATCTTACAAATCCCAGAAGCAGGGTTGGGGTGCAGTGAGCCAGGGGAAGAGCAGCCCTCTATCCCAGGTCATGAGTGAGCAGGAGACAGAGAGCTGGGTAAGCAAGCGCATGGTTATGTCAGAGGTGGTCGGGGTGGAGGGCAGTAGCTTTTCCTGACCTAAACTCTAAGTGGTTATTTTAAAGGGCGCTTGGGGACAAGCAAAGTGGGGACTGATGGTGCACTCTAAACTCAAGTCCATCTCTCCACACCCAGACCCCAGGTATGAGTCGGGTTGTCATGTAAGATACCTAGGCAGCAGCTGAGAAAGATAAACATTGTTTGTCATCACAAGGGGTTGGAGCCACTCAGAAATGGCTTTGTCCTCCAGTTTCACAGAGGAGAAAAACAAGTCAGAGACATTCCTTGCTTGTGGGTTAGCTTCCAGCAGGACCAGCTAATCCCCCAGCCCAGGGTGCTTTTGGCCCCCTCCCACGCGCCCGGGTCAATATCATACCCAAGTTGAACGGAATAAGTTCTGTTTTTGTCTTCTGTTCCTCAAATGGAAATACATAAACAGCTGGACCTAATTCCCCCTGCTTCTGTTTTCCGTACTATCTATCCTGTGGGTACTCAGTAAATAAAGCCCTCGCTGCACTCTGTCATGGATTAATCTTTGAACTTGGTCTAATAGTCTAGATTATGTTTGGAAGTTTCTTTATGGTGGGTGGTATATATCAGGGTTAAAACACCTACTGTTGGGATCCAGAGAACTGGATCCAATTCTGTATGACATTGGAAAGCTTCCTTTAGTTCTATTACACAGGTGGATTAAAATGCATTTTATACCTCACGGGGTGGTTGTGATTAGTGAGTAACGAGTATAATAAAGAAGTGCGTGCATTAATTATTTGATACATCAAGAGAACCGTGTGATGCATTGAAGCTTATATTGACACTATGTCATATCTTTCTCACGCTGCCCATCATCGTTCAGAGGTGAACTCCTGCGCCCAGATACTCAACCTGCAAGCCAGCAGAAGTGGCAAGAACTTCACCTGTCACTAGTGCCCTGTCTAAATCTCACAATGGAGGCTTAACTAGGGCTCATTATCAGGGCATTAGAGCATTCTTTGCATGTCATTATCCAGGCACATGTGATCACCCACCGAGCACTCGGATGATGGATAGTGAATTCATGCCCCAGTGTCTCTGGAGGCTCTTACCTTCTGTTCATTTGTCCTGCCTTCAAGGCCATTTTTTACCCTACAGGTGGCCAATAAGCATCTCAGTCAATGGCTTTGGTTCCTTAATAATTGGTTTTCCTTTTACAGCAGATGTTTCATTTTAGACCCTTCTCTGACAGGTGCTGGCTAGAACAAAGGGTTAAATTGAAATTATTCTTGAAAAATGTTTTTCAAACGGTTATGGGAGGATGGGTATAGAACACCTTCGAAGATGAGTTTCTGCCTTTCCTCCTTGGATCTTTACAATTACCAAATATAACCCCTGGTCAATACAACACTGGATACAGGATATTATTTACATCCATTTGGGCCAGCAAAAGCGCTCAGGACAAATGTTAACAACCATTAAGAAAGACTAAAAATAGAAGTGATCTCACATCCATGCCCTGGGAGTTTTCCCCCATCATTAAGGGCAAACACAGGAACGAGACCTGGGAGAGAGCCCTTGCCAAGATCGAGCCCCGAGGAAGTGGGGATTGTTAGTGGCTCACTCAAAATATCCTGACAGCCCATGGGGACACAGTCACACACAGACTCCTGCGTCTGCCTGCAAAGTTGTGCCCGTAAGAGTGCACGGATAATATCGTTCATTCATCAGCAGTGCCTGGGGAGGGCTCACTGTGTCACATACGGCCATAGATGGTGTGCAAATGTGTGTGTGTGCCCAGACTGTTTACGAGTGTCTCTTGTTCTGAAGGATCAGAATCTGATAGAACATCACATTTCACCCTCAAAAGTGATCTAATCCCGAATAACTTGGATTTAGAGGTTTTACATTTGCAAGCAAGCTTTCCAGTCTTTGGTAATCTTATGCCAGATGATAAGCAAATGTCACATCTCACACATTTCGATGAAGTGTCTGGGGGCTGCTTCTCCCTCTTCTATCTCTGGAGATACTGTGTGAGCTGCAGTCAGCACTGAGGCTCCAGGATTACTGTAAATATTTTAAGTACATTACCGTGACGGGTCATACGGGGAAACGAGGGTAAGCAGATGCTACATGGAGGAAGGACCTCTATGCTTGGACATTTGGAATCTCCTTCCAGATCCTAAGTTCAGGGAGCATGGCTTTCTTCCCTGGCCTTACACGATGCCTTCATATCACGGAGGCACTCATTCACATTCAGAGGGAGAAATCCGGGGACTGCTGCTGAGCTGTTCAGCTTCGTGCTCCACGGGATCAGCCTCTTATGAACTATTTTTAGCCGCATAATGATTATCCTTATTTAAGACTCTTTCCCATTTTCTTTGTGTTTTCTTTATCCTGACGCCCTGGGGACACAGAACTTTGGTTTTACCACTACAGAATTTTTTATTCTTGGACCCCAAAGAGGTAGTTACTGTTTATCTAGCAGACAAATGAAATGACCTCTTGTCTGCTGGCATCTCGGCAGCTGAGTTTCATTGACCAAACTGCTAAGGGTGTAAGATAGTGTGGGGGTTTCTGTGGTGCCCCCCCTCAGTCTCTCCTCCACATTACCCACGCTGTGCATTGGTGCTGGTGAGAATATTAGAAAGATGCTCTCTGGATCCTCTCCTCGTTCATGTCTGTGTTGACCCTTCCTGATGCTTGGGGATGCATCTTAACTCTCCCACTGTCTGATTTTCAGATGTTCGGGTGTGGGCCAGTGTCCTGGAAGGGAAGGCACCGGTGTGGGCCAGCAATTGAGAGGGCCTCAATTGAACAGTAAATTGGGCTAGGTTTAAACACCAGGGATCAGCAAAGATCACAAATGCAGTACACGGTTAGGGGCTGTTACAGTATTCCAGGTGAGACATAATGAGGGCCTGGGCCAGCACAGCACCAGAGATGTGAAGACGGAATGACCGTGGGAAGCCCAGCTGGGTTGGAATCGACAAGGTGTAGAGATGGAAGCAGGCAGGTAGAGAAGTCTGTCCATCTTTGCCTGCCTGTTATTTGTCCTTTGAGAGCCCAGATACTTGGCCAAATGTCAGCAATACTCAGAGAGTCAGACGTTATCAAAGGCGAAGGTGACTTTCTGGACTGGTGAGGTCCCAGATGGTGGCCACTAGCCACAAATGGCTCCTGAGCACTTGAGGAGTGAGTCAGACTGAGCCGTGCTCAAGGTGAGGGAAGCACACAGGAGTTTGAAGACTTACTACGGAAAAAGAATCTGAGCCATCTCATTAGTAATGTTTTATGTTTATTATACAATGAAATAATATTTTGGACAGGTCAAGTTAAATAAAATATGTTATTCCAGTTATTTTCTGTTTCTTTTTACTTTTTTTTTTTAGCGTGGCTACTAGCAAATTTAAGAGGGTGTATATATCTTGGACAACTCTGCATAGACGATCTTGTCCAAACATTTGTGATTAACTTCATGGAATCGCAGACTTTCCCGAAATAAAATTGTCTGGGAGCCCAACACCCTCCTTCCTAGGGGAGGAAACCCAGGCTGTGGAGGGTTACATTCTGGAACTTGCCCTGCGTTCCTGGGGCAGTGACAGTCCAGAGCCTGTGTCTTTTCACTCCTCCAGGATTCCTTTCAGGGTTATTTTGTCTTTCTTTTACACTGAGTGAAAATCTCTCTCGGGCCCAGTCTAGGTGATCCACCTTAAGTTTATTCTGAAAAGTAACCGGCTAATGGTACAGTAGCCTCCCCCCCCCCGCCCCCGCCCCCCATGTCTTCAGTTTTGTTTTTGGCAATTTCAGTCACCAGCAGTCAAGATGCTGTCTAGAGACAGATGATCCTCGTTCCGGCCAATCAGCGGAGAGTCAGTAATGGCCTGGCGCTCCGTCACCATGCTGGCATCACTGACCTCACTTCGTCTCACCACGTGGGTCCTTTATCATCGCACATGATCCCAAGAAGAAGGGGGAGATTTTGAGGGAGAAGCCGCATTCACATCACTTCTATTATAGCTTATTGTTGTTACCTTGGTCTGTTTATTAGTAGTTACTAATCTCTTACTGTGCCTAATTTATACAGTTAACTTTATCACAAGTACGTATGTGTATAGGAAAAGCACAGTATATGTAGGGCTCAGTGCTAT
>CM053605.1:101691337-101735576 GCA_028646535.1 Procyon lotor
GTCTTTGTGGTTAAGTGGGGGTTACCATACTGCAAAATTCTGTTGTATATCTTTGAACCTAACATCTAATAAAACCTACTTCCTTGAGTGTTTGTCGTCTGAGATCATCAGTCAGTATTTACAGAGAGGATCTTCAAATATGATGCACCTGCAATTTATGATTAAATGAACTTCTGGCCGCATGCTGTGCAGTCTAGAGTGAGCACCGGCAGAATTTATCTGCCCAGATGACAGCCTCCTTTACAACCAGTGGGCATCTCGGTGTCCATCTCCTCTTCCCAGAGGCCAGTCAGTAATTGGAGTGGAGTCGAGTTGTTTAAAGACACACATTTTAAAAATGTTTCCCTCTTGGTGTATCCCCCAGAAATGGAAAAGTAAACACAAAAGAAAAAATAATCCCAGGGCTGTGTTAGACACCATTAGGCTGTCAGTAGTGCTGAGTCTTGTTGAGAAGACAAAGTAGGGATGAAGGGATGGGCTCTTTAGATTGTTCCTGTACTCTGAGTTTTTAGGAGTTTATTTTAATATTGATGAAATTACGGGCTGTGACACTAAATACAGGCTGGGTAACCGAGATGATACTTGTGTTGTCGTTAGCAGTCTGATATCTTGTACCAGTGGCACGTGGTGGGTTTGCTTTAAAGGGTATGATTTTTTTTAAAAAAGATTTTTATTTATTTATTTGACAGAGAGAGAGAGCACAAATAGGAGGAGGAGCAGGCAGGGGAGAGGGAGAAACAGGTTCCTCACTGAGCGGTTAGCCCGATGCGGGGCTCAGTCCCAGGACTCTGGTGTCATGACCTGAGCCGAAGGCAGACGCTTAACCTACTGAGCCACCCAGGCACCCCTAGGGCTATGATTTGACTCAGTCTTTGAGTCTGTATCATGGAGAGCTCTGTGGTCTGTTGTCTCTGATATACTTCAGTGGAAGTGATGGCTTCATGAGTGTGGCTGGAGAGTATAACTGGAGATACCCAGGCTAGGAGAGGGAGTCTGTAGTTCCACGTCTGTCGTCCAGGCTCTTTTATGCAGAATGATGATATTGGCAGGATATTCCAGGGCAATGCCGGCAGTATCCTGCTGAGGCGGAGGAGAGGACATCATGGACGTGGTGACGTCTCTGCCAACTCTGAACTGGTGCTGTGGCATCACACCGTGAGGTTGGCACTGTGAAAAATGTGTAATGTCCCACAGCCACCATCACAGTATCACTCAGTATTGTCACTGCCTTATAATCTCCTCCCCTGACTCCAACCCTGGCCACTGCTGATCTTTTTATTGTCTGCATAGTTCTGCTTTTTCTAGAACATCGTTCGGCTGGAATCCTACAAGATGTAGCCTTCTCAGATTGGCTTCTTTCACTTAGCGATATGCATGTAAGATTCATCCATGCCTTTTTATGGCTTGATTGCTATTTTTTTAATCCCTGAGGAATGTTCTGTTGTCTGGATGTACCACAGCTTATCTGTCCATTAAGCTACTTGGTTGCTTCCAAGTTCTAGCAATTGTGAATAAGCTGCTATAAACATCTGTGTGCAGGTTTGTGTGTGGACATAAGTTTTCAACTTCTTCAGGTAAATTGGATCATATAATGAGAGTATTTAATTTTGTAAGAAACTGCCCAGCTGTCTTCCGGAGTGGCAGAAGCATTTTACATTCTCACCGGTAGTAAGAATTCCTGTTGCTCCACATCGTCACCAGCATTTGGCGTCCTCAGTGTTTTGGATTTTAGCCATTCTAACAGTTGTTTTAATTTGCAATTCCTTATTGACACATGATGTGGAGCATCTTTTCATAGGCTTATCTGACCATCTATATATCTTCTTTGGTGAAGCACCATCTTTTGCCTATTTGTAACTCAGGTCGTGTGTTTTCCTATTGTTGAGTTTGGAGAGTTCTTTATGTATTTTAGATACAAGTTCTTTATCAGCTATGTTTTGCAAAGATCTTCTCCCAGTCTTTGGCTTGTCTTTTCATTCTCCAAGTGTCTTTCCCAGAGCACCTTTTTAATTTCAACAAAATCCAACTTATCAATATTTACTTTCATAGATTGTGCTCTTGTTGTTTCAAGTGTTCTCTCCATATTTTTCCTTAGCTTTTTGAAACTTATTATGTGTAAACTTATTTTTTGGAGGGTACTTTTAAATTGTGAATTACACATACTATTTTTTTTCCCCTGAGGTGAGACCTAATCAGTATGCATATCCTTTTCCTCTCCACACTGAGCCCTGCAGACAAAAAGAAGACAAAAACCTGGGCAGGTTGACTCCCTCCCCCGCTCCCTTCTCTGCTGAAATCCCCTGAGTTGGCGCCAGAATAGGGTTAACTGGTGGTAGTCACTGTTTTGTTTGTTCAGCAGTCTTCCTTGTGGGCCATTCCTCATGTTGGATTAGATCCCTTAGGATCTCCCAGTGACCATCTGGGAGTGTAAACTGATTCTTCCTGTTCCCGAAAATGCTTTTGTGTCATCCTCCCCATTAAGCGATACTTTTGCTGAATACAGAGTTCTAGACTCAAAACTCTGTTCTTTCAGCACTTTAAGAAGATTGTTTTGTTATCTTCCTGTACCCAGATTTGTTGATGAGACTCTATGTCCATCTGATTCTCATTCCTTTGCCGCGAAGATGTTTTTCTTTTTGACTGGTTTTTAATGATGTATGTGTCCTTGATGTTCTCAAGTTTCAAGGTGATGGTCTAAGTGTTTTCCTCATCAAATGCTCAGTGCTGGAGGGCCCTTTCAATTTGAGAATGCTGGCTTTCTTTTGGGGGACAATTTTCATCTGGTGCTGTCAGTCACCTGTGGCGTTCCCGCCCTCCCAGCCCTTCCTCTTCCTTCCTACAACTTCCTCCACATGGCTCTTGGCACGTCTGTCTCTTCTCTGCAGTTTCCTTAGTTGGTTTTATACTCGTTATCCTGTAATGCCCCATTTTGGTATCATTGTTTGGTGTTACCTTTCAGTTCACTAATGCACTCTTCAGCTTTGGCTTTCTTTTCCTTTTTCTCCTTAGTTTTAACTATCTGTTGACTTTTTACTTCAACAGCTATGTGATTTCTTTCATGGTCGCTAACTGATTCTTTTTTCAGAACAGTCTAGTATTGTGTAAGATATCAAACACTCTCCTGGAGGATGTGAATTACATATGTCTTTTTCTGATGGCTTTATCATTTGAGCATGAGTTCTGTTTGTTTTCTCCTTTTCATGCTGTTCATGCACCTTAAGTACCTGGTGATTCCAGAACTCATTTTTTTCTTTTTTTTTCAGTTGAGGGTCTCTGGAGGGGGCAAAGTAGAGCTGTAGGCAGTGTCTTCACTGTCTTCAGTGAGTGCAGGGACACAGACACACACACACACACACACACATGCACGCTACAGGTGGGCTGCCTCCACAATGGTCTGCTGAGCCTCTTTGGTCCTCATTCCTTCTATATGAACAGCTCTGTGTCCCATGAACAGGGGGAAGCTGTCTCCAAAGGAAAAGTGTTGGTCAATTTCTAAAGGGCCATGTGTCCGCGGTTTAACTCTTGCCGGCCGTCCTACAGGACCACAGTAGCCATGTGAATTGTGTATCCTGCTCTTTCTTTTGCTGAACTGCGTGTCTGATGGCTGTACGGGGAAGCCACCACAGTAGTCTGTTTTCATTTTATCTGTGCTGTAGTTTAGGCTGAGCACAGCCCTGACGTCGGGCAGGGATCCAGCCTGATGACCCCGGTCCGACCGGCTCCTGAATTCGGACCCTGACACATCCTCGCTGGGTGTCCGCGGGGAAGTTAGTCACCTAACTCCATCAGCTCTCTTTCCTCATCCATAAAATGCAGGTGATCATAAACCACTGCGATGATTACTGAAACCTTGAACAGGCTGACATAGGGAGCAGCTGCCACAACCAGAAACTTAATGTGACTCAGTCATTATTATAAAATTAATAATTAAAAACAATGACATAAAATGCTACTGTAATTATTTCAAGAGTAATATGCTAGAGATAAAGGGCTCTAAACCCCCCCCCCCATTTTATTTTGCTCATATGTAGATTGTTAACTTTTCCCCATTTAATATGAAATCTGTATGGATACCAAAATCTTTGTCTGGAAAGTCAAATGGTAATTGCAGTGGGCTTAATTTTTTTCTTTTCAAGATTTAATTATTTTAGAGAGAGAGAGATGATGAGAGAGCATGAGCAGGGGGAGAGGCAGAGGGAGAGGAAGAGAGAGTATCTCAAGCAGACTCCCTGCTGAGCGGGGAGCCGGATGCAGGGCTCAGTCTCTTGACTGGAGAGCATGACCTGAGCCGAAATCATGAGGCGGATGCCTAACCAACTGAGCCACCCAGGCTCCCCCGTAGGGGCTTAATTTTTAAAGAGCATCACAGAATTCTCATATTGGCAAATGCATTGGAGATTTTGTCTCTTCTTATGAAACAAGCCAGTGTTCTGCCTGATGAGGGTGCTTTGGTAATCGGAGAGGAATGGTGAGCATGCAGGGGCCTGTTCCCCAGCCTCCTTGCACCCACACTGGCCCCTGGAAGGGATGGGGCACACCGAATTGGCACCATTGCACACTTGTACTTCTTACCTGAGGCTATGCTAAGGTCAGTAGTAGTTTGAGCACAAATAAGGATGGATGTTTTTCCTCTTGGGATCCAAATTGTTATTTCTTCTCATCACTCGGCATGGGGACGTGGCCACCTCACATACTCCAGATTCTGGAACAATTTAATGGTGTCTTCTCTCTTTTTTTTCAACCTTGATTTCCACCACAGACCACATCTTTCAGGGATCCTTCTGGCTTCTCAGCTGATCTTGTAAATACAGGATCAAATCACTGTTTCCCTGCCTCCTCAGGGGCAAATGTTCCCACTCCTTTAGCCTTGGAAAGAAAGAGAACAGGCTCATTCTGTGCTTGGAACTAAGGCACTGAGTACTGCAAGAGAACACTGCCGAGGCGGTCAGAGCCGAGAGGGCCACTGAGAATTTCTCAGGGCAGCGTGAGCAGCCGTGAACCTCCAGCTGTGTGTTTTAGCAGGAATTAAAATCATGCAGATGGTTCTGCATGACAGGGTCTCAATGAACGAGTCATTTCTACATCTTAAACCTTTCTTTTCCCCTTTTTTGCTTATATGTATTAATTTCTAAACACTTGCCTCTGATTTTGTAGGTCACCCTGAGGTGGTCCGTGAGTCATGTGCATATTGTACGTTGGCTTTAGCACTTTTCTGCTCTGGGAGGTGAAGCCTTGAGCAGGTGGAGAGAGAGATGAGGGGCTGAGTCCTGGAGGTGTTCACCTCGCAGAGTACGTGCTTCAGGGGGGTGGGCATTGGGTGTTTATGCACAACTGCATGGCCTTGGTATGTCACTCTTCTCTAAAATGGGTATAAATAAAACCCTTTTCACCAAGTTACTATTGAAGTACCTGAAACATCACTTAGAGCTATAAGATCCTAAAGCTCTAATGGTAATTTTGTAATTATAAGAGTTTTTGTAGGCCGCCTGGGTGGCTCAGTTGGTTGAGCAACAGGTCATGATTCCAGGGTGCTGGGAATCATGGGAATCAGCAGGGTCCCTGTTCAGTTGTTGGCAGGGGTGTCTGCTTCTCCCTCTCCCTCTGCCTGCTGCTCCCCCTCCTTGTGCTCTCTCTCTGTCAAATAAATAAATAGAACCTTAAAAAAAAGAAAAAGTTTTTGTAAATGAGGAAAATATATAGTAGGTGTTTCTTTAATGTGAAAGCATTTTTATATATTAAATGCAATGTAAATGTTTCTCTATATTAAAATTTTTTACTCTTTATTAATATTGTTAAATATTTTTGTGGTCACAGTTGTTCTGGTAGAGACATTGTGGTGATATCTTTCTTGGTGCTAGAAGGAAGGAAGGAAGGAAAGGAGGAGTCCTGCCTCAGTGAACCGGTGGAAAGCTTGCCTGAGGACAGGTCAAGGACTTGTGGTGGTGCAGGTGGTGGGGAGGTGGGGGTGGCCTGAGCTCTGTGAGCTACCTGGCAGGGATGGGTTGAAGGGAAATTGCAGGAGGACAGGTGTGCGTGGCAAGTGCGCCTACAGGAAATGTTGCTCTACCTGTTTGATGAAAAATCGATTCACTGAGGTGCAAGAGAGATCTGAGAGGAAGCCAATTAAGAGTGAGGGCAGGGGCTCCTGGGTGGCTCAGTGGGTTAAGCCTCTGCCTTGGCTCAGGTCATGATCCTAGAGTCCAGAGATCGAGCCCTGCATCGGGCTCCTTGCTCAGCAGGAACCTGCTTCTCCCTCTCCCTACTACGTGTGCTCTCTCTCAAATAAATAAATAAAATCTTAAAAAAAAGGGTGAGGGTAAAGCTCTGCTATGTGAAAGAACAGCCTTCTGCGGCTAACGTGGCATTAAATGAGCACAGGACAGCTAGCCTCAGGTCACAGACTAATTCCCTTTACAAGGGTTTGATAAGACAACAATTTAATTAAGATAGCAGCTTTCCCTGAAATTTGAGGGAATGCGGGAAGAGAATTGGCCCTTGTTTTATTTTCAGGTACTGAAAACAGGCAAGTTTGGAAATTGGGAATCTCAGCATTTTCGACATAAGGAGAAAGAAATAGTAATTGTTGGATTTTGTAATGTTACAATATAGGAATGATTTTGTAGTGTCGAATAAGCTCTGGGCTTAATTGAGGCCCATAATTGTGGGAAAGGAGGCAGCAGTCTAGTCACTTTCTGGGAAGCATCCTCAACCTGATGTAGGTTCACTTGGAAATCTTCCGTCTCATATCTTATGTCAGTGATAAATCAACCAGTGAGCTCCTAGGGGTGAAATGTGCAAATGACATAGAAAACCTGAGAAGCTGTGGGAAAAGGGGTGAACAGAGAAGGGTATTGCTGAGCCTGTTTATCATACTCAAGTTTGGATTGAAGAAGTCTGCAAAATCACTTCACCTAGCTGGTTTTCACTGGAAATCAACAAATAATTACTGATCTTTTCTTTTTTTAAAAAATATTTTATTTATTTGACAGAGAGAGAGAGATCACAAGTAGGCAAAGAGCAGGCGGGGGCGGGGGGGGGGGCGGGAATCAGGCTCCCCGCTGAGCAGAGAGCCCGATGCAGGGCTCAATCCCAGGACCCTGAGATCATGACCTGAGCCAGAGGCAGAGGCTTTAACCCAGTGAGCCACCCAGGCACCCCTAATTACTGAACCTTTCTTGTATATAATGTGTCCAGCAGTGACCCGGATACTTTGTGGCTAAAGGAGGTATAATACTACATAGTTCCTGTTTCCAAGGAATTTACCATCTGGTTGGGGAGATAAGACCTAGGCATATAAAAAGGAGGTGATAAAAATAAATAATATTTCAAGACAATAATAGCAGAGGTGCCCCCAGGGCATGATTAATCGCTGAGTGAGTTACGAGGATAATAAATGGACACTTGAAGCAGAGCCCCGTTGTGGTGTACTTTTCAGAGCAGGACTTGAGTGAGGTTTTTCATTTTTTGGTTTTTTTAAAAGGGTAATTTTTTTTAAAGATTTTATTTATTTATTTGACAGAGAGAAAGAGGTCACAAGTAGGCAGAGAGGCAGGCAGAGAGAGAAGGGGAAGCAGGCTCCCTGCTGAGCAAGAGAGTCCGATGCGGAGCCCCATCCTAGGACTCTGAGTTCTTGACCTGAGCCGAGGGCAGAGGCTTTAATCCACTGAACCACCCAGGTGCCCCTTAAAAGGGTAATTAAGGTATAATTTACATACAGCGAAATTCACCCTTTTTAGGTGTGCAGCCTGGCTTGACGATTTTGACAAATGGACATATACAACTGCGAGCCATCTGGACACAGACTATTTTCATCAACCCCTAGGTTCTCCCCGGTCCTTTTTTTTTTTTTTTTTTTAAAGATTTTATTTATTTATTTGACACAGAGAGAGAGCACAAGCAAGGGGAGAGACAGAGGGAGAGGGAGAAGCAGGCTCCGCGAAGAGCAGGGGAAGCCCAATATGGGGCTCGATCCCAGGACTCCGGGATCATGACCTGAGCCAAAGGCAGTGGCTAAACCAACTGAGCCACCCAGGCGCCCCTCCCCTGTCCTTTTGTGGCCAGTTCCCTCCCCTCTCTCAGCTCCTGACAAGTACTGGTCCAATTTCTGTTCCTGCTATTGTGCCTCTTCCAGAATGTCAGACAAATGGAATCATATGTATGTATTGCATTCTTTTGTGTTTGGCTTCTTTTGGGTTCTGCTTTTGAGCTTCATTCACGTCCTTTATATGGCCAGCTAACATTTTATTGTATGGATGTCCCAAGATTTGTTTATCCTTTCACTCATTTCCTTGAGTTAGGTTTCAAAGGATGGGCAGATCTAGATGGAGATGGTGGTGGGAAGGGAACAAGGTAGCACAGAGGTAGAGTGGCATGAGTTAGAATAGATTGAGTTTCAAAGATATATCCTGAGTCTGGGCAGAACCAGTAAATCAGAGAGGAAGGCTCCTCAAGAGGAGGCTTTATCTGCATTTTTATTATTGATAAGTCCAGGTTATCGATAAGCCTTTCCTCGAAACCCCTTCGTAACCAACCAGTAGCAATTTCTCCCCACCCTGGACTTCCATTATTCTGTCCATTCTTTGCCCATCTAACTATCCGTCTGCCCACCCGTCCATCTACCCATCCATCACTTATCCACCCATTCTTCCGTCATCTCTTTATTTATTCTGTTCATTCATTACTCAGCTTTCAAAATGCCAGGCACTGAGTTATCATCAGGTTAAACAAATTAAAAATCATAATCCCTACCTCCTAGAAGTTCTTAGTCTAGTGGAGAACATAACAGAAACATCAACAATTAGCAAAAACACTTATATAGTGATTTGAATTGTTATTTAACTTTTGGTGTGGGTCCTTTAGAACAGGAAGATCACCTTACCCTCTATTTCGGTGCCTTGAATATCCTGAGATCAATAAGTATAAAAAGATAGTTGAAGCCTTTTAGATTAGTTTTGGTCTTTGGGAAGAGACGAAACCTACTTGTGTCGATGTTCACGTTTTTGCCTTTGTAGGATGCCATGCAAGAGAAACCTTGGCCAAGGTGGGGACCCTGAGCAGGCTGTTTTAGTGGGTGTGGGGCTCAGGGAAAAAGTCACAGCTAACAGCAGTTACATTTTACTTGGTACCTGTTTGTGGCCAAGAAAATACAATAAGCCAGTCTATTGTAATATAAAATAGTTAAGTTGATGAATTAAAAAAAACAAAACCATCAAATTCCATTGCATGGAGATGGATGGACAAAGGCAACCAGGATGTCCTTGGCTTCACTTACTGCAATGTGAGCACACAGCTTCCCTTACCTTAATATCTGATGTAACCGTGATGCATTAGTCAAAATAATAATGAACAAAACTACACATTTTCTTCAGATTTCACCAGATTTCCCTGAAGGCTGTCTTTCTGCCCCAGGATCATGCCTAGAAGCCCACACTGCGTTTAATGGTCATGGCTCTTTCATTTTCTCTCATCTCTGACAATGTCTGTCTTTCATTATTTATTTATTGTATTTATGAACTTTTAGCAGGTTTGAAGAGCTCTCATCGGTTATTTTATACAATGTCCTTCAATTTGGTTTTGTCTGGTGTTTTCCCATGATTAGAAACTGCAAACTGTCTTCCGAAGTGACTGATATCAGTGTTGAGCTTTTCCACCAGTGGTGGGGGTCCCTGTCCCATTTGGTTTTGTTGTTAATTTTGGCTATTCCTGCAGGTGAGCGGTGGTACCTCCTTGTGACTTTAATTCTCATTTTTCTGATGACAGATGATGTTGACCTACTTTTAATAGGCTTCTTTGTCATCCATATGTCTTATTTGCTGGGGTGCCTTTTCAGATCTTTTGCCCATTTTTAAATTGGGTCATTTGTTTTTCAAATTGGGGTATAGTTGACACATATTAATTTCACATGTATGACATATTGATTCAACAATTCCGTATACTACTCAGTGCTCTCCATGGTAAGTGTAGTCACCCTCTGTCACCATACAACGTTACTGCAGTACTGTGGTCTCTATTCCCCACGCTGTCCTTTTCCTCTCTGTGACTTATTTATTTTGTAACTGGAAGTTTGTACCTCCTAATCCCCTTCATCTATTTCACCCATCCCCTACTGTCTGGCAACCACCAGTTTATTCTCTGCATTTATGAGTCTTTTTCTGTTTTTATTTCATTTGGTTTGTGTTTTAGATTCCACAAGTAAGTGAAATCATATGGTATTTGTTTCTCTGTCTGATAGTTTGTGAGCCTGCTGCTTGACTTCATCATCTTGACGGGGCTCATCTGGGATTCATTACATTTTGTATGGGCCTTGAGTCCAATAGATGCCCAGTACGCAATTTTTGGAAATCTCATCTAGGGGTGCCCGGGTGGCTCCGTTGATTGAGTGTCCGGCTCTTGGTTTTGGCTCAGGTCATGATCTCAGGGTTGTGAGACTGAGCCCTGCACTGGGCTTCATGCTCAGTCTGGAGTCTGCTTCTCTCCTTCTTTCTCTGCTGCTTCCCTTGCTCACACTGGCTCTCTGCCTCTCAGATAAATAAAGCTTAAAAAAAAAACCTCATCTAAAAGAAAATAATTTTTCCTCTATCCTTTTGGTTCTTAACTGAGACCCCTCTCCTTATAATAAGGAGAGGGGTCTCAGTTTGGCTGAGTTTGGCTGAGAAGTCCCTAGATCTTTTATATAATAAAAGATCAATTAACAGAATAAACAATGAATTTTAATTACATGTGTACGTGTGCATAGGAACCCCACAAAGACGGGAGGCCCCGAAGGCAGCCTGATGACTAGTTCCTGAACTAAGGAAAGGTCTGGGGCTTCAAAGAGGGGAGGTGACTCACAGGAAGGAGAGGAGAGCAAATACTTGGCAAACAGAGGTTACCCCTCAGGTGATGAAGTTATTTCTGGCAATAGCTCTCTTCCTGGTAGGGCCCCATTTCTAATGTAAGCTTCCCTTCCAAAGGGGTCACTGTTCTTTTGTTTTCAGAGTTTTTTCTGTGTCTGCATTTTCTTAAAATAATCAGCTCAAAATAATCCTTATGCCAAAGAGGGATACTTTTCGGTGGCGTCTTCTGCTGCCCTTCACTAACGAGGCAATGGGGTTAACTGGGAAGAGTCTAGGCTTCCATCTGGCAGACTGAGGTTGAAACCCAAGTCTGGTCCAAAGATTTTGGAAAAGCTATGAAATTTTTTAGACTCAGGCCACCAATTTAAAACATGTGACTACTATCCCTGATCATTGAGAGCAACTAGACTATCTAGACAGCACCTGGCTTTGGTAGTTACTCCATAAATAGCTGCTTTAATTGTTTTGGTTGTTGTCAAATAGTTGAGTGAGCAATCACCTGGTAAGTCCATATTTAATGGGTTGGAAAGATTCTAGTGGATGGTTTTGGTTTTCTGAGTATCCTTTACTGGCCACGTATGTGGGGGTGCACCCTCTGCAGTTGTGATGAGACGTGGCCTGATCTGTCCACAAGTAGGCTCAGTCCAGGGGGAGGGGAGCTCTTAGTTCATTAGAAATTAGTGGTAATGCAGGGAAGTTGGCCTCAGGCGGACATCCACAAGGGTGTTTCTTTCAGATAAGCCATTACATTATCCATTTGCTTTGTGTGCTCTTTGGTATCTGTGTTTTATGTTACAATAGCAAACAAAAGCCAAAAAAAAAGAAGAAGGAGGAGGAGGAGGGGGAGGAAGAGGAGGAGGAGGGGGAGGAGGAGGAGGAGGGGGAGGGGGAGGAGGAGGAGGAGGAGGAGGGAAAGAAAAAAGAAGAGAACCAAAAATCAAGACTAAAGAAAACTGCAAGCCCAAACACCATGCAGTAGGCTTACCCTGTGCTCCCCTCCCCCACTCCTGGCCCCCCACCAGCCTGAAGGGGAGACTGAGTCAGAACAGGCCAGTAGGCAGAAAGCAGGAAGTTGTAGAGACCCGTTGCTGGCCAGGTTGATGACACAGGTGAGATCAGGCTTCCCAGGCTTGATAGTTCTTTGGTCACCTCTCCACAGACCCGTGGTCCCTCCATAGTTTGTCCACTCCGGAAGCTAGTTACCAAAGCCAAAGATGTGGTCTCCAGCCTGAGTCACTTGTCATCCTCACCCTTGGCTCTGTGGCTTCTGTCTGGGCCTGGACATCTAGTAAGGTGAGCTCATGTGTCCTTGACTTCAGATGGCCTGTGACCATGAAGGTGCTCTTGGATGCATTAGTATCTTCGTGTTCATACTGTTGCAGATTTCTATTCCTTTAGTGCCTGTGGTTCTTGGTCATTTGCTTCGGAGAATGAAGAGGTAGACCAGACGAAGAGTGGTTGGCAGCAAAGCAAAGTTTATTGAGCAAGAGTATGAAGTTCCCAAAGAGGGAGAGGATCCGAGAGTGTTGCCGTTGGAGTTGCTAAGTTTAGGGGGTTGTTTGAGCTCTTTTGCAGAACGATCTTAAGCAATCAGGATATGCTGAGTCATGCCAATTGGGGCTTTGATCATGCATCTGTCTACCTGTTAGGTTAATGTCTACGTGCTAATGGTCTTTTTGGGCTGACATCTGGGGGCTTCAGTCTTACCTGCCCCTAGTTCGTGTTAGTGACCAATGCTTTGTGGTTAATTGTTTTATTTTAGGATATTTTACAGAACTCATTTCTGCAAAGGCTGCAAAACAGAATGCTAGCATGGTCCTAGTCTAAGCTGCAAAACAGGATCTTAGTGCTGGTTTGTCATAGCTGTTCCAACTCCATATTTTCTTGTTGGGGACCCTGGCCCTGACTACCTAACTATCTAACTAACTCCTAACAGTACTAACCTTATCTTGGTATTTTTAACACTGATCATGAGCTGTAGTTGGAAAGCCTGCTTTTCTAGCCTGGCTGCCTTTCCTTTCCTTTCTACCTTCAGACCAGGCAACTGAGAAAAAAGCTTGTCTGTTTCTTATAGGACCTTACTGAAGTCCACTAGAGGATGCCAGTACTACCAACATCTTGATACTTTTTTTCCAGGTCCTAAAGCGCCAGCCTCTATGGACAGGTGGTAGAAATCCAGAGATGCACAAAGACCTTTCAACTTGCTTGCTTTGCTGCCATTGAAGATGATCGCAATTTCCTAATTGGGCATGGGGGTGGGGGTCCTCACCCCTCCTTGTGCACCTTGACTCAGCTCCTGTTTCACACTTCAGGCCTGGCAGCTTTTTTTTTTTTTTTTTTAAAGATTTATTTATTAGAGAGATTGTGCATGTGCAGGGGTAGGAGCAGAGGGAGGGAAGCATCTCCAGCAGACTCCCCGCCGAGCCTGGAGCCGACACACTGCCCCATTTCATGACCCCAAGATCATGGTTCTAGGGGCTGAGAAGTCCAAGGTCAAGGTACTGACTGATTTAATTCCCCGTGAGGGCCTGCTTCCGACTTGCATACAGTTGTTTTCTTGCTGGGTCTTTACCAGCAAGAGAGAGATCTGGTCTCTCTTTCTCTTCCTCTTCTATTTTTTTTTTTTACTTCCTAGCATTCCTAGGAAGGGAATTCCTCTTCTGAAAAGGATACTAATTCCATCACAAAGGCACCATCCTTATCACCTTCCTAAACCTAATCACCCCCCAAAGGTCCCACTTCTAAATACCATTGTAATGGAGAGTGGGGCTTTAGTATCTGAATATGGGGGGGCACAAACATTTTAGTCCATAACAATCAGGAATCTTTTTTATCACCTCCTGGAATTTTCCTTTATAATTAGCCATTATACTTCCCTCAGTGGGATTATCTCTTGGCCCCCATGTAGGCCACCTGTGCTTGAGGACAGCTCCCATCTCCTCTGCCTCACCATTGCGTCCCTGGTCTGGGGATCGGCCAATGCTCACTAACGATGCTCACTAAACATTGCGAACCGAATGCCCCATGCTGCAAGTCCTGGAAATACAGATCAGAATGTGACCTGGTTCTTATTCTTGAGGAACTCAGGAGAAGAGGAAGATCCTTACAGATATTTTCCATCTGATGTGATAAGTTTTACTAACCGATATGCATGACTTTGAGGGGCAGGCAGGGAAGAGTGTGCATTCTGCCTGGGGTGGGAGAGATCAAGAAAACTTCACAAGAGAAATCGATGCTATTATCAAATGTCCTTACATAACTGAAGTAATAAATGCCAAAAGAAATAAGACAGGGGACAGACGTTATAAACCCTGGGCTTTGTGCGTGTGTATAAATATGTATAATAAGATGTCATTACCATGAGAAGTCTTCACCTCTGCTTGAAAAGTTTGCTGCAGCTTACAGCAATGCCAATTTGTGATGGCTGAGTCCCTGGAGACGGGAGCTGGGTTTCTAATCTGCACTTTTAACCAGCTCACTGGGGATTGACACCGCTGAGGATGGGGGCCGCTGGCCTAGAGCAGTGACGCTCAAACTGAAAGTACATGACAGAGTCACTGGGAGGTTGGTTAAAATGCATGGCTCCGCCACCCTCATAAGTTCTGATTGGGCAGGTCTGCAGAGAAGTTGTGTTTCTAGCACATCCCAAGCGATGCTGTTGCTCCTGCTGCTGCTGGTCTGTGACCAAACTTTGAGAATCACTGGTGCGTAAGATAGATCACCCCTGATTTCTTGGCTCTTCTGAGGAACAGGGTGTCCCACGTGGATCACTTACCCAGGTAGGAAAACTCTCTCCCAATGCCAGATCTTTGCTTCTTTAAATCATGTTAAGAGAACACTTGCTAAAATGAATCCTGCATTTCTTTACTTACTTAACGAGATGTTTCTGAACACCCCTGGACCCTGGCTTGATGACTCGGGATTATCTTAAGGACCATCCATCACGGCTCTGTGTAGTCATGCAAAGGGCTGATATTTGAACCGGTCAACACCAAACAGCAGGGGCCATTCCGGTCAGCCCAGGTTCCTTCCCTCCAATGGAGAGGGGTCCCGAAGGCTTGCATGTTGGCCAGCCCTTACCCAGTAGTCCCTGGCTCATGAGGTGGGGGGCCCGGGGTACCCAAGAGAAGATCAGAGGAGGCCAGCTGCAGAGGGCTGCTTAGGAGCTTGGGATGGTGGCGTTTCACCGGTTGGTATGGGAACATTTCCATATTTTAACCACAGTAGGGTTGTACTACACACATCAACCCTGAACACAATGGGTTCTGTGACTGTCCAGTTCAGTACTGGGTGCGTTTTATCACTTAGTGTTTTCTTCTTAATAGCCATCATTAATTGTTAACTTGGATTCACTTGTTGAACAACTGCCAAGCACTTGGGGTTCAGACAAAGATGAATCAGGCATTCAGTGAGTGTGCTGCTCAGCTTAGAAATTACCCCAGGTCCTTCACTTTTCTGAGACTCAGTATTTTCTTGGGAAAATTTGAGGGCACCCTTGGCCTTCCGATATTGCAGAGTAGTGAGGGTAAAATGAAAAAGTATGCAAAAACTCTCTCTCTCTCTTTTTTTAAAGATTGATTTATTTAGAGAGAGAGAGAGTGCATGAGCAGGGGGAGGGGCAGTGGGAGAGGAAGAGAGAAGATCTCAAGCTGACTCCCCGCTGGAGCCTGACTTGGGGCTTAATCTCACAACTCTGAGATCATGACCGGAGTGGAGATGGAGAGTCAGATGCTTAACTGACGGAGCCACCCAGGTGCCCTGCAAAAAAGCTCTTTAAAATGGTTACGTGTTAGACAAATGAAAGGGATCATTATCATTATTATTTTTTTTTACCACAAGTGTTAGAATCTCCAGACCGTGGCATGATGCTGTCATTGAAGTGGCATTTTGTCAGAGAGTTGCAGCCTGGTACCCTATAGTGAATGCTCTTACCTGTCAAGTTATAAACTGAACCTGGAAAGAAGGGCCAGCGGCAATATTATTAATAAACCCTTGCTCAGGATGGAGTGAGGAGGCTCTTGTTGTCTTTAAGTGGCAGCCAAAAGCTTTATTCCCCCCAAATAACAATTTTCTCATTGCTATTCTCTTGCTTCTAGCTGTTCTTTATTTAGCGATGAATACAATTTAGGTTAGATTGTGAGTGACAAAGAAACGTGCTTTTTGGTTGGGGGTGGAGATTAGGCCAAGGTGTATCAGCCACAAACGGGCTTCATGGCCACTGGCCCTCTGTGTGTGAGGGTCAGTGTGTCTTTCTGCATGAGTGAAAGGACAGGAGATATATATATATACACAGAAATATATATATATATACACACATATACACACACACATATATGTGTGTGTGTATATATATATATATAAAGTATATATATATATATATATATATAAAGTTTTATTTATTTAAGTAACTCTACACCCAATGTAGGGCTCGAACTCATGACCCTGAGTCCAAGAGTTGCATGCTCTTTTGACTGAACCAGCCAGGCACCCCAGGATAGGATTGATTTAAAGGTCCCCTTTAAAAATAGCTTTTATTCTGTGCTGGTTTGCCCCAGGGCTGGGTCCTGGTTCTTCGTCCCAGCAAGCACGTGATTTATGGTCTAATCTCATTTTTTCTCTACCTTTCAGGAGGGTCTAGCTGAGTCAGGCTGGGCACCAGTTAAAAGGCCTGGAGAGGGGCTTCCTTGGGGAGATGGTTCTTGTCCTGTGGAAGGCTCCATGTTGGCTGGTGATACTGAGTTTAGAAGACACTATTTGAACTCAGCTGCCTCTGAACAGAATTCAGTCTGACTTGTCAATTCTATCTCTACCTTTGCTGGGAACTCATGGGGTGACCTCGAGAAAGTTTTCAACATCTCCGCATCTGAGCCAGGCTTCCCTGCCCAGGGATGTTGGGGATGCAACACATGGAGATGCTACCTCTGCATGTGTGGTAACCACGTTTTCCCGGAACCCAATCAGAGCACGTGGCCTGGAAATATTTTTTTTCATGACCTCCTTTTCTTTTTATGGAACATGATCTACTAATTTGTTTCATTTGGTTGCTAGTTGCAGCCATGACACTTTGAAGTTTGGGGGCTGAGAAGAGTGGAGAGCTCGGAGTCGAGAGGTCCGAGAAAACCCCGCGGTATCATTGCTGTCAGCCGCATGAAAGTTATCAGTGGGCTTTATTCATCACAGGGAAGACAAATCCTAAAAGTACCAGGGATGGTGTGGGGGTGGGGGGCGCTAATGAAAGGAATCCCTTTACTCACCCATTTGTTTGAGTGTTGATAGGTTACCTGCAGGGTGCCAAGCATTGAGTTAGGTGCCAGGGACGTGCTGATGAGGACAATGTGAACTTCTGGCCCAGGGGAAGACATAGGTAGACAGGCTTTTCTGGAGTGGGTAAGGTCAACGGCAGGGAAGGTAGAGGAGGCACTTGTAAAATGCACCGCCCTCGCCCCCAGTCCTGGTGGCCAGAGAAGGCTTCCTGGAGGATGCAGTGTTTGAGACCTGACTGAGTCATGCATTGAAAGGTGGGGGTGTCAGGAATGTTCAGGGCAAAGGGGACAGTGTGGACAGAAGCCAGGAGAGCACTGAAGCCTCGAGGAGGGCTAGGGGTATTTCAGTCTGGCTGGCCCTGGAGAAGGGAGACAGAATTGGCTGGAAAGCCTGGCCTCATTAATCAATTTGAACTTCAGGATGAGGTGGTAGAGTCCTCTGAAGGATTTTGAAGTGCTGCAGCGAACAGCATTAGAGCACTTTGACCCTGGTTTCACTGTGGAGAGTGGCTTGCAGAGGAGAGTGACTGTGCTAAGGAAGCATCAAGGGAGAGGAATGGGGGCGAAGCCAGGGAGGGTGGCATTTGGGGGCGAGGGAGGTGGATCTCTCAGGAGAAACTTGATGGAGGGTGGGGCTGAGGGAGAAAGCGTGCTGCTCAGGCTCTTTGCTGGGGTGACTGGGTGGGTGAGGAATATGAGAGGAGGAGAGAGATAAGTGCTTTTATTTGTGGCCGCGCTGGTTTGAAGTGGCCTTGAGAGGATTAAGAGCGGGTGTCTGGTGGGTAGTTGGACCTAAGGGCGTGGCCCTGGGATGTGAGAGTTGCAGTCACCAGAAGGTGCTCACGGGACCTGGTGCTTCAGTGAACGACGGGGAGCTGAGGGGAGGGGACAGAGATTTGCCCCGAAGAGAACTTTCCTGAACACCGTGGCACGGAAGGAGCACGGGGAGGAGAAAGCTATGAATGCTGTGGGGAAGGGAGCAGGGAAGTCAGGAGAGCCAGAGTGTGGTCTCCCAGTGTGCTGGGAGAGGAGTGCCCCAGATGGAGAGCAGTCCTCGGGGCTGAGTGCTGCCAGGGCCCCCGTAAGGCGAAGGCTCTGAAGGTTTGTTGCAGCGACACGAGGCTATGGAGACCCTGAAAGGAGCAGCTGTGTGGAGGGCCAGGGACAGAAGACACAGAGCTTCTCTAAGGGGACAGGGAGCAGGGGAAAGCCAACCAGCAAGGATAGACAGTGCTTTCGAAAACTCATCTGCAAGGGAGGGTTGGGATGAAGCTGTTGAAAAATGAGTGAAAGTCCAGAAAATGGAGGCTTAAGGAGGAAGCTATCTACCACATAAGGACTGGTCATGCCCTTGTGGACCAAGTTAAAGTTCCACCACACAGACCTTAGCAGTAAAATTCATCTGCCTCATTCACTCTCCTTCAGCCCAGTTCTGAGCTTTCTTCCAGATGGTGCCCTTAGCTCAGACCTCCAGCAGCCCGCAGCCTCTGCTTCCCGTCCTCGCATGCCATGCTTCAGGCTGCTCCTCTGGGCCCCTTTGGACCTGAGTGAGACCCTATGCACTGAGGCCCTGCCCAGGCTTGACACCATTGCTGCCTTCTCCCGGAGAGCCCGGCACGCCGACAGATAAGGCTGGTACAGGGCCACGCCTTCTGGATCACAAGTTTCCAATAAATGGACAGAATCTTAAACATCATATATTAAAACAAACTCACGATATAGTGTTACTGCACCATTTTGTTGTGTTTTTTAGGTTGGGTAGTTACCTGTACTTCCAAGTGCGCATTCTGGGTGGGGAAGGTTCTGGGGAGACGGAAAAAGGTGAGCTACCCACAGGTCTTCCCTCCTTCCCTTTAGCCATGCTTCCCCTACCCCTGTCTTCTCTCATCTGGCTCCTGGCCTGTTGGATCATGACTCATTCATTCATTCTCTCCTTTAACAAAAGTATTTTGAGGATCTATGTGCCTGACTGTGATTGCCACTAAAGATTCAAAGATGAAGATGAACACCATGACAGGGTTGAACTCAGAACCACGGAGTAGTGTCTCAAGTGTTAGGCTAATATTCTCAATGTCAATACAAAGTTTTGCTGTAGAAAAGCTTCTATCATTAAATCTAATTAAATTGAGGAAATTGATAATTTTACAAGATAATCGATGCCCCATGATCCTAACTGTATGATATTTTTTGGTGTGATTATTTATTTTAATTAAGTAATTAATTTTTTATTTGACAGAGAGAGACAGAGCAAGAGGGAACACAAGCAAGGGGGAGTGGGAGAGGGAGAAGCAGGCTTCCCGCCAAGCAGGGAGCCTGATGTGGGGCTCAACCCCAGGACCCTGGGATCACAACCTGAGCCGAAGGCAGATGCTTAACAACTGTACCACCCAGGTGCCTGTGATTATTTAATTTTATTTTTTTTAGAGAGAGAGAGTGATTTTTAGTGAAATTATTTATTTTTATTTTATTTTTTTAGAGGGAGAGAGAGTGTGTGCACGGTGGGTGGAGGGGCAGAGGCAGAGAGAGAGAGAATCCTAAGTAGGCTCCACACCCAGCATGGAGCCCGACGCAGAGCTCGATCTCACAACCCCGAGATCTTGACCTGAGTTGAAACCATGAGTCAGGTGCTTAACTGGTTGAGCCACCCAGGCACCCCTTGATGAGATAATAAAGAGTAATTTATAGGGAAAGCAAAATGTAGGCATTCTTTCCTGGAGGTCTTCTTCAGATAAAAGGAAGAATGTCTGAATTTTGATGTAAGGTTTTGTCTCTAGACTGTATTTCAGGCAAATTAGTCTCATGGGAAACCAAATTTTGCGAAGGATAATGTGTAAGCCTACACATTCTGGGATGTAGCAGGCTCTCTGCAAACTTTTGTTAAATAAATGAGAGAATGAATGAAGGGAGTTTCCTCTGATTGTCGTGGTCACAGTCAGTTGTTGAGAGTTGCAAGTTACTGTTACCTTCAACAGAAAGTTGAAAGTTACTGTAATCATAGCACTTTTCTGCTTTTGAATTAAGGCTGTGGACCCCCTCTCCAGTTAGTACCTACAAAAGTATAGTCAATAAAGAGAATAGCTGCTGGTGGTTTCTAACTCTTCTCATCTAGGACTTGGTCAAATCTGTCTTTATGGGGAGGCTTAATTAACTTCACTACCCTCTCTGGAAATCACATATCCTCAAGTAATTGCAGGGTACCCTGTGGTGAGAAATCCACGACACCTTTCTCTTCCAGATGCAATTCTAGCTCTTTCTTGCAGGCCTTATTTGCCTGGTTGCACCCTGGTGGTTTAGGAACTAGGTCCCTGTGTAAGGAGGCACCACTCTTCTTTCCAAGGAGCTTTGGGGAGCCCAGAAGTCCTGACAAGGCTGATGTCAAATCAGGTGATAGGTGTGGGAAGAGGAGAAACTATGGTTCATCTCATCCTTCTTTTAGAGCTAAGGTCCCTTATGAAATGTAAACACTCAGAAAGTGTCAGTCTCCATTTAGCAGAGATCAGTTGAGAGGAAGGTGCAGGAATGAGGAGCTGAGAGCATGTGGGCTGCAGGGAGGGAAGAAACTGTGCTGTCTGGGGCAGGCCAGAAAGATGAGCGAGCTTCGTGGATTTACTTCTTTCCCACCCTGTGCCTGGACGCTGGAGGGAGAAGGCTAGTTGACTTTTGTGCTCCCTATGGAGACATGTACTCATTATTAGGTGTTAAAATCCACCTAATGAGGAAGCAAATTTAAGAAGCCAAATTCTTTCGGCTTTGTGGTTTGGGAAAATGCAATTAGAATCAGTGATGGTAATGCCAAAATGTCATCTACGTCAGAAACTTGTACTCCCAAACATCCAGCGAGGTTAGTGAGGAGTGAGAGAAAAGGTGTCTTAACCTTCGCCTCTACCTCATATTGAGGTCTAGGAAAATGGATGTGGGATTGGAAAGTGGAGACTATTTGATTTAGAGGAGGACTAGACAAGGGCATTAAGAAGAAAATGGTAGGCAGATCTGAAGAAATTTCACAGTAGGGAAACAACCAAAAGACCTAGAAGAAAGTGGATTGAAATCGGAGAGGATGTTTGCCATTAGGGTAGGCTTCCTGCCTGTGTTATGCTGGGAGGCTCCAGGTGGGTTTCCAACAAAGACGGCAGTCCTCCTTATGCAACTAATGGGAATATCTATTTGGTGGCAGGCATCACGCCAGTGCTGTGGGGCGACCCTAGCCAGGGTCTCTGACCTGTGGGAACCACAAAAGGGCTCTGTGTGGAGTGACTTGAGTTGAGGGGCTTTGACAGCATCGTCTGTCAATGCCATTCAGTGGAGGAAAGAAATTACTCTCATATAAAAGTTTTCAAAAATCAATGTGGCAAGGAACACTTCTACTCTGCAGTTTGTAATGGGCCCAGCTGACATTGACCGCACTGGTCTCCTTTCCTCCAGCGATCTCCTTAACCTTTTCCTGCGTACTCTGGGCTCTGGATCTGGCCCTGATCCCACTTATCTCTCTTTCTCTCTCAATAGACTTTATTTTTCAAGTTCACAGCAAAGTCGGTCGAAAGTCTAGAGTTCCTTGTCCCCGCCCTGCCCAGCCACCCCCACCATCAGCCTCTTACACCAGAGTGGTACATCTTTGACAATGAATGAACCAGCACTCACACCTCAGTATTGGCCAAAGTCCCTAGGTTACAGTAGGGTTCTGTCTCAGGGTTATCCATTCTGTGGGTTTTGACAAACGTGTAGTGACATGTATCTACCATTACGGTGTGATGTCACATAGAATACTGTTCCTGCCCTAAAATTCCACAGTGTGCTGCCTATTCATCCCTCCCTCCCCCCAACCTTGGCACCTACCTGTCTTTTTACTCTCTCCAGTTTTACCTTTTCCAGAATGTCATGTAGTTGGAATCATGGTGTGCAGCCTTTTCAGATCAGCTTCTTTCTTTTTTTTCTTAATTAACATATAATGTGTTATTTGTTTCAGGGATATTGGTCTGTGATTCATCAGTCTTATACAACTCACGGTACTCACCATAAGCACATACCCTCCCCAATGTCCTTCACCCAACCACCCCATCCCTCCTACCCCCTCCACTTTAGCAACCCTCAGTTTGTTTCCTGACATTATGAGTCTCTTATGGTTTGTCTTCCTCTGTGGTTTCATCTTGTTTCATTTTTCCCTTCCTTCCCATAAGACTCTCAGCCTTGCCTCTCAAATTCCACATATCAGTGAGATCATATGATAATTGTCTTATTCTGATTGATTCATTTCGCTTAGCATAACACCCTCTAGTTCCATCCATGTCATTGCAAATGGCAAGATTTCATTTTTTTATAAGATTTCATTTTTTTGATGGCTGCATAATACTCTAGGAATGCATCCACTTCTTCCAGATTGTCTAATTTGTTGGCATATAGTTGCTCATAATATGTTCTTAGAATTGTTTGTATTTCTTTGGTGTTGGTTGTGATCTCTCCTCTTTCATTCATGATTTTATTCCTTTAGGTCCTTTCTCTTTTTTTCTGGGTAAGTATGGCCAGGAGCTTATCAGTCTTATTAAATCTTTCAAAGACCAGCTCCTACTTTCGTTGATCTGTTCTACTGTTCTTTTGTTTTCTATTTTATTGATTTCTGCTCTGATTTTTATTATTTCTCTTCTCCTGCTGGGTTTAGGCTTTCTTTGCTGTTCTTTCTCCAGCTCCTTTAGGTGTCGGGTTAGGTTGTGTATTTGAGATCTTTCTTATTTCTTGAGAAAGGCTTGTATTGCTGTATACTTTCCTCTCAGGACTGCCTTTGTTGTGTTCCAAAGATTTTGAACAGTTGTGTTTTCATTTTCATTTGTTTCCATGAATTTTTGTAATTCTGTAATTTCCTGGTTGACCCATTTATTCTTTAGTAGGATACTTTTTATCCCCCATGTATCTGAGTTCTTTCCAACTTTCCTCTTGTGATTGAGTTCTAGTTTCAAAGCATTGTGGTTTGAAAATATGCAGGGAATGATCTCAGTCTTTTGGTACCAGTTGAGACCTGATTTGTGACCCAGGATGTGATCTATGTTGGAGAATGTTCCACATGCACTAGAGAAGAATGTAATACACATTCTTCTCACATGCTCTGGGATGGAATGTTCTAAATATATCTGTGAAATCCATCTGGTCCAGTGTGTCATTTAAAGCCCTTATTTCCTTGGTGATCGTTTGCTTAGATGATCTGTCCATTTCAGGAAGGGGGGTGTTAAAGTCCCCTACTATTATCATATTGTTGATGCATTTCTTTGATTTTGTTATTAATTGGCTTATATAATTGGCTGCTCCCATGTTAGGGGCATAAATATTTACAATTGTTAGGTCTTCTTGCTAGATAGACTCTTTAAATATGATATAGTGTCCTTCCTCATCTCTTATTATAGTCTTTGGCTTAAAATCTAATTTATCTGATATAACACTTGGCACCCCAGGTTTCTTTTGATGTCCATTAACATGATAAATGGTTTTCCACCCCCTCACTTTAAATCTGGAGGTGTCTTTGTGTCTAAAATGAGTTTCTTGCAGACAGCATATTGATTGTTCTTGGTTTTTTTTTTTAACCATTCTGATATCCTGTGTCTTTTGATTGGGGTATTTAGCCCATTTGTATTCAGGCTAACTATTGAAAGATATGAATTTAGTGCCACTGTATTGCCTGTAAGGTGACTGTTACTGTATATTGTCTCTGTTCCTTCTTGGTCTATGTTACTTTTAGGCTCTTTCTTTGCTTAGAGGACCTCTTCAATAATTCTTGTAGGGCTGTTTTGGTGACCACAAATTCTTTTAGTTTCTGTTTGACCTGGAAGTTTTTTTTAATCTCTCCTTCTATTTTCAATGACAGCCTAGCTGGATATAGTATTCTTGGCTGCGTATTTTTCTTGTTTAATGCTCTGAATATATTATGCCAGTCCTTTCTGCCCTGCCAGGTCTTTGTGGGTAGCTCTGCTGCCAACCTAATGTTTCTACCATTAGATAATATTTCTACCAAGAGGTTACAGACCTCTTGTCCTGAACTGCTTTCAGGATTTTTCTTGTCTCTGAGATTTGTAAGTTTTACTATTAGATGTCAGGGTGTTGATCTATTTTTATTGATTTTGAGGGAGGTTCTCTGTGCCTTCTATATTTTGATGCTTGTTTCCTTCCCCAAATTAGGGAAGTTCTCCACTATAATTTGCTCCAATATATCTTCTGCCTCTCTCTCTCTCTTTCTTCTTCTTCTGGGATCCCAATTATTCTATTATTCTAATATTGTTTTGCTTTATGGTATCACTTATATCTCGAATTCTCCCATTGTGATCCAATAGTTGTTTATCTCTCTTTCTCCCAGCTTCTTTATTCTCCATCATTTGGTCTTCTGCATCACTAATTCTCTCTTCTGCCTCATTTATCCTAGCAGTTAGAGCCTCCATTTTGGATTGCATCTCATTAATAGCCTTTTTGATTTAGACTTGCTTAGATTTTATTTCTCCAAAAAGGGATTCTCTAGTATCTTCTGTGCTTTTTTTCAAGCCCAGCTAGTGTCTTTATAATCATCATTCTGAACTCTAGTTCCAACATCTTACTAATGTCCATATTGATTAGGTCCCCAGCATTTGGCATGGCCTCTTGTTCTTTTTTTCTGAAGTGAGTTTTTCCATTTTGTCATTTTGTCTGGAGAATAGATGAACAAAAGAACAAAATGCTACAAGGATAACAACGACCCCAGAAAAATCTACAGTATACACTAAACAAATCAGAAGAGACTTGAAATGGGTGGATTGGGGGGGGGGAGAGAAAAAAAAGAAGAATATGATCAGGCTGGCGACTAGAACAGAGCCACACACTAGATTTTGGGTGTATCTTGGTCTGTTAGAAGAAACTGCCTCCCAAAATTTTAAAGAAAGAAAAACTTATACATAGACAAAAATAAGAGTAAAAACAATGAAGGGATGGAATATGACTGTAAAAATGAAAATTAAAAAAGGAATTGATAAAAGTTGATTGAAAAAGGAAAGAGGAAAAAATTTAGAAAAGAAGAAAAAAAATAGAGAAAATTTAAAAAGTTAACTTTTAATCATGGGGAAAAAATCCATGAGTTCCATGTGCTGTATTCCCCCAGCACTGGAGTTTTGTAGTTCTCATTGGTTGGTAAACTTGGGTCTTGGCTGGATGTTCTTGCTGATCTTCTGGGGGAGGGACCTGTTGCAGTGATTCTCAAATGTCTTTGCCCCAGGAGGAATTGCACTGCCTTTGCCAGGGGGCCAGGCCAAGGAGTCTGCTTGGATTTGCTCTCGGTAGCATTTGTTCCCTGAAGGCTTTCCATGAGAATGAAAATAGCAGCCTCCAATCTCTGGCCTGAGATCTTGGGGCCCCACTCCTCAGAGAAGAGCAGTCAATCCTTCCCATCTCCCAGGTATCCAGCTGCACTCTGAGCTCACCCAGCCTGTGACTGAACGTTTCTATCTCTGGCACATGACCCTGTTTGGAGTCTCCAAACCCAGCAGGTTCCTGCAGTGCACTCCTGCACCACTCCTCCTGGTGGAGGAACAGGGGAGTCTCCCCAGATCTGCCACTTGCGGGATCCCTGCTTGAAAAGTAGTGTCCTGACTGAGCCTCAGATCATGGTTTGTGGCAACCTTGAACTGAGAGCCCACTGCTCGGCTCTGTCCCTGTAGCTGGCTTCCCCACTCCCATACCTGGGAGCTCTGCCATACTCAGACACCCCTGGTCTTTCTGTGACCCTGAGGTTCCTGAGACCGCACTGTCCCTGTGAGGTCTCCACCCCATGCTTAGCCTCTGGAGTGAGGTCCTTCAGTGGAGCAGACTTCTAAAAATTATGATTTTGAGCTCCACTGCTCTCTCACTTTCCTGTAGCTGACTGATGGAGGCTCCTTCCCCCTATGGTCTATCTTCCTGTATAACACCTCAGTTCCACTTCTCTCTATTGCTTACCTTCCAGAAAGTGGTAACTTTTCTGTTCATAGAATTGCTGCTAGTCTTTTCTTCTACTTCCCGTTGAGTTTGCAGGCATTCAAAAGGGTTTGATAACTATCTAGTTGAATTTCTGCGACCCGATGAAATTTAGGTCTTCTGCTCCTCCGCCATCTTGGAGCCCCCAGATTGGCTTCTTTCATTTAGTGATATTCGTGGAAGGTTCCTCCATGTCTTTTCATGGCCTGATAGCCCATTTCTTCCTAGTGCTAAATAGTATCCCAGCCTCTTTTATAGACCCTTCAGAGCAGCCTCAGGATGCCTGGAGGTACAGAGACAGAAGTAAAGGAGATAGGGATATCTAGAGGGTCAGTGTCTTTTGGACCCCCAATTTTTTTTTTAAAGATTTTATTTATTTACTTGACAGAGAGAAAGAGAGAGAGATCACAAGTAGGCAGAGAGGCAGACAGAGAGGGGGAAGCAGGCTCCCTGCTGAGCAGAGAGCCCAATGCGGGGCTCAATCCCAGGACCCCAAGACCATGACCTGAGCCAAAGACAGAGGCTTTAACCCACTGAGCCACCCAGGCACACCTGGACCCCGAATTTGATAGCCACTCCTGGAGAGAAGCTTCATCCCTTTAAAGCTCTGCCCATTATGAAATTTTTGAATTCTTCAATTCCTCTTTAAATAGATAGATGAATTCCTTGTTAATTGTCCTGCCTTTGCAGCACTGGCACAGTTCTCCCTGATTTCAGGCTCTGAATGCCCACGAATGGAATTACTGGTACTCATTCCCACTCTTGCCTCCCCCTGCAGACTCCTCCTTCACCCTGCTTTCTGTGTTGGCTGCTAAGGTCCTCCTGTTGCAGCTGTGGCTGTCGGGTACCACACTGCCACTCTGTGGCCTCCATTTCAGGAGATGAGCTGGCCTGGATGCAGGCTGGTTTTGCTGTCCCACTGTTGGTGTGATCTGTCTAATTAGACTGATGTGGAGCTGGTGTTGCTTGTGGCCAAAGACAGCACTCTCACTGGAGTCAGAAAGGGCCCTCTTTCCTCTGGTGTGAAGGTGTTTGATCAGGTTCCCAGAATAAGTTGGTCCAGCCCTCTGGGGTGCCAGTGGGATAGGATAGGGGACTGTGGAAACTCCTGTTGTGGAGATCCTGTTTCTCGTGGCAGGATCACACGCTGGTGTTAGTGTACTAATCTTGTTATAGGACATTTTTTCCCAGTGTGCAGTCTGTGGATATTTACTCAGTGACTAGATTTGGAGAACAGCAAAATAAAAACTCTCAAAGTATACAATTAGTGTCTTGAGTTGTTGATTTTAACCATCCTTCCCAGTGTGCAGTGGTATCTCTTTGTGGTTTTGATCTGTATTTTCCTGATGCTGAGTGACGTGGAGCATTTTTCGTGTGTCTGTTGGCCATTTGTGTATCTTGTTTGGAGAAGGGTCTATTCATGTCTTCTGCCCATTTCTTGACTGGATTTTTTGGTTTTTGGGTGTTGAATTTGGTAAGTTCTTTGTAGATTTTGGATACTGGCCCTTTATCTGATAAGACATTTGCAAATATCTTCTCCCACACCGTAAGTTGCCTTTTAGTTTTGTTGACTATTTCCTTTGCTGTGTAGGAATTTAAGAAACAAAACAGATGAACATAGGGGAAGAGTGGGAAAAATAAAATAAGATGAAAACAGAAAGGGAGGCAAACCATAAGAGACTCTTAACTATAGGAAACAGAGTTGCTGGAGGGGAGGTGAGTGGGGGGATCAGGCAACTGGGTGATGGGCATTAAGGAGGTCACATGATGTAATGAGCACTGGGTATTATGTAACACTGATGAGTCACTAAACTCTACCTGAACCTAATAATATAGTATATGTTAATTAAATTGAATTTAAATAAAAAATTTAAAGTATGGTGTCTTAAGACACTATGAGTGTCTTATTAATAAGTTCTATTTATGGGTTATTAGACTAAGCCATTACCTTAAACTCTTGTCTCTCCCAAAATAATCTCGGCCTTATTTTAAAAGCCTGTTAATTAGGGAATCCTCCTATCTCTTATGCTTTGGGACAGCCCTCATGGCTCCTTGATTGGCTAACCAAGAAACTAATTTTACATCTAATAATTCTAATTTCTGATTATAGATACAGAACAATACTATGATTCTCTTGGACTGTTGCAAAAGGAGCAGTTCAAATATAGAAATAATGGGCTTTCTGCAAACATGCAAAGAATTACAACACTTGGAAAAATAAAGCATCGTTGTGATGCTTGATTTTAATATCTTCAGTTATAGTTTGTAAATTCATATACTGCTCATGGAATTGTTATTCAGAATTCTTTCTTCTTTACTTTTCTGTTCCCTGCCTATACTGGTTCCCTGCCTATATGCCCTTTTCTATTTTGATTTTCCTGTAAAGCTCTCTTTTTCTATAAACAGTTTCTGGGAACATCACTACTGGCTAGACCAGCAGGCTGGCTTTCATCCCTTCTCTGCCATGATATGCTCTGTCTACTGAAGTATTGACTTAAAGTCTGCAGGCTTAGTAATAATGTCTATTGTGTCTATTTACAGAAAAGGAATTTGCTGGGGCTTCATTTCCTTTTGGGAAGGAAGGAGGTGGTTATGGACATTTGTATATCACTCTCAGCATGATCATTATGAAGCATGACAAATATAAAACAAAAAGATAAAATCTCGGACGTCTGGGGCTCAAAACCCAAGATTAAAAACCCAAATACCATAGCAAATAGCTAAGCTGAGATGGGAAGGAGATGGTAAAATTGATAACCTGGAAGAACACATGGAAAAAGTGACTCAAGAGAATGATCGTGTTTTATTTCAGGTTCTTGTAAGGATGTATCATGACCTTTAAAGAGACAGGAAACACTAAGCCAGGCACCATGAAGCTTGGGTCAAACATGGTACTGCCTTTGAATCAGTGAGGATGACTAGAGTAAAAGATGGAAAAAGCAAAAGAAAAAAGCTAACATACAGCCATGAAACAGGATGTACTGCCTGACCATCAGGAGAACCGACAGGCCCTTTGGTTTTGCCAGTAGAGGTGATAGAATTCTCATAGTGTGCTGACACCTGGTTATTATTATTTTTAACATTTTATTTATTCATGAGAGACATAGAGAGAGAGAGAGGCAGAGGCAGAGGCAGGCTTGATCGGGACTAGATCCCAGGACCCTGGGATCATAACCTGCACTGAAGGCAGACGCTTAACCGACTGAGCCACCCAGGCGGCTGACACCTGGTTATTTTTACAGCAAGTCACAGAGGTTAGGGCATTTTCTGACTCCAAATGGCCAAAGAGGCTGACCTCATCAGCAGCGTGCTTTTCCAAAATTAATGAAATACGAGGTACAGTCAGTCTTCTCTGTGGCTCCTGCTGCAGTGGTTTGGTTCACAACACGAACACCACTAGCTTGTCACGTCAGCCACGGCACTTACGAGGGCGAGTCAGTTTATACAGAGGGTGCTTAGGGTGGGTTTCCCCGCTTCGTATATATGATTATTGAAGTTGTGTTTGTGTTTGGGACCTTGGTCAAAGGCTGTTTCCTCTGTGAAGCTTTTCCTGTTTGTCTTGTCAGAGAGGACTTTTTTTAAACCTCTTTCCTTTTTTTTAAAATTTTATTTATTTGACAGAGAGAGAGATCACAAGCAGGCAGAGAGGCAGGCAGAGAGAGAGGGTGAAGCAGGCTCCCTGATGAGCCAAGAGCCCAATGCGGGGCTTGATCCCAAGACCCTGAGATTGTGACCTGAGCCAAAGGCAGAGGCTTTAACCCACTGAGCCACCCAGACGCCCCCTGGCAGAAAGGATTTAATTATCCTAAAAGTTCTGTTGCCCTGTTGTCTGTTTCTACGTAGAAGTTAAATTCCCTGTCGTGTATTTTCACTTATACACCTACTCTCCCTTTGGATTTTAGCTTATTTGAACTCAAAGACTATCTAATTCTTACTTGTGTCTTCAACACTCTACACAGTGTGCCACACTGGTGGGCCCTCAGACAGTATTTGCTGGAGAAGAAAGTTAGTTTTAAACAAAGTAAAGGATTAACACCCACATATAGCAGATCATGTTAAGTCAACACATAGACTGACTTTCTTTCTTCCTTCCTTCCTTCCTTCCTTCCTTCCTTCCTTCCTTCCTTCCTTCCTTCCTTCCTTCCTTCTTTTCTTTCTTTCTTTTCTTTCTTTCTTTCAGAATGGTGCAAGGAACTCAGAATACTTTATTCACGTTCACCAATTTTTAACAGTTTGTGTGTTCATTTTCTCATTCTCTGTGTCTATAGATATATACATTATAGGCATGGATGAATGCATACATACAAATATGTACACCCATCGCATTTTTCTGAACAATTTTAGAGGAAGTTGCATACATCATGTTCCTTTGCTCCTAAATCCTTCCCTGTGCATTTCGTAAATAACACATGGATTTTCAGTACCCTTTGTGGGTAAGGCACTGTGTGAGGGTTGTGTGCTCTGCTCAGCCTTGCAGGAAAGACTGGGCTGTACTGTAGGCCCTTCCCCGTGACAATCCCCTGTGCTAACGTCACCCCAGGGATTCCACTTTGAGATGAATCTAGCTTAGGACCTGCTGCTCGCTGGACCTGCAGCTTCCTTCTGGACCTGCAGCTCGCTTCCAAGTCTTCATGACTACTCTGTTGGTCATTTTCCTTTGTTCTTATTGTTAACAACTCTCGTTTATCTGATCCTGCTAGGTTCATCCAGTTCTGCTCTTTTCTTAACATCCCTGATTCCTCTCCTGACTGTCTTCCTGGGGTTCTGGACTCCCCATCTCCTAAGCTAGATTCTTCCCTTATCCTTTGTCTTCAATGCTGCCCATTAGGACAATTTCAGTTAAAACCAGGGGCTTATTTATAATGTTGTCAAGCTTATAAAAAGAACAAAAAACCTTTGTTCTACCTTCTCTCTTGCAGCATTTAAACAAATTAATAAAAAGGGCTATAGTCCTGCCCACCCAAACTCTTGTCCTCCTCATGCCATATGAATAAACTGTGCTTTTTGTCTGTAGTTCTTTCTCTTCTTGCATTAGGCCAACATACCGTACAGATTTCTTTTTAGCAAAATTTGCAGGGAATGTCGGGCAGCTTTAAATAGAGGCTACTTTGGAAACTGCAAATGCACGTTAACAGGCTGGGGCGGGGTGAGGCTGGACGGGTGCACCTCCCACAGGCAGAGGGCTGGCCCTGCGGGCAAGTCCAGGTGCGGGCTGGGTGGAGGGGCCGGAACAGGAGGAAGGACAGCTCCGTGCGAGTACTTCAGGCCGTAGTCCCAGGCTGTTGCAGGATGGCATGATCCTTTCGGCTCCTGCAGGGCAGTTAGTATGCATAAAGCTATGCTGAAAATGAAGGAATTGTTTATGCCACAAAAACTACAGCTTAAGCCACAGTATTTGGGGACTGGTAGCTAAAAGGATCTACCTGTCAGGCATTGTCTTTATTTCCCATGGAGACATGATTTGATTGTTTAGAGACCATCCACCTTCCACAGCCACAGGCTGTGCTCAAAATGTATTAGGTGCCAAAGTAATCCACTTAAGGGAAGCAGAGTTCCCAACTTCTTACTGTCCCAAGCCACAGCTGGCCAGGTGGCTGCTGGAGGCATATGGGAGTGGCCCTCGTGGCTTCTTGAGGCCTTTGAACTTGAGCAAGAGACAGAGGTGGTTCACTTCAGGTGTCGTGGATCTCGTTATACCAGCAAGAAGGAGCCAGAGGCCCGGAGGAGGAGGAGGACCCTAGACGCCCAGGGGACCAGCAGAGCTGACTGATCCCCCACCAGCCAGCCCTCTCTTGGAGCCCACAGTGTTTGGGCAGGACCCACATGGGCGTACCCTCAAAATGCCCAACAGATCTGTTTGTTAATTCAGTAAGCGAACACCAACTTTAACTTTATGCTTGATTTTATGTGAAGTACTCTAGTAAATCAATCACGTAGTTATTGCGAGTGTATCTTTTATACCTGCAGTCAGATTTCTTTTTCAGAAGATTTACAATCTGATTTGGTAATATGATAATCTAAGTTAAAAATTAAGTGAGTCTGGTTACTATTTCTGATTCTGATTTAAGCTAAAATGTGGCATGGAGTTCAACTCACTCTTTTTTTAAATTAAAAAAAAGGAGGCCGGAGTGTTCTGTGACTGGCCCAAAGTCAGTGGTGGTGTGGAGGCTGACAGGGCTGGAGTAGAGAACTTCTCACCCGGGGGCATCTTCCTCCTCCTTCACCAACCAAAGAACTGGTCACCATTTCAGAGTAAAGCCCCTTCATTTCCCGGAAGGGTGCTCTGTTTTTATTCCTTAATAACTCCCTATTTTGCTTTGTTTTGTTTTAAATAATTTTTATTTATTTATTTGACAGAGAGAGAGCGCGCGCGCACAAGCAGGCAGAGTAGCAGGCAGAGGGAGAGGGAGAAGCTGGCTCCGTGCTGAGCAGAGAGCCCGATATGCGGCTTGATCCCAGGACCCTGAGATCATGACCTGAGGTGAAGGCAGTCGCTTAACCGACTGAGCCACCCAGGTGCCCCAGTAACTCCCTGTTTTAATGGGTATTTCTTTGATTACTGACAAGGTTTATCATAATCATTTCAGGTTGACTGAAAATCTTTTTGAAAGTGGGTGTCTCTCTCTTGTTTGTCAGTGTAGTGATGTGAGCGGGAAGACGGGGCAGGGTTGGCCACGTGGGGTGATCATGACTGATGGTGGAAACGCTGACAGAACCGAGGAGCCTTGGTGATCACTGGGCCTGACTTTCACAGTGGGAAACGGAGACCCATAAAGACCAAATAGCTTGTCAAAAATCAGAGCTCTCTCTGGCACCTGAGACCCTTGACGCTGTGGGTCTTTTATCACAAGGACTGTGTTCCTTTTCTTTTTTTTTTTTTTAAAGATTTTATTTATTCGACAGAGAGAAACACAGAGAGAGAGAGAACACAAGTAGAGGGAATGGTAGCAGGAGAAGCAGGCTGCCTGCTGCGCAGAGAGCCCGATGCGGGGCTTGATCCCAGGGCTCCCGGATCATGACTCGAGCCGACGAAGGCAGACGCTTAACGACTGAGCCACCCAGGTGCCCCAAGGTCTGTGTTTCTAAATGGAAATCTCAACTGTATTAAACTCTAGAGGAGACAGAATACGTTTTAGGAGACCAAGTTGTCTGGTCTTTGGGCAAGGACATAATAATGTGAACGGTCCTTACCAGTCCCTGGATCATCAGTATGCTTCTTTTCCATAAACTGAGTGCTTCCGTCTATCTAAATGAGGCTTCCTACATATTAATAACCCTAGTTGTAATATTAATTCCGTGCCTCAGAGCCACATGGTGTTGAATTTCACTGCCTGATTTGTGGTTCATTACCTAATATACATTTTGTTCTGAGTGTTGCCCTTGGTTCCTTTTTGTCTGTTCCCTCCTTTTGTGCCCTGGCCACTACCCAGCTGTTCTTCCGTCTCCTCCTTTGTTCTTTTGTCAGTTTCTGGTGGCATAGGGTCCTGTCAAGCAGGTACTGTGTAAATAATTAACCAGCAGAGCGAACATACTTGAAATTTGCCAGGGAAGTAGCCAAAGAGCATGGTGCTTCTGCAGATCAGGGAGATGCTAGAGCTGGATGGTTTCTGGGGAAACTGACACTCTAAGCAAACAGAATATGACAGCTTTAATAGCTTATACGCCTTTTCCTTAGATTCGCACTTCCACCATTGTAGGTCCTGTAGCACGGAGTGTTATTCACGGTCTTGTTTGCCTGTGAACATGAACTCATTGGAAGTCTCATGTGTATATTACATTGAACACACCCCACTTCCGCATGCGCTCTCCTTGATAAATGGCACCGCCATTCATCTAGTTATGGAGCACAAATTCTTGGAGCGATCCTTGACTGATCTCTTTCTCACTCCACTTCAAACCCATTCTCAAGTCTTGCGGATTCTACTTTAGAAATATTGACCCAAATAGAGCCACTTCTTGCCACCTCTGCAGCTAGGGCTCCTGTCCGAGGCAGCACCATCTGAGTGGAGTTGCAGTGGTCTCCTAACTTGCTCCCTTCCCCAACCATGGATTCTCTGGCCCACAGCCAGATTGATCCTTTTATGATTGAATCAGATCATGTCATATTCCTACTCAAATCGTAAGGTGGAGTCCCACTTGGAATATAGTGGAAAACATACCATGGGAGAGGTCCTCATGACCAGGCCCTAAGCCTACTCCTACCAGCCCCCTACTCTTGACCTGCATTCCAGGCATACTGCCTTCTCTGCTATTTTTTGAATGCAAGAAACATGTCCTTGTCTTGGGCCTCTGTACTTGCTCCTTTCTCCATTGTGTGTGTTGCTCTCACGGGTTTCTCATTTCCTGCAGCTGAAATTGAACTCCTTGGTCACTGTCTTTGCTCTTGCCTTTTATTTTGCTTTATGGCACATATTGTATATGCATTTGTTTATCTGCCCCCTGCCCCCCCAAATAAATTGCAGGCTTCATGAGATAGGCTTTAGGTTTTGTTCACTGTTTTTCTTTTTTTTGTTGTTCAGAATACAAATATTTGTTAAATGAACAATTGAGATTCTCTGAGAACTATATCACAATTATTAAAATTCCTACTAAAGCCAAAAGCCTTGCTGCATATTAGGGCTGAAAGGGTGCTGGCGACATGAAAATGATAAAATACTAGGGAGTTTTTTTTTTTTTTCTTCTCATTGTCATTGGGTTTGTTCATGCTGCTGTCGTACCCCACTCCTACCACCATTTATTTTATAAGAGTTTCTCTCTGGATTTTATATGAAAGTCTCTTGGAAGGCCTAGCATGGGTCAAAAGGTGAGAACCCTGGGGTGTTTCCTTGTTGAGTTCTAGCATCCATTGGATCCAACCTGGACAGTGTGTGTGGATTCCGGGCAGCTTTGATGTCTGTGTGGCTCCTGCCTTCACAGACACCATAGAGTCTGGATCAGTCTCCCCGAGTCCTCTCAAGCTGACCAGATTTGAAACCCCTCAGGGTTTGTCAAATGGTTGCTGTAGACCGTTACTGTCATCATTTGGCTAGTTTGTTGTATCACAAGTCTTAATCAACTGCTAAGGAGAAGCATAAATTGTCAGTAATTCTTCCAGAATGACTAACTTTAATATTACTTAATATTTAATCTCTGAATGGCCTCTTTTAGCTTTTCTTTTTTTATGTTCAGCTTGTCAAGATTGAGGCATGCACGAATTAAAGGCATTTGAGTGAAACAAATAGCCACACCCATAGTGTATCCTGACCGTGTCCTGGAAATGTGATGCATCTTTGCTGACGTGAGCATCTTTGCTGCTTGGGATCGCCACGTGGCTTGGAACTTGGGCCACCAGGGGAGGGAGTGTAGGGAGCTGGATTCCAGATTAAGTGACGCCATTTGTTGGTACTTTAATTATGAAGTGTTAGGATATTTAGTTTACTTTGTCCCTGGGACCTTCTTTGGGCCCCAGCGTTGCATAAATTTGCGGCTATTTGTAAAGGCAGGTGTGATTTAGTTTTTTCCAGTTTAGGCTGAACCAGACATTTCCTTCCATCTTCAGCCTATTGGTATAATGGAGTCTCCACCTTCCGTGATCTGTGGTCCTAACTATACAATAACCTTTACTTTATTTTCTTCCATGTGTCCAGATTCATGGCCCCTGCAGGCTGTCTTTTTGGTCCATGCAGGATTTTGTCATGGTCTAACTCTGTGATCTTGGCCAAGTCACTCTGACATTTTGGCACTCAGTTTCTTCATCTATGAGACACTATTAGACAATCTGTAGGTGAATTCGTTTATCAACAAATATTTATCTTCTCAGATACTGGATGACTTTGTGTTGATTAATTCATTTATTAATTGATGTTCTCACTTGTTTTCACAGCATACAAAGCACCTGCATGTATATTACCCATTTGATTATCATCACAGTCCTGTGAGGCCGGTCACAGAGCTTCATGGTACAGATGGGAGAAAAGGCCCTTCGAACAACCCACATTTGGTGATTGTTGTGGAAGGGTCATCAGGAGGACCCGATCACTGTTAACCTGTGAGCTGGGCCTGAGCCCTCAGATGCTCCTCATTCTTCCCTTGTCCTTGGAATATGGCTTCCATGTGCCTTTTGTGCTCACAGAAGGTGCCCCAGGTGTAGGGCTCAGACTTTGCTTTTTGGTTCTTAGGAAGGACGGAACCGTGTAACTGTCCTTTTCTGGATTATTCCTTAAGTGTAGCATTAAATGGACAAAACCCTTCTGGATCGAGAAAAATAAGAAGACTTCCTTAAGGGCCTAAATACCTGTAAAGGTTCTTTGAAGGCATGTACTCTTTATCTGCATATTTTGAAAAAAAGCATTTGCTCTGTAGACCGAGATGCTCAGTTGAAAAGTGCTAACTTGTCTTTCATGCCTCACTTGAGGCCAAAGCTGAGGTTTGGGAGTGTGCAGGTGAGGTCGGGTATCCACTTTACCTAGAGATTTGTCCCTTAAGATCTAGGACTCAGAATCCTCCTTGTCATCACAGCCTTCTGTCAGTAAATGCCCCTTGCCTTCCCTCTTTTGCCACTTAAAAAAAATAAATTAACAAAAGGTCCTTAAATGCATGTCATAGCAAGTCCCACTAATAGTCCTATTATTAATACATTTGTGAAACTGACCCTCATACTTCTTCCCTCACCTCTGCCCCCACCATGAGGGCTAACATGTGTGGACTTCCGCATCTGGTTCTGGCAGGGAGTGGGGGGTGCCTTGGGTTTACTGAGTTTTGCTTTCAGGGCTTTTTCTATTCCTTTCCACAAATACCCAGTTGTTTTTTTGTTTTTTGTTTTTAACATGAATTGGATCAGGCTCTACATATTTGCAACTTAATTTATCCTTGATATCTTCCCTTATTTGTATGTCTAGTCTATTTTTTAGTGGGGTGTGTGTGTGTGTGTGTGTTTAAAGATTTTATTTATTTATTTGACAGAGAGAGATCACAAGCAGGCAGAGAGGCAGGCAGAGAGAGAAAGGGAAGCAGGCTTCCCGCTGAGCAGAGAGCCCGATGTGGGGCTCGATTCCAGGGCTCTGGGATCATGACCTGAGCCAAAGGCAGAGGCTTTAACCCACTGAGCCACCCGGGTGCCCCTTTAGTAGTGTGGTATATGCCATGGTACGTATAGGCCACCGTAACTCAATGATCCCCCCATCCATTGATAAACTTCTAGGCTGTCTAGCTTTTACAAAGCATGGTGAGCGATCCTTGGTGCTATATATATTTGTGCACATCTTACAATATTTTTGTATTACAGAGTCATAAAAGTGGGCTTGAGTTTTGGATTTTGTTGTATACTTCCATGCTGTTTGTCTAAAGGCCATCCCAGTCCATATTTCTTTTTTTTTTTTTAAAGATTTTATTTATTTATTTATTTGACAGAGAAAGAGAGAGAGAGAAAGAGATCACAAGTAGGCAGAGAGGCAGGCAGAGAGAGAGGAGGAAGCAATCTCCCCGCTGAGCAGAGAGCCTGATGCGGGACTTGATCCCAGGACCCTGAGATCACGACCTGAGCCAAAGGCAGAGGCTTAAACCACTGAGCCACCCAGGTGCCCCCCAGTCCATATTTCTGACCAGCCAGGAGAAGACGGTTTTTCCACTTAGCCCTGGGAACACAGACTATCCACCAGTTTTTCGGGGTCGTGCCAGTCTAATGGCTGTCAGACGCATTCTCATTATCAGTCGTGAATGATGATTGTTGACCATCTCTCTGCTCATCGGTCACTTCATTAGTGGGAGATTAGTTGTTTGGCATGGAGCTTTGCTTTCAACAAGATAATTGAAAGACTGTGTCCTAAGGACTAGTAGGGGGTTGGGAATTAGAGCTTACGAAAGTTCAGCCTCACTGGCCATTCATTCTTCCTACCTGTGTGGCATTTCCTCTAGAGCTGATGGTTCGAAAAGCGGTTTGAACCTTATGGTCTCTAGAACCACATCGTCAAGCAAGATGGTTGGATTTTAGCGACCTTCCAATTTAGGAGGGACTCGATTGGTCATTACTTTCTTCTGTCCCCCGTGCACTGCTGCTGGCTTCCTGCAGGAACTTCTGTTCCAGTCATATCATATGCACACATTAGGTTTCTGTTGTTCTTTTTATTTATTTATTTATTTATTTATTTATTTATTTATTTATTTTTATTTATTTATTTTTTTTTTTGGTTTCTGTTGTTCTTAATATAAAGTGTATGGCAAAACAGATTAAAGTGCTCACATGATTTCTTTGAAACTTAATTGTAAAATACTCAGGGAAAACTCTTTTTTGGAAAAAAGTTCACCTAAACCAAGTCAGTTCATTGAGTGGCTTATGTGTTTAAAAATACACCCTGAATTTTTTCCTCATTGACCTTGTGCATGCCAGTGATGATCATTGCCCCTCATCTTGTTTTCTAGCTATGGGTCTGTTTTGATAGTTCCAAACACAACACATCTCTCAAATTAAAGGCCTGACTAAAGCACACAGCCTGCAACACATGCTCTGGGAAAGTCTGCAAATGGGCTTCTCTTTCCATCGCTACCATTAGTGCATTTGTGTCTGTGTTCCATTACTGCTGTGTTTTTAATATACATTTTTCTCATTTTCCTTTCTTCCCACTCTTGCCCAAGATCAATCTTTCTGTTTTAAAGCTAGAAACTTCCCCCTTCCAAAAAAAAAAAAAAAGAAAAAAACCCTGTGGAGAACACAGAGTGCTTTCTTACTGAGATCTATTGAGATGTGGTTTAACAGAGGGTGAGAAGCTGGGGAGGCTCCAGGGACCAAAGTCAGAGTTGATAGTGTTTTGCTATTGTACCCCCACCCCCACCCTATTTAAGCTTTATACCGAACCTGAATAAAATGGATCTCTTGTTCTTTTTCATCCTTTTCTATTAAATCTCCTGAATGTCTTAAATTTGGTTTGTGTGTAGAGAATATAATTTGATTCTCTAAAGAATTAGGTATATAGGTATAATTCCTTTTCAGTTGTTGCTTTCCCGACCCCCAAGGGTCCCTCTTCTTATTGGATGTATTAGTGAAAACTTTACTCTTCAGATTTCCTTGGAAAGTGAGTGTTTGTTAAAATATGGGACATTTGAGTTGGTACTGGCAACCACCAGTTTTTTCTCTGTATTTGAGTCTAGTTTTTTTTTTTTAAAGATTTTATTTATTTATTTGACACAGAGAGCACAAGTAGGCAGAGAGGCAGGCAGAGAGAGAGGGGGAAGCAGGCTCCCCACTGAGCAGAGAGCTCGATGAAGGATTTGATCCCAGGACTGAGATCATGGCCTGAGCCAAAGGCAGAGGCCTAACCCACTGAGCCACCTAGGCGCCCCTACTTTTTTTTAATTACATTACTCATATAAACAAAATCATATGAGATTTATTTTTCTGTGACTTATTTTACTTAGTATGATAACGTTCTAGGTCCATCCATGTTGTCACCAATGGCAAGATTTCCTTCTTTCTCATGGCTACATAATCGTGTGTGTGTGTGTGTGTGTGTGTGTGTGTGTGTGTGTGTGTGTGAGACCTCTTTTCTATCCACGCATCTATCAATGGGTACTTGGTCACTTCCATGTCTTGGCTCTTGTAAATAATGCTACAATAAACATGGGGGGGCATATGTCTTTTCGAATTGGTGCTTTCATTTTCTTTGAGTAAATGTCCAGAAGTGGAATCACAGGATCATCTACTATTTCTATCTTTAATTTCTTTAGATTCCAGCAGAAGTAGGCAGTTAAGAGTCTAAAGAAGACATCAAGCATGTTCATTCTTTGGAAGGATTCCTCCAGATCTGGTTGTCGCCGGCAAGGAGGGAAAGCAGGCAACTGAATGGATGAGCTCTTCTTTCTGCTACCGCCATTTGTACTCCATGGTGTTTCCATTTTAAGTGTATTAATTATTCAAGAAATTGGTACATGTAACAGATTGCCTAACGCTGTGTGAAAATCTGGGGTCGTGCAGGAACTTGGTGCATTCAGGGGTTTACTCACTGCTCACATGCTTCGGTGGGATGGCAGCTGAGGGGGAGAAGTCACTTTGCCCCGCGTGTTTCACGGCAGGTGTCCAAGGTCCCTTCTGTAGGCCAGGAGCGCCTCGGGAGGCGGGAGGTCCTGTCACAGGCCAGGAGGGATGTGTTTGGTGTTGGGGCCGAGGGAGGCTGTCTGGGCAGGAGTCAGCAGGTGTGTGATGGTCCCAACTGGAAGGATGAGACCCTGGAGATGGATGGCTGTGGAGACTGTGGGGAGGGCCTGGGCTTGTAGAGATGAAGACATCTCTATGAGTCACCTCCGAGGCAGGAAGTCAGTGATGGCTCTGACATTTTTGGTTGGAGAGCTTAGATAAACAGCACACTGAATGAGGGAAGCTCACTCACACAGTTTGGTTTTAAAGAGTTGGGGAAGTATGTGGGATCTCTGGTGAGCAGCTGGAAATATGGGCTCATGTCTGTGGGAACAGTCTCGCACCCAGGCCAGCTTGGAAGAGGAGGCCCTAACCTCGAGTGAGTGTGCAACATGGGAGGGAGGTGCACACAGAACTGGGGGGAAACCTCACATGTCGGGGATCGTCTGCACCTGTGTAGAAAAAGAAGAAAACAACAACTGTGAGGATAGCTGGGCACACAGATTCCTAGAACCCCAAATAGGGATTGTTGCAACATGGTGGGCGGGGGTGGGGGAGTGCTTTCTAAGGCTGAATGGTGAGGAGGGGTTTGTGGGAACAGGCATGTGGATAGCTGGATTTGGTAGGTAAGGGTAAGATGCTCTTGATCGTAGAAGGGTGATTCCAGAAGATGGTAGCAGGAAGACATGAAGTGGGTTGAGGAATGGTGTTTAGAAATGAGGATTGTTTGAGACGTTCTGAGAGATGAATAAGGTAGAAAGTTATGGTACAAAATCGAACATGTTTAAGAGGAATGGAATAGTTGGTATTGTGTCCCCTTGTGTAAGTGTATATTCCTTCGTAAAATGTATTTTATAAACTAGGCATTCTTTGTATGTGTAATACATACACAATACATATATATACATCTATAACATGTAAATTACACATGTGATGTATACATATATCTATAGCCTATCTCTTGACTATTTTGATTAAAAAGAAAAACTTGTGAATGGACTGGAAAGCCTCAAACTTACTTTTATATGCTTTTTTTTTTTTACTTCAGTGTAGAGAAATCCCATGTAGTTATGTAGAATGGGAATTGATTCTACCCCCTAATTCCCCCAGCTCTAGAAAACAATCTGAGGTTATCTGAGATCCAGTTTTTCATACTAACTTGATTTGTTCTTATTAAGCAATAATGTTGCTTTAATATGAGGTGCTTCTTAGTGAAATGTGAACTTGTAGCATTTTTTAAGTTTAATTCTTCACTGAGTATAATCTACATACTGAAAAGTGCATGATTGTTTTTTCCTGAGCTATCAATCAGATATCAAGTTCACTCCTTTAAAATGTACACTTCAGTGGGTTTTTAGTACCTTCCCAAAGGAGCTAACCTCACTATCTAATAACAGAACATTTTTACCCCCTGCCCCAAAGTACCTCGATAGCCATCAGTAGTCACTCCCCATATCTGTCTTTTCCAGACCCCCTAGCAATCACTAACCAATTTTCTGTGTCTATGGATTTGCCTATTGTGGAAATTTCCTATAAATGGAATCACCCAATATGTGGTGTTTTGTGTCTGACTTCTTTTACTTGGCATGATGTCTTCAAGGATCATCTGTGTTGTAGCATAAATTGGACTTATGGTCAAATAATATTCCATCAGAGGGATATACCACATTGTATTTACCCATGCCTGTGATTGATTTTTAATGTCTTAATTTTTAAAGCTTTGGGCTTGCTCTCTGCATGAAGGACCACATAGGAGCCCGAACAGAAGTTGTGCTATCACTTAGTCCACAGCCCTTGGCACTTGATGTTCCTTTGCTGATTGACCCCTGAGGCCCTTGTGCATCTGCATGCTTAGGTGCTCACAGCCATGGAACACCTTGAAGTTTTCTGCAGTGGATCCTGGGCTAGGGTGTTTCTGGGGCCCCTGGGACGGAGTAGAAACCCCATGCAACGTGTCATCATTGGGGATCTTTAGATTTGCATAAATATGAAGTGAGTTCCACCCCCTCCCTGCCTTGCCACTGGCGTGAATAGTGACTAGTTTGGGAGCTTTGATGGTTCCTAGTAAAGTCTTGGGGCTGCATCCGATCACATGTATATGAGCTGATCAGGGAGGGACTCTCGGGGATGTGATGGAGCCTCCTGGCCAGGGACACCCCAGCTAAGAGCTGGGCTCCTGCCAACCAAGGTCACGTCCCTGGGAGTTCGCACAAGCAGTCTAGCCTGCTCATTTGCTTCCTGTCTGCTTTTTCCGTGGATGACATGACCGTATTTACATTTCTCAAAAGGGAGCACTCCCAGAAAAATCCATTTAAGTTTCATAACTAAGTGGGCTTCTAGGTATTTATGTGTTCTCAGGTGGGTAGATGTTCTTTCATAGAGCCTAACACCTTTGATTTTAAATTTTTTTCTCTAAATATACACATTTTCCTTCTTAGTAAATGCCAGGGACAGTTTGCTATCAAAGTCCTCCAGCTGTCATGCTATCTAAAGAAGCACACTCAAACACTGGATTTTCTTGGCCTCCATGGAGTTGGGAGTAGTCCGCTTTAGTGAGGCTCCTTATGTACGTCTTCAGTTCAGGAGAACTCTAAACCAGTCTGGAGAATGACTTCTAATTATTTTTTCCTTTTGTTTTTAATCTGTGAGTTGTTTCAAGGGCTGAGTTCCTAAGCTTTGGCCCCAACACCTTTCTGCGATTTCATGGGAAAGACATTTTGTAGTATGTTTATTCCTTGACTTGGGTGTGTGTATGTAGGGAGAGGAGGAAGGAGTGGTGTGGGCTTCCCCTGACAATCTCAGGTGTGTCCTGCAGCTCACATTGTTTCTAGCCTGTTCTTAAAGTGTTCTTTGAGTATATGACAGTCAAGTGCACACGCTTGATTCTTTAGTTTTGACCGCAGTGCTTAGTTGCGCACAGAATGCTCATGCGTTAGAAATGAGAATAAAATATAAACTATTAATTTTGGGAAGTACCATTTGGCCAGAATCTTATTTATTCTTCTCCTAGTTTGATCTTAAATTACAGGCTAACCTGATTTCATGAAAATTTTTGCCTTCCACTTAGGATCAGAATTAGTCATTTGGATTCAGAGCAATATTTTGACCATCTAGACCTCGTTGCTAATAACTGCTTTAACTTTAATTTAAAAACTCAGATGTTTACGTATTTTACTCTTTTTCCTCCCAGGGATATGTTTATGCTAAGAAATCTGATGGCTTTTCAACAGATCAAAGCCCTATAAAATTAGTCTTCAAAGCTTTTGAAGCTGTGGTATTTTGGGAAATAGTGTAAATAAAATCAATACCACTGTTTTTAAAATAAAGCTTTTCCTGGTATTGCTAGGGATTTGTATTTAATATTTCTAAGAGTTTCTTGATGGTAAAAACCTCACCATTAAACAGGATTTGAGAGCTATGTATTTTTTAGTCAAGATTACAAATGGATTTTGAAGAAAATACATGAAGGAAGCTTCTAGTTTATCTGAAGTCTAAAAGAAGAGGTAGGGGAGAGGAGGTTGAAGAAGTGTATACTCTGCTTTAGAGGGAAACTGAGGCAAATTTTAAACAAGTGGATACTTGGGGATCTTCATAATTGCCAAAAGGATTCTTGGCCATTGGGCAACCTCCAATTTAGATATGGAATACTATATATAAAAGATAAGGCAGCCTTAGTTTATTAATCCAATGTTAAGAAAACAGCTTTTAAAAAATAAGAAAATGGTAAGGAAAGCAAATAGAAATAAAATAGGTTCCTATTTTAATCTTCTTCTGATTATAAATTGTTCTCATTTTACAAAATGAGCATGAGAACAGGAATAAACTGAGCCTGGGGCTCAGTCAGTTAAGCGTCCCACTCCTGTTCTCAGCTCAGGTCTTGATCTCAGGGTTTTGAGTTCAAGCCCCGTGTTGGGCTCCACACTGAGCTTGGAGCCTACTTAAAAAAAAGACCAAACAAACCAGGAATAAAGAAGAAACAAGTCCTTTATATTCTTTTTTTTTAAAAAAAGATTTTGTTTATTTATTTGACAGAGGGAGAGAGATCACAAGTAGGCAGAGAGGCAGGCGGGTGGGGGGGGGGG
>CM053605.1:101750181-101790657 GCA_028646535.1 Procyon lotor
GACAAAATGTCTACTTATGGTGATAGTGAAAAGAAGTGATGATATGCGTAATGTTGATATATGCCAGCTCAGTTGGGTAGAGTTGGGTAGATTATTTGCTAAGACATGTTAAAGCAGGGGGCACCTGGGTGGCTCAGTGGGTTAAAGCCTCTGCCTTCGGCTCAGGTCATGATCCCAGGGTCCTGGGATTGAGCCCTACATTGGGCTCTCTGCTCAGCAGGGAGCCTGCTTCCCCCCTCTCTCTTTGCCTGCCTCTCTATCTACTTGTGATCTCTCCCTCTATCAAATAAATAAATAAAATCTTTAAAAAAAAAAAAGACATGTTAAAGCAGATTGAATTCATGGAATCATTCAAAAGACAAGTGCCAAACACATGTACCAGGCACCAGAGGGAGAGCAGAGAACAAGAAAAGCTCAACTCAACACAGCTTACATTCTAGAGGGGTGGACGGATGACATGTGGATAAATCATATTTATAAGAGTTATCACTGTTCTAAAGAAGAGGAAGCCTGGATAGCAAATGACCAAAGGGAAGAATGACTGTGGATAGCACAGTTAAAGAAGAACTCTTTGAAGATGGGACATTTGGGCAGAGACCCAAACAATAAGAAACCAGAGAAGTGAAGGAAGTTCCAGCTCTGGATAACTCCTAAGCAAAAAATATAGTAAGAGCTAAGGAGTTGAGGTGGGTATGAGCTGGACATGTGTAAGGGACAGAAGAAAAGTCCAGTGTGTCTGGAATAGAGCCTTGTTAGCCCCTGGTGGGGAGTTTGCTCTCTATTCAAAGCGTAGTGGGAAACTGATTCACCAGATCTGGTGTTACATTTAAAAATATGACTCTGCCTCCTGTGGGGAAGGTGGGAGAAGGATGGGTTAGGAAGTTCCTGCAGTCTCCAGGTGAGGAATTGTGATGGGATGATCTGGGGTAGTAGCCGCTGACAGGGGGAATAGTAGTTTGATTCGGGATCCATTCACCTTAGGATCGAGGGTAGAACTGATGGTATTTCCTGACAGACTGGATGTGGGATAGAAAGATAAATCAAAATATTTAGGAAGTAATTGCAAGGGAGAATGCTTGCATTATTTCTAATTCAGAACAGTCATTCCTGGAGGGATTCCCTGCCCTCCACAATATAAACACAATTCATTTACTCACTTTGAGCACATGTTAAATGCCAGAGATTCTAGGGAAATGAGATAGTCCTTGACTTCAAGGACCCAAAAGCAAGACTTGCAGAAAGCTGAAGTTATTCGCTGAGAGGAGGAGAGAATTAAAGCCAACAGAAGAGAAAGTTCTGGCAGAGAAAGTATCCAGGGGGAGGTACAAATAGGAAGCATGGTGGGTGCCATTAGCTTTTATGAACGAGTTCCCCTATTGTCTACGGTGTGAAGAATAAAGTTACGTTTTATCATCCTTGTCATTACTTCATCTTCGTCATTATTTGAATTATGTGGCTTCTTTTTTACATTCATAAACTTTCATCTTTATTCTCTGTACCCGTTGGCAATGATAAAGCTTAGAGATGCATGTCCTATGAAATATGCAAAAAGAAGGCATTTACATAAATAATATTTCAGAAAATTAAAGTTGAAAAATACTTTCCACATCATTAAAGTTCACAGTATTTAAAGTAAATCAGGTTACCCCCCTTAGATTTCAAACTATATTGTTTCAGCAGAAAGTGATAAAGTCTAATCAGGAATAAAAAGATCGAGTTTGTTTTTTATTCAGTGCCCGAATAGACAGTTTTGATATGCAGCTGCTCATATGCTGAGGCTCCTGCCTTGCTTCTACCTTAGGCCTGAACTGTGTAGGCCATGACTGCCCTAAAATAGGTTTTCATAGGGCATCATAGAATTTCAGTATATATGCTGTGGTCGAGGTGATGCTTCTGATCACTTGCTAGGCTCCCTTACCTCCTCTGTGTGCTCTTACTCAATGCCTGGAAGTCCCTGGATCCTGATTTGTCTGTCTTCTGAAAGCACAGATCTAGGTGGACTTAGCAATCTGTTGAGAGGTTAATGAGACTGGCGAGGAAGAGAAGCAATTAAGCGGGAAAGGTAAGCATGCGTGGGAAGGCACACTCACAAGTGTAGGAACTGGGGAAATGTGGGGAGGCAGGGTCCCAGCATGGGCCCTTCTGTGTGTGCTGTCTCCTATCTGTCGCTTCCCAAGTGAAGAAAGAAGTAGGAGCTACAGGTGTCACACTGAGAGAAAGAGAACTGAGCTCTTGCAGCTGCTCCAAGGGGTCCAAAAAGTCTCAAGTTCGAGCTATGACCAGACAGTAAGAGATGAGGCTGAACAAAGAGATGTTTGAATCTAAGCAATACTGGATATATTCTGGGTAATGAGTTTTAAATAAAGCATCTCTAGGTAATACATTTCAAACCATGCACTTGAAAAGCATTTGTACTTTTATTTGCATTATTCTTAAGAAATAGGGACTTCATCAAGATGAATAGCTTCTGCACAGCAAAGGAAACAGTCAGTAAAACTAAAAGGCAACCTATGGAAAGGGAGAAGATATTTACAAATGACATATCAGATAAAGGGCTAGTATTCAGGGTCCCTAAAGAACTTATCAGACTTAACACCCTCAAGACAAATAATCCAGTCAAGAAATAGGCAGAAGACATGAACAGACATTTCTCCAAAGAAGATGTACAGATGTCCAACAGATACATGAAAAAATGCTCCACATTACTTGGCATCAGGGAAATATAAATCAAAATCACAATAAGAAACCACCTCACGCCATTCAGAATGGCTAAATTAACAAAGCAGGAAACAACAGATTTTGATGAGGATGAGGAGAAAAGGTAACCCTCTTACACTATTGGTGGGAGTGTAAGCTGGTACAGCCACTCTGGCAAACACCATGGACACTCCTCAAGAAGTTAAAAATAGAGCTACCCTATGACCCAGCAATTGCACTACTGGGTATTTATCCCAGAGATACAGATGTGGTGAAATGAAGGGGAAGCTGCACCCCAGTATTCAGAGCAGCAGTGTCCACAATAGCCAAGGCATTGAAGGAGCTGAGATGTCCTTCGAGAGATGAATGGATAAAGAAGATGTGGTCCATATATACAATGGAATATTACTCAGCCATCAGAAGGGATGAATACCTACTATTTACATCAACATGGATGGAACTGGAGGGTATTATGCTGAATGAAGTAAGTCAATCAGAGAAAGACAATTATATGGTTTCTCTCATATGTGGAATATAAGAAATAGTGCAGAGGATCACAGAGGAAGGGAGGGAAAACTGAATGGGAAGTCGTAAGAGAAAGAGAAAAACCATGAAGACTCTTTTTTTTTTTTTAAGATTTTATTTATCTATTTGACAGAGAGAGATCACAAGCAGGCAGAGAGGCAGGCAGAGAGAGAGAGTGGGAGAAGCAGGCTTCCTGCGGAGCAGAAAGCCCGATACGGGGCTTGATCCAAGGATCCCGAGATCATGACCCAAGCCGAAGGTAGAGGCTTTAACCCACTGAGCCACCCAGGCGCCCCATGAAGACTCTTAAATAGAGGAAACAGACTGAGTGTTGCTGGAGGGGTGGTGGGTGGGGGGATAGGGTAAGTAGGTGATGGGCATTAAGGAGGGCACATGATGTGTTGAGCACTAGGTGTTAGATGCAACTGATGAATTACTGAACACTAAATCTGGAACTAATGATGTACTATATGTTGGCTCGTTGAATTTAAATTAAAAAAAAAAAGAAAAATGTGTCTTAAAATAAGTTCAAATAACCTCCCCTCTCATTCTGCCAACCAGCATTGGTGTTTGAGACTAATACGACAGCCTTCCATGTGTGTAAGGGCTGAAGGTTGAAACTGTATTATTTCCTCAACAAATGTGTACTTCTGATATTGGTCTCACTAATCCCTTGGGAGAGCTTCACTCGTGATTTATCTTTCCATTTCTGGATCCTCTGGATTGTGTCTCTCTGGGGTAAATGTTATGGTCTTTTTATTTCTGGTGCTTGCTCCTTTGTTGCTTGGCTATCTCTTTGCAAGTGCTTGGCTCTCTCTTTGCCAAGTGTTGTGTGTGTTTCACTTCGTTGTTGGTGTATCTGTCAACCCACCCTACAGCAGTTCAACCATTACTGTGATTATTCAAATGAAAGCAGAAACTGTTCTTTCTGTGGATGGGAAAACAGATGTCGTGACCAGGACACATTAGATCTAGGGAGTACGGATACTGAGATGGGGTTAGGAGTAGGAGAGCTTTCTTAGGGGCAATGCCTTTGAAAGATGCAGGTAGGGGAGGCATGCTGTGGGATTGAGCCAAGAGAGCCTTCTTACAGCAGTGCTGATCTGTTGCCTGTCATGGAAAAGAGGGAAGGTAGCAGAGCTCGGCTGGCAGAGCCTTGGGCTGCAATCCTGGCCCAGTGGGAACCTCTAGAACCGGGCTTGGCAAGTTCCAGCCTGCGGGCCCATCACCATCTTAATGGCTTGGACTAATTACAGAACTTTAAGCGCTACCTTGGTCTTAGTAACATCACATCTACTGATCTTCTGCAGTAGCTGTTTTTTTGTGGGGCTTTTTTCTTTTCATTTTATAAGTCCATTTATCTCTTTGCAAGGAGGTCCATTTCAGAGGGGGTCCCCAAATTCTGTAGTGGTGTAGTCCCTTGATTAGTGCTGTCTCCCTCTACCCCAACATTTTCAACCACAGGTATGTAGAACTGAGTTGGACTGTCAGTGGAGTAAAAGGTAATAAAAGAAAGCTCTGGAAATAATTCAGGACTCTGGTTGTGACCACCCTTGCTGCTAGTTCATCGGCAAAGGATTTGCAGTATGGAACATGACACAGAAACTTGGTTATGAGCCAGGATTGTGTGTATCTCAGTAATGTATCTCAGACATTACTGAGAGCTTGGGATAATTCTGGCAGGCCTTCGTAATACTCAGTCCATTTAAGTAGTGTCTTTGGTAGATTGAACTCTTGTCCAAGAGTAGTATGTAATTCTTTTATTATTTGGGCCTCAAATCCCCTCATCTTTATAGAAATTTTGGGCATAAGGATACCTACTAAACAGTGTTTTTTATTGTGTTAACTTTATAATTTCATAGTCCATTGTGAAAATCCTTTCATTCAAGGGGGGACTAATCGCTTAAATGATCAGAAATCCATAGGTGAAAGAACAGCATCAGAAAATGGCAAGCCTTGGGGCGCCTGGGTGGCTCAGTGGGTTAAAGCCTCTGCCTTCGGCTCAGGTCATGATCTCAGGGTCCTGGGATTGAGCCCCACATCAGGGTCTCTGCTCAGTGGGGAGCCCGCTTCCCCCCCCACCCCTTTCTGCCTGCCTCTCTGTCTACTTCTGGTCGGTCTCTCTCTGTCCGAGAGAGAGAGAGAGAGAGAGAGAGAGAAAGAAAGAAAGAAAGAAGGAAGGGAGGAAGGGAGGAAGGGAGGAAGGGAGGAAGGAAGGAAGGAAGGAAGGAAGGAAGGAAGGAAGGAAGGAAGGAAGGAAGGAAGGAAAGAAAGAAAGAAAGAAAGAAAGAAAGAAAGAAAGAAAGAAAGAAAGAAAGAAAGAAAGAAAGAAAGAAAGAAAAAAGAAAGAAAAAAGAAAGAAAAATGGCAAGCCTCTGGTCTCTCAGCCAGTCAGTTGACAGGCTTTGTTCATTAATTCCTTTGAACTGCTTCTAAAATCAGTTGCTGTCCTTCTGGTGCCCACGGCTCTCTAACTTACAGCTAGAGACCCTTCCTTTGCGTGAGCATCTTCCCTGATGTGTAGCTCTGTCACAGCATTTCTTACTCTACACCTGTGTGATTTTGTACATGTTTTCACCCCTCAGTCATCTAGCCTCTCATACCTTGTCCATCAAATAGTCTTTCTATTCCCTACTCTTTGCTCTGGTCTTCAGAGGCAGTGTTGTGTAAGGACGCAAAGCTAGGAGCTTTTGTTGTTCTTGTGTACCTGTCTGGGTGTGGAGAAGGGTAGAACACAGTCCTCAGAGGACATCCTAGAAGGCTGCATGAAACTGGTTCACATCATATGGCTTTGTCTTACTTTGTGGATGTCCTTCCTCATCTTTACCCTTTAGAGCCCTTCACCTAGAGCTCAGTTGCTGGCTTTACTGTGAGAGATCTCCTAAAATTCTCCACCCAGTACCACCCCTTTGCTACTCCAGCTGGAAGCACTAGTCTTTCTCTTAGACCCTCACATACTCATAGTGTTCACTGTCCCTTCTTCCCCCTCCACAGATGCTGAGGATAGTAAGATCAACAAAGCACAGTTCATACTTTTCCAACTGGAGACCTTTTTAATCAGAAAGACAAATAAACAGTAATTATGACATAGAAAATGAACACACTGGACAGTTGTATATGGTGATGTAGGTTGTGTAAGACTGAGAAAAGTGCCCCGTGGAAGAACTCTCTGCCTGACCATCTCTAAGGGTCCTGTAAGTAGGGGATGGGCATCTAACCCTACCTGGGGAAGTATGATGAGCGAAGACTTCTCAGAAGAGAGATAACCTGAGCTATGGCTTAAGGATGAATTGTTGGCAGGCGGAGAACACCCTAAAAGGAAGAAAATCCAGGTGAAAGAAAATCTTGCACATTCCGTGCTATATTATTCTGCACTGATTTGTTTCCTCACCAGATTATAAGCTCTCTGAATGCAGGGAGAAAGTTTTGACTTTGGTGTTGTGCACATAGAATATTCCGAACCTTGGATATATGAATGACTTCCTGTCTGCCTCAATCTTTTTGCTTGCCTGCTTGACTTACTGATTTCTTCTACATGTTCCTGCTTTTGGGGCACTTGAGAGACTTGGCTTTCGTAGATTAAACATCCCATCCCATAATTACTATTGCCACAACCATACTGCCTGTGAGTTTGGCATTTGGGGGAGGTTTTTTTTTTTTTTTTTTTTTTTATTGTATAGACTCTGGGAATACGCTTTTAGTTAAAGAAAAAAAAAAAACACACCCAAAACCTGGTAAGGATAAAAGACAGTCAACAAATATTTGCCTATTTTAGGAAACTCCCTGAAGCCCCTTCCCTAAATTATTTATGATGTAGGTCCTATAAATGACTCGTATAGTAAGGAACAAAATTCAACTTATAGTTACTGAGCTAGTTGGTAAATTACCCCATTCTCGTTATTTCCAAAGTGGACATGCTCCCCATGATTGTTTTGAGAATTAGATGGATTAATATACATGGAGTGCTTAGACCAGGCTCAATGAAAGATTGTTGTGCTTCTTACCATAACTATTTATGACCTCTCAGTGACATGGCGAAGGCAGCTAACTGTTTGGCAATGCCAGTCGGTGGAGGATGCTGGATAGTGAACGGACTCCATCTGCATCTCTTTGGCATTGCTCCTCCTTTTCAAAGATTTTTCCACATTTGGAACTTTCTCACTTCTATGTCTGAGAAGAAACGTGATACACAAAATGTCACATCAACAAGAAAGTGAGGAAAAGCCATCACACTGGAAAAGAATGTGTTGTATCAGTGGAATTGGGAATAAAGTTGGCCTCCTAGTTGACTCTTTCTAGTCTGATTGTGTGTAATTTTGGAGGTGACATTAAGATTGTTGATAGAAATAAAAGGTGTTAGGTTCACAGGCCCAGTGGTAAAAAGCAAACATGGCAGGTGGATTTACATGTGCAATGAGATGATAGTTGGAGCAAATGAATGTGCCTTTCTCTTGTACCTGACCTTTGATTTCCATGCATGTGGAGCCTCCATCTCTCTGGGAAAGTTTAGAAGATCTGCCGAGAGAACTATCAAGGTGTCTTCACCTTATACCTCTCAAAAATGGCAGTGATAGGCAAGCTAGCCTTTTGTTTATGAGGCGATTTTGTACATTACAACAGACTTAGAGGGCTTGACTCTCAGCATTTTCTGCATTGGAGAAGAGCTACCTCAGTGGGTTTAGGAAGGGTTGTTTGGGATCCAGAAAGAGAATGATGTCAGGGACGCACACGAAGGAACTTGTCCTTTTGCTCTTTAGGAGGTGGAAGGGGGTGAGGTGGGGAGAAAAGAAATCAATCTGAATAGAAACAGCTTGATTTTTTTCTCCCTGGGGGCAATTTCCCCAATCAAAGGGAAGACATGTGATATACCTGAGGATAAAACTGAGGAGTAAGACGAAGTTCATTTTCCTGAATTGCCCACTGATACTTTTCATGTGGTTTGGGAGCAGATTTAAAACTACTGGACCTTCTAGGGGCTGATCCTGGTGGGGCTTCTGATAGGGGTCTGATGACCATAAGCAAGAGAGGGATTGGTCGCTAATGACACTGGACAGGTGTGTTGGCTGTGAGACAATATGTAGTGAATCTAAACACCCCTGACCAAGGTGTTGTGTGTCCTCCAAATGCTGAGGACAGGCAAAATACCTTCAGAGAAAACGGCACCTCTCTTAGGAGTCACTGTTCAAAGACTGCGTTCATGCATACTGAATCACCGGTTTTTAAGGTTGGTGTCCTCAACTTGCACCCAGTTTCCTGGCCCCAGGAGTAATGAGTATCTCTCCTAGCAACGCAGGGAGTTGCTACAGAGATGCCACGAGACTTGTGTTTTAAGCCAGTCCATATAGAAAAATCCTCTGACTTGAGCATTATAAAACCTAGCATTTCTTTTTGGTTGTTTTAGCTTTTATGTCTATATCACAGATATTTCCTTAAAAACACATTTGCCTTCCCTTATATTAAAATCCATCACTTTTGAATTAGTAAGTGATCTAAGGTGTAAAAATGGGTTTCGAGGAACAGAAGGCTGATTGGTGTTGCTCTACTTATTGGAAACAAAGCCTCAGATTACTGTGGCTCCACTTTCATTCACGGTACTGGAGCCAATGAGGTTGTAAATAAATTATCACTGGCACGTGCCTTTGCTCACACACCATTATTCCTGGGACACTGTTGTCCCACACAACCCAATTAGACTTCCATACTCGATTTTGTAAGCCTAGTTCAAATGCCTCCTCCATGAAGTTGCCCTGTTCTTTGGCCCTAGATGAGACTGGCAGTCATCTCTGTCCTCTGGGTTCTCCTATTTCTTGGTCTCATTTGTTTCTGTTGCTTCTGCTAAAGCTCAAGTCCGTGGCTTAAACTGCGCACCTTTCCCTCCCTCTACCTGGCAAAACACCTTAGATCTAGGAAGGGCCCAATCCATGCTTAAATACGTTCAGCACCCAACAATATTTCAAATCCTCAATAGTCCAGGGCCAGTTATTTCCCCTCTCACTTTCTCTATCCCCAAAAAAGAGACAAGAGAAGCCAATAAGTATTGGCAGCAAAGAGTGTCCCTCTCTCTTTGTGTTTCTTTTTAATCTTTGGGGAGAAATGGATCCCAGATGCTATATTTGGAGAGATGGGGTTTGTGCCAAGTGGGGTCTGGAAAAGACCTCCAAAATGTGTCTGCCCGGGCTGGGATAATCACATCGTGCATTTGCACTACATTTTCATTGTGTTCGTTTGATTAGGAGAAATAACCAGCTCAAGTGCTTCCCCAGCTGCCAGACTGCTTTGTGTCTTTGTTCTGAAGGATTATGAATTCATCTTCGTAAATATAGAGTAGACGCCAGAGTTGAACTTGAAGCCTTTTTGGGAAGTGGAGGGGACACACACACATGCGCGCCTCTTGTTACAAAGCTCTACGATGATTGTCCTATTTTCCTGGAAAATTTTCTAGAGGCAGAGAGAACCATCTTTTACCTACATTTAAAGTACATACAGAATTAGGAGAAAATACATAGGCAACTTAACTCCAATAACAAAAGTCCAAAGAACCGATTTACTAGGAATACAGGAGATATTTAATATTTCCTTAAGGTGGAGTTGGGATGTAATCGGGTTGCTAGCTGTGAAATAACTTAGTTTTTATGAAGGGTCAGCAAACTGTGGCCTGTGGGCCAAATCTGGCCCATGAGTGAAGAATGCTTGTTATATTTTTACGATTTTTGTGTTTAAAAAAGAGAGGCCGTATGTAGCTCAAAGCCTAAAGTATTTACTGTCTGACCCTTTACAGAAAGTTTGCCAATCCTTGATTTAGACCATTGATTTCTGTTCTGAGGATGAAGAACCAGGGCTCAGATGGTGTCCTGACTTGCCGAAGCTCCTAGAGGCGGCCTGTGCCAATGGAAGGAGTGTTGGATTCAAGTTTCTGCAGATCTGGCTTCTAATCCTATCTTGGGTTTGACCTAATGTACTTCTGTGATTGTTCATAAAGTCTCCCTTTTTGTTCTGTCATTCTAGAGTTCACAGAGTGATGTCTGCAATTCAGTTGTAATACTGAGTACCCAGAGTTAGCTCAGACCTCACAGGTTAGGGGAACGATTTTCTAGAAAACCTCCTTTACTTCAGATAGCAGCTGCGAGCTCTGGGATGCCTTGACCACCGGTACTTCTGACCAAATAGTTACAAATTCAAGGAAACCTCTTCAGTTTCTAATAATAAGCTAGAAAAACTGAGAACTCAGAAAAATTATTATACTCAGAATTGCAGATTTTATCCTAAAGAATAGAAATCAGGACCAGCCAAATGGAGAGAGACACACAGGCAGAGGTCTGGGAGAACCCCACAAACAAAGTTTCCATGTCCTTAGGGCATGTCGTCTGAGCTTTGGTGTCCATAGTTTTTATTGGGGTTTCATTACATGGGCATTATTTTTTTTTAAAGATTGTATTTATTTGACAGAAAGAGATCACAAGCAGGCAGAGAGGCAGGCAGAGGGAGAGGGGGAAGCAGGCTCCCCGCTGAGCAGAGAGCCCGATGCGGGGCTCAATCCCAGGACCCTGAGATCATGACCTGAGCCGAAGGCAGAGGCTTTAACCCACTGAGCCACCCAGGCGCCCCTACATGGGCATTATTAATTGGATCGCTGGCCACATAATTCCAGTCTCCAGTCCCCCTTCCTCTCAGGAGTTGGGAGGTCAGATACCAACCCTCTGATCACATGGGTGGTTTTTCTGGCCTGGTCAAACCCCATTCTAAAATGGTCCAGGGGCCCACCAGGGTCCCCTCATTAGCATAAAATGGGTGTAGTCCCAAGGCCCCATCATGAATAACAAAGACACTCCAGGCACTAGGATAGTTCCAAGGGGTTAGAAGCTTCCCCAGAAAGCCAGGATAGAGACCAGCCAGATTCTCTGTCCTACAACAGTGTCCAACCAAATTCTGACTTCCCACAGAGCTAGTTACAGAGGTTCTGTGAAAAGGCTCACCACTTTAATAGGTTTCTTTCTGACTTAGGAAGACTAGAATATTTCTTTCCCAAGAATTTCTATTGTGAGACAGTAAGACTTTTTTTTTTTTTTAATTTTATTTATTTATTTGACAGAGAGGAGAGAGATCGCGAGTAGGCAGAGAGGCAGGCAGAGAGAGAGGGGGAAGCAGGCTCCCCGCTGAACAGAGAGCCTGATGCGGGGCTTGATCCCAGGACCCTGAGATCATGACCTGAGCTGAAGGCAGAGGCTTTAACCCACTGAGCCACCCAGGAGTCCTGACAGTAAGACTTCTTTGCAAGGAATGTGGACTAGATAATTTACCAGCATCTTCTGGAGTTCTGAGTTAGAGAAAAGTGCTGCAGTTCAGAGTGAAGGATTTTATTTCTGTGTTGCTTAAGGCAATGAAATGCTTAGTTAAAATTGGCCTGACATTCACTCCCTTTTTGTGTTTAACTCTTTGAGGTTCTTAACTCCCTGGACCAATTTCATTCACACTAATATGTATGTTATACAAATAGTCGTAAAATAATATATACTTAATTAGATAGGAACAAATTTCAGAAACCTGTTAAGATTTTTCATTCTCTTCCCAGAACAGTCTCCACAGAATTAAGTTATGTAATGAGTGGACATGAGGCATTGTCCTCCCTTCTGTCGGCTCACCTGCCAGTGGGAAGTCTAGCCTTGTCCCTGCTTCCTAGCTGGTGACTTCACCTCCCTATTGCCACAGACAGGCTGTGTGAGTGGAATGAGAAATTTGGGCCAGGACACGAACGAAGCGAGTCGGAGGAGATTCACGGGCAAGCTAGAGCCTTGGTGTGGCTTGGGGCCTGTGGACGAGTTGTGGGGGTCGGTGGCATGTGCACTAGAACTAGCCTGCTTTCCTCTGCCCCTGCGTGAGTCTTCATCTGTCCTCTTAGAGAATGCCCTCCACCTGTCATCTGTCTCGGTTTCTTAGAATTCTTTCTCCTATCCTGGCAGAAGGTCTCAAGGGAGGAGGGGCTTCTTTATTTAGCTGATCACCTTCCAGCTATTTATGGGCTTTATCCAACCCAAGCAGCCTAAATGTTGCTGTGCAGATGTTCCTCTGTCAAGCTGGCTTCCCTGGGTGTGGGTTGTGGCATCTCAGGGCACCTGTGCCAGAGGCTTCTAAAACCTTATCTCCCCTCACCCTCCCACCCCCCGCCAGGGCGATCTGTATGTGAATAGATATTTCTCCCTCCTCGTCAGCCTTACCTGCTTATCTATCTTAAAGGGAAAAATAGGTTCTCTGTGTGCTCCCTTATAGTATTGATTGACATTTCTGGTTATTCAGGGGGGATCATGGAGCCCAAAGACTCTGATATAGCTAGCTTCTGGGAGGGGACTTTACCCAGAATCCAGAAAGCTGTCGGGACCATTTCTGTTGCTCTCCATGAAACTGCTTCGTCTTTATTCCAAAAGAAGCCCTTTACTTCCCTGTCATCTCCAGGAGTGGAAGACACCACCAGAGACCTGGCGCGTACGTGTTCATAGAGCAGCCACATGCAGAAACCGTCTTCCTTAGGTCCCTTGTCAATTTCCAGAAAACTCCTAATGGTCCAGCTTGGACCAAGTAACTGTCCTCAGGGCAGAGACCTGTGATGGATGAAGGGGACTGCATTTTATAGACCTGGCTGGGGGCTCCCTGGCCTGTACTGTGGGAGGGGAAAGGATTGGTTGCCAGACAAGGGAGTCTGGGTTTCAGTAGCTGGGTAAGCATCTTCAAAAAGGACCTGCTACATTAGCCCTTTATTTATCTGTATTTACAGACTGCCTACTGGTTCAGCATTATTCGGGATGATGGCACTAGAACCATGAGCAAGATGACGTCCCAGCCCTCGTGCCCTTGGTCGTCTGCTGTCTTGTTTGCGTTTCCATTTTGTAGTAGGCAAGCTTAGTGCTTGTCCCCTTTCCTACTCTTGTTTCTCTTATCCTTTTTACTTTGGTTTCTTTCTCCACAGATATTTATTGAACTCCTGCTGTCTGCTGACACTGTGCTTGTTTATATGGGGGAGTTGTAAGCATCTACTCTAATTTTGCATGGTGGTATTTTCAAAATGCATTAGCTCAGGATTCATCTCATGAGTCTGAATTTGAAACCTTAGTCATAATGTGCTTCACTATATATGGTATAGTGTTTTCTTTAGGCAATACATTTTCTTTTTTTTTTTTTTAGGCAATATATTTTCAACAGATGTGTGATATTTTGAAAAGATTAATGTTTTCCTCCAAAGCAGGATTGGGTCAAGATGAGGCCACTGAGGTAGAAAAAAGTCATCAGAGTCTTAGGTAGGGGGGAATATCATGATTGCTACCTAGAATATAATTCTAGGGCTCGCCCTGTTGTAATGTAGAAAGGTGAGCAGGCCTCGTGCATGGTTGGGAGACATTATTTCATGTAGTTCTATCACTAATGGTGTAACTGTTTTGCACCCCAATATTTGTTATCCAACACTTACTTCCTTTTTTGGGAAAACTATTTCCATTCTCATTTCTATCAGTAGTGCTTTTTTGGTACCAATCTTCTCTTCTTCAAATCCCAATTACCCAATGTTCTCTCTCTCTCTTTTTTTTCTGGCCCACACACTCAGTCCAAAAAAAGTCTCACAGGGCTTTCTTCTGAGATGGTTCTCCTGTCCGTGTTTTTTACCCATTCTCCATTTAATTTTTGCTTTTTAACATTTGCTTCTAGATGTAGAATTAATTTCCTACCTGATCTCCTTATCTACAGATTCTCCCCTCTTTCCGCTCCTACTTGTCTATCGCTGCCAATTGTATTTCTCCCCTGCTTAGAAACCGTCTGTGGCTTCATATGACCTTCAGGATGAAGCTGATGCTTCTCTGACTGGCATTTAAATCCTCCCCAGTCTTTCGCCACTCCCCCTTGCCCGCCGCCAAGCTTTCTGTGTCCCACTTTGGACCCTCAGTTTGGTTTAATTGGCTTCAGATACATCTTGTCTACTTGAGCCTTTGCCTAAGCTCTTTCTTCTTCCCCCAGCTGTCCTTGTCCTCCTCTTTCCTGATAGAAACCTTACCCATGCTTTAAGGCTTTTATCTCTCTCTTCAAACTCTATTCTGACCGGCTCCCCTCAAGCACAAACAGGCTGCTGACTCCTGACCCTCCTTGGCACCTTCAAGCCCACTCTTAGTCACTTGTCATAAACTGTGACTTATTGGTAACCATGGTTATACCTTAGCACCTTAAAACTGGTTAAAATTTTTGAGAGCAGGAGCCAGATCTTCTGTTTTTGTGTTCCCAGCAGCATATAACAGATGATTCTCAACTGGCTGCCCATTCGTATCTCTCAAGTTACATTATTATTATAATTATTACTTAAGTAGGCTCCATTCCCAGCATGGAGCCCAGCATGGGGCTTGAACTCACAACCCTGAGATCAAGACCTGAGTTGAGATTAAGAGTCAATGCCTAACTGACTGAGCCACCCAGGCCCCCCTCCTTTTAAGTTACTTTAAAACATTGTAAAACAAGTCAGAATCTATGAGGGCTGGGCCCCAAGATCTAGTTAATTGTGGGAGCTCCACTGGGGGTGATAACGTGCAGCAAGGGTCGAGAGCCACTGAGTGAACACAGTCTAAACAATGAACTATTTTTTTTTAAGATTTTATCTATTTATTTGACAGAGAGAGAGACAGTGAGAGAGGAAACACAAGCAGGAGGAGTGGGAGAGGGAGAAGCAGGCTTCCTTCTGAGCAGGGAGCCCCATGCAGGGCTTGATCCCATATCCTGGGATCATGACCTGAGCCAAAGGCAGACACTTAATGACTGAGCACTACCCAGGCACTCCGCAATGAACTATTCTGGCCCATATGAGTATATGGCCTCTGAGCCCTCTGTGCATATCACTGCATCTCTGCCTGGAGAATTCAAAGCAATGCTTTGTAAGAAAATGATTTATTCGATTAGTAAATATGAATGCCTGTTATGTGCCAGGCACTGTTGTAGGTGTCAAGATCACTGTAGTGAACAAAATATGTCCTTTTGTCCTGGAGCTTCTGCGCTTGGCCATGGGAAGCTAGACCATAGATGAATAATGTCAAGTAATGATGATAAATGCTGGAGATAAAGTGAAATAAGTGGGCCAAGAGAAAAGCAATATTTTTATATGGGGAATATTTTTGAAACTAGCAAATGCTTCCTTTATTTATTTATTTGAGAGGGAGAGCCTGCAGAGCAAGGGTGAGAGAGCACAAGCAGGGCCAGGGGCAGAAGGAGAAGCAGATTCCCTACCGAACAGAGAGCCTGACAAGGGACTGGGTTCCAGGACTCCGAGATCGTGACCTGGGCGAAAGGCAGACTAACTGCTGAGCCACCCAGGCACTCCAAATCAGCCAATGCTTTAAAACCCAGCCTGAGAAATGAACTGAGGGTTTTAGAGGGGAGGGCGTGGGGGGATGGGTGAGCCCGGTGGTGGGTATTAAGGAGGACATGTATTGTATGGAGCACTGGGTGTTGTACATCAACAATGAATCTTGGAACACTGCATCAAAAACTAATGGTGTATTTTATGGTGACTAACATAACACAATAATAAATAAATAAATAAATAAATAAATAAATAAATAAATAAATAAATAAAGAATGAATGAATGAATGAATGAATGAATGAATAAAATAAATAAAACCCAGCCTTCTCTGACTGAAGTGTGGGAGCCTGACCAGTCAGGCTTGAAGTAGAGACTTTAGCTCTCTGCTGCCCCTTGTCTATAAGCAGAGGACAGAGTAGTCCCCCCCCCACCCCCACACCTGCCCCAACCCCAGGAGCCAGAGGAACCCAGGAGGTGGGAGGTTGGAGGCTGGAGGCAGGCAGTGAGGATCTGAGGATGCAGTCCCTTAACAGGGGAATAACCAGGTTGCCGTGACCGGGGCCTCAGCTACGAATACTATTCGGGGTAGTATGTCAGCTCTCAACCGATTACACGTTTTGGTTGTCCCGCTCTTGTGATAAAGATTATAATAGGATTATAATCACTTAAAAAAGATGACATACTTCAATAGCCAAAATTTTCTCTTTCAAGACTTTTCTCTGTCAGTGAATATTTATTGTAGCTGTGAAGTAGATGTTGGCTGAAATGAGATGTCCCTAACCTAAACAGGAGACATCATTCATCTCTTCAGTAGGTGGAAAGCATGGCAGATACTCGAGTGGAAATCTATGTAAGAAAAAGGAGAGAAGGCTGCATATGCAAGGCATTTCTTTCTCTGGGATCCTTTGCTTCAGGCACCCCTCCCGGAAGGTCCCTTCTTGAGGTGGGTTGCCCCTTGTGATGAGGGATACCCCTTGTTGGAGATGGGGTTGACTGGCTGTGTGTGCACTCAGGTGTAGCAGTGTGAGTAATGGGCACATCATTATTTTCCCTGCCGACACCTCCCTGCCTGAAGGTTATGGGGAGGTTGAGAGAGACTTGACTACAGGACTGAAATCAACTCTTAAGGAGACAGACTTGTTTGTGTCTTCACCACAGAAACCTAACTGGAGCAATGAAATGAAGGATCCTGCATCCTTCCGTGAGCCGGGATTGGGAAAGCTACCACGCTCAGGTTGCTGGGCACTTCTGGGGAGAAAAGCAGCTGGTGCGTTCAGGATCTCGGTGGAGCCAAGCCCAGCACTGGGAGGGTTGGGAATTATCCTTTGTAGGGCACGGAGATGTGCTTTCACCATCCTTTTATGCGGTGACCGAATGCAGGGCACATCCCCTTTGCTGGTGTCTTTGTCCCAAGCACAGTCAGAGCAGCCCAGAAAACCGAGTTCCGGAGCGCAGTCCCTGGGCCCGCAGGGGGAGCTCACCCGGGAGGAGGAGGGGGGAGGCCCCGGCTCCGCGGTCCCCCGCGGCCCCTCCCCGCCCCTGCAGCCGGCCGCGGTGCCCCTGCCAGCCGGGCCTCACGCCGCAGCCGCGCGGGAGGGGGCGGGGCGGAGCCGGGGGCGGCAGAGGCTCCCTCCTCGGCGCCCAGGGGACCAGGGCGGGGGTGGGGCGCGGGAGGGGGCGGGGCGGAGCCCGGAGCAGCCGCGGCGGCAGGTCTCCAGGGGGAGCCAAGGTACATAGGCGGGCCCAGCAGCGCCCAGAGCATCCTTCCCAGCTGGTCCCCGCCCGCCAGCCCGCAGCCCGTGTTCGCTGCCTCTCGCCTGGCGTGACTTCTTTGTGTTTTGTTTTCTGCTCGCGCCCCGTCTCTGCAGGACCTGTCCGTCCTTCTTCGGGCTACAAGAAGGCAGAGGATGAGATGTCCCGGGCCACGTCTGTTGGAGACCAGCTGGAGGCACCAGCCCGCACCATTTACCTCAACCAACCGCATCTCAACAAATTCCGTGACAACCAGATCAGGTAGGGGAAGGCGGCGGAGAGACGCAAGGACGGTTAATTCACAGCTGGGATGGGGTTCATCTTCCTCTTGGCAGCTTTTCCGCACACCTAGCCAGCCCCCACCCCTCTCTCTTCGGCCGGCCAGCCCCTTCCTCTCCCCTCCCCCGTCCCCCTAGAGCCTGGCAGTCTCTACCTGCGCTTCCAGTGGGGTCATGTAAATACAGCCTTTACCTTTCTCTCCGTGGGATCTGTTCTGTGCTCAGGCTCTCCGTGAGCCCCGAGGAAGTTTTTATTCTTGTGTCCCTGACAAAAATGAGGTCTCTTATCTTTTCATCCCTGGGCTCCCTTCCAAGAATTCCTCCTAGTCCCATTCTAAGCCAAATGATAGCTCACCTTATCAATTTGCAGACCGTAATGTGGGGGAGTGTTTTATAAAGGAATCCCACAGGTCACAAGGACTCGCATTTAGCCCTAAGCGGTTCCCAACATTGGTTATGAGGTCTTTATTTGCTGGGAAACTTTGCCCAGAGTTAGCTTTCATCCATCTTTCTGCTAACAGTTAAGTGTCTACTTTTTTTGCTGGCTACTGTGTTAGATGCTTCAGGTGTACTAGATTGAGGAATCCTCGGAATCTCTTGAAGGCATCACCTTCAGATCAGGAGATGGAGATAGAAAGATGCTAAATAATGCACCTGCAAGGAGCACCCACCTTCTCTGACTACCATAGCTCAAATTCTTTCTGCTGTGCAAAGCTAGATCTTTAGGCATGGGTGTTGGTACTTTTTCAAATTTCATTAAACTTTCAGACTTAGACAACTTTACGAGAGTGACTTCAGAGGATGTAGTTCTGTGAATGGCTCAGAACTCCATGCTCTGGTGTAGACAAGTTAAATGATCAGGTTACACATGGATTATTGACAAGCTTGAATTCAATCCAGTGTTTCTGGAAAGCTCTTGTTAAAACTTTGGTGCATGTTTACATATTCCATTACAGCATTAGCGCTTACATGGGATGCTTAGCCTGACATCTTTGTTGAAAAAGGTTTGGCTGTTGGGCATGATGGTAGCTTGATAGAGTTTGTGGTAGAAGAGTGGTGCATTTTCTATGGAAGTGATATCTTCCCTTATTAAGGGAGTGTTAGATTATCCTGGCTTTATTTTGGATTTTAAGAATGACCACTGGGGCATATTCTTCACCTCAAAGTGTGGCCTAGAAGAGTAGCTGAGGGCCTGTTCAAGAATGACTGGGCTTGGTTTAAAATACGGAGCATCTACCACAATGAATTATTATTTCACACACTCACATGGCTCGAATCAAATAGTTAACAGGTGTTAGGTGTTGGCAAGGATGTGGAGAAATCGAAGCCCTCCGTATACATTGATGATGGGAACGAATAATGGGTGCAGGTGCTTTGGAACACAGTTTGGCAGTTCCTCAAAAGGTTAAATGTATAATTATATGGCCCACCAATCCTCCTAGGTATATCTACCCAAGATCAAAGAAAACCTATGTGCACACAAACACAGGTATGCAAATGATCCGAGCAGCATTATTCACAAAAGCCCCAAAGTGGAACAACCTAAATGTGTATCAGCTGGTGAATGAATAAATAAAATGTGGTCTATCCATACGATGGAATACTGCTGGCCATAAAAAGGAACGAAATATAGATACATGCTACAATAGCGGTGAGACTTAAACATTACACTAAATGAAAGAAGGCAGACACAGAAGGCCTCATTCCGCTTACAGGAGATATCCAGAAGAGATAAATCCATTGAGACCTAGATTAGGGCTAGGGAAGTGGGAAGAGGTTGGGAAATGGGAGTGACTGCTAATGTACGTGGGGTTTCATTCTGAGGTGATGGTTGCTCAACTCTCTGAATATACTTAAAACCATTTGGAATCCTTTATTGCCGATACAGTTCCATTTCTTCATACCTTATGTGGGTTTCTTTTTCTTTCTTTCTTTTCTTTTTTTATTTGACACAGAGATAGAGAGTACAAGTAGGCAGAGCAGCAGGCAGAGGGAGAGGGAGAAGCAGGCTCTCCGCTGAGCAGGGACCCCGATGTGGGGCTTGATCCCAGGAGCCTGGGATTATGACCTGAGCTGAAGGCAGACACTTAACCGACTGAGCCACCCAGGCGCCCCACCTTATATGTGTTTCCATTCAATTTCTTTTAAAAAGATGGAAAGGTTGTTTTATAAAAGATTATATCCTGTCTCTTTTTTCCTTGCTTGATTTTGGGGTTCAAGAAATTTATATATATAGAGTACTAATATATTTCACTGTACAATATACTTTAAATAGTAAATGTGTTAGGCTAATACACACACACAATATAAGGATATAGAATTGAATTTTTTTGAAGAATTTTCTTTTTAAATTTTAAGATGTTTTCGAGTAGTATTTTTGCTTAATTCCTCTTAATTTCTTTGACTTTGGTATCCATTTAAGCATGCTTAAAGTTGGGGAAAATAGGGTCTTTGTTTTGTTTACGTTTTCTTTATATGGAAGGTGAAGATTTTTTTAAAATTTTATTTATTTATTTTACAGAGGAGAGATCACAAGTAGGCAGAGAGGGGGAAGCAGGCTCCCTGCTGAGCAGAGAGCCAGATGTGGGGCTTCATCCCAGGACCCTGAGATCATGACCTGAGCCGAAGGCAGAGGCTTTAACCCACTGAGTCACCCAGGTGCCCCAGAAGGTGAAGATTTTTAAGAGCCTTGGTAATGTGGCTTCACTACGTGTTCTGTAATCCAGGTGCAAAGCTGACTTTTGAGGCTGATTTTATTATCTGATTTTTCAAGTGGCTACCTGTTATATAGTTCCACTTGTACATTTTTGGAGTGGGGGGAGGAATAGTATGGGAATAGACAGTGGGGTTGGCTAGGAATAGAGTAGGTAGATACCAACTGTTGTATTTAAAGTCTTGTATAAGAATACAGTTGCATTAGTTGAAATATATTAAATATTCATATAGTTTCTGAGTTCATGGCTTATACTGTGAACATAAGTTTCAGAATATACTGAGTAGGGTCTAAGAAATTAAAATGTGGCCCTTGCTATTTTATAAAATGACTTTTGAGTATTTGTCTCACCTCTACTCTATATTTAGGGGAATTACTAGTGGTAATGTGACTTCTAGTTCATTAAGGAACTTCTTGGTATTAAAGCTTAAGGATTTTACAAAATGTTGAGCAACATTATTTTAGTAATTTAATATTGCTGAAGTCAGGTCTTATATTCTTTTAATAACACTTTTTTTCTTGGCCATGAAAATTTGCTAAAAGTTGTATAAAACTATTCAAGGGAATATTTTCTTTTCTCTTTAAAAAAGATTTTATTTATTTATTTGACAGAGAGAGAGAGATCACAAGCAGGCAGAGAGGCAGGCAGAGAGAGGGGGAAGAGGGCTTCCTGCTGAGCAGAGAGCCCAATGCGGGGCTCGATCCCAGGACCCTGAGATCATGACCTGAACTGAAGGCAGAGGCTTTAACCCACTGAGCCACCTCAAGGGAATATTTTCATAAAAGGGAGTTGATAAATTATTTTTTTCCAAATTTTTCTTGAAAAAGTGTTGACTTTTTTTTTTTTTTTTTCTGGAGGCAGGGGCATGGAGTATTTATCCCAGATTGTTTGCTTCTAAATCAGTTTTTGAAGAGACCAGGTGGGACAGATCCAGGAATCAAAGGTACTGATTTTGTGGCTGCTCTGCAGCTCAGGAGGCTGGTGTTCTCACTGCCTCGCCGACCCTAGGCCCTCTCTGGCTCAGAGGCTTGGATCATGGTAGTTGCACTGTGACTGCCTTTACAGGTGCCTGGCGTTTTAACTTCAGAAGAGGGATCAGAGTCCAGTAAGGAAGGACGTTGTTGAAAGTCTAGGGTTAGTTGTTAGTTGTTGAAAGTCTAGGCATTGAAAGTCTAGGGTTAATGTTTCAACTAATGTATCCAATAAAGACGCTGGGCCTGGTGAGTAGGAGTAAGTCAGGGCTGGAATTGACAGTGGCCTTGGCACCCCTAGGGGAATGTCAGACATTGTAACTCCAAATCCCAAACAATTCCTTGAAATTCTGGGAGGGTCTGCCCCATGTCGGTAGAAGTCTCTCTAAACCTTGTTCTTGCTCTCGACACTGAAAATAACACCAGTGATTGATTTGAAGCTGTGGTAGGTGTAAGTCAATTTTAGAACATTACTGAAGCCCGTGAATTTGGATTATTGTAATCATGAAGAAATAGGACATGGTCTTTTTCTCTTAAAAACTGATTTTTCTAGGGCCTTAATTATGAAGACAATCACCCCCTTCTTAACCCTCTAGAAATGAGAAGTAATTGATAGAATATTGTAATGTACATATATACATGTGTAGCATTGTGTATGTGTCCACCTAACTGGGATCTTTTTTCTGGTGTACAATCTCCTCTTAAATATTTTTAATAGCTTTATCGAGATATACTTTATATACCATATAATTCGTCTACCTAAAGTATACAATTTAACATTTTTAGTATATTCAGAGTTGTACAATCATCACCATAGTCAACTTTAGAACGTTCTCCTCACTTCCAGAAGAAATCCCATACCCTTTAGCTGCCCTCTTCCTACCTCTTCTTCTTCCAGCCCTGAGAAAACACTCATTTCCTTTCTATCTCTGTAGATTTCCCTGTTATGGACATTTCATAGGAATGATATCATTTCCTCTTCAGTGTTTTAACTTAAATATTAAATGCTTATGGAAGTCTTGCTATTTAGAGTGACCTGGTGGTGACTCTTTAATTTTTACATCTAAGTTTTTAAAAATGTTTAAAGTTAAAATTTTTTTTCCAGAAAATACCTTGAGATTTACTGATCAAAGGAATGAGCAAATGGATTCAATCAAGATCAGGTGTATGCAATCTTTTTATGTGATTATCAGCATGCCATTTGGAATAGTGAGTTTCAAGGCTGTGAGGCAGTTTGAAATGAGGTCTTCAAAGCAAGTTGGGAATGTTTACAGATACTGTTTTGCATGAGTCATTTCAGGTGGGAGTTCTAGCTAACAAAAATCTTCATTAAAGCAATAAGTTGAGCTTTGTCAAGCTATTGCATTTCTTCTGGGTTTGTCTTAAAGGAAAATTACTTAATACTGTTTTTGCTAATAAGGTAAGTTTAAAATAGAATTTTGCCTTTTTAGAAAAAGGAATTGAGCACTGTGTGGTAGGTTTGACAGTATCGAAGTTTTGCAGTATTGTGCTGGGATCCCAATGTCTGAGGGGGCACGTTTGTCTTAAGGAATGAAGGGCACAAAATTTTCAGATGCCAGCTTGTACATGAATAGCAGTGATAGATGACATATATTGTTCTAGATCTAATATTACTGACTGCTGAAAGGATGTATGATTCTCTTCCAAAGCCTGAGGAATTTAGGTAGCATCTGGTCGTAGCACATAGGCTGCTTAAAACTTAACAAATGACACCAAAGTCCTGGTAAGACTCATAACTTCCCTTTGATTCATGTGAAGATGACTGTTTGAAAAACCAAAGTTTATGTATCTGAGCCAGCTATTTCTGCAATACATAAAAATCCTCATCAAGAGTAATTTCCGGGGGGCCTGGGTGGCTCAGTCAGTTAAGCATCTGACTTTGGCTCAGGTCATGATCTCAGGGTCCTGGGATTGAGCCCTGTATTGGGCTCCTGGCTCAACGGGGACCCTGCTTCTTCCTCTCTCTCCCGCCCTGCCCCCCACTTATGCACTTGTGCTCTCTTTTACTATCTCTATCTCTCAAATAAATAAAATCTTTTAAAAAAAGAGTAATTTCTGTTGAAAGCATTCCTGTTACCTACCTTGAAACTGCTTCAGGATGTTCTGTGTACACTGCTTTTATTGATCTATTTATATATTTTTAATTTGCATATATTGAAGATGTACAACTTGATTTGATATGTGTATACATAGTGAAATGATTAGTCAAACTAATCTCATCTTCTCACTTAGTGACCATTCACTCATTCATTTCTTCATGTTTTAGTTTAGAGGCAGATGGACTAGGTTAATCTCCAAACCAGGCTCTATATTTTCTGCACATAAATGACACTGTATGTTGGGAGTCCTTAATTTCTACATACCAGCAGCAACTAATGCCATAGAAGGTTCTTGTAATTAGAACACTATCAGGTTTACACCCTTGGATGAGGTTTTTGAAGCATGGTGCAGATAAAAATACTCAAATTGGGGAACCTTTAGCACTATATTCTAGGTAACCATTGAAAGCATGACTTTTCCTGAAGTGTATTTTTAAGATTTTATTTATTTATTTGAAAGAAAGAGAGAGAAAGAGAGAGAAAGAGACATCACAAGTAGGCAGAGAGAGAGGGGGAAGCAGGCTCCCTGCTGAGCAGAGAGCCCGATGTGGGGCTCAATCCCAGGACCCTGAGACCATGACTTGAGCCAAAGGCAGAGGCTTTAACCCACTGAACCACCCAGGCGCCCCTGCTCCTGTTTTTGTGCTGGTGCTTTGGGAAGGTTCTGATCCTTTGTTGGAAACAGACTTGGAAGGGATGATGATGGTCAGAGGAGACTAAAACCATCTCTTGACATGTTTGTTGTGCTAATTAGATGGGAGAATACTTATTCCTTGGGTGTCAGACAACATTCCCTTAGATGGCTACACTGAGAGTCTGTTTGCATAACATCTGACCTACTTGTACAGAAGTTGAAAAGTCGGTAGCAAAGGGAATGCAGAAAATTCTGTGCTCAGAGTTTAGTCACGTGAGCTTTTGTGTATTTCTCTAGAAAGTAGCATCTAAGTGTTTATTCCACTCATGGCTGAATCACTCAGCAGACAGCAAGAGCTTACTCAGAAATGCTAATCAGCATCCCTTTCAAGAGAGACAATGCTTACAGAGAACAAAAGGAGAGGTCTGACCGCTTGTTGGGGTCAGACATGCAGGGTTGTTTTACAAAGAAATTTCCTGAAATCCATGAGGTTGGGTTTGATCATTTAAATGCTGATCTACCCTTTTCTCTAAAGCCAGCTCTTCAAAACTTGAATCATAGGTTTTTAGCTGCTCTTACTGTTTTATATTAGATACAGTTAAAAAAGGATTTGGGGTTGAATTTGGGATGTTTTTGGTCATTCCAAGAATTATTCTATATATCTTCAGTATTTGACGCATAACTGTCACTCCGAAGGAACTTCCGCTGGTTTCAGTTTCAGGACCGCCTGAGAGATGACATCCCCATAAGAGTGGGCTTAGTGCTCTCGTAGATGTTCTAGATTTATGTCCGTGGTCTCCAGACTGTTTTGATCGCATGTCCCATTAGTAAAACACTTTACCATGAAACTTGAATATGTATATTAAGTATCTGTATATATTACTATCATTAGTTATTATGTCAACACTCAAGGCGTATTTACTGAGGTTTTCTATTAATAATTGGATGTCAGCCCATGTTAATAATTTTGATTATTTTGAATACTTTTGGGTGACTTCATCTGATTTAATTACCCTAATGTTTAACCTAATAAAATGGATTTGAAGAGCTTTTATTAAGAAGAGAAGAATCAGTTCAGATTTTTTGCTTGTCATTTGCTCATTTTCAATCTCTGGTTGGTTTCATTGCATGATTCTCAAGCCACTTGTTCTTAGGAGGGTTAGTTGAGCTGAAATTAGCTAAATTACTCCATCAACGTACCTAAATGGCTTCAGAAATGGAAATATGTAGTAATAAGTAGAGCGAACAGATGGGAGGGGTTACTGCTGTCACTCCCCTGTTAGTCCTCTCAGGCTACTGTGAATATATATAGCTTAAACCACATTGTCATGATAATTATAATTTTTCCTGTAGTTCTAGAGGGTGGAAGTCCAAGACCATTAGCGGCAGCATGGTCAGCTTCTGGTGCGTGCCCTCTCCCTAGCTTGCAACAGCCATTGCCTTGCTCTGTGCTCACGTTGAGAAGCAAGGGACCTAGCACTCTGGTGTTGCTCCTGATAAGGGCACAAAGCCCATCATGGGGCCCCGTGCTCATGACCTCATCTCTACTTCATCACCTCACAGAGACCTCATCTCCAAATACCATCACACCGGGGAGCAGAGTTTCCACCTATCAATTTTCAGGGGACACAGTTTAGTTCATTGTGCCCCCAATGCCCTCTCTCCTTAGGAAGCTTTCCCTCAAACCATATTACATAGAACCATGTGGGAGCACCAGTGCCAATCCATTCAATAAAGGTTAATAAATCTCACTTGCTTGGAAGTGTGTATCCATATAAGCCGATGACCTCTTCCTGCCTTCTACCTTTGAGCCACCAGATTTAGGTTTTCTCCAAGGAAGAGGGTCTATTTGGTCTCACCCTTTCCAGTTTTGACTTCAGACCTCACCAGCACTGAGACTGATCACAGTGATGAGACTTAGCACCTCTAACCCTGCATTTGATATAGACTAGAAATGCACTTCAGTCCCCTTTTATCAAGCCTGCTGAATTGGGGCTGGGTGCTTGGCTGCACTGTGGGGTGAGGCAGCCAGAAGTGGGGGGAAGCTTGCAGGTGGGTGATCAGTGAGCTAGGTTAGAGGAGGAGTTAGAGGTCAGCCTGAAAGACAAGGTATGCTTCATGTGGTTCATGTGGAGAGGGGATCCTTGGCATGGGAAACAGCACAGGTGAAGGTGCAGAGGAGTAGAAAAGCTTGGTGTGTATCTTTCCAGGAAGGATATGGAAGTCAACAGGGATGATGGATGATATGCTGTGAGAAGCAGAAACTATAGTACTGTACCTCATAGACTGGTAGGAATCTGGCGGGAGTATGTATATAACCCAAGGTGTGGTATTGCATATAATGTAGCTGAAAAATCTGCCCCAGCCATCACTGATGTTCTTTTATGCAACTCATGTTGCTCACTATCCAATTATTTGGGACCTAGAACATATGGGTGATGAGCCATAATGGAAGCAGGGGGCAGGGGAGTGGGTAAAGAAAGTGTACTTGAGTACTACCCGGTGCAAGGGACTGAGAGTAACTGAGGAGTGAACATGCAGGTTAAAGAATAACAAGGTAGATTTGAGGTGTTAGGAATTTCATATATTTTTTCTAGTCTGCAACTTATATAGGCAAGCATGCTGCACTGAGAGCATTAGACAGGGCTGAGATGTGTTCAAGAGTGTGCATCATTACATCAAGAAATAGATGGCTGCTTTTGGCTGTAGGGAGAGAACAGAGTCAAGTGTAACTTCGCATCAAACTCCCTGAGACCTCCCCCTGCAACCAAACACCACTGAAGGGTCTTGGCCACAGAATGGTGAAAACCTTATCCTTGGTCCAAATGGAGAACTAGAATGTTAACCAGGTTGTGAATGTAGAGTCTGTATCTTTCTCTCCCTCCCTCTTTCTTCCCCCATTTCCTTCCTTCTTTCCTTCCTTATTCTGGATGGTCAGCTTTTCAGCCATTTGGATTCTGAGTATTTAGTTTGAATACTTCCTTGTAGATTCAGTTATATAAAGGAGTATTCTTATCCAATCAAAAATATTACTCCTTTGTTTGTATTCCAGGAAAGGGTGGAGGTCTTGGGAGTACTACCATCTACTATATGAAATGTGTTACAAAGCCCTGGCAGTTTGAAAATAGAGCTCTTTATTTTGAGACAGTAAGGTTATTTGCTGAATCGTATCGTAATTACTTCCCTAGTATTCCATCTTTGTTAATGAAACTGCCTCATATAAATTTTTAATGTTACTTTTACAAATTAGATTCCTTAATTATTCTAGTGTTGATGTATCAGTGAATTTAGTTATTTCATGTAATGACTATGCCAAGGGCAGACAGAGACATTCACTTCTCTCAGTGTTACTGTTTTGCCTGCTACCAGTCGTCAGTTTCATTGCCACTTGTATTTTTATAAAGTTTTATTCACTACATAAGCTTAGACATTACAAGAGAAGTAGTTTTAAATGCCGGAGGGTGTGAACCATACTTCTGGTATTCTCTGTGTGAAGGTCTTGATATGGCTTAGCCATATTTGTAAGCCAAGCATTGTAGAGATTATAAAGTTGTGGAGCTCCGAACCAAAAAATTACCTAATGGGAGATTCCTACTGATGCCTTGACCAGTTTTCCTCCACCACTTTGTGTCAATATATTCATACATATGCTCACCCTGAAATTCTTACTTAATTGTAATTCATTTGCCCTACACATGAACATGTGTCTATGTTGGGAATTCATTGATTCGCCTGGTAAACCAGGCTAGGCCATGCTCGCTTGATGGAGAAGTTCTTTCTTTACAGTGAAGCTTCTTGTGATTCCCACAGAAAAAAGCAGCATCTGGCCCATATGCAGCCGTAAAGTAGTTTTAGTCACTATAACAAAATACTCTGATATCACATTTGCATTAGTACTGATGAACTGTCATGCATTTAATAGTGCCTTTAATGTTTAGTGTAATGGTCATAGACTCATCTGTAGAGATAAGGTTTTTAGTAAGGTATGAATTTTGAGAAAATACTGAGACAGCTGGAGGTGGTCAGACAGCAGCCGACAATATTTTCATGCATTTCTCTTCAAATATCTTGGGATTATGTATTTCTAGTTTCGTGGTCCATTTGCTAGCAATTTCTCTGGATGGCACATGGGCACACTACAATGTTTTGAAAAAAAATACTTTATATATGTCATACACTTAATTAGATAAGCTGTTTTTAATACAGTATTGGCATTTGCTAGAGAGTAAAGTATCTTATAGAAATCAACCCACTAGGGGTGCCTGGTCATGATCTCAGGGTCCTGGGATCGGGCCCCTCGAGGGCTCTCTGCTCCGCGGGAAGCCTGCTTCCCCTTCTCTCTCTGCCTGCCTCTCTGCCTACTTGTGATCTCTCTCTTTCTGTTAAATGAATAAATAAAATCTTAAAAAAAATCAACCCATTATATTTAAGGATTTTGGAATAGTAGACTACTTTGTAAGAAAGCAGATTTTGATTTTAAATCCTAATACTTATGTAAATAGTTGGAAAATACTGATTTTTTAAAAAAAGGTTTTATTTATTTATTTGAGAGAGAGAGAGAGAGCATGAGAGGGGAGAGGTCAGAGGGAGAAGCAGACTCCCTGAGGAGCTGGGATCCTGATGTGGGACTCGATCCTGGGACTCCGGGATCATGACCTGAGCCGAAGGCAGTTGCTTAATCAACTGAGCCACCCAGGAACCTAGGAAATACTGATTGAACATTCTTCACAGTAAAATGTTTTTCTCACATAGCAGTTGAAGATAAATTGATTTTTGAACTATTGTGCTAAGGGACCTCATGAATTTTGATATTTTGAGATATTACTGTTAGAAAAAATGTAATAACTGGGGCGCCTGGCTGGCTCAGTCAGTGCAGCGTGTGACTCTTGATCTCAGGGTTGTAAGTTCTAGCACATGTAGGGTGAAGAGATTACTTAAAAATACAATCTTTAAAAAAAATATATCTAGCCTTTTTTTTTTTTTTTAAAGATTTTATTTATTTATTTGACAGAGATCACAAGTAGGCAGAGAGGCAGGCAGAGGGAGCGGGGAAGCAGGCTCCCCACTGAGCAGAGAGCCTGATACGGGGCTGGATCCCAGGACCCTGAGATCATGACCTGAGCCGAAGGCAGAGGCTTTAACCCACTGAGACACCCAGGCGCCCCAATATCTAGGCTTTTAAAGAAACTCTTATGCTATTTATTTTCTGAAAATACATTCACTATTTAAAAAAATGGAACAGCATACAGACGGGTCCACATATATCCGAGGAATAATGTTTACAAGAGAAGAGCTCTGTGGTTGAGTTCTACAGGAGTGCAGTAGCTGTGTAGTAACTTCTACTCTGCTCGTTGAGACTGAAGATAGTCTCTGACTAAAAAGTGAATTGTCTTAAAATCTTTTTGCCAAAAGTTTATGTACCTAAAAACTATCCAGTACATTTTTGTGAACTCCTTGTGAAATACTATCTGTGCTGATACTTACTTTTGCCCTCCATTTGCCATTCTTGTCATGTTTGCATGCCACAGGCTGTGCTGAACTTCTCTTCCTGTTGCATGTGTATGAAGGTCACTTTGCGGGGCACCTGAGTAGCTCAGTAGGTTAAGGGTCTGACTTCCGTTCGGGTCATGATCCTGGAGTCCTGGGCTCGAGCCCCATGTCAGGCTCCTTGCTCTGTGGAAAGCCTGCTTCTCCCTCTGCCTGCTGTTCCTCCTGCTTGTGCGCTCTCTTTCTCTCTCTATCTCACTCTATCTCAAATAGATTAATAAAATCTTAAAAAAAAAAAAAAAAAAGAAAGAAAGGTCCCTTGGTTGGTGAGACCCCAATCTATAGCTCACTTTTTCTAAACTTTACATTACATAAGAAAAATCTAGATTTATTTGGTCTGGGGCAAGGATGATTTCTGTTTGAAACTAACACTTGAGAGGATTTTGTTGAAGGTGGTCCTCATTTATGGTCCTCCCCATCCTACAGTGCATATTTCATAGGATTATTGTGAAGATTAATTGAGTTTATATGTATAAAGCACTTTAAACAGTGCCTGGCTGGGCGCTTTATGAATTTTGATGTTACTGAAGCTTGCATTTTAGATTATATGTTTAGCAATAACTCTCCCACCAAACTTCTACATATCACTTGAGTTAAAAACAACCAGGTTTTGAATTGCATTCAGAGGGATTAAAAAATAATGTGCAAATTGAGTAGGATGAGTGTATTTAAGGAACAGACACAAACGTTCTCTTTTTGCAGCAACCTGATTAAGATTAACTTTAGTATTTGCCTGAGATTATCATGGATAATTTTAGATTAAGTATTTACTGCAAAACTGGTAATGGAAAAACTAGCAGTATAAACTATGGGTTTTTTGTTTTGCCTTTTTCTTTTGTTTTTGACTTGTTAGAGAGGGAAGGTAATTAGGTCAAGTAAAAGGGCAAAGGAGGGGCGCCTGGGTGGCTCAGTGGGTTAAAGCCTCTTCCTTCAGCTCAGGTCATGATCTCTGGGTCCTGGGATTGAGCCCCATATCGGGCTCTCTGCTCAGCAGGGAGCCTGCTTTCCCTTCTCTCTCTGCCTGCCTCTCTGCCTACTTGTGATCTCTCTCCTCTGTCAAATGAATAAATAAATAATCTTTTAAAAAAGGGGAGGAGCAAAGGAAAATTGGCCTAGAAGTCTTGGCTCCACCAGTGACTAGCAGAATAAATTTTCACCCGTAATTTCTCTGGGCCTATGTTTCCTCACTTGTTGGGTGGGAAGCATACTTTCCTTGACTGCTTGTCATGTAGCTAAGTGAGGTTTTAAATGTGAAAATGTTTAGAATGTAATGCACTGTGGATATTGTATATAACATCTCCCATAACCTGTCAGATAGGCTATATTGCTCCTTTTAATGGTGGCAAATACCCATGACTTTTATAAAAGTTACCATCTTAACCATTTTTGAGTGTAGAGCTCAGTAGTGTTAAATACATTCACGTTGTTGTGTTACCAATCTCCAGAACCTTCTTCATCCTCCCAGAGTGAGACTTAATGTCCGTGAAACAAGTCCCCGTTCCTCTACTTCCCCGGCCCGAAGGTGACCCCCATTCTCCTTTTGGTCTCTATGAACCTGAACACTCTGGCTGTGACTTACCTCATGCAATAGTCCTATTGCTCCTTGAGATTACAATTCTCCTCCACTATGGGGAGTCCTGGTTCTCAGTCAAGTGGTCCGTTTCTGTCTTTTAATTCTTGTCTGATTTATATCCTGCCTTGCAATGTATCACAGTGAACCCCATTAAAAGATAGATCTAAAGGTTTGAAGGAAATCCACATGATTCTTTTTCTTCCCCACTTCTGCACCGTGGTTGACTTTATCATGCCCTTCCCTCTCTGATGATCCTGGGAAAGGCGGGAGAGTCTGGGACCGGGATGGAGAGCCAGAGGGCTGAGGAGGGAACGTGGGGGAACTGGCGTGGGTTTTAAGCTGGATCTGCTTTGTCAAGTAGGTGGTTTCCATGACACTGCTTTGGGCTCTGCCTTCTTCACTTCGACCATGACCGCTGGCCTCCACACCCATTTCCCTCCCATCTAGACTGTTGGAGGTGACTGGTCCAGCAGCAGTCAAGGCGCTTTGCTAGTCCCTGTTCAGTGACCATTGCTACTTCTGTTTTGTCTCTGGTAAGACACACGAGGCTGTTCTCCTTCTCTCCCAGGTTGACTCCTAGCTCCCCTCGTCCCTGCTCATCCTGCATTCTGGCGGCAGGGAGTACTCCCAGGCCTTGACTCCCGGTACTTCCATTAGAGGGCTCTCTCTTTCTACAGAAGATGTTCTACCTGTTCTGTCTCTCAAGGTTCAGGTCTCCCACCTCTTCGGCATGTTCTCCTTTGTCCTGCGTCCCCACCCTTTATAGGTTGAGCTGCCCCTGCCTGCGCCCCAGCTTTGTGCAGACCCTTCTGGTGTAGAACTTAGCATGGTGCATCGTATCTATTTTTGTGTCTCTGACTCTCCAGCTCTGCTGTATCATCCTTGATGGCAAAGTCTGTCTGTTTTATGCTGTGTTCTCCCAGCACAGTTCTGGCTGATAGGAAATGGAAAATCTCGGATGAATGACTTTGCTCTACAGGTGAAGGTCAGAATTGCACAGAAAATAGGACTTGGCTTAATGTGTTGTTCTAAGATTTGCCTTCACACTTAATTGCTTATTGAACAAAGCAGAACCCCCAAAGCAGTTACTTAAGCCTCAAAAATTGATGTATTGTGTGGTTTTGATGTGCTTTTATATATAAAGTACTCTTGCAAAGGGGCTGCTGAGTTAAATGCTTTTAATGTCAATTCTTCAGATTTAACAGATTGATGTCTACCCTCGAATGCGGATGCCTTTGGGACTTAATGTGATTGCTGGCATCCTTAGTCATTTCTATCAGTTGAAGTTTAAAATTTGTTCATTCATCAAATTTATTTTTAGTACCTAGTACACACCAGTCATTATGCTTGGTGTTGGGGATGCGATGGTGGGAAAGCAAGGCTGCTGCATTTGTGATTCTAATTCTCTTGTTATTATTTTTATCTTCTCTTTCCCCATAGTTCTCTTTAGCTTTTTGGGTAGGTTTGAGAAAGAGGACTTAGAGAACATAGGTGTAGCCTGTTTGCTTTTAGGCCCAGGTCCTCAGCCTCTTAAAAGAGGAGGTACAGGATGCCTGGGGGGCTCAGTCGGTTGGGCGTCTGCCTTCTGCCCATGTTGTGATCCCAGGGTCCTGGGATCCAGTCCTGCTTCGGACTCCTTGCTTAGCGCGGAACCTGCTTCTCACTTCTGCTGCTCCCTCCCACCATGTCTCTCTTGCACTGCATACACGCTCTCTCTCTCAAATGAATACATAATTCTAAAAAAAAAAAAAAGAAAGAAAAAGGAAAAAGGAAAGGGGAGCTACAGGAGAGAGTCAGCAACGTTCAGGCGTGTTCTCCCCAACCGTAGGTGGGGCGTGCCATCCCTCAGGTGTTGCCCGTTTATACTTTCCTTCCCATGACACTTCCTCTTAGGCTCACTTTGGGGTGCAAATAGCTCCCAGGCTAGGGAGCCAGGGCTCCCACGTCTACACCTGCACCCCCAAGGAGAGGTCAGAAGTGAGGCCTGGGCCAGGCAGAGCTGCTGCTGCCCACTGGTGTTCTCTTCTCCCAGATGAGGAAACTAACAAGAAAAGCTTGCATGACTTGAAGATCCCACAGGCCGCCCAGGACCCAGGAATGACCTATCTGACGCTCAAGCAATGATACCGCCTGGAAGTCAGCCTGCCTTTTATTATCCTTGTGCACCAGCAACTGCAAGCGATGTTGGCAATAAAGATACTCTCCCTCAAAAAGTTTTCAGTTGAACTAAGTTCTAAACAATTGCCATGGTTATTATTTAATCTGAAAGACTTTATATGTCTGCATATAACACATACATATATAGCTTCAAATGAGCATATTTTTATTTTAAGTAAGTACTATAGGCTAGATAGAAGACATTTAGCATGTCCAGGTAACCCTCTGGTCCCCAGTGTACATAGGCTAGATTTAATAATAATCTTAAAATTGGGGCACCTGGGTGGGCTCAGTTGCTTGCCTAAGCATCTGCCTTTAGCTCAGGTCATGATCCCAGGGTCGTGGGATTGAGTCACGCCTCAGGCTCCCTGCTCAGCCAGGAGTCTGCTTCTCCCTCTGCACCTCCCCACCACTCCCTTCTTCATGCTTTCTCTCTCAAATAAAGTCTTTAAAAATATAATCTTAAAATTGATTATTTTTCATAATTATTCATTCATTGTTTTGTTTTTGTTTTACTTTTTTTAGAGTGGGGCAGAGGGGCCAAGGGGGAGAGAGAGAATTGTAAGCAGGCTCCATGCTCAGCATGGAGCTTGATGTGGGCCTCGATCTCATGACCCTGAGATCATGACTTGAGCTGAAATCAAGAGTCGGACGCTTAACTGACTGAGCCACCCAGGCGCCCCTCTTCATGGTTTTAAAATCAAAGACTGAATGAGGGCAATAAAATGTAATATTAGTGGTATTATTTAGTAGTTGTCTAAGTTATACCCTATATAGACATTTTGGTTTTGTTAAATGTCACTTTTTAGTTTCTTGACAGTTTTTGACATAAATATCTTAGCAGCCTATGACCAAAAGATTAAAATTCAAACTGTTATGGTATAAAAATATTTGAATAAATAGTGGTGCTTTTTTGGTACTACAGTAAAAATTTATTGACATGATTACATAAAATTTAATAAAAACAATGTTTGCAGTTGGGTCTTTTTTTCCTGGTCAGTTTTGTTTTATTTTATGTTTTTTTTTTTTTTTTTTTTTAAGATTTTATTTATTTGACAGAGTGAGAGAGGGAACACAAACAGAGGGAATGGTAGCGGGAGAAGCAGGCTTCCTGCTGAGCAGGGAACCCGATGTAGAGGTGGGTCACGACCTGCAGCTGGCATCATGGTGAGCCAGCCTTGACCGAGCTCTGGACTCTCACTCTGTCCCTGACCATGGAGCTGTAGTTCCCTCTGCCCCTGTGTCAATGTATGTAGATGTAGCTCCCTATCTTCCAGGTCTTTTCAAGGTCTCTTCCAGTTGTGAAATCTTGTGGTTGAGTGGAACCTAATCTGGGGACCTGGCACAGGCAGACCAGTGTTTGGGTTGAACTGTTGGCCAGTTATTGCTGTGACCCCCACTCCTGCTGGTCCCCAGGGCCCAATCCTGTGGGAGCCAGTTTCTATTGCCCATTGGTAAAAGTTCAAGTTAGTCCACGGATGTGGTTATCTGTTCCTTGCTACTTTAGTCCCTGGGACTAGGAGTGAGGGAATTATTCTAGGTTTCCCTCTGTACTTGGAAGGAAGATGTATTCTCTATAGGATCCAAAGTTCATTTGTTGAGACTTCTTAATTACATTTTTCAAGCCTATATTCTTAGTCTATCCAATTAGTCTGGTAATAGCCTTAGTCTCCTGTTACAAAGTTTTTGATCAATTTGCTTATTTTTGTTTTATGTCTTTTTCCTGCTGCATTATTCAAAACATAAGATTTGTCCCACTGATAGTAACATAGCTGTAATTAGTATTTTGGCCTTTGTTATTTTGGTCTTAAACTTGATTGTATGTTAATACATCCTTTGCTTGCTTTTTGTTCATGTTTGTGTTGTATGGTTTTGCTCATAAATTTGTCTGTGTTTAATAATAGAATCCCCTCAGAGATCCTTTGATCCTTTTTTCCATTCAGTAGGGGCACTTGACCTGTTTTTATAACTTCTTGATTATTTTGTTATTTTTGTTTGCTTACCTTTTCCTTGATTCTTGGGCTTGGTTGATGAAATTCATTGTAGGATTACTAAACAAATGGAAGGAACTGGGGACAGGGCCATCCATCTTGGCCACATTGACCTTGCAGAGTCTGTGGGATAGGCAGGCAGGTGTGTCCAGAGAGTGCTGTGGTGGTTGGGGCTGGAGGTAAATTTGGTGACCATGGGCACAGTGGTGGTAATTTGAACTGTGGGAGTGGAAAAGATGAGATGTTGAATAAGGCCAAGGGCAGAACCTTGGGGAAGATCCCCGTTTAAGGATCCAGCAATGAAAGAAAAGGTGGAGGTGGTAACTAGAAAAGGAGGGCTGCAGAAGCCCAGGATGGCCCCTCAAGGAGGGTAGTAATGGTGTCAGATGTGGGCAAGAATCGCTCCACTGTGACAGTCAAGGTGACTGAGCAATTTCTGTTAGCGAGATTGTTAGAGGCCAGGTAGTGGTAGGTTAAGGGCTAAATGGGAGGTGGAGAGGATGGCAGGGTAGAAGTGTCTTCTTGAATGAAACTGGCAGTGAAGGGAGATGAGGAAAGGCTGAAAGAAGGGGGAAAAGGGAGGGATTTTAAGAGCTGTCTTGGGGAAAGTGGTGGAAAAGGGAAGTGGGATAGGCTATGGATATTGGGCCTGGAATATCTGATCCTGAGCTCAGGTGCAGAGGTGGACTTGTTCCCTTTCAAAGATAGGATGCAGTGGGGGTGGGGGTGGGGGGGGCGGGTTCCTGGATAGCTCAGTCAGTTGAGCATCTGACTCTTGGTTTTGGCTCAGGGTCATGAAATCAAGCCCACGTCAGGCTGTGCTCTTGGCATGGAGTCTGCTTGAGAGTCTTTCCCTCTGCCCCTCTCCCCACTCATGTTCTCTCTCTCTAAAATAAACAAAATCTTTAAATGAAAAAACAAAGATAGGATGGAAAGGGCTAAGGCTGGACGTGCAGGCAGGTTGCGTGCTTTGGGGAGCAAGATGAATCAGATCCAATTTTCAGCTTCTGTGTACACCACACATGGGGGTACAACCGTAAAGTGAGGGGGTTAGGATAGGGTAGAGAGTTTGAGGAGATGGAAGGGTTGGATCAGCTAGTAGTGCTTGGGAGAGGGGGCTTCCAGTCTCTGTGGCACAGAGAACTAAGGTGACGTTGGAAAACACACATAGGTTACTCTATGTGAAGGGACCCGCTTAATTTTGCTTTGTTGAATAATATACTTTAGTTTTTTAATCTTTTGTTGGTGAGAAATACCACATGGAATCAGTTTGGGTCTGTTGCTTTTTTGTGTATTGTAGGTATAATTTCCAAGTGGGGGTTTTGTGTATATTGGGATGTGTGTGAAAGCTTTGACCTTTCTGTCATTGCAGAGGATTCTTGCTGCCAATATTGAATCATTTATAAATATTTTACTAGGTTTCCTAGGAGAAAATCCATGCTGCAAAGGGTATAAAAGCTTGTCTGGCAGAGATGAATGCAGGAAGGATTTATGATAAGAGGGGGAGAATGTAGGGAACACAGCTGATTTTTTTGTTTTGTTTTTTGTATTTTTCTGTTTTGTTTTAAGGAGCAAGGATGCCTGGTATCTGCTGGTTTTTAGAATAGTTATTCTGGGACTCATTGGACCTTCATCTGTATTTAAAAAACTGAAAGCATAAGGCTAAAATTGATCTGAAGTTTCCGATATTTTTATAATTGTTCTTAAGCTCAGTTAACTTTATCTTCCTATTTATTTTCTTGGGCATCTTCTGCCTGAATCCTTCCAGCAGTAATAAGTTTGACTCTGATGATTTTTAGCAGTGATGTCAGCAAACACACGGACCTATGGGTTTAGGTTATGAGTGTCACCATGTTCTTCCGGTCCCATAGCGGTCTTCGCTAACAAGCATCCCTGGCATCAGTCTTTTTCTTTTCAGAGCTTCACCTCTCCTATCTGTTTACTGTTCCCATTCACAAAGTGAGCTAGGTGTTTCCTCAGATTTCTCTTGAGCTGATGAGCTGACTGTCTCCCACTCCTAACACCTATGTGGGCTTATATGTTAATGGAATATTATTATCTATATTCTCCAGGCTGTACATGGCATGCCTATGACTTAATTGTTTTATAAGTGGAAGTTTGTAATTCTTGACTCCTTTCACCTATTTTGCCAATTCCCCTCACCCCCATCTCTGGCATCTGCCAATTCATTCTCTATATCTGAGTCTGATTTTGTTTTGTTTTGTTTTTAGATTCCATGTAGAAGGGAAACCATATGGTATTTGTCTTTCTCTGACTTACTTCACTTAGCATAATACCCTCTAAATTCATCTATGTTATTGCAAATGGCAGGATTTCCTTTTTTATGGCTGAATAATACTCCAATGTGTGTGTGTGTGTGTGTGTGTGTGTGTGTGCACGTGCGCACACGCGCACTACATCTTTATCCATTAATTTATCAGTAGACACTTGGGCTTCTCCATATCTTGGCTATTGTAAATAATGCTGCAGTAAAAGAGTGTCAGCTTTTTTCTTACTAGACTATTTTAAGTTTTATTGTAAAAGGCTAATTCTACAATTAAAGACTTAATGCAAGTCCTCCAAATGCATAGCTAGCTGTTGAAGAGGAGACTCTGTGTGGGGGAAAAAGATTGAGAATGTCTTCAAAAATGGGACCAGCTGAGTAAGTTGTGCATTCTAGTTGACCTCCCTTTCTCTGGACCTGCCAACTCTTTGCCATCTCCTTGCCATCTCCCTCTTGATTGTTAGATGTATGGATAGTTTTTCTATTGATTCTGACTTATTTAAAAGCCCTGCTTGAAATCTGCATTAAAAGGGAGAAAATATTTTGTTCTCACATTAGTTAGCCCCTGACAAGGACAGTTTTTTTTAATTAAAGAAATCTGGAAAAAAAAAAAAAAGGCAACTTGATCTAAATGGACCGCAACTCCCTCACTAGGGAAAATGAAGTTGGTCTTACCTGTGAAAGGATTCTTAAAGACTAACACATGATGCCATCCCCCCTCCCCCACAAATATGCAGAGGGAATAGTGCCTGGGACACTTGGGATTTTCAGTCAATTGTAATTGTTATTGGTAAAATGGGAGGTGATGGGAGCTTGGTGACTGTCATATGATGGGACCACTAGCCACCCTTTGAACAAAATTCCATTTTTGAGAAATATTTCTGTCGACCTTAAAAACAAAATAGCTATTTTTTTAAAGATTTTATTTATTTATTTGACAGAGAGGAGAGAGATCACAAGTAGGCAGAGAGGCAGGCAGAGAGTGGGGGGGAAGCAGGCTCCCTGCAGAGCTGAGAGCCCGATGCGGGGCTCGATCTCAGGACCCTGAGATCATGGCCTGAGCTGAAGGCAGAGTCTTTAACCCACTGAGCCACCCAGGTGCCCCCAGTTCCTAGTTCTTAACCATGTCTGTGTATTGTTTCAGAATATGAGATTTGGAACTAAACATACTTGGTTTGAATCTTGACTTAGCTGTTTACTAGCTATGTGGTCCCAGGCACGTCCAGTACCTTCTTTGAGAGTGTTTCCATCTTTATAAATTGGTGCCCAGTGAACAGATTTTTCCAAAGGTTAATTGCTTGGTGTATGTTAATTACTAGATTGGAGGGCAGCGGTTCCTCATATGGGCCCTGTCTTCCATCATTCCGGAATTATATAACTATTTTCTCACTCTGCCAGAAAAGGTACCCATTCTCCCCTCCGGTGTATTCTTTAATATTTGTTGGCTACTTAAGTGTCTGATTTAGTTAGGAAAGATACAGTAAATGGTAAACTTCCGATCGTAACATAGGCTATCAGGAAAATGAGGGAATGTAAGGGACAGTCAGGGTGGGGTGGGGGAAGATCAGCCAGTGTCTCTCTGGAGGTGATACATGTGTCAAGATATGGGGAAGAGAAAAGACCAACCACCTAGAGAAGAGCGGTGGGGAGCTTACTGAGCAGAGGGTAGGAGCAGAAAATGGAGCAGCTGTGCCTGGTGAGAGTAGGCAAAGGGTGGGGGCTGGGAGCCACCATTACTTCAGGGTTACCCCAGCTGTTCAAAGCAATGTGTCCTCACCCCCACGGTCCTAGGGCAGGATAGCTGGGACTCCCCAGGGTGACAGTTCCCTGATTAACCAAGGTGTGTGCTTCCTAGAGGGGAAGAGAAAATTATTTCCTTATAGACCCTTCCTTTTAAAGATATCAAGGTGCCTTCCAAAAATTCACTGCCTAATGATGTATTACTTTGCAGTATGGTAAAAATAAGGTTCTCTTTTCCTTGAACTTCAAAAGAAGGCACAGTAGAGTGAATGAGATGCCACATGAGTCATTACAAATTTACTAGAGCATCTAAGCCCCTTGTTCCCATAGAGAAGCCAAGTGAACTCAATTATATTTCGATAGAGCTTTTCTGAAGGGGTAATTGAAATACTCAGGTGTAACATGAGAGGATACGCATAGAAGCTCTATCTCATTAAAAAAAAAAAACACCTTTAAACTTGCCAAAGAGATTTAAATGGCTTAGTCAAACTCAAAAAAGTCCTTGGTATTACGCTGTGTGTGCAGATGAGCTCCGTGAGATTGTTTCTGGGGAGGTTTCATGCAGCTCTAGAGAAACAAACGAAAGTGGAATTCAAGTGGAGAGAGGAGAGTAACACATGATACTTGAGGCCCAATATAAAATATTGGCTTAGAATCTTGATATTTTGATTCTTTTGAGGCATAGATACCTTTCATATGCTGTCTTTGATTTGTATGCCTTAGGCATTTTTCACTTCTGAAAACTTATACCTTCAAATCTTTTGCCTTGGATCTGTGTTTGTATTCCTTTGACATTATTTGACTCCTACTCTGACACTTTTAGTTGTGTGTTTGGGTAGAAGGGGGGATCCTAAAAGCAACACTATTGATGTGTTTTAATCAGATACAGTGAGACAGGCAGACACAGAAATGGTGTCGGAAGGAAGAAGTTTGTAGTCACAGTTCCCAAGAAGCAGGAGACAGGGCATGCCCCACAGGGCCACATGCAGAGACACCAGTGTCTTTTGTGTGGCAGAGGGGGTGAGGGGAAAGCGTGGCCCACAGCTTTTATTGTGGTAAGGCAAGATGAGGCACGGTAAGCAGCTGTAGGATGGGGTAGTTGGAATGATCTCAGTAGGCTCTGGGGCACGGGGGCTGCCCCTGGGTGCCTGGTAGCTGACTCTGGGGGGG
>CM053605.1:101798057-101810520 GCA_028646535.1 Procyon lotor
TTCCCCCTAAGATAAGTACATGGAGATCTAAATCTAGTGGAAGAGATGGGGAGAAAAGGCAAAATAAGTCAGGAAGAAATGGTATGTCCCATGAGCAGGATTAGGGCTAGTGTTTTAATGGAATCTGGGAACAGAACTTACAAAGTGATAAGTTCATGTTTTCAGTCTATCCAGTACCTAACCATCATGTTAGGCAGTGTGCTAGATGCGGAGGATATAATGGCAAGGGGTTTGTTTAATGAACCAACTAAGCAGAATTATAGAGAAAAGGCAAGGAAAGATAGATTTAGAACATTTTTGGGGAAGCTTCCTACACTATGTGAAGAGTTAACAGGTAAAAACCTACCAACATCCAAAAGTCTGTGAAAGTGATGAAACCAAAACAAAAAAAGAAACTGAGATAATAACATAATAATAATAACAGACAATAACAGGATCTGAAAATGAGGCAATTAAAAAAACTATATAGCACAATATATATTTAGTGAATTCACAGAATTTTTCTTTTACCATTCAAATCCTTCCTTAAAAAGAAAAGCAAAAACAAATTAAGGAAAACAAACAAAACAAAATAAAAACCCTTTTATCACTTCTGGTTTGCCACTGAGAAGAACCTTCAAAAAAAAAAAAAAAATCATGGTCCTAGCTATTATATTCAAGTTTAATTTGGTGGGGGGGGAGGAGCAGTGCCTCTTAGAATATATTTATAATTCAGTTGCTCAATATTTTAACAAAATATTAAAGATATTTGCTTTAGAAGATTTCTAATAGACTTGCATCTAATTTTAAAAGAGCACATCATTGTAAAATGATTTATCTCTTCAGCTAATATCACGCCTTAAATCTGTAAAGACCCTCTAATTAACACTTGCTTGAGATCATTTCACCCTTTCCTAAAGTATGGGATGGAGAAGAAGGCAGGGTAAGACAGGATTTGTTACTTTTCTAGGTTTCAAAATACAGCAACTTTCTATCTCAACATTCCCTCTTTCTTGTGATATCCTTTCTCCTTGCTTCTGCACATCATCTCTCTTTGCGTTGGTGCTTATCTCATTCTGACTATTCCCATTTCTTTTCTCTTCTCAAGAAACTAAACTTACCAGTTGCCAAAAATCTGCTTAACTTTACTTACACATCTCCCACTTGGCATACTAATTCCCTGAAGGTCTTAATTTATAAAAAATAAAGCATGCCAAAATGTGTGATTTGAGTTATACCCACAGGACAAAATTCAGGGCCCATTGCAGATTTTAAAGACTATCCAACTTTGGGGTAAATTTGCTCAAGATTCAGTGCAAATTTGTTTTCTACCATTTCTGATTTTGACTACAACCTTTCAATATTTCAAAACAAACAAGTAAACAACTAATCTCTATATCCCTAGAAGGGAATCCATTGTCACACAAGCAAGTCTACCTTCCCTTTACCCCCATAGACAGTTTTCTTGGTTATATCAAGACTGGATTTGGTAAATATCAAGCTAGGATGAAGCTAGAATGAAGAAAAATGGACTCACACTAAAATGGTAGGATGGTTTTGGACCTCTCTCTCTGACACACACACACACACTCACATACACACACTCACACTCACACATCTATGAAAATCTATAAAGAACACCTCTGGCTGGGAAAAACACAGAGCTAAGATACATAAAATATTTTGGATCATTTACTCGTTGCCATTACTCTAATACAAACTCAGAATTAGAAATGAACTAGTGAGGTTCCTATGGGAAAGCACATAAAGCAAATACATTTTGTCCCATGAACTGAACTCATAGTTAATGAGTATTTGCCACATGCGTGCAATTGAAAACAAAATCTACAAGATTAGAGAAAGAAGAATTGCCTTTTTTGGAACTTTTTAAACATAAACCTAAAACTCCAAATGCACACATGGCTTACAATACAAGAATAAAAATGCACTATGGTAAATTTACTGTTTGTGAATTATATTTCAGTAAGAAATAAGGATGCATTAAATATAATCCGAGAAAATCATACTTAAGAGAAAGGAGTGGACTGTTCAGCTCCGTAAGGTATCTCAAGAACTTCCAAGATCAACATTTACAGACATGTTCAGCCTCAGATAATACTTTAAAATAAGTATATTTTGCTTTTACAAACCCAAGACAATAAGAAAACACTAAGCAGCAGAAAAGGTTGAGGAAAATAAAAATAGAGAAATGCACAGACTCAATCAAAACTGGCCAAGCTCATGGCTAATTTGTCCTCCTGTGTCTCCACCAACACTTTGCCCGGTGAATAAGAAATCTGACAATTGATTTGCTTATGTAGATATCATACTAATTAATGCATAAAAGTTATACAAAGGACGTCTTTCCTAATTATGAAGTAAACATCTCCTGACACATCTCAAGGCACCTTCTTGTGCCTTGGAGAAGAGCGCAGATGGAAGAGGACCAGGAAAAGATAACTTCCCCAGATGCCGAGTCTACTGGGGAAGATGCTGGGACCAAGAATTCTAACAAGGGTGGGGCTAAAACAGATGCCATGCAGTGATGTCAATAACCCTTCTGTTTCCATTGGCAAGCACACTGCTCAATTCTCAACTCAACCTCCCTCAAACTAACTTACGATCATACTGAATTGTTGAGATTTTTGCAGTTAATTTTAGATCTCTTTTTCCCTCAATGGTTTCATACAACTTTACTGAAAATAGTAAAAATTCATGATTGGTTCACTGATTTTCCTTTTTTCCCCTTGATTACAGGAATCAAGCAATATGCTTCACAGTGCTTATTTCTAACATTTTATTCCATTATTCTATTAAAAGTGGAGTAAATGGATTTTAGTCTTAAGATTTCTACCAACTGTAAAACTGTATGTGTTTGGAAACTATTCCTAAACATGAGGACTTTAAATACCTATTTCCCACAGTTCTCCACTTGTAGGCTATTGTTGTATTATATTCCAAATCGATTTCACTGCCTCCTACAAATAGTGTTGAATGCATTCAATTTTAATCTACGTTTTATCACATATTTAACACTTTCTTTGCTTGTTGTTTCTTTGCCCAACTCAGGTGTTCCACCCGGGATTATTTTCTTTCCCTGTAAAATGCAACCTTTACAATTTCCTTTAGTAAGGGCCAGCTGGTGGCACACACTCAGCTTTGTGTCTGTGTTTTGATTTTAAATCATTCTTGAAAGATCCTTCTGCCTTTACAGCTCTCAGTTAGCACGTATTTCCTTCCAGCACTGAAAATACCATTCCACTATGTTCTAGCTCCATTGCTGTTAGTGGGAAGTTGCCTGTCTCTCCTAAATAAGTAATCTCCAGGGGCACCTGGGGGGCTCAGTGGGTTAAGCCTCTGCCTTCAGCTCAGGTCATGATCCCAGGGTCCTGGGATCAAGTCCCACATCGGGCTCCCTGCTCGGTGGGAAACCTGCTTCTCCCTCTCTCTCTGCTGCTCCCTCTGCTTGAGCACTCTCTCTCTCTGTCTCTCTCTGTCAAATAAATAAATAAAACCTTAAAAAAAAAAAAAGTAATCTCTACGTTTCCCCTAACGCCCCCTCCTGCTTTCAAAATCTTGCTTTGTGCTTGGTGTCTGGAAATACCAAATGGTGTTTGGTAGTTTCACAATGATGTACCTGGTGAGAGGGTTTTCACTGATCTTTAGGATTTACTGGGTTTTTTCAAATCTATGGAAAGATGTCTTTATCACTTCTGGAAAATTCCTAGCTTTTATTTCCTCAGATACTTCCTCTGCCCTATTTTTTTCTCTTCTTTCCTTCTAGGACTGATTAAGCTTATGGCAAACTTTCTCCTTCTATCCTTTATGCCTCAGCCTCTTCTGTATTTTCTCTCATTCCTCCTCTCTACATTGTATTCTAGACTGGAGCCAGGGAAGAAGGACCCATGGGCCTAATCTATCCCATGGCCTGTTTCTAGTATGGCTTTTAATCTAATTTTTTTTTTTTTTTACATTTTTAAAGACTTTTAAAAAATGAAAATAAAGAATATATAACAGAGACTATACATGGCCCACAAAGCCTAAAATATTTACTATCTGGTCCTTTACAGAAAAAAACTGTTCACTTCTTCTATCCTCGATTACTTCTTACCTATCTTTTGCTTCACTAACTATTCTAGAGTCTAATACACTGTGTTTAACCCTTGAAATTTTTCATTTTTTCATTTCCAGAAACTTGATGGTTACTATATTTCTCCAGTTATATTTAATTTTCCAGTTATTGTATTTTTTATTCCCAGAAATTCTATTTAAACATTCCTCCATGCTATCTTTTATAATTTACTGTTCCCTACAGACATCTTTAGGCTTATCGTCTTTTTTCTTATAACATAGCATGGCTGTTTCGTTTTCTTTATCTGATTATTCTATTATCTTTAATATTTGTAGCTTGTTTCTAGGATTTTTGTGCTAATTCCGTGAGGTGTGTTTTTAACTGTTTTTTATTATTTCTGAGAGTGAACTCATTTTCTGCACCTAGAGTATCCCCCTCAAAAAACATCAGTCTTTGCTGCTGGGAGATGCATGGCTTGAGGGTCCCCAGACCACACAGGTGAGGAGAAGCCAGTTTATGTGTGGTTCACTCTTATTCTGGGGCTGTGACCCTCCAAAGCCCCCAGCACAAAACAGCTTCATCGTTCCAGCACTCCTCATGCCCCTTCTGGATTCCCGCAATCCCTTTGGTTTTTCCTGAGATTCCCTTACTGTCTTCTCTACAGTGCTTTTTAAAATGTATTTTTTAAAGTATTTTATTCAACAGTTGTACTTGTTTTCAGTATAAGAGCTGGTTAGGGTAACCTCACCTACCATTACTGGAAAACAAACCAAGTTCAAGTCTTTAATTACATCACTGCCATTTAGAGAATTGGGAGTTCTTTCCATTTCAATGCTAAGAGGTGGGTTAAGCAAGCTCCTTCTCATCATCCAAGAACCTAATAAAAGTGCATGTTGGGTACAGTCCAGGAGAATGTTATTCCACATGTTCCTGCAAGGTCTTAAGACACCTACTGACTACTCCTAGGCATTACCTTTTTACATAGGGAATCCTGCTGAAAAAGGAAATTTTACCTACTAACAAAACCTTAAATCCTACAACTTCTAAAGAAGGACATGATCTCCCTTTTTGAACAAATTTTATCATCATTAATGTAATTCTTCATTGTCCTAGAGCTTAAAACACATCAATTTCCTAATGGGATTGTTTTTTAAGTATCCTAAACAAGTATACTCACAAGGTAAACATAAAGCTGGCCAACATTTGCCAACGCATGCCACCTCGCTGCCTGATACCCATTCCAGCACATTCCCTCCCCAAGCGATAAATCTTTCCAGATAGCATCAAGGTGGTCTTGGAGCAATAACAACATCTTGTCTGAAGAACCATCTACTCCAGTGTCTTTTCCCAACACTGTCCTCCCAGATTCCTCAGCTCGCTATTCAGAGGACAGCTCACATGATGACGCTCACACATGCAAAAGCATATGCTCCTAACCAACACTAGGCCAGTTACCAAAGTCACCCCCAACCCTGCCTGTTCTATTTTAACAGTTAAAATTACTGAAGTCCTAGAGTGTAGAGCAGTGCCACTGATGCCCAAGTACTGAGGGACAACATCAGAAATCTAAGTGAAATTAAACATAGGGACTTATGCCATCAATACATTGAATATGTTGAGAAATCTCCTTTCAAAATCTGTAAATATCTGTCCACGCTCAGGTGGTCTTTCAGCTCCTAAAGAGGTTTTCATAGGGTCGGCACCTAGCCACAAATTCTAACACTGCTCTCATGAGCTTAACATGCTTATTTGCTAAGGACTTGCACATAACTTACAAGCCAATAATCCATTTCTATATGATTTAAGTTAATATAAACATGGCAACCCATAAATTAGCTAATATAAGCAATGTGTCATGAGGAGTTGGTAGATTAAATGGATAAAATAGGCTTGGCATATTAAATTCTAAACACACATTGCATCACCAATTGCTATCTTGCAAAAATGTAAGAAGCCCTCTCTTCTCCTTCCCTTTAGGGGTTGCTCATCTGTTGTGTGTACTTTAAGGGTAGATATTAAGACTGATCAGGGCAACCCCAGAAAGAAGAATAAAAAAGGAAGGGTGTTTCTTAAAACATTCTCCTCAGGACTGCTCCGATCTTTCCAATTCTGCAGAAATGAAAGGAAACCGTGGAAAAATATAAGTCAGTAAATTTCATAATGGAATTCTAACAAAAATAAATTCAAGGAATTCCTAAGAAAACCGCCCTCAAACACAAAGTCAAGGTTGCACCAAGTAAGAGTTGAGTCTGCAAGGTCAGCATCTAAGTCCTCTTTTCTGTCCCTAAGTATTTTTTTATCAGATAAATCAGATTTTAGTTTCATTCTGCCAAACTTTTCAAGTCATTTCGCACACACAAAGCTATCCCGTCAATTCTAAAAGGAGAGGACAGAAATAACAAAAACTATAACGCATGGACTCAATGGAACAGAACATCCCCAAATTTAAATACAGATAAAAAAATAATCAACCCCTAAAACTAAAATCTAATATCTAACAAGTAGAAGACCTTCAGACTCTCCTAGACAATGTTAAAGAAGCTGTATGCCGCCATGAAATAAAAACTTGCCATATAATTATAATCAAAAAAATTAACTCTAAGGAAATGAAACTTTTTACATTCAGCTTGGCATGATAGCTTTTGTTATTTCCACCTAAGTGCAGCAGGCCTTTTAGCCTGACTTGAATCTCTTTGTGAAGATTTATCAATTCAGTCTTGTCTACTACTAAAACTGTAATTAAACTGAACAGTAAGCTATTTATATGTCTGCTACGATTTCCTTTTCAAGATACACCAGACTTCAGTTTTATTCTGCAAAATCATTTTCAATTACATATTTAATCTCTGTGTTATTGCTTCAATTACTCGTGCACCACCCTCCAGCTCACATCCTGGCTGCATTCTCTGGCAGCAGCTGCCACGCATGTCAAAGGGTTGCTTATTATGTTCAATAGGAGCCACATGCGCCCGTTGGCCCCAGCGATTTGTACCCTGTGAGCTAATTCAATCTATCAGAGTTGGCTAACATTTTGTTCAAGGAACAAAGGGTGATCCCTAGTATTCATGATTCAGAAACAAAACAAATGTTCCAGAAGTGAGGCATCCTGGAAGTAGCACTTTGCTCTTGAGATCCCAAAATGGGTAACTATTTAGGGACTTGGAGAATCTGACAAGATAATCTGTACCAAATATTATTGCTCTGAAAATCTAGATTTCATGAAGTCATTGTTAAAGAGTAGAAAACAAGAACAAACTGATGGTTGTCAGAAGGGAGCTCACTGTGGGGGGGAGTAGTGGTAAAGGGGGGCAGAGGAAGGGGTAGGGGAGGGGAGAGGGTTAGGTGAAACAGGACAGGTGATAGGGATTAAGGAGGGCGCTTGTGATGAGTACCAGGTGATGTATTGAAGTGTTGAATCATTAAACTATACACCTGAAACTAATATAACCCTGTATGTTAACTAACTGGAATTTAAATAAATAAAAAAAGAATAGAAAACAAGGAAAGGATTCATGTTCATGCATTTGGGACAAAAAGGGTTGCTCTAGAACAATCTCACCAACAAAAGAAGGAGGGAGGAAATGCCATCAAAAAGTTAATAGGGCATATTGGGTTCAACACCTGTAAGAAGAAAATAAAATTTCAAACACTGATATCAAATCTTCACACAGGTGCAAGTACACTGCTGGTAAATCAGGGTGAAGCAACCAGCTGCAGATTTTTCTCCCAAACAGCCAACAAGCAGTAGGAGAAGTTTCACTGAAACCGGTCTTTGGCACAGATAGCACAAAAAATGGACATTTTGTTCTCCCTTTTGTATGAAGGACTGAGCACTGGTGTTGGTGGGGATATAGAGCAATAAAAATTTGTACATACTCCTGCAGAAAGTGAAATTGGTAGAACCACTCTAGTGAGAAATGAGGCAATATTGAGTAGCTCAGTTTCTGTTTCTAGGCACATACCTAATGGATTCCTACACATGTACCTAAGAGACAAGCACCTACAATATTTTCAGGAGCACTTCTGGTAATATAAAAAATGCAAAACAATCTAAAATGTCTACCACCAAGTTTTAAGTACCATACAACTAACTAGAACTAAATATATGAACACAAATGTTAAGAACAAGTGAAAAAGCAAACAGCACAAAGATATGCACAATATTATTTCATTTACATAAACATGAAAAATCCAAAATAAGTTTATATGTAGTTTATGGATATGTACACAGGTATGGCAAAGGCATAAACAATTCCAGAGGCTGGTTTTCTCTCAGGCAATGTGATAAACATAGAGAAGTAACAGCTCTTCAATTATCTGTAATGTTTTGTTTTCTTTAAAAATCCATTTTGGCAATCTGTCTTATCTCCTAATATGATTCATCTATAGATTTTCTTGCATCTTATATGCAGACAATCGTACTATCATATTGTTAATGAAAACTATCTATTTTCATCTTCATACCTTTTATCCTTTGTTTATCTTGTCACATTGGAGCTAGCACCTTTAGTATATTGTTAAAAAGGACTGCTGGCAGGGAACATGTCTATCTTATACTTATCTTTTTTATAATTTTTTTATTATGTTTTGTTAGTCACCATCCAGTACATCATTAGTTTTTGATGTAGTGTCCCACAATTCATTGTTTGCATATAACACCCAGTACTCCATGCAATCTGCGCCCTCCTTAATACCCATCACCGAGTTCACTCATCACCCCAGTTCCCCTCTAAAACCCCTTCCCTCAAACCCTCAGTTTGAATCCCAGAGTCCATAGTCTCTCATGGCTCATCTCCCTCTCTGATTTCCCCCCCTTCATTTTTCCCTTCCTTTTCCTAATGTCCTCCACACTCTTCCTTACATTCCACAAAAAAGTGAAACCATAGGATAATTGTCTTTCTCTGTTTGACTTATTTCACTTAGCATAATCTCCTCCAGTCCCATCCATGTTGATGCAAATGTTGGGTACTCATTCTTTCTAACGGCTGAGTAATATTCCATTGCATATATGGACCACATTTTCTTTATCCAGGACATATGGATAAAGTTGAAGGGCATCTCAGCTCCTTCCACAGTTCGGCTATTGTGGACATTGCTGCTATGAACATTGGGGTGCATATAGCCCTTCTTTTCCCTACATCTGTATCTTTGGAGTAAATACCAAGTAGTGCAATTGCTTGGTCATAGGATAGTTCTATTTTTAACTTTTTGAGGAATCTCCATACTGTTTCCCAAAGTGGATGTACCAACTTGCATTCCAACCAACAATGTAAGAGGGTTCCCCTTTCTCCACATCCTCTCCAACATTTGTTGTTTCTTGTCAATTTTTGCCATTCTAACTAGTACAAGGTGGTATCTCAATGTGGTTTTGATTTGAATTTCCCTGATGGCTAATGATGTTGAACATTTTTTCATAAGTCTGTTAGCCATTGGTATGTCTTCTTTGGAGAAGTGTCTGTTCACGTCTTCTGTCCAGTTTTTACTTGATTGTTTTTTGTGTGTTGAGTTTGAGAAGTTCTTTGTAAAGATCTCCTTTATCTACAGTGTCATTTGTAAATATCTTCTGCCATTCTGTGAGTTGCCTGTTTGTTTTGTTGACTGTTTCCTTTGCTGTGCAGAAGCTTTTTATCTTGATGAAGTCCCAAAAGTTCATTTTTGCTTTTGTTTCCCTTGCCTTTGGAGATGTGTTTTGGAAGGTATTCAAACTGGCAAAGAAGTCAAAGTCTCTCTCTTTGCAGATGACATGATACTTTATGTGGTTAAACCCATAAGACTCCACCCCTAAATTACTAGAACTCATACAACAATTCAATAACATGGCAGGATAATAAAATCAATGCAGAGAAATCAGTGGCTTTCCTATAAACAATATAACTATAGAAAGAGAAATTAGGGCATTGATTCCATTTAAAATACCACCAAAAACCTTAAGATACCTTGAAATAAACCTAACCAAAGAGGTAAAGGATCTATACTCTAGAAACTACAGAACACTTACGAAGGTAAGTGAAGACACAAAAAGATGGAAAAACATTCCAAGCTCATGGATTGGAAAAATAAATATCATTAAAATGTCTATGCTGCCCAGAGCAAGCTATACTTTCAATGCCATCCCAATCAAAATATCAATGGCATTTTTCAAAGTGCTGGAACAAACAATCCTAAAATTTGTATAGAACCAGAAAAGACCCTGAATCACCAAGGAAATGTTGAAAAAGAAAAACAAAGCTTGGGGCATCACATTGCCTGATTTCAAGCTATATTACAAAGCTGAGATCACCAAGACAACATGGTACTGACACAAAAACAGACACACACATCAATGGAACAGAATATGGACCCTCAACTCTATGGTCAACTAATCTTCGACAAAGCAGGAAAATATATCCAGTGGAAAAACAGTGTCTTCAATAAATGGTGCTGGGAAAACTAGACAGCTATATACAAAAGAATGAAACTCAACCATTCTCTTACACCATACACAAAGATAAACTCTAAATGGGTGAAAGATTTCAGTATGAGACAGGAATCCATCAAAATCCTAAAGGAGAACATAGGCTGTAACCTCTTTGACATTGGCCACAGCCAATTTCTTATCTATATTTTAAAAGGAATATTCTATCATTTCACCATGAAGTAGGATGCCTAACATAGGTTTTGGTAAATGCACCTCATCAAGTTAAGAAAGGCTACTCTTATTCCAAGATGAGAAGTTTGTTGCTGTTGTTGCTTACAGATAAATGCTCATTAAAAAGATTTTTTTTTTGGCATCTAATTAGATGATTGCATATTTTTTTCTTTCATCTACTAATGAGATGAAGTATATTATCAGACTTTTTTCAAGAAGAAAATACATGTTTACATTCCTGGAATTAAACCTAACTAGATCATAATGTATGGGGTTTTGTTTTGTTTTGTTTACATTCCTGGATTTGGCTTGTCATGCTTTTATTAAAGAATTTTACCTCTAATTAGAGGTAAATCTAATTAATGTGTCAGAACTTAGGTTACTGGCTCAGGACTTATCAGGAAGACATGTCACCTGGTAACTGATTATGTTGAAGTTAAAAAAATCAATTCATTTTAACAAACTTTTATTGAACACATACTACGTGTACAATGCTATGTTGCAAGTTGGGGAGGCAAATAAAAATGAATCAGATAAAAATTCCTATGTTTAAAGAAAAAAAAAGATTTTTATCTCTTTCACAGCTAAGATTGGCCTATAATTTTTCTTTACCATTCTGCTCCTATTGGTTTTGAATTGAAGGTTACCTTAGCATCAGACTACATTGAAAACTATTGACTTTTATTCTCTGGAAGATTTTTGTATACAATTGCAACTGCTTGTTCTTCTAATGCTTGATAAAACTAGACTATTAACATTGCAGGAGTGTCCATTGTTCTCTTTGTAGGGAAGATTTTAAGTAGTGATACCACTTCTTTAATACTTGTGGGTTGATTCAGGTTTTCTATTTCCTCGAGTCTGATTCTAATAGTTTAGTGTATTTCCTGCTGTCATTATAACTATATCTATAATAATAAAAATCAGACCTATTGGGGGGGGGAAGGGCAAGATGGTGGAGAGGTAGGACACCCTGTTACAACCTGTCCCCAAAAGTGAGCTGGATATCTTCCAGACCACGCTGAACACCCATGAAATCAGCCGGAGGAGCAAGACTTTTCACTTCTGGATCTCTACAGGAGCAGAAGACAGCAGAAGAGAGGAAAAGCAAAGCGGGAACACGCAAAACCATAACGGAGGATAAACAAAAGGGGGAGGGAGCCACCAGAGGCAGCGCAAGGACAGTAATACCCCAAAGGAAAGCACCAGGTGGTTGCAGAGCCGGCAATAACTTAGAGCCCGGTTAAAAACACTTAAAAAGGGCATAAGGTTCTGAGAAGCAGCGAGTGGAAGGGGGTGGGCATAAGCACAAGCCTGGACCCACGCCCCCGGGAAGGACACTGTTTGCCTCAAAGAGAGACCAGTTGGGGGCAGGGACCCGCTCCCCGCACCATTTTGTGGGCCAGGTGCGCGCTCCTGAAAGCGCCTTAGAGAGTCTGCTGGGTCCCGGAGCCCACAGCTTTTCTCCGTGTACAGCGCTCTCTAGACGGTGCACCACCAAAGGCAAGAACTGCGCTGCCTGCGGGTGCAGTAATATTGGCAAGAATCTGGCCACACCCAGCCGCGGCCTAGAGCCCCTAGTGCAGGGGAGCACGCTTAGTGGCGCGGAGCGCCCAAACTGCTGAGTGCGCGCCGCCTGGGAAAGGCTGCTGTGCTGGGAGATTTGCAGAGGGGAGTGTTCCTTCTGGTCCACCCAGAGGGGAGCAGACTTCAGCTTCTCTGTGACAGGGAGGTCTGGGTACAGACAGACAGATCCCTTGCTCAGACTCTCTGAAAAGGAGAAAAAG
>CM053605.1:101811020-101834565 GCA_028646535.1 Procyon lotor
GGGAGACAAACCATAAGAGACTCCTAGACTCAAGAAACGAAATAAGGGTGGCCGGGGGGGGTGGTGGGGTAGGGATAGGGTGGCTGGGTTGTGGACAATGGGGAGGGTATGTGCTATTAAGTGCTGTGAAATGTGTAAGCCCGAAGATTCACAGACATGTACCCTGGGGCAAATAATACATTATATGTTAATAAAAAAAAAAAAAAAAAAGAAAAAAGAAAAAGAGCTCTATACCAGCTCTATTCCGTAAAAAAGTACATTTAAAGTTCTGACTGATTCTATTATTTTAAGACCATTTGTGACAAATATCCACCACTTTCACTTAAAGTGTTAAAAGAATATTCTTTTTATTGATAAGAGTTTATTTTTAAAAATCATAGTTTACGATACATTAATAGAAGAATAAATTACCCATTAACTTGCTTATAAGGAAAGAGTAAAAACGGCACCCTGACTACTCCCAAGAATCTCTCCATCCTAGACCTGTTCCCTGAATCCCAGATTTGTATGTTCAGTTGTCTGGCAATATCTCATCGCCACTTCAACCCTAAGAGACCCAAAAAGACTTCTGATTCCACCAGTCATACTTGCTCCTCCTACAGTCTTCATCGCAGAAATGGCAACTCAATCTTTCTAGTTGCTCTGATCTAAACCCTTGCAATCCTATCCTTCTTATATCCCACATCAATATATTAGCAAATCCTGTCAGTTCTGCGAAAATGCCAGAATCTCACCCACAATCTCACCCAGAATCTCACCATCTCCCACCACCAACACGGCCAAAACTCTGATCCAACTTTCCCCATCACCTCCTACCCAGCTTAGCAAAACAGCCTGCTAACTGAGTAATCTGCTTCTGCTCTCACCTCCCTTTAGGTCTTCATCCACCCTAGCTGCCAGATACCGTTAAAGAGTAAATCACATCATATCACTCTGCTGCTCAGACTCCACCAATGACGCCCCATTTCACTCAGAATAAAAGCCAACAATAACAACAACCTACACGACTACAAGGTGAAGTTCCTGCTATTTCTCTGACTCCCTCATCCACTCCACTGCAGCCACTGGAGGCTCGACAGAATTGGAGGGCATCAGCCTTGCAACTTGGCACTTGGTGAACCACCTTTCTTGGACACTAGTCCCCCAGATATAGAATGCTGATGAGATGCTGGAACAACAAGTATACGCTAAGATAATCCTAGGCAAAGTGAGATGTGCAATCCCCTGTCCAGACAGTACCTGGGCTCCCACCCTCCACGTATGCCCAAGTACCATCCTATCAGAGAGAATTTCTCCAACCAACCCATGTAACAGAGTAACCTCTGCCCTTTCTGCTTTTCACGTTCCCTTCATCCTACTTTACAGTCCTCAATGACACTTAATAGTCTTTTTTCCCTTTAAATGTTAAGTACCTTCAAAGGATTAAAATAATTACTAATTGAACATGCCTAAATCAAATCGGGAAAAAACTTGATCGAGCAACATTTCTAATATACCACAAAAAGATGTTGAAGAACAAATGTAGTTATAAATGAGTAAGTATTATCAGGATGTCAGGGAAAAAAGGGGGGAGATAATTATTTTTTAATATCTTAAAGCCAGCCTTAAAAGAGTTTCACTACCTCTACGAATTGCGAGCAAGAACTCACGCTAAGGGTCAGGTACTCACGAAGAAGCACTCAACACACATGGGCTTTTGTTACTGGAGAGGCTGTTTAGTCCATGGTTTAAGAGATGCAACCCACACTTTCTGCAGTGCAAGCATTTCTAAGCATCTCTTCCTCAAGTGTGTTCCCATACCAAAAAAACCCATCACCACATCACATATTAAAACATCACCTTCGTCTTCTTTTTTATTTATTATTGAAGTATAATTTACCTACAATGCTGTGTTAACTTCAGTGTACAACACTGATCCCCTAATTCTCTGCACTGCTCAGAGCGTACCATGATAAGTGTAGTCACCATCTGTCACCAAACAACATTATTACAATAGTAACTATATCCCCTACGCTATTTCTCTGACTTTTCACCTCTGCAACTTATTTACAGATAGCTGACATTTGAAAAGGTGCTCAACATCACTCGTCATCAGAGAAATGCAAATTAAAACCACAATGAGGTATCATCTCACACCTGTCAGAATAGCTAGTATCAAAAAGAGGTGTTTGTAAGGATGTGGAGAAAAGAGAACCCTTGTGCACCACTGGTGGGAATGAAATTGGTACAATAGCTGTAGAAAATAACAAGGAGGTTCCTCAAAAAAGTAAAAACTGAAACACCATATGATCCAATAATTCCACGACTAGGTTATTTACTCAAAGAAAACGAAAACATTAACTCAAAAGGATACATGCATCCCTACGTTTACTGCAGCATTATTTACAAAGGCCAAGATACGGAAGCAGCCCAGGTGTCTGTCCATCAACAGACAAATGGATAAAGAAAATGTGGTACATACACACACACACCCAAAATATTACTCAGCCAGTTAAAAAGAATGCAATCCCCCCTTCTTCTGGAAGCTGCAAATGAGAGTATACTCGTGGGTAGGAATATTGTAAACATACTTCAGGTAACTTCAGGGAGCCACCTGTCACTAGAGAAAAGACGAAATTAGAAAAGTGGGTTTTGTAAAAGAAAAGTAGAAAATAGTAACTGACTTACTAAGAGAATTCACTGTTAGTCAAAGACTGCTCTAAGCCCAGACATCAGTATTTGAACATGGCCAGGCATTCCGGAGACTAGCTCCTTAACCACTGTGTTCTCATTCATCACCGTTAAGGGTAACAACTGTTGAGTGCTTTGCCACGAGAACAACAGAAACAAATTCTGAGAGGTACACAAAATGTTCATGACTCTACATGTCATTACAAAGTAAAGAATCTATTGTATGTTAAAGGCCTAACTTTTATAAAATCAACCACATCAGTGAGATCCTATACTCCTGATTCCCACACTTCTTGCCTACGAATTTGCCAGTACCAGATACAGTTTGCTGATGGATTCTATTTCCAACCTCTTTTATGTTCTTCTCTAATGGCAAGACCTGAAAAGCTAAGAAGAGCATTTCCCAGATCCCTTATTAACGGGACTCAGGGTGGATTCTTCCAACAAGACACATTTGTATAAGATCTGGAAGACAGAAAGTACACAGTGATTCCTTTTCATCGGGGGACATATTCCACATTCTACCACCTTGTACCAGCTTCACAGGTGTAGGAAGCTGGAAGCGTAGCAGTGAGTTCCTCAAGTCTCCTGGGATAGAAACAACAGTGTCTGACCTTGACAATAAACATATGGATGCACGATCTGGAAACCCACCTAGGACACGCAGGCATCCCTTCAGTTTTCCCAGTAATTTTGCGAGCACCTAATCTACTGTTTTAACTTTCTTTATACTTGAACTCAGTTCCTGTGCCAGTTACTCAGTCAACAACTCTCAGCTTCGAGGCTACCCTGCTATATGTAGTTTGGGATCCTGGAACAGGAACTCTACAAACCATACTCCTGATTTGCCAAAGGGCTCCATTCGAGGCTCTGCCAGTAGGTGGTGCAAGAGGAGAGGAGAGAGGCTGCCAACCTGGCCATGAGCTTGCTCCTTCCTACCTGCCTCCTGTGGGTTTCCTGTCTGCTTGCAATTCCCTTGAGAGGTGCTTCTTCACCCTGGCAAGCACAGTTCCCTCCAACAGCAGAAGACGAATCCAGATTTCAGATTTCAGCAACACTTGGAAAATTATCTTCATCGTCTTCTACCCCAAAGACAGAAACACTAGACCAGCCTGGCATCTCCCCCTCTTCAGAGATCTGAGTATCAGCTTTGAGAGTCCCCTCTCTGAAGTTTAAAAGTATTAATAATTCCAATCTTCTTCTCTGTGTTCCCTCAGCCCTAGGAGGGTCGCTGCGTCCTTTAGTTTCCACTACAAGGTACCTTAGGGCAGGTGAACAATTAATACTCTAGGATGTGGGTGCCAAAAGTCTCTAACGTAGTCTCCAACTCATCGACTCTACCACTGCAGCATGAAAGCAGCCATGGGCAATGTGGAAATGAATGGGAATGGTGGTGTTCAAGAAAACTTCATTTACAAAAAGTGCCAGGTCCGACTTTTCTGAAGGTTGTTATTCCCCCTAGAATTCTCTTTTTATACTTCTCGTTGTCTAATTAACAGCTCCACACCTGATACACAATTTTGCATATTAAAATCACTCTGTTCAACTAACATGCGGGGTATTTATGTCCTGATCAGACCTGTCACTACTATTCCCTGCACTGAATCCTAACTATTCCTGTATTAGGCATATGAAGCAGTTCTAAGAAACAGTTCAAAGATGGGAAACTGAGATTAATTATTTCACCTGCTTGGGTTTCAAGGCAGTGATGATGAACTTATCACCACCGGTGGGGAAAAAATGCTAGTTGTTCATGACAAGCAGTACCAAATCATTATTTAAATTATCATCTCTGACATTCCTTCTTTGATTTTCCAGCCATCCTCTTGCTTCTTCCCTGGAACCCAGAGGTCACATCAACACTCTACTCTTCTTTCCTTCTTCTCCTGAACCAGCTGTTTTCCTAGAGTTCTCAAAATCAGGGACAACTGGCCAAGCTCTAGAAGCAGCAAAGAAAAATCCAAGTGGTACAGACCTTTAAACTTGAAATTAGTATTTCTCAAAGATGACCTGACAGAGGCAGAAGTAGATTGGTCAAATTCTGTTTTTAGGCATCATAAACTAACTTGAGACACCAGACTTGAAAACAACTAGAAAATTGGAAACAAAAATATGAAACACTGGACAAGAGGCAACTCAGGACTAGGATCCTTCTAAGAAGTGAAGTGAATAAGATGAGCTTTCACTTATATGTGGAATGAAGTAAGGGAAGTAGACCCAATCATTTTACTTCTGGGGCCATTTCCTTTGTTCCTCTCTTGTCTGCTTCAACCTCGGAACTCTACAACCTGAAGAGCTCAACTAGGAGCTCCACAGGGATCTACTATATGCCTGATTAATCTCGCTAGGACTCTGCTTTTATTCCACACCTACCAAATAAAATATTTTGAGAACAGGAATGACTTCAACCTAAGAATGAGGGGGAAGGAATAAGGTGAAAGGGGTGAAGGGGGAAGGGAAAGAGAAAGACTCTAGTCAGAAATATGGAATGTCCCTTGGAGTATGGACCAAAAAAAGTCTATAGAAACTGCACCTCTGTTCAGCAGATAATGAGTATGTGAAAATCATTACACTAAAAGATGATGTTCAACACTGGTTAGAAAGAAGAATTCTTAACAGATTGCCAAGGGAAGCCAGGCACATCCCATGAAACTTGTTTGGCTTCACAAGTCACTCCATGATCTAGGTCAACCAGAAGTCCCAACCTGTATTTATGGCCTTAGACTGCTGTGTAGAGTCAAAGCCTCTCTCGATTCCAGGGAACACCTGGCATAAAAGGAAAATATAGTCTCACGTCTGAGTTACCACCACATAAGAGGCTTACTTTAAGGTTGTGGATGCCTTGGATCTAGACGATCTTCAGAAAACAAGGGAGCTCCCAGCACAGACATTCTGGGTATGCTCCAAGGGTGCATCCAAGGGTGAAGCTCCCAAGCCAAGAGCAGTATCTTGCCAATGGTACCTTGGAGGCACACAGACTCACCCCATGACTCCTGCCTTCGGAGTCCTAAAGAGGAGGAGTGTGTGCTGGCCTTCTCAAGAGGATTCAGTGCCTCCTTGATCTGCAAGTACAAATGTCTCTGTACCATATCTCATCCTTTTTACTAACCCTGTCATCTGCTCCTACAAGGGGCTTTAAATATACTGCGTGAAGGGTGGCCTTGGGTTCTGAGCAGTAACGAGTCCTGACAAGTGGAATCTGATTGCTCAGCTGATAGCTTCACATCAAACTACTTCCCAGGTCACTGGTTAACCTCACATCAGTTCCCACCTCAGGTCTCAGGCTGTTTACTGGGTGGGCACAGGTCTATAAAATGCTCAGAGAACCATGCTGCTCAATCCTCCATGAGCCTATTCCTATATAAATTCAAATAACTCCTGACACTTGAGTGTTATCTTTATGTTAAAGTTTGTGCTAGAAAGAAAATTCTCCTAGTCTACTTAGTAGTCTACTCTGGAGTGAACCATTACCACTTAACAAATCAAAACGGTCCCATTAACATCTTAAATGCGCAATTCTAGATAGACAAAGGAACATATCATGAAGCAGTGTTCCAAATTTACCACTTTGGTGTGTAAAGATAGGAATTTATGACACCTGTTCATAAATAACAAAATACACGGAATACTTTTAGAATTTTTAATTAAAAAACCCCTCATTATCAGTTATAGTAAAAATAAATAAATGAAGAGTTTAATACCGTAATAACAAATACAACTTTTGAAAAACTACTTACATCCAAAGAATCTTCCTTCAACAGGATAAGGGCCATATTCTGCGATACCAACCGGCAGGAATAGCCTAGAGAAGAGGAAAGAGCACCACACAAGTGAGTTTACCTCCCTTCCATGAACTCACTGCTTTCCAGTAGCTATTTAAGTTCAGTCTCCCTTCTTATGCCTTCTGTATTATCTTTTGAAGCCTACTGGGAAAGACAGAGGGATTGGATAAGCATGCAGGGGTAGGAAAAGTAAGTTCTTTAAGCAGATTTTGATTCTTGCAGACAGCCTGAATAGAACTGGCTGGGAGGTCTTCAAACCTAATGGCTAAATATTGGTCAATTTTCCATGGATTTTTCTTCATGCTTGTAGAACCTCAGGAAAAGCCCTGGATTAGCTTTAAAAAATAGCTAACACTTTGGGAAGATATGTGGAATTTGATGGTGTTTCCAAATCAGCATCAGCGAGCCTACTCTACTATCAAGATTCCCTCATTTGTTTTTTTTTTAAAAAGTGGGTCATTCTCGCAACAGATTTCAAAGGAACACTGTCATATGTTCGGGAAATCACTTTTCCTATCCAAGTTCAAAGAGATCCCCATTTCAAGAATTAAACCTGAGTTTAAAAAAAAAAAAGTTTGTTTAGAACAAAAGTATGTCTTCCAAAACGGATTCTTATCAATAATTTCCCATCACATTTTAAAATAGTTATCACTATAGGCTAAGCAAGATACTCCTCAACTCTTCTTCCGAGAAGGTGAACATGTTTTCTCCGAACCACTTTCCTACTCAGGCTTTGCAGCCCACGCCAAAATATCTGGAGACACTTGGTAATTCCACAGACCAGGACAAGAGCCCACCCCCCCAACCCCCTCAAATCCACACAGTCTGGGAAAGATCAGCTCTAGCAAATCCTAAGACCCTGGATGTCCATCAGGACTCAACTCTCCTTCCAAGCTACCCTCCACCATCTCATTGCCCCTTGAGAGAGTTGGCACTTTTCACCAATCTCCAATCTCAATTTATCTTACTGAGTAAAGGTAAGAAAAGAATCCTTCCACCTAGAAAATTGTTTCTTTTCCCTCAGCATCTGAAGATAAAGGATTAATGATCACAGAAACATGAAACAAGTCAGCAGTATGGAGAATTACAACCTTCGAGCAAGTACCTGGGTGAGTCTCAAGGGAGGGACTTAACCAATGCTGTTCCTAAAGCAAGAAGGAGCCTGGATTCTCCTCCACAGAACAGCTAAAATATCCACTGGCAGATGTTATATTTAAATGGAAAAGGATACAGGCATTTAACTAATGGGCAAGTCTCAGAACTACTGCATTTATGTAACAATTCTACTCAGCAGGGCATCCCAGCAACCCCCCCAATCCTCCTCCCACCCCAGGCTGAGAAAACTCTAATAAAAGGCACCAAACAGACTTCAAGACACACAAAAATTAAGACGAAGAAAAACTTTTTTTGTTGTTGTTTAGGAAGGAGACAATAAATCTTTGTTTATTTTGGAATGTACAAAATATATCCTTCACTAACAAAGGTCATTTCAGAATATTTTGTTGATCATCTCAGAACACAAGTCTTCAAGCACAAACTTATAGCTTTTAATCCAAATATTTTTTAAAGCAATACCATAAAGATACAGTCTAGACAGTTAACAATAGTTATCTCAAGGGAATGAGATTTTTTGCTTGCTAAAACAACTATGTATTATTTTAAAAACTAGAACAAACTGAATAATTTAAAATCATAAAACCACATGGGCAAATATCTGTTTAACCTCTAAGACCAAAAAAAAAAAAGAAAAAAAGGAGGAAACATGAAACAATTTTCTACACATTTTCAAACTTGTCCAAGTCTGTATCTTAACAATAGTGATGAGTAAAAATGAGACTTTCCCAGAATGCCATTCAAAGTTCTGCCTGATAGGACTGACAAAATCGAAGTCTTCGTTTCCCATTAAAATTTTACAAATGTATTCTTGCTTCCTTTAAATTCTTAGATCAGGTCCAGAAGGGAGGTCTACACTTTATTTTCATTTACAAAAGGGGATGTTGCAACTTTAATTATTTCCCACTATGGGAGGCTTACTCTTTCTTTATATCTCCAGAGACCTCCAGCAACTTCATGCAGCACAGACTGTTACAAATTTAGTATAACTAATGCAAAAGGATTTGCTGGTAGTTTTTGATTTGAACAACAGCTGCAGAAGCGGGCTATAATTTTTAAGCCCTAGCTTGCTGCTTTATTTTAAATTTTTCAGTTTAAGCAAAATGCTTCTTGACAACTGAAGCTGCACAAAGATATTATGGAAAAACTCAAGTATTTTTTTAGCTGTTGCAGGGAGAGGGCAAAAAATAAAACCACTGACATGTCCATGAGTTTCAATATACAAAACTAAAGGTTTCTGGAAATAGGTTTTGTTGTTTGTTTGTTTTTTAATTTTGAAAATGAAGTGAGATTCTGCTTAGAGAATTATCACACGGAACACCTGCACTGTGCAGAACATGGAAGTTTAACACAGTTAATTGTGACTTAGCGAATGTGGCAAATTAAATTATGTCACCTCCAGTTTGGTGTGCTTGATTTCTAATGTTTGTGGATAAAATGAGATCAACTCTTGGAGAACAGCCAGGTATGAAATGTCAATCCACGCTTGTAAATTGAGGTCTAGTTCTTTAATCTTGCAATCTAACAAAATGACCATAAAATCACTGAGAAGAGAACCTCTGAGATTTCACTTTTTACTACACCTGAAATTAACAGCACACTACAAAAGCATTTAGTCTTTCTACTACCTGAGTATAATCAACATTCGAAGAAATGAAAAAATTACAGACTCTATGGTACTTAGAGCATGATTTCATTTTAAGAGAATAATTATCCACGCTAGAAATTATCACCAAACCAAATCTCTCAGATCTTGCAATCATTCTACCTCTCTTTTGAGATAAGCTCACATTATCAAAGATACCCAAATCCAGATTTCTCAGGAGACATCTCTGGAAGGGTTAGGAACAATTTATCCTTACTATCCATCTTACGGTCAGATTAGTAAAGCTACCCATCACTAAGATTTGGCATGGCTCCAAACCATCAGTAAGTGTGTTGGTCCTAAATATTTTCAGAGAGAGTCTGATCAATATTTGAGTATGAACGTATGAAACACACTGCCAAACATCAAGAATGGATAATGAAAGACGGTATTCTTTTTTTTTTTTTGAAAGATGGTATTCTTAATCCATTCCATATGGGGTCAAAGAGGCTCAGTACAAAGTCCTTCATCATCCAGAGAACCAGGAAGCTAAGGACTTGTCCACAGAACCACACACCTGTGCACCTTTCCCTCCAGATCCTTCTAAGGCTCCCTCACATGTAAGAGCACATGGCCTCAGACTTGCCTCATGAACCCTTCCCCCCACCAAACTGGACTGCACAGACTTTTTTTTTTTAATTCAATTAGCCAACATATAGTACATCATCCCGTTTCAGATGCAGAGTTCAGTAATTCATCAGTTGCGTATAACACCCAGTGACCCAGTGCTCATCACATCACATGCCCTCCTTATGCCTTTTTTTTTTTTTTAAACAAATTTTTAAATGCTCCAATTTTAAACCTATATCATCCAAGAAGCTTCCCTGGTCTTTTTTGGCTCAGATATTTTTCCTTCTGGGAAGTGAATATGAACCGTCAGAGGTAAATGCTCAGATTTTTGGCATCTTCACAGTCTCTGTGACCAAGGCTGAGTTGCTTGGTATTTCTGTTCCTCAGCTTTATCTTTAAAAAGGAGAGGATGGCTATCTTCGAGGAATCGGATATAAAAAAACTGACAGAGAGGGCTCAATTCTAGCTCGCATTCACTCAGTATTTATTATGAACACCAGTCATACTTACTATCTATCCTGTACAATTAGTAACTTCTCATCTATGTTCCCCTCTGCTTTGTCTCAGAATTAACACATGCCCCAATTAGGGAAGGAATGTGAGTTCCCCCGAGCCTCGAATACCCAGCTGCAGGTAATCAAGAAATAACGAGTCTGACTTTTTTGTGAAAAACGACACTCAATTTGAGACCACCACCAAACGATGTCCAGCTTCACTGAAAACGGAAACTGGTCTTCCTTTCGACACACAAGGCAAACTATAGGCAATAATAGGAGCACCACCATATTTACCCACTTTTAAAAATTAAACTTCTAAAACTGTAAGAAGTGGTTTAGAAGTATTAAATGATGAGTCACAACAACTTAGAAATGGTTCAAGGAAAGCTCTTTCCCACTTAATGACTTTAAAATAGCTTTTGTTCTGACTAATCCTACATTCTTTAGGAAAAAATATTATAATAGATTCTGTAGACTTCATATCTATTGTCTACCTATTTAATAGATGTCTTACCCAGTAGTAATAAGGAAATGACACGATTCACAAAGGTTATATCTGAAATTTCACTTTGGACTAATGGATGCCAAATCTTTACGCTAAGAAAGAAAACTGCCAACCCCTTGAAACACGACTAGTTAGCATAAATTCAAGCCCAGCACAGGATTCTGGCATCATGCCAGTTCTCAACTACCTAAAATCCACAGGCAAGAAGACTGTCTATATAGTACTTACTGGCTCCTAAGAGGCACAAATACCCTGGAACTGAATTTGACTAAATGTTTGCAAGTTATGAACTAAAAGTTACACTTTACAAATGCTTCTTTTTTTTTAAATTTTATTTACTTATTTGTCAGAGAGAGACAATACAAACAAGGGGAGCAGCAGGCAGAGGGAGCAGGCTCTCTGCTGAGCGGGGAGCCCCAAGCAGGACTCGATCCCAGGACCCTGAGATCGTGACCTGAGCCAAAGGGAGGCGCTTAACTGACTGAGCCTCCCAGGTGTCCCTTATAAATCCTTCTTAAACTATGATAAATAAAACCAACGCTGAGGAGAGCCAACAACCCCACATATCAACTGTCACCTCCAAAGGTGAGCTCTTACCATGAGTACCACTAAGACAATGTGATCAATCATAAGAGTCAACAGTTACAAGACATCCCAATTTCAGGGACGTTGACATAGGATAACGATGTACATCCTGGAACGGCAGGAACACAGGACCATTGTCCGCCAATCTTCAAATTTCAGACAACAGTTTTATGAAAGCTGTGAATCTGTTTAAAGAGAGCCCTGCACCAGAAGTGAAGAGCCCTGGGACCTCACGCCAGCTTGGTCATGAAACAGAACCTAACCTTTATAAACACTGAATTTCCCCCTTGAACAGTAAGACCATTCGTCTGTAGAGACTGAAGACAGAATTCAGAAGGCACTCCTAGCAGATGGCTGCACTCAGCAGACATTCCAATCATTTGCTCTTACGCCCTTCTTTCACAGAGAAGTAGAACTGCTAGACACCTGATCTTCTTCCCAAATATCTTCTGGGTGCCCAAAAACGCACTCAGAATGTACCACCATGAACAGAATATCCCATAGTATGGGAGACGGATCAGTAATGGCTCAGATTACCAGTGGAACATGGGACGAGTACACAGGCACACAATCCATACTGGATCGGGGACACGACCTCGTGCTGCTGATAGCCGTCACCTGTGGTCTGGCTTGGACAAGTCTGATACAGTGTCCCAACATCTACCTGCGCCTTCTGCATCATTTGCAGGCTCAACAGATAACCTAAATCAGAAAGTGACATTTAATCCCTCGACACTGCTCAGGATTACCAATAAGTTCTGAATGCAATGTGAAAAAGTAATTCAGACAGAGCTCTTTCAAAGAATATCAGTTCCCTGGCTGATGGCTGCATACTTAGTAACACCAAAGATATGTTTGAATTCTGATACACTAGAAAAAAAAATAGGAGTAGAAAAAAGCCTTCAGAAGACAAGACATCAGCAAAGTCATCAGCTTATACATAAGCAAGAAGCAACATGCAACATCTCACTGTGGTCTTGCAGAGTAGTTGCTAAGAAAGATCGATTTTAAAATATCTAATGGCAACAAATGCTTCTGGTACCAAAACTACAAATGTTGCTACACTCTCTTTGAAAAAAAAAAAAAAAGCAGGAAATAATATAACCATTATATTTACAAAGTCTTCGGAGGGGCATCAATTATATTGTAAGGCTCAGAGAAGCCTCGTGGCATTCAAGTCAAGCTCTCCCTTATGAATTATAACCCATTTGTGTTTTCTGGGTTGATTTTCAAGCCCTCATTTGTGTTCATTCCAAAGTCCTCTAGACCCTGAGACGCTCAGGTACAAAAGGAACAAGCAGGAAAAGAGATACGTGTGCTGCCCCAGGGCAGGGTGATCTGGTAGAGGCCATGAGAGGGACAGTGACCTCTTTACAGCTAGCACAATGCCAGCAAAGTCACACACTTCTTAGAGCAAACACAAGAAAGCACTTAAAGACGTCGTCTGGGGCTAGGAGCATAAAAAGGTCAATAGTCCAGCAGGAAACTTCAAGCTCTGTTTTCCAGATCTTATCATTATCGTGCAGTCTTAACTCGAGGGGTTACTTGCTTCTTTGATATTGCTCTAAGAGAGCAGAAAGCATTCCCTAACCTGTCAGCATTTCAGGGCAGCAGTCAACATTACGTGCCCTACATGAATCACAGGAGCCACATATCAGTAGCAGGTGTTGTAGCCCAACTTTATGTTTTTTTTTTAAAGATTTTTTTTTACCCCAACTTTATATGAGAAATCATACCTGAAGGGACAACATATATACACAAAGAGGGGGACAGTACACCAAAAGCAGGTGTTTACCTTCGTTTTACAAAATATTGCTGATATTTTGTGTCACCAAAGGGCTGCACACTCTGGGCTTTTATTTTCCAGTAGTAGCAAGCCATCCACACACAAACACTGTCCGACTTTTGTCCAGAAACATGCATTTGAAAGACAACACAAATCCATAGACAAAGCTGTACCTGAAGCCTCTAAGACTGTTCACGAATCACGTGTCACTCACCTGTGACTTTAATTTCACTTGTGCGGGAGCCCAAATTGCAAGTGACTAGCGACAACCTTGCTCTGAAACGACTGAGTGACTCTTGCTTATTAAACCCAAACAACATTCACGGCAGAGGGGAGCTAGTTGTCTACTGCTGAGGTCATCTGAGAGACAGGGCCACTTCGAAAGAGAAGGGCTAAAGAAAGGGCCACATCTGGATTCAATGGATAACATTCCAAGGAGACTACTCCAAATAGGGCAACAGTCACTTAAATTTGGAGGTTCCAGTCTGTTCTTTCTGAGGGGAGTTGTGACACAGTCTACTTCCGTAAATACTTTATAAGTCACGCAGTCCTTACACACTCATTCCTTACACACTCATTTGATCACATATGCACGGGGGCTTCTTATGCTATAATGGGGCTAAAGCACCAGATAACTTGAAAGCAACTTCAATGACCAAAATCAGACCTTCTAAAATTAGTCATTTCAACTCCTTTCAAACTCAAAATGTGCCTCTTTAACATTCATGTAAGTTATCTGGACTTAAAATTCCCTTTCTCCAATTTTCATTTCCATGCTGTTTAGCAAGCAAAGAGTTCACCAACCCAGACAGGGAAGGGAAAGAAAGAGACGATACTCTTAGGAGACCCAGGAGCTGGTAAAATCATTCAAGCGGTTACAATTATTTAAAATTATAATGCATATTAAACTTAGTGAGATGATCTTAGTCTCAGACTACAATTTTGTGAGGAAAGCAGTAAGAAAAGTTGTTGAGTCTTGAATTCAGTATCTTACATAAGTGTGTTTAATACAATTCAGGGAGACAGAGTTTTAATGTCCATCACAGGCAGATAATGCTCACAAAAGCATCCTCATTTGATTTAAGTAAACTTTTCTTGGCCTTAAAACATCAATGCATTTGAGGAAACCTCAGGCACCTCTACCAGACACTTTAAAAACAATACAAAACCGGGGCGCCTGGGTAGCTCAGTCATTAAGCGTCTGCCTTCAGCTCAGGTCATGATCCCAGAGTGCGGGGATCGAGCCCCACATCGGGCTCCCTGCTCGGCGGGGAGCCTGCTTCTCCCCCTACTGTTCCCTCTGCTTGTGTTCCCTCTCTCACTGTGTTTCTCTCTGTCAGATAAATAAAATCTTAAAAAAAAAAAGAAAATACAAAACCAACATCAGGAAATTTTAAAATTAATTACCTATATTAATTGCAGTTTCTTGTTTATCTCCTGTCAATACCCAGATTTTAATTTCTGCCTTCAGTAGAGTTGCTATGGTTTCTGGAACGCCTGCCTGAAGGCGATCTTCTATGGCTGTGGCTCCAAGTAACAGTAAATTCTAGATTGAAAAAAAACTTTGATTACAGACTGGTACATACTTAAGAGCAACATCAGTGGCAAAATTGACCCCAAAAGGCAGCCAAAATGTTCCCACAGTTCTCTTATTTCCTCTACCCTAAACCTTCGTTTGTAGGTAATTAATGATATAGCTTGATGCGTGGCATTTCGAAACTATCTGCAATATTAGAACCACCTGAAACATACAGGCAACCCAGCATTCATCATTTATTTCTTGGACCACGAGCATGTTAGAATAGAAGTCACCTAGGAGGAAAGCACACTGGCAAGTTATCCTGAAGATACCCCCAGGAGGTGAGCTTTCCCCTCTCACTCCACTGATGAGTAACGTACATGTTATATTATGGTTAACACAGGAGAAAAACTGATTCTAAATGATAACACTCATGTGACGATACAAGACTAAGGGACAGCTGATGCTAATACTTCAATAGCCAGAGATGAAAAGATCAAAGTATCTTAAGATCGAGGAGCTATCAAATGTCCCTATTAAACTTCCAGACCCATAGAGCCTCGTTCACAGTGAGGATGGGTGTGGGTATGTAGGGAGATGGAGGCCCCCCAGCAGCCCAGACCTTGCCTGCTGGCCTGGCAGATTCCAGAACCTCTGTACACAGCACCTACCCTACAGAACTACCCCTGGTTGGTGCTGCACGGGTCCATTACCTACACAATCGTTTTCTGATTCTTAATTTTCCTTATTTCCAGTAAAGCCGAGAAAATAAACACTTGAATTCCGTTCCACTCCTACCAAATGCCACTCAAGGGACAAACAAGTAAATAGAAAACCCAAACAACAGAGTATTTAAAAAAAAAAAGCCAAGAGTAATTTTAAAAAACACAAAGAATGAGACAAGCTAATGACTTCCGAGTTCTAGAAACTAGAAAATGAATGGGCCAATGGTTGCTGACACGGACCAGAAAAAAACGTGAAATTCAGCTGCCAGATTTGAAGGAATTCAATACCTAGAAAGCTACCTAATGCTTTGGGATAAACTGCAAAGACCCGCCACAGCAACAGAAGTCACAGTAGATGATAGGGAGTAGCAATGGCAAAGGTAGCTATTACTAGAATAAGTGTGAAAATGCTCAGAATGAACAAAGTCCAGCCAGCCTCCGCACTCTGAGTGCTCCTGTAACTCAATAGGGCGAGCGATGTCATTAAGCCTAATCTTAGGTAAACCCTGAGAGTCACTGACACTGTCTTTGACCTGATACTTCTTAAGATACCATTAACGCTTTAGCTAAAGGGGGTCCGACCTTTCAGGTAGCCCATAAAAACTGTTTCTTTTTTTTTTTTTTTTAATTTTATTTATTTTTTTCAGTGTTACAAGATTTATTGTTTTGCACTACACCCAGTGCTCCATGCAGTACGTGCCCTCCTCCATGTTTCTTAAAGCAAAGAAAGACCTTGTTAAAAGCTAATGGTTAAGATACGTACAAGAAAAGGGAACATGGCTATAGAGCGAAACGGTTCCTGTCCCAAGACTTTGTTCACCACTTGGTAGAGCCCCTCACTGGGCAGGCAACAGCTGTCTCGAATGTCATTACCTTCTCTATGATCTCATAGCACTCTTCCAGCCGTTGAGCTCTGTCTTTCAGTATGGTGCTGGCTTCCTGATAGACTTTCAGCCACTCCTCATACTCATGCTCAGAGAGGTCGGCGTAAGCCACACACAGAGTCCTCAAGCCTGCAAAACAGCCACAGTGTATCCAGCGACGGAAGCAAACAGGATCCCCTCCCTCCCAGGTGACATCATGTGGCTCCGTTTTCAACCAGCACGCTCAAAAAAAATTAAAGAAACTGTCTTCTTTTTAGGTCACTCTAATTCAATTTTCACGCACCTAAAAAGGGAACTGAAGGACAACACCAGTGTGTTTTGCTGTAAACTACCACGTGTATAAATCCGAGAGTAGGTGGAAGCCACAGAGTGACCTCCCCATGGCAAAGAAGCACAGGAGCTGGGCATCCCCTATGCGCATGTGCAGGAGGCAGGCATCAGCGAGTAGGGGAGGCACTGGGTACATTTCAAGATAGCAATAAAAGCTCAGCATGCCATCACGCGGAAGATCCGGGCTTTCCAGCAGACGCACATGTGCACAAACGCGTGCGCGCACACATACGCACACACGCGCACATGGCCCCAGGAACACACGAAGGTGAAAAAACGGCCCCTCGGCCAGACTCCAGCTTTCATCACGTCCCCTTGCTGGAAACCCTGACATCAGTGTTATTTGAGGCCTTTCAGAGAACTCCTTTCTTAGTCTCTGTGGGCTCAATGAATTATTGTTTCCTCAAGTCATGGATAAGCCAGTGTCATAAGGATAACAAGAGAAGGGCAGGGGAAATAACCTCAGGAGTTTTCTGAGAAGAAGAACAGTAACTACAAAATGATTCTACGGGTCGTGAGCCCGCCTGCCTGTCCCTTCCATACCCCGGGTGAGGAGTCAGCAAGGTCCCAGACAGGGAGCCGAGCGTGGACATGGCGCACATCTGTCACTGCCATAGGCACAGAACAGGGAGGGAGGGGCGTCGGGGGTGGCACTAGGAAAGTATATCCTATGAAGCAAGCCAAGGACTGCACAAAGCACACATGTCCGTTTGGAACATGCCTGCTCCCCTAAGCATCAGCCACAAACACAGGAAACTACAACTTTGATGGTTAAAAACATTTCCAAATTTCACTTACCTTCCGTGGCAAAATATTCCAGATGGCACAGTGTTTCTTCCATGTATTTTGAATCTTTTGAGAGTCTCTCAAAAATGACATTATCCTATAAAATAGAGAAACACTGTGACTGCCAATCCTTTAAGTAAACCTTCTAGTCTGCATTCTAAATTCTTCCGGTCTGCTTTGTTTTAATGGTGCTTAGCCAGTGTGTAGAATACTTGAGTGGGCAAGCAGAAATAGTCTTGGCCAGATTCAGTCATGAGCTTTGGGAAACAAATCGGGTATGGATGTGTCCAAACAAAAACTTTTAGGGGAGAACCGGAAGGGTCAAGAGAATTATCAGGGACACAATGGTGCCTACATTTACCCAAATTTGCAAAATACGTGCCCACACTTAGAACACCTTCATGCAAAAGTGGAAAGGGTAACAGGCACATCCTTAATTGCCCAAATACACTCTTGCCTCCTGAGCCTGCAGGAGCCCCTAGCCCAGTTCAGATTAGGAACATTGAGGAACACAGCTCAGAAAAGCTCTCTGTGAGGACAAACTAACTACAACAACTAAGAATAGCTGCTAGCAAATATACACACACGCACACACGCAACATGCATGCGCCATCTCAGAGTACTCAAAAGATTATCACAGGTCAATGTGAATCAGTCTGTCTTCCCAAAGTCAGAACCCACTAGTGGTAAAATGAGAATCAGAAGTCATGCTGCAGGGATTCCACACGACACAGCAAACTGCTGTTTCTGAAACCAACCATTGGCTAAAAGCAATCTTTTCACAGACCATCATCACCACGCTGGCCTGAACCACCACTATCTTCAGTGGGCTTTTACTTCCAGGTCAATTTTATGATCAATCTGAAAGAGCCCTTCAACCTTGGGCAAACTTTCCGGGCACGATGGGGACAGAGGTCAGCAGAACAATGGAGCAGGGGCGCCCTTGTCTTGCGCCACAAGACACTTAGCTGGTACTTACAGCCCCCTTACAATAGAGCCGAAGTTGGCCTGAAGGAGTCCGAACAATTACAGACATTCTTTTTCTGTCACTGTAGAGATAAAGAGAGAGAGAGAGAGGGAGGGAGAGAAAGAAAGGAAAAAAGTCATCATTGGTCTGTATGATAGGACCCATGTCCTATGAATAAGCACCCAACTAATCAAAAGACAATCTGAGAGCCCTAAAAATGGCAAAGCTCCATTTTCTTTCCCTTTCCCTTCAGAGTTGGACTTTGTGTACCTCCTACTCTTTTTATTTATATATAATGGGCACAAGCATATTTTTCCCTGCCATGGAAACTCCCTAGTATAGCTATTTATAGTAAGAGAGCAGAAATGGACTATTTGACCATCTATTATGCACATTTAATTTACTCCCCATAATACACTGTAAAAGTGTTATTTTATAGCTCAAAATTTACTAGATTATTAGTAATCTTCCCAGTAAGGAGTGGAGGGAGAGCTTCACTATAAATCCACTTAGTCCAAAAGCCCCTTATTGTGTCTTCTGTTGACTAGAGTAGAAAAAAATAGAAATCATATAGAATACTCCTGATTCAGCACTGAAGTGTGCCTTTGTACTGCTCTCCCCACTCCAGCATGGACACTTCTGCATTCTTCTTTCATCGTGACCCATGCTCACTCGTGGAACCTTCAATGGCTCCCCACTCCTACCGATCCCAGTTCTTACTGACCTCCACTCACCTCTGCAGCCCGGCCTCATCCCCCACGAGCCCTCCCAGTCACCTGCAGGCCTCCTACACACCAGAAGACGCACCACGCCCTTTCTTACACCTTCTGTCCCATGCCTTTTGCAGACATCTCATCCTCCTGAAACACATCCCAACCACGGTGGGCCTCAGACCACCCACCCCTGTGAAGGGATTCCCAATGGACTCCTAGCTCCCAAGACTGAAGGATATTCTCTCTCCAGCTTTGCGTAAATTCCCACATCCTAACCCACAGCACTCTGTCTGACCTAGATTTGAATTCTCTCTCAGCTACCTAGTAGCCAGGTACGCTCAGCAAAGTTGTTAACCCAGCATCTCAGTTTCTAAATGTATAAAGCAAGGCTGCCACCAAGTACTGCGAAGGAGTATTATCAGGATTTAGTGGCATCTGGGAAAAGAGTCAACTAAAACGAAATAGAACCACAGCTCTAACTACAAATGACCTTTTCACTCCCTTGTATTCTCCCAGAAGTTTTTAATACGTCCTCATGTCTCTATCTGTGGTCACCTGTTTTAACCTAATTCCCTTTCCTTCTTCTTGTCCCTGTAATAACTGCTGGTTCCAGTTACCACAGCCACATAAATAGCACAGTTTCCAGGACATCTAGAAGAGGTGGGGCACAAAATTCTGGAGAAACGTTTAGTGGGTTCCCTACCTCCACACTGCCCCTACTCCCCTATTTGAACCACTACTGCTATCAACCATCATTCTTTCCCTCTGAATGCCCATCCTTAAGGGCTCTTGACCCACCAAAGCTCAAGTTTACAGTCCTAAAACCAAAGACTAGGGCGAGGAAGCATTTCCCTCAAGAGGGTTAAAAATTGATCTTTTTCAAACAGCTTTAAAGCAGACAGAGGAAATAGCATGTGAATCATTTAACAAAGGTTATTGAAAAACCCCAATTTTACTAAAGGGAAAACATGATTTTGAGGTAGCGACCGAATCTTGCTCTAGTATGGACATCGAGTTCAATGTTAAGAAGGAAAGAAACAAAACATTAAGATTTTTTTTTAATGACAAGGGAAGCCAGTAATCCAACAAATATTCCTGGGTCTTAAATAAACCACAGTGGGGAAGTATGAGCTGGAAGATATACGGGAGAACTGCCCGATTGGGATGAAGCCTCTGATGGGATGTGGACTGATCTTATCAGCCTCTACTCATCAGTTTCCCAGGCGGGGAATGAGAGCACTCAGAGGGAGCATGAGGCAGGGCCTCATGGGACGTGGGAAAGACCAACAGAAACAGGGCCCTCGTCACACACTCCAACTATGCAGACATGTCTGCAGCTGCCGATGCCAGAACAGCAGGTCTGGAAATCTAAAGAGGAGGATACGGAAGCATAAGGTTTCATTTGGAAAAAAAAAAAAGACAGAAAGAAAGAAAAATGACCTACTTCACTTTCTTTAATGAAAGTCACAAATTCCAGAGAGGAGAGAGCTTGTGGAGATATATTTACTCAATTTAATACTCAGGTACTATATTTAATCATGTTACACAATCTTACAAACACCGTGATGACGTTGTTAAATATATATGGAAGTATTTTATTTCGAATGCACGATAGAGAAACATACCTAGAAAATTCCAGGACGTTAAGGATTCCAAATGTCTGTTCCTGTCCCATCTAAAGAAAGAAAAGCAGGATCTTACCTGAGGTGCAAAGTATTAAAATCTCAAAACAGCAGTCTCCCCAATCACAAACCTCTCTGTATACACATCTCCCATCCCTCCAGGACTTTCTCTGCATATAATACACATATACATATATCCCTTCTTTCCGTCTCTCTATAATACATACACAAAAATACACATATTCCCTCTCCCTCTCTCCCTCCTCTCCACCTCCCTTCTCTCCTCCTATCCCCCTGCAAAGGCCTTTCCAACAACTATGGGGTCCCCGTGAGCCAGTCCTGTGGGGTCATAGCTCCCCCTTCTGGTAGAAGCTTCTCATTCTTCTCCAGGCTGTCAAAAAGCCGGCTGACATAGTCCCTTCCAATATGGGACAACACAGGACACAAGCTACACAGGTCTGCCTAAAACCTTGGGACAGGTCATGCTTCTGAATTCAGAATTTGACACATTTTATATAAAAATGTATGCATACACCATGTGCCATAACTCCCCCCAGGGGGGCCTGGGGCAACACCCTGTAATCCAACTCATCAATTTTCTACAGCCAAATGTAGGACTATTCACACTGAGATTCTTAAGACCACAAATGACCTCAAGTCACTTCTGGTTATGTTTTGCTGCCAAATGCCTAAGTCCCCAAATATGGGGGAAAAACTTTTCGAATTCAAAGTTTCTTGGATTTGGATTTTAGATTTAGAAATAAGGATTATGGATCTACATAAGATTCTAGGGCAATTAATCAAATATTATTTTTGTTCAGGTTCTTCAAAGTTGGAACCTCAATATTCTCAATTTTTTCCAGAATATTCTAGACTATGTGTGTACCACTTTCAAACTCCTTGATCAAACTCGCTCTCTATTTCCCCCAATATATCACAGTGGAAAGAATGTGGGCTTTGGAGTTTCTTGTGCATTTGAATCCTATATATGCCACTAAGTGTGTGGCTTCCTTAGGAATGGTGGTAGCACCTGTCCCCTAGGTTTGAGAAAAGTAATGAATGAAGTAATGTGCAAATTACCAAGTGCACAGTGACATGCAACAGCACCGACCCATTATTACTGCCCTGTTCCCCGACTCGCCACCCCTTCTCCACACACCCTGAAATGCAACCAGGGACCCACCTCATCCAGCCTTCATTGGCCTTTATTCCCCTCCTTCTGCAACCACCAGTTCTTTCTCCTCGGCCTGTCCCAACTTGGCCAGATGCCCGTTCAGAAATGCGCCCAATCAGCACAAGTGCTGTGACTGCCAGGAGCGAACCCCTCTTTGCTATCCCATCAACCACCGTGCCACCACGTGTAGCCCACAGACCCGGATGTTAAGATGACCAGTGGGGCTACTTCATGTAAATAGCTGGTAACCAACTCAAAAATGCGTGGTTTGAGGATACTCTGGTATTTATGGTTAAATAGGATTTCATAGTTATTATCATGAACTGTATGAACCAGGTAGTCTTATTTACTCCTGGAAACGTGGCCTTAAGAGGTTAATAAAAAGACAAAGGGCGCCAATCCCCTTTTGGTCAGCATCTACCGCCATGATGACAACGCCTGTGGGCTCTCTCTCTAGATCTCCGTATTTATCCGGTACTATGAGCAAAGCAGAAGCAGCCATGCTCTCCTCGTCTCTCCCACTTGTGTCCCATCAGTCCACGCCCGCTCCCAGTGCCCACCACTGCAGCGCAGAGAAAACAGCGGCACCCATAGGACAGAAAATCCTATAGCGAATGTTATGAGTCTCCTTAACTGAAAGGCATAAAGACTTCATTTATGAGGAGCTTCTATGAAGGAAACTCCATACCCAGTCAGTTACTTTGTTCTACTTTAAAATAAAAATAATTATGATTTGATCTCTGTGCTCCAGAAAACAAGAACCTGAAAGTGCCAAAAAATGCCAAGAAACGGTCTGATATTTTCTAGGTTTTGCATATAAGTACAAGAAAAATGGAGTACCACTAGGTCAGGAATAACAACTTATTATGTAAATTAGAAGTGAATTTCAAATGCATGAACAAGGGCTACAGACAGAAGGATGCATGAAGGCAAAAACTGTTCTCATCCATGAATCTGCTTCGAATGGAGCTGTGGAGGAAAGCAGAGGGGAGAGAAGGCAGTAACCGTCTCCAGGCCCTCATCAACCCATCCTGTAACAAAACGCAGCCCCTCTGGTCAGCATTAAACATGCCAGCGCCTTGCCAGTCCTAACCAGCAATTTCCCCCACTGCCCACCTCAAGGGTCCTTATTGGATGTTATTCTTGATTTACATCACCAGTTTCTTTTCCTATCACCAAATTTCTCTTTCAAGCTGTCTGAGCAGGGAAACTCAAAAAGCAATCATAAAATAAACAAACCTCCTTGACCTTAGGGAAAAAAAAACCTACAGATGACAAAGATCGTCAGTGCCAACTTGCTTGTCCTCCAGCCAGGGAGACTGAAGCCAGTGCACTGAGGGCTCTACTGTGCGAATACTCCAGGTGCCAAGACTGCAAAGACAAGAGCCGCAGAGCCCACCCTCCACACAAGTGCACCATGTGGCTATTCCCCCGACTGTTGCAGAACAAAGAGCAGGCTCGCTAGCTTCTGTACTACAAACCACACCAGCGAATGAAAGACTCGTGGAGAAGCATCTCTGAGAGACAAAAGCGTCTGCAACACAAACATGACACGAATAAGCTGAGAGAATCATGTGATACCGACAGCTTCGCCAGCGATTTAGTTTCTAACAGGAAAGGAAGGAAGGAAGGAAGGAAGGAAGGAAGGAAGGAAGGAAGGAAGGAAGGAAGG
>CM053605.1:101834665-101880112 GCA_028646535.1 Procyon lotor
CAAAAAAGTCGGTGATGCACAAGTGGAGGAGGTGCCCGGGCTTGTCACTTACTGCTTCTATGATGACCGAGTATGGTGTTCTGGCCGTGAAGACAAAGCCCAACTTCCTAGCTCCCTTCACCAACGCAGCTTCATCTGTCAAGAGAGTTGATGAGGCATTGACTCATCACAGGTAATGGTAGAATCCTGCCGAGCACGTGTTATTTTTCAAATTAACCAAACCCACAGCAGCTGGAGAGGTCTGGCTAGCGGAGGCACTCCACCACTCCCAGCCCCAGGGTCCTGAGGGGCAGCACTTATGTTAGGTGGGAAGACAGGAGCTAAAACTACGTCATCGAGACAGGAGTGGTGGCATACCTACTATTCTCGGTGGGGGTCAAGTTCTCCCTAAGGAACTTAGGCAATCATTCCCACGGCTCTCTGACTAAACATCTTCTCTGAATGAGGCAGTGTTTCATTTCTGGTGCGGTGGGATTCAGAGCCCCAGGAAGTGGGTCAAGAGTTAGGACCCAGCTTAGTTCCACCAGCAGTTGGAAGCTCTGTGGTGGGTGGAGGGTGAACAAAGAAGCCAGCGCTCCCTCTCCCTTGAGTTTTGTCTAGTGCAGGGTCTTCTGCTAGGAGGTGCAAGATGGCCAGGGATGTCCCCCTGCTGTCCCAGTGTTAGAGTCAGGAGGGCTCAGCACCACCTTTCTGCAGCTTTATCACTTGTCACCATACCTGTAAACCACACGAGGCCAGAGGCAAACAGTGGGGTCTTTGTGGGACATGTCGTCCCACCACACCCCTCACAAGAAACTGCAAACACCCATGTCTCCAGAGAAGGGGACAGTGGGGCACACCCGGCCCAGAGCCCTCACCTGGAGAGGAGGCCTGGTAGATGATGTTATCTCCATCCTTCTCGGGGACCACAGTGTGGCACACGGCCAGGAGGGTGAGGAACTCCTGTATGCACGGAGCTGTGGGCTAGACATACGGGCAAGATCATCCGTTAAAACATCGCGGTTAGATTCCGCCATTCTCAGCTTAGAACCTTGTGCTGGCTTCCCACCCCCTTTAGAACAAAGGTCGAGACCCCAGCCTGGACTCTGTGCTCCCCAGGATCTGGCGGCTGCTCACCATCTGGTTCCAGCTCCTCCCCCACTTCTGTCCTGCAAGCTCCACCCACTGCTCTGCTCGGCAGCTCCTCAAAAGAGGTTCCCCCTGTCCCGCTGCTCAGGCACCACCCTCCGCCCGCCTGCAGCCAATTCTTACTCATCCTCCAGGCTGCAATTCAACAGTTGTTTCGTCTGAGAAGTCCACTATCACCCCACTCCTGGAACATCGTTCTGGACGTGCTAACCCTGGGGTCAGGTGAGAACAAGGAGGCACGCGCCCTGGCCCCAGGGCTGTCCCAGCACCTGCCCACTTGTAGCAACACTTCAAGCACTCTTGGCCCTCACAGGCTTCCTCCCATGCCTGTGAGACCCAGGAGCACCAGCAGGTCATCTGCCTTCCTCACCAATGTAACCCTGGGCCCCGCAAACAGAAGGCACTCGAATCTATGTTGGATTGACAAACAGGTGAGTCCTTGTTCTTTTTTTTCCATTGTCCTGGCACTCACTCTACACCATGTCTATTCTTCACCTTAATCACTGCTTAAAACCTGTAAGGCAGTGCAACCCATGCCTATTCTTTAAAAAAAAGAAAAAGAAAAAGAACCATCCTGGGTATGTATTAATATATTTCTCCCATCCCACACAACACTCCTGATAATTTTCATTGGGATTAGACTAGGACATCTTAATACTGTTTGCCCATCTAAGAATACAGAATGCCTATTTATTAAAGGCTTTTAACACTTCTATGTATAGGTGCTGGCATATTATCTTATTTTTTATTCATTCAAAAAATAGCTACATGTCTACCATACCTGAGGCACTGTACTAGGCATTTTAACTACTGCTTTTTATATCATGAATAGAATCTTAGTTCTATTATGTTTCCCAAATGTCCATTCAGAAGAAACCGCACAGTAGAACTAAGTAAAAACACTGAATTCGATAAATGGATTTCATGTCCAAGTATAATTAACCTCTTGCTGCCTCCCCGAGTTTCAGTGGACGCTCCTGGGCTTTAAGGCGGACAACTATTGTATCATCCACAGACGATAACATTTTCCTTTTCTTCTCTAACACATACACTTGAGTTCTCACTTGCCCACTTTCAGGAAGATGTTAGAAGCCAGGGGTGACACCAGGCCTCTTTGTCCTCGGGTTATTTTAACACCAAGGTCTTTAATTTTTCACTGTTTGATAGGCAGCCGGCTATGCATTCTAGAGAGATTTGTATTTGCACATTCAGGAAGTGACCCTGTGCTTTCTAATTTTTGCAGAGTTTTTGTCTGGGCTTTTTAGTCACAAATGGACGGTGACAAATATTTTAAAAACATTTGTAGTTTATCCTCTGCCCTGCTACTGTGATTTAAGAGCTGCTGTATGGAAGCAAATTACAACTGTTCACATGGCTGCTACTTATCCGCCCTTGAGAAGAGGACATGCGCAATTATAGTTCAGTGAAATCAACAAGTTAGGGGATTTTCAAGTTCCCCAAAATCTATATGACAAAAATGCTAAGAAATTTTACCCAAAATCACTGTGACGATTGAGCTTTGATTCCAGATTGCCTTCCCTACCTGCAAACCTCTCCTCATATCTCACTGGCCAAAACTGTGTCAGGCTCCACACCCCTGACCAGCACCATGGCTGGAACCAAGTCCCCAAGTCACCTAACTGCACCCCATCCCAACAGGGTGCTGGGACTCAACCACAGTGACATCAGGTAATGGAATGTTTTGCTGAAGTGAAAAGTGACCATCTCTCTAGGAATATTAGTTATTAGTGTTTGGGGGTATACTTACAACATAATGTTAATTTCTTGAGAAGGCAGGATTAAAAATATATATATACACAGTATGATCTCAATATTTACAGTGGGTTTTTGTGTGAGTGTTCCCATGTATAGAAAGGAATAGGTTGAAATGTTAACGGTAATTTGCAGCAAAGGACAAAAAGGAATTTAGGGGATTAAAAAAATATTTCTCTTTATACTCTAAGTTTTCTGCAGTGAAAATAAATTTCTCTTTATGTGGAGGCCACCAAGCCTTCCAAGTTTCTGAGAGTCATCACAGCAGCCGAGAGAACTGGCTGTCCAAGAAAGGACATTCTGTTGACTGCCAACAAGAGTCCTGCATTCCGACATCCTCTCGCAGCTTTCTGTCACGCCCCGCTCTCAGGCACGCTCTCCCAGTCCTTGCTGGTGTGGATTACCAGGCCCTGCAGCCCTTCCAGTGAATAATCCCTCTTCCAAACTGCCAGAGCCATCCTCGCCCCTGTCTGCCATGCTGAAATGTGCCCCCAGGCTTGATCTAGTGGCTAAGGTGGGAGGTGGGGACAGACCCTGAGGAAGATCAGCAGTTTCTGGCAAGACATCTGCTTTAGCTGAGACCCGGTCATGGGAGCACGGGGAAGCCACCATCTTCTATGAAGGGCAGTCGACTACTTCTGCAGGCCCACAAGTTCCAGAGGAACCTGGGAGTCTCAGGTTCTCAGGTACTTCTGCCCAGGAGACCCCGACCCTAGTCCCAAGGTCTCCTTCCTACTAGACTTTGGTGCAGATGATTTTGTGAGGCTGCCAATTCAGCCCTTCTAAGAAGTTCTGTCAATTCTACAATTAAGTTTTGGGCCTGGTCTTTGGCAGTATTAGCCTCAGCAGCCGGAGTTGAAGGAAATATCGAAAGGCTGCCAAAGACAACTCTGGCTTCCGTAATGGGCCTTACACTGTAATCCATTGACCTGGGATTATTATTCTCTCTTCTGATGGTAAACGGTGATCAGCAATAACCAGTTCCACAGATAATTCAATGAAATGGAAACACATATATAAAAATGTAGTATGTGGGAAGGAAAAAAAAAAAAAGATTGCTTTTTCCTGCCTCTGTGAACTATGAAGTCCCGCACATCACCTCATCCCACAGTGAAACATGAAAGAAACTCTTTGATTTCATAGCAAAGAGTAAAATATTTCTGAGAGCTATAAAGAGAGTTGCACACACTCGCAAATTAAGTTTCCACTTTGGGTGGTAGGCCAAACAACATTCCTAGAGATAAAAAAAAAAAATCCCTAAGACAAAACTATTCTAACTTTGTTCTCTAGTTAACCTGACATTCTGTAATAAATTAGAGAAAGGAGACAAACTCCATTTGCAGCCTATAGATGTTTGTCATCTATTTTAAACAAGTGTTCCGTGTTTGAAATTAAATTTTCTGTAGGTTGATTCTTAATAAGCAAATTCCGTCTTGGCTATCAGCCCACACAAAGCTTGAAACATAGCCTTAAGGGACCCAGAAAATCAAAATGATGACCCAGGAAAAACAAAAATTCTGTAGCAGATGGTAGTACTCTCTTGGGAGGACAGTAAAGGTTTTCTTGGTCCAAATGCTTTAATTTTAGTCAATGGTCCCAAGACAATTTAGATAAGAATGTGGGATATCCATTGGCTAAAATCCTGCAATTCTTCTTCCCTTTCCTCAGCCATATTTTGGCAAAATAACCAAGTTATCTAACAAGCTCTGTATTTAAGATGTTTTAAAAAATCCATTAGGTACACTTACTCCAATCTCACATTTTCTGAAAGAAAAATATTGGAGCCTACAATCTTCATTATTTATAGTCAAGCTAGATGTTAAATGTCAATGGGATAATTCACAGAGTAGCCAAGATGAAGAACACTTCAGAAGGCTTCAAACGTAGCTTTAAAAAATGTTAAACTTAGGTAAGTAGGCTTTTACTGAAAAATTAGAAAATTAATTCTCGAATCTATGGCCACTTTATGCATTTAATGAACTATGAGTTTCCAGATGATTAAAATAACCTTTAAAGTCTTCATATTTTCACTGATGCTTATGATAACTTAAGTCAGGGCTTCCTTTTCATAAGGGCTGCACCTGCCCCTCCCCTCGATGGCCTTCCCCCTGGAATAAAAGGAAATTTGATGCAGGAGGGTAGGTGAGGAGGAAAAGGAAGAAAAAAGGAGCTCACCAACTTCTCTAAGAGTAAGGTTCCTTCCCAAAATGCCTGCCATTGGCCATGGGGCAGGAAATGTTCATTAGAGGATCCTGATCTAAGCTCAGATCTCCACTCAAAGATCAAGAGAGGACAGGCTCAAGAAGAGCATGTGATCAGCAGTCCAAAACAGCACACACATCTAATGGCTCCTAGTGATTTTATATCTGTTTTCCCAATTAATAGAAATCTTGTATGTGTATATAAATCAACTGAGCTCAGTATATGAATATTCCAAAAATGGGGATCCCAGCAGCAAATAGTGTGTCTCCTGATGATCTCTTCTCCAAATGAGATTTGCCCCCTGTCCACTGGTTTTCTTTACTAGCCCACATTTTAGGTGAATGCAAATACCATTCAGTGTGGGTGCCCACAATGCCCACCTTACAACAATTATGTTAGCCCTAACACCCACCAAAGAGATCAGACTCCTTTACACAAAACAAAATCACTTTCTCAGGGAGGGGTACTATACTTACCCTTACAATGCAAAGGTATACAATGGCTCCTAGTGATTTTATATCTGTTTTCCCAATTAATAGAAATCCCTTGGGTTTTTTTTATTCATCTCTTCCCCTAGTTCCTACCAAGGTGACTGATATAAATTACCAAGATGAATGAATAGATAGATGAGTCTCTTATTTAAATGAGGATCCACTCATGAGCATGGCTGTTTCAGAGCCTACAGTGGGATCCCGAGGTACTCCATGCACTAGGCTCACCCTGCTTCCTGTGCTTTCTCACCTACACATCTGGGCCAGGAAAACAAACTTCATGAAAGGAGACTAACAGACTAACAGCAGCTTCCTAGGCCTCTAGGATACCCTTCCACCCTCTTTCCCATTCACCCCCCCAACCTCCGCCACAACCTGAACAGACACATTTAGGCAACTTAAGCACTCTCTGAGTACCATTTGAGAGTACCTGGGTCCTTTTTTCAGAAAGCAAGTCCTCACAGGGCCCATGTGTCCTCTGACAGCCTTGATTAAAGCTACCCTCCTCCACAGAGGTTTCTTCTGAGATGCCACTCTTCTGCTTGGAGAACCTCTGGCCTAGTAGCTGGACCTAACCTCTAACATCGAAATTCAAAAAGAAGACCCAGTCCCTGCCTGTGAGTGTGACACACAGGATGGACTTCAGCAGCGCTCACTGTGTGGTCCGGGACCACTGTAGCAACATCACAGGAGGCTGAAGCAGAATGTTTGCATCCCAGCATGTCGACGTGGGTGCCTTACACACTCAAGTTTGAGAACCATGGCTGGGAATGTTCTAGCATCAACAAATGGGCAAGTGCAGTGGAGAACAGGAAATTTCCTTACTGAGAATTCAGAGAAAGTCTTAAATATATTTGCACCTTAACAAAACTTTGGAATGATGAAGTTTTAATTTTGCTCACGTGTACCTAACTTTTTTCAGAAAAAAAAATCAGATGTAATCTCTACTGATTAAACCGGTTACAAAATGTTTCAATCATTACTTTTCTAAGTTGGATTTTTCAAAGTGGCTTTTAAAACAAATTTAGGCGATCCCATAGTTAATCCTGGTTTGTTGGAACAGTCGAGACAATGTGATGTCATAGTTAAGAATCCAACAGACTAAAGTTCTGAGTCTCATTTCTAGATTTGTGTGCTGGTAACTCCTGGCCAACTCAATATTGCCACGCAGCTTCCTATCATCTTTCTGGGGTGACTCAAGTGCTAAAGGAAATACACGCCAAATGTTTGGCACACAGTAGGATGCTATAAACGCTACATACTGTTCTGCCTTACTTTTCTTCCCTAAATGATCCTGGTCCAAGCATACTTAGATTGCTTTTCAAAATGCATGACCTCATGTTAGATTCACAACTGTGAAGAAATAGTACTGCAGAAATCTTAAAAAGCAAAAGAAATCCACAGTGTTAGAGAATTCCATGGTAAGACTCATCTTAATCTTGCTATGTGACGTTCTATCTTCATCACATATTTAATCCAACTTTTCATTAACTTATGCAGAGTGATAACCTCAAAGCATTTATTTAAGATCACTTCTCTAAATACTAACACCAGAAAAGTAAAACTGCATCTCTTCCCCAAGGTCCAATTTCAAAACACTACACATACACATAAATAGAAGTGCACCATAAGCTATGTAATGTCCTAGAAGCAAATTAGTGGCCTTACGTGATGATCTTCAATGTTCTTCAAGAGCCTGGGGTCATCAAAGTCACATGAGTCACTAGGGGGAGGAGGTATCCGGCTGTGAGAAGACACCAGAAAGTACTTATTCAGTTCAGAAGTTCCTTTAAAATTAGCCCAAACCTAGTAAGAATCTGTCTTCAGGAAGAACTACACCAAAAAAGCCAAACACTTACATTCAACTTTTAAAGATTTTGAATACCGCATATTATTTCAAGCCTTGAGACTGAAAAATTTAGCCTTACTGTAAGTAAAATATTTTATAAGTTGTAATAAACAATGACATAGTTACAAAGAAGAAACAGGCAGGGGTTACTTTGGTTGGTCTGTTTAACTCCTACCAGGGAAAACTTCAGAGTATCTGCTCAAAGTGGGTGAAATAGAGGAATGATTGCATCGCATCTATGCAATCATTTATGGCCAGAGCTCATATGCAGGAGAGAGAAGGAGGCAAATAATTGGGAGGAAGGGAGCTTGCTATGATGGCGGTGTGCTATCACACTGAAGAAAATGTGAATGGTTAAGTATATTCCTGTATCCCCACTTCCTCCTCAATCTCCTTCTTCAGAACAAAGACAATGGAAGAAGTGGCCACAGTCAAGGTGATGTCAGTCTGAACTCTGGTTGTCAGAGTTTTAGCACAGCAGAAACCAGCAGCTTACAAGGGGGAGCACCTAGAACGCAAGCTGATGACCCCAGCAAAACCTTGGGAATGCTGAGGAAACGGCACCCAGAGGTACCTGTCTGGTAAAGGTAACGTGGGAAGCAGGAGGGGTTCCAGGTCCATCGGAGGAAGAGTCAGCCTGCAGGAGCCCTTCCTCATCCCTTGCAGCCAGGTAACTGAACCTTTTGCACCCAGCAAGCCATGGAAGTTTTATCATTTAGAGAGGTTAAACCAGAGTAACCTTGGACCCAGCCACACGGGGCACACAACTAGGTATAGGGTAGGGTATTCTCCCAAGACAGGAGGTTCAAGTGAAACTCTTTACACTCTGTTAGGTATGATCACTGGCCCTCTGCCTCCACTCAGCTCCCATAACAGCTGCAGCCAGATTTATAGCTTGGAGAGTTCTTCTCATGAGAAGAAGATGGAGCAGTTCACAAGAAAGACAGATGATGACAGACAGGGACCCTCTAATAAAACAGTCAGTCCTGGCAGATCATCACATAAGGAAGCCAGTCCATCATCAACTACACCATCTTCCCTACACACACAGCCCTACCGATCAGCTCTGTTAGTACATAAACCTTAAAATATGAGCACACATCATCACTAATCCTAAGAGAAATGCAAATCAAAACCAAAATGAGATACCACTTCACATCCACCGGGATGGTATTATATATTGTAAAGAAACAGAAATTAACAAGTGTCATGAGGCTATGAGAAGACTGTATATTACTGACAGAAATATAATGGTACGACTACTGTGGAAAACAGTTTGGTGGCTCCTCAAAAAGTTAAACATAAAATTACCACATAACACACCAATCCCACTTCTAGGTATATACCCATAAGAACTGAAAGCAGAGAACCAGGTACTTATATACCAATGTTCATAACAGCATTATTCACACTAGAGAAGATAGAAAAAGTCTAAATTCCCATCACCAGATGAATGGATATATAAAATGTGTTTCACACAATGAAATATTATTCAGCCTTTAATGAGAATAAAATCCTGATATATGCTACAATATGTATGTTACAACTTTGAAGACATTATGCCAAGAAGTGGGAAGTGAGTGGGAAGTACTAAACCAAGGACTTGCTATTTTTGGTTAAATTCTTGTAGTTCCACTACACTTTTAAAACCATATTCATGTTTAAAATTTTAATTTGGTTCTCTCTTGGAAAAAATATGAAATATTATTTACAAAATATTCAGATAAAATGTAATACCAAATTGTTCCTTCCTGCTATAGCACCAAGAAGTGCTAGAATCTACTTACCAAAAATCATCTGACGATGGTTCTCTTGTCAATTCTGGAAAATGACTGCCAGAAAGTGGGAAACAGAGTGGTCACAAAACTATAATCAAAAGAGGCACTCGCACAAAAACATTCTCCAGGAATGATAAAGTTCATAGGCCATGAAATAGTCTTCATAAATTTAAGAAAACTGAAGTCCTTTCAAAAGCATCATTTCTAACTATAATGGTATGACTAGAAAACAATTACCAGAATGAAACTGAAAATTCACAAATACGTGGGAACTAAACAGTATACTACTAAATAACCAATGGGTCAAAGAAGAAATCAAAAGAGAAATCAGAAAATAAGTTGAGACAAAAGAAAAACTGAAATACAACATGGTAAAACTTATGAGATATAGCAAAATCAGTTCTAAGAAGGAAGTTCATAGTGACAAATGAAATGCCTACATCAAAAATCAAGAAAAATCTCAACCTAATTTTACACCTCAAAAAACTAGAAAAGAACAACAAATACAACCCAAAGTTAGTATAATGAAGAAAGTAGCAAAGATTAGAGCAGAAATAAATGAAATAGAGGGGGAAAAAGACAATAGAAAAGATCAACGAAACTAATAGCCAGTACTTGGAAAAGATAAACAAAATTGACAAATCTTTAGCTAGACTCACCAAGAAAAAAAAAAAGAGTACTCAAAATCAGAAATGAAAGAAGAGAAATTACAACTGAAAGCACAGAAATACAATGGGGGGCGCCTAGGTGGCTCAGTGGTTTAAGCCTCTGCCTTCGGCTTGGGTCATGGTCTCAGGGTCCTGGGATCCAGCCCCGCGTCAGGCTCTCTGCTCCGCGGGGAGCCTGCTTCTCTCTCTCTCTCTCTGTCTGCCTCTCTGCCTGACTGTGATCTCTCTCCTCTCTGTCAAATAAATAAATAAAATCTTAAAAAAAAAAAAAAAGAAACAAAATACAATGGATCATAAGACAGTACTATGAACAATTATATACCAACGAATTGGACAACCTATAAGAAATGGATAAATTCCTAGAAACATGCAACAAAGACTGAATCACGATGAAACAGAAAGTCTTAGAATGATTACTAGTAAGGAGATAAGTCGGTAATCAATAACCTCCCAACAATCAAGTCAGATTCAGACAGCTTCATTGGTGAATTCTCCCAAACATTCAAAGTAGAATACCAATCCATATCAAACTCTTCCCAATAATAGGAGAGAAACCCAAACTCATTTTACAAGGTCAGCATTACCCTGGTACCAAAATCAGACAAGAGCACCACAAGAAAAGACAATTAGAGGCCAATACCCCTGATGAACATAGGTGCAAAAATCCTCAGCAAAGTAATAGCAAACAGAATTCGACAATACATTTACAAAATCATACACCATGCTCTATTGAGATTTATTCCAGGGATACAGGGATGGTTCAACATCTGCACTCAATCAATGTGACACACTGCATTAACACAATTAAGGATAAAACTTATATGATCATTACACTAGCTGTAAAACAAGCAAGCATTAGACAAAATTAAACACTGGTTTAGGATAAAGACTCTCAACAAAGTGGGTATAGAGAGAATATACATCAACAAAGTAAAGGCCATATATGACAAGCCCACAGCTAACATAACACTCATCATTGAAAAGCTAAAAGCTTTTCCTCTAAGACTGGGGGAAAAAGATGTCCACTCTTGCCACTTTTATTCAACACAGCACTGGATGTCCTAGTCATAGCAATCAGGCAAGAAAAATGAAAGGCACTCAAATCAGAAACAAGTAAAATTGTCACTATTTAGAGATAACATGATACTGTATATAGAAAACACTAAATGGAGCACTAGGTGTAGTGCATGAACAACTAATCTTGTAACACTGAAAAAATAAACATATTTGGAAAAAAAAGAAAACACTAAATAATACACCAAATATCTGTTACAATAAATGAATTTAGTACAGCTACAGGATAAAAATCAATGCAGAAAGGTGTTGTATTTCTATACATTAATAATGAACTATCAGAAAAGAAATTTTAAAAATCCCATTTATAAGTGCATCAAAAAAATACCTAGGAATAAATTCAACCAAGGCGGTGAAAACCCTGTATACAGAAAACTGTAAGATGTGAAAGAAACTAAAGATAAAATAAATGGAAAGATACTTATGCTTGTAGACTAGAAGAATTAATATTGTTAAAATGTCTATGCTACCCAAAGCAATCTACAGAGTCAATCTGATCCCTACCAAAATTCCAACAGCATTTTTCACAGAAATAGAACAAAAATTCTAATTTATATGGAACTACAAAGACCCAAATTGCCAAAGGAATCTTGAAAAACAAAAACAAAGAGAGGGGCATCACACAATCTAATTTCAGACTATATTACAAAGCTATACTGGTCAAAATGGTACAGTACTGGCATAAAAACAGACTAATATAGATCAATGAAACAGAAAAGAGAGCCCAAAATTAAATCAACACACTTAGCGTCAGTAAATTTCTGACAAAAGTGCCAAGAATATTTAAAGAGGAAGAGATAATCTCTTCAATAAATGAGAAAACTAGCTAGCTACATGCAAAATAACCAAACTGGACCACTACCTTATACTATATACAAAAATTAACTCAAAATGGACTAAAGACTTGAATGTTAGACCTGAAACCATAAAAATCCTAGAAGAAAATATAGGTAATAAGCTCCGTGACACTGGTCTTGGTAATGATTTTTTTGGTCTGACACCAAAAGCAAACGCAGCAAAAGCAAAAATAAATAAGTGTGGGACTCTGTCAAACTAAAAAGCTTCTGCACAGCAAAGGAAATAATCAACAAAATGAAAAGGCAATCTACCTATGGGAGAAAATACTTGTAGATCTTTACCTTGTAAGGGATTAATATTATGTGTGTGTGTGTGTGTGTGTGTGTGTATTCATATAAAACCCTATACTACTCAATAGCCAAAAAAACAAAAAAAGCCAATCTGAATAAAAATGGGCAGATCTGAGTAAACATTTTTCCAAAGAAGACATATAGATGACCAACAGATACATGTCGATATGTTCAACATCACTAATCATGAGGAAAATTAAAATCAAAACCATAATGGGCGCCTGGGTGGCTCAGTTGGTTAAGCGACTGCCTTTGGCTCAGGTCATAATCCTAGAGTCCCAGGATTGAGTCCCACATTGGGCTCCCAGCTCCAGGAAGAGTCTGCTTCTCCCTCTGACCTTCTCCTCTCTCATGCTTTCTCTCACTCTCTCTCTCAAATAATAAATAAAATCTTTTAAAATAAATAAATAAAATAAAAACCATAATGAAATATCACTTCCTACCTGTTAAAATGGTTAGAAGAAATAACAAGTGTTGCAAAAGATGTGGAACTCTTATATAATATTGATGGAAATGTAAATTGGTACAACTGCTATGGAAAACTGTATTGAAGTTCCTCAAAAAATTAAAAATAGAACTACCATATGACCCAACAATTCCAATTCTGGGTATTTATCCAAAAAAAAAAAAGAAAATATTAACCCAAAATGATATATGCACCCCATGTTCACTGCAGCTTTATTTAAAATAATAGAGATATAGAAACAACCTCAGTCTTTCTTTATCCATCAATGAATGAATGGATAAAGAAAATATGGTACATATACACAATGGAATATTATTTAGCCATAAAAAGGAAATCTTGCCATTTGTGAAAACATGGAAGGACCTTAAGGGTATTATGCTAAGTGAAATAAGTCATACAGAGAAAGACAAATACCATATAATCTTAATTATATATGCACTCAAAAAAAAAAAGGGCCGCAGCCCCCCACAGAGGCAGGGGGTAGGGAGTGGTCAAAATGGGTGAGAGGGGAAAAAGGTACAAAGTTCCCTTTATAAAATAAGTAAGTCATAAGAATTTAACATACAACATTGAGACTATAGTTAATAATAAACACTATATTACATATTTGAAAGTTACTAATAGACCTAAAAGGTTATAAAATTTGCTAAAAGAAAAAATAAATTTTTTAACTATATGTGGTGACAGTTATTAAGTAGACTTATTGTGGTGACTATTTTGCAGTATATACCAACACTGAATCACTATGTTGCACATCTGAAATGTTACATATCAATTAAAGAACAATAAAAAAAAAAGACAGGCATTAAGGTCAAAATATGAGTAAGACATTTATAATTATTAGATTATAAATACAAATTTATAGAATTTAAATTTATAGAATTAAAGTTTTAAGATTAAATGTATAGCATTAAATCTAGGGATTTCTCACAAGGTAAATATTTGCAGAATAACCTAGTTAACTGTTCAAAGTTGGGACCCATTAAATTTTAAATACATTCAGTGGTAATTACATATCTAAACTCTTTATAGATATCCTTTGAAAATATCAAGAAGGCACTTGGCTGAGCAGCTAAAACTAAACTTCTTTGTTGGAAGAATACAAATTAAATGTTTAGTAAGTGATAAACACGCTTACCCATAGGTGACTCCAGCAATGCTACACTTCTTGAAGTTCATGATATTGCATGTAAGAGTTCCAGTTTTATCAGAAAATAGGTATTTCACCTAAATCAAAGGATGGAAGAAACATACATCTACAACGCACTTAGATGCAGAGATAGATAATGTCTTTCCTTCTATATTTTTCAAAATACCTATTAATTTTAAAAGGTAAATTTCCTTACAGTAAAATACATTTTATAGTTATATATATTATAATTATGTATTATTATAAAATTAATATATTTTAATGCTTCAACCACCTAAAAACCTTTTCCACTAACCAAGCCCAGAATCGAATTATGTGGAAATGTGCAAAGGAGGTTTCAGTAACAACCCTGGAGCCGTGTCAATCTATACACATAAGCGCTAAATTCTGCCACAAGGTACCTCAAAGACACAGATCACCCCCCAACCTGTTCCCATGATCTCATACAGCACTCCAGTCTAGTGTTCAATATCAAGACAAAAAGCTCAACACTCCTAGTTGGATTAGGAAGGCTCCTCCATCACAGTAAAAATTAAGATTACATGAAGGAGGTTTGGGGTGCTACATAACCCAATGATTATACATAATGTTCTGAGATACAAGGTTTTACAGACTTAATACACCCACTCTCAACATACAAAGGTAAAAAGAGAAAATCCCTAGTGGTCAACAAGCCAACCATTTTGACATAATTAACTGAATGCAAAAGAGATGAGCTCCCATTGCGTATATGCTGTGTGAATTATGTTCTCTCCAGTGGATCATGTGATGGGGAAGAAGGAAAAGAGTTCAAGATCACAAGAGGACAGTAGCCCAGTTCAGGCTCTGGATACTAACTAGTTCTATGGACTACTTATATGAGAAAAGTCACCTCATCCTTCTTGACCCCAATTTCCACATCTATGAGACAAAGAATTTGGCAAGAAGAAACGGAACATCATTTTATGTGTAACATCTTGGAAAATCATGTCATGGATTGGCGAAGGGAGTATAACCAACAGAATTGTCTCCAGCAAAAATTCCAGTCTCTCAGGCCATGATTGCTGCTGGATGCTGGACGTACTCCAGGGATCGCAAGGGGAAGCCATGCTCTATTGTTTTATGGAAGAGCGATTAATACTGTGAACTATTCTGTACTTTTTCTTAATGATACAATAGGCAAATACACTGTTATTTTTAAAGCAACCAAAGGGATGTCAAGTAAAGGAAAATTATCAATGTTCCTAAAGAAGTCAAATATTATGTAGAAATAAAAAAATTAGTAAGGTATGGGTAATTAACTCTCCAACTATAAATAGGTTTTTATAAAAGTTTTACATGCAGTAAGTCTAGGGGTATAAAAAATTCAGTAGAATCAGTCTTTCAATAAAGTGTTTCCTTCTGCCTTTTTGAAAAATAAAAAGTTTATATGAAAATGTTAAAAAATGAAAATTTTCTAATGAGGAATCATCCAAATTTGCTCTCATTCTCCTATTGAATTTTCCCTTATCCTTAAGTTCCAGTTCAAAACTTTTGAGCAAGCAAACTTTTCCCATATTGCCAATTAGGATTAATTATTATCCTGGGTATAACTTGAGCACTTTTAATCCTTCAATTACTGGGATCCAATTTAATGGGTCCTGAGACCATTGTGATACTGAGCTATGCTAGACTGACCAACACAACCAAAGACCTCATCTCAGGCACACCCACACCCTCAAATGGGCTTGAAAGGCTCAAAATGGAAACAGACACCACATCACTATTATGTCTCTCACTTTACTATGTTCATAATTGGAGAGACTGTTATGGAGACATAGAAGAAAGATAAATTAACTTTACCTGAAAAACTGTAAAAGGGTTCAAAGAGGAGGCAAATCTAGTCTGACATATATAGCACCCATCCCCTAGGGCTATTGGGAGATTTAAATAAGTTGTATGAAATGAAATTATAATCTTTAATTGCAATGCATTCAAAGAAGGTATTCCATACAGTAATTTCAACATAAGATGAAGATATAATGCAAAACACAACTCATTAAAGGTAACAGGAGTTTTAAGGGTGATGAAAGAAAGAAAAAAGAAAGAAAGAAATAGAGAGAGAGAGAGAGAGAGAAAGAAAGAAAGGAGGGAGGGAAGGGAAGGGAAGGAAAGGAAGAAAGAAATAAAACTTGTTCCCTGGAATGTTCCAGAAACCAAACCTAAAACATGTGAGAAATTTAATAGATTTATGTCCTTCAAATTAGCTCTGCCATGTTTTGTAGGATTACAACATACCTGCATATCCGAACCAGTTTTCCCTGTCACTTACTCCCGATAAACAATTTTAATGTCCAAAGTAATGTTGCATTTTTTTTTGTATTATTTTTTTGCAGGCACCTTCTAAATAATCAAATACATTGATGTCTCAAAAAGCAGGTCAAAGCTGACTAACATTTCTATTTCACAATACTTACAAATGCTATTATTATAGATCCTCAGACATCAAAACCACACTCATAGAGAACTATTTTTCTGAAATCTCTCATGATTCTAGCACTGGTCTCCCCTTATGCTGGAGTCACTACTACCAAAGTTCCCAAAGAGGCTCTCACCTGCCCAAGCTCTTCATTAAGGTTTGAGGTCCTGGCCATTGCAGGAGTGTCATTTCCTAGGTAATACATGTCTGTGTCCTGAGAGAGAAGGGGTAGAGGATGCTTCAGAAAATATATACCATTAATCCTTCATTTAGACTAACGCAGAAAAGAAGCTACAACAGATAATATTAGTGCTCATTTTTAATTTGGGTGTGAAAGTACAGTGGCTATTGATATAGAGAAACACTGTGCTAGAAGAAGAAAACATGCAATTCATAGACAGATGATTTGGTTTTGAGATGATCATTGCATGACCTAGACTAACCCAGACTTCTGAGCTCAGCCAATACCACCTTCGTGGGATTGTTGTGAAGATCAAATAAAAATACACGTGAAAGTGCCCAGACTACAAATATTGGCTGCTGAAGTCCAGTGCTTCATAGCGTGGCAGTTCCTTTAAAATTCCACCTCTACTCTTGCAACAGAATCCAAGTTAGGGTCCCCGTGACCTTTGACACGTAATGTACACCTATGAGACCTTTCGTGCAGCACTATTGAGACTGTAAAAGCAGGAGCAGCATTTGCAGCCATTTTGTGCCCACTCACCAGAAGGCACACACTTGCTAAGCCCTCCGCCTGCATGATCTCACTTAATTCTCACAAGAACCCCTTGAATAAATAGGCACCAACATCCTCCTGTTTCACAGACCAGGAAGCTGAGGTGTCGGGTAACCATTCTTTGCTATCACTGGCTCAGGGACAGCCTTGCCAGTTCTCCGGCCAGTTTAAGTCCCAGACCCAATCATAAATGAACTATATTCATCCTTTTCTGGGGGCTCAGCTGAAGGACTGATACTCTGAGAGAGTATGAGAAAACAGGGATTGACATTGTTCCAGCAGCTCAGTTTTGAGGCTCTGCTGTGATACTCACCCAGTTTATAAAAAGGGCTTGAGTGTATTTCACAACCTCCAGGGTCACCAACAGACTGATGGGAATAAGATTGTTGTACAAGATGATGAACGTCAACAAGTTATATCCGAAATTATCCGAGGTCGTGTCTGTGGATGAAAACCAGAGTACCTGTATTGCTTTAGTTCGTCTCATTCAGTTTCCTTTTACTTTATTTTTGTGGACTTTTTCTAAAAGATTTTCACAAAAGAAGTCTACTGGATTATGTATAAATTTATAGATTTGAGTTAAAACAGTTATTGAGCACCTACTATGTGGCGTGAACTGTGAATACAAAGACTATTAAATTAATCTCTTCTGATAAAGAGCTGGCTTCTAGCAGGAGGTTGTAGGGGAGGGGAGAGAGCAGGAGTGAGCAGGAGTGAGTGTGCCCCTTCCTGACCATGCAGCAGCATACATCTACCAAGGATGGGTTCACAGGACATTGCTAAAACCAGGAAAAAAGGTTTACTTTAATGGGAAGGCATGGTCACCAAAGGCCATCCAGAAGAATAGAGGCTTTAGTCAAGTTTTGCCAGAAAGATAGAAGACAGCCAACTAAAAAGGATGCAGAAAAGAAGACAAGCATGTCAAACGTCTGTAAGGAATATCTACAACCTTACAAAGGTAAGAGTCCATCTGGGATTCTCCAAAGAGTTTGTAAGATGCAAGAAAGTGTCAATGGTAGCAGGCAAAGAGAGGGAAGCAGGAAGACTGGAGTTATTTATTGAAGATAACAGAAGAAAATCTTAACAGGAGAGGACCCCTAATGATGGATCAAGACCTCTAGGGGACAGAATCCAAAGCAGAAGTAAGGTCAGCTCAGACAGGAAGAGGAACCAGGAGAGAGCAAAGAGGTACGAGGACTGTATCAAGAGAAAAGTTCTTTTCCTGATGACCATGACACCCTGGTTGAAGGAAAGAGTAGTAAGAGCTTAACTTGGCAAGAGGTGAGGAAGGGTTGCAGCAGGCTAAATGTCTGACTGGTATTAAAGATGCCTCTTGAGGGGAACTGGTATTTCAAGAGAGCACAAGGCTAGGATTGGAGATTAGTAATTTGTAAGGACTTCAAACCACAGTTAAGCTTTTCCCCCAGGAAATTAGTCAAATGGTGGTGGTTTGACTCAGCCTGCGAGTTCTGGTAGAGAGCCGTGATGGCAGGGTAAGGGGCTGGTAAAGAGTAACAGGGAGTAAGCACAAGCTGGTCAGTAGTTTAACCTTCCTACTGTCTCTTCATTTTCTTCTCACCTACCAGGCTTCTGTTTTTCCTGACGATTGCTTCTTTTCTGACCTGTTACTTTGCAACCTTGTTCTTTTGAATTAAGTAGTTGCTAAACAGGATCTCTAAGTACCAATAGTTAACAAACGTCCCCTGAGGTATAATCAGCTTAGGAACAAATACCTGCCAATTAGAATTATGTATTAAGAAATTTAAAATGTCAGGTTTGAATCCCGGCCAAAAACAGCTTTGAATAATCATATATATTATCAATAAGCAGAGCACATGCAGGAAGACCCTATGTATAGAAGTTCACTCAGCCAAATAAAAACAATCAAGTGGAGGTGAGCAAGGACAGAATCTGATGGAAATTGAAGTCAAAGCTCCAATAGTGACAATGCAAATGTGAAGTCTGGTGGCTTTAACAAAGGTGCTCCAACTTTTCCATAAGAAAACAAAAGAGACAGCTTTATGGGTGGGACACGATGATCCATCTTCCATCATAAATCATGCAACTAGTACTGGAGTTTGACCTTAGGCAATTTAAATTGCAGCTTCCACAAAGCCCATATACTAAGATCGTGCCAATGCTGTTTATTTATCCAGGTCATGACATTTTGAAACTATGTATGTACACAAAGTACCAGTCTTCATATTTGAAGCTAGACATTAACATGGTCCAAATCCAAATTTTAAGAAATGAAACCAAGAGTTTTGATCCAACCAACAATTCAAGTCCCAGTCATATTTGTAAAGTGGCAATAATAGTTCTCCTGGGCATTTAAAGGTGTTTGATTTTTCTGCACAAGATAATTAGAAAAGGAAAAAATGTTTTGATCAGTTTAACCAAAATATATTTACAGAAAATAACAAAAGGGGCACCCGAATGGCTCAGTGGGTTAAAGCATCTGCCTTGGGCTCAGGTCATGATCTCATGGTCCTGAGATTAAGCCCCACATCGGGCTCTCTGCTCGGTGGAGAGTCTGCTTCCCCTTCTCCCTCTGCCTGCCTCTCTGCCTACTTGTGATCTCTCTCTTCTCTGTCAAATAAATAAATAAAAATCTTAAAGAAAAAAACAAAAAACATCAACCAAAGATTGCAAAGTTTTAAAATTCAAATTTTTTGAAGTATTTTGTCATTAAATTTATTTTATTTTCTGGAATTGCTGTGTAAGGATATTGACAAATCTCTCAAAAAAAAAAAAAAGGAAGCAATAAAATTGAACAAAATTATCCAAAGCATTTAAAGTGCTTAGAAATTGATCACAGTGCATACAAAAAATTCAAAAGCATGTATTTTAAAAAAATCTACTTAATCTAAGTGGAAATCTTTAGCATTTAAGTCAGAAGCTATTTCCCCTCTCCTTTCCCCTTAAGCCATGATGCTTAAATTCTGTTCTGGGTTGGTGGTTGGGACTGGCAGCTTGCACCCCACCCCTCACACCCCCAGATCCATATTGCAGAAATTCTGTCTCAGGGTGAGGCAGGCTGGTACTCTAGAGTAAGGCAGGTTGTCAGGACAGGAATAGCCTGAGGAAGATGACATTATTTGGAACACAGCATGAAAAAAACCCATGCTGGGGGCACTGTCAAAAATAATAGAGATCCCAGTGGCTAATAATAGGGGAAGACAAATATCTCACAATACTAGTAAGAGCAAACAAACCAGAAGACTAGCCAGAAATTAAACAGGCATACCTATGGAAAGAAATGGGCAAAGAAATCTTGGTAAGATCACATAGAACCCTGGGGGTCCAGAAGGTCATGTCCATGCACAAGGCTGTACCTACTTAGGAGAGACCAGAGAAGGTACTTGTGAGCTATTAGTCCTTGGCTGAATGTTGCAGACTTTAAATTCCTCAAATACTGAAGGCATTCCACAAGCCACACATAGGTCAGAGAACCTCTGACCAATCACTGGCTAACCTCTAAGCCATGCTGACCCCGAGGCATTCAGGCTTAAAAATAAAAACAAGGAGAAGAATGATTGCTAATGAAAATTGGGTTTCTTTCTGTGGTGATGAAAATGTACTAAAGTTAGATAAAGGTTTGCACAATCTGTGAATAAACAAAAACCACTATATACCTTAAACTATACATTTTAAAGCATTAAAAAGTCAAAACATGGGAATAAAACTGAGCAGTAACAGCAGAGGCTGTATACCGCAGGAGAAAACAGACTTCACAAAATTTTTCCAGGCAAGTCACTAAACAGATAAAACAATAATAGTAACAACAACAAGAACAAGCCCCAGGAGGAAGAGGAAACAGAAGCCAGAATTGCCACAACATATTACCTAAAGCACTCAGTTTTCAACAACAAAAAAATATGAAACATACAAAGAAATAAAATAAATAAATAAATAAATAATAAAATAAAATAAAAAAGCAATAGAAACTGCCTTTGAGGGGGACCCAAATGATGGACTAAAGACCAAAGAAGCTGTTAAAAGTATATTTAAAGAACTAAAAGAAACTTTTAAAGAATTAAAAGAAAGTATGATGACAATCACTGTTTGCTCAGAGAACATTGAGAGAGAGATAAAATAGAGAACCAAGTGGAAATTCTGAAAATGAAAAGTATAATTGAAATGAAAAAAAAAATTACTAGTGGAGCTGAAGAGAAGATGTGAGCTAGCAGAAGAGAGAAACAGATAAACTTCAACACAGATCAAGAAAGATTACCCAATCTCAAGAACAGAAGAAAAAAAAAAAAAAAACCAGAATAAGGAAAAACTAACAGAGCCTAAAGTCACATCATGTGGACCACCATGTACAAAATGGAATTACCAGAAAGAGAAGGGAGTGAAGATGTGGCAGAAACAATATTTGAATAAAAGCTGAAAACTTCCTAAATTTGATGAAAAATATTAATGTACACATCCGCAAAGCTCAACAAACTCCAAAGTAAACACAGAGTTATTGAAAACCAAGGACAATTTTGAAAACTGCAACAGAAAATGACTCACATACAAGGGAAAAGGTAAGATTAACAGCTGACTTCTCATCAGTACAATGGAGGGCAGTGGAATGGTACATGCAAAGTACTAAAAGGAAAAGAACATCAACCAAGAATTCTACAAGAATCCTGTATCAGCCAAATTGTGCTTCAAAAACAAAGGAGAAATTAACACATTCCAAGATAAAAACAGAGAATTTGTTGCTATCCAATCTGCCTCCCAAGAAATACTAACAGACATTCTCCAGGATGAAAGGAAATGACACCAGACAGGAATTAAATCCACATAAACAAAGGATATCACTACAGGTAATAACACAGGTACTTATAAAAGACAATTACATATTTTTTATCCTTTCTTTTGGACTTAAAAAAACATGGCAAAATGATTATAAAAGTGCATCATTGGACTTCTATATAGATGTAATATATAGGACAGCACAAAGGAATGAGAGGATAAAGCTACATGAAGCAAAGAAATAACAAACTGGTAACTCAAATCTAGAGGAAGAAATGAAGGGTTCTAGAAACAAACAGTAAATAAGTAGGTTCATATAAAACAACTCTATCTTTTCTCTTTGCTTAATCAACAGTAAATAATATAAAGCAACAATTATAAAACTGGATTGTTGGGTTGATAACATAGATGTAATACATATGATAATAGCACAAAGCAGGGCAAGAAATGAATCTACACTGGAGTAAAATTTCTGTATTTTACTGGAATTAAGTTAGTATTAATCTGAAGCAAATGCTGATTCTCTAAGACATTTGTTATAATTCCTAGGGTTACCACTAAAAAAAACCTCAAAAAATAGTTACAAATACAATCATTTGAATATAAAACAATCCTCACACATGTCCATCTTCATTTCATCACATGACTCCTAATCTTTCAAGAAGGCTGGCCTTTTATAGATTAGCCGAAAGAATGAAGGATGGCAGGGCCACCACACATAAACCACACTTGGAAGGGTTTCCCAAAGTGGTTCCGTCCTACTTCAACAAGCACTCCATCCTGACACTTACCCATCTTTTTGATGTACCAGTTCTTTCCACCTTGAGACCCATTCCAGTACAGGGCCCCCACTGAGCTCACCAAGGCCATGACCAAGAGGATTCCAAACAACACCAGGATCTGCACATTAGTCACTTTCTCAACATTCGATCTTTTGAGGGGTGCTTTTGTGGAATTCTGTACAACAGCATTGAAAAATGAGTAAGAGTCACAGAACAGGCTTGGGGTTAAGGAGTGGGGAGAAAAGGAGGTAAGTTAACCAAATTCAACAAATAAAAAGTAAAGGACTGTATTTTTGCCAAATAACCAATGAAATTAAAAAGTGTACCATACTCCTGAATCAACAGCTAGATTTAAATTTAAAAAACTGTGTTTTTAAATAAAAAAACACATTTTGACTCCTCATGATTCAATCTGTACTTATGATTACATTTTAGTGTAATATTAACTACTTTTGCAATCTTAGAAAATAACTTCTAAATCACTTAAAATCAGTTTAAAAGAAATCAGGATGTCATTAATTCAAGAGAAACTTAAAGATTCTATACCATAAAAATCTAGACTAAATCTTCAAAGTAATAATAGAGCTCTATAATTAATATACAAAGAACTATTTTTGCAGTATATGTTTTCCCCTCAAAATTGAGGGAAAAAAAGACATACACAGACACATACACATCCAAAATGCAAAATAGGTGTTGACATCAATAAGTATCAAAATAAATGAATGGACAGAGTTTATTTGGAAAACTGTGAACAAGAAACAAGCAGGAAAGTCAGGAAAGCTCTAGTGGCCATGAAAAGTCTGAGTGCAGTCTTGAGTCGTAAACAGAATGTAGACAGGAAAGTAAAACAAAAGTGGAACACAGCCTAGCCATCTATAAACATGCACGGTCTGACTTCTCACACTGCAGGTGGGGAAACCATCCCAGCTCGAACAGAAACTAGTGTTGGCAAGTGAGTTCAGAAAAATTCACTAAAGCCAGATTCAAGGACCCCCACATAAAGGTGAAAATTTTGGAACTGTGTTCTCTCAGCATTGGAAAAGTCAATAGAACTATTTGCACTAGACAATTAGGCACCTGAAGTTGTTTTACTAAAAATACTCTGATTACAATTGTGGTGGGAAAAATAATGGCTCCCCCAGTGATATCCATGCCCTGATACCTGGACCCTGCCTGTAAATACATTATTTTATGTGATAAAAAGGGTTTTGCATATGTGATTAAATTAAGGATATGGCTGGGGCGCCTGGATGGCTCAGTTGGTTGAGCTTCTGACTCTAGGTTTTGGCTCCGGTCATGATCTCAGGGTCCTGGAATCAAACCCTGTGTCAGGCTCCACGCTCAGCATGGGGTTTGCTTGTCCCTCTCCCTCTGCTTTCCTCCCCCTCCCCCTGAACTGTCACTCTCTAATAAAAAAAGCTAAATTTAAAAAAAAATTAAGGATATGACTTGAGAAAATTTTCTTGGATTATGCAAGTAGGTCCAATTTAACCACATGGGCCCTTAAAAACAGAAAATGAAGAGATTCTTTCCTGGCTACAATCAGAGGGAAATATGACCACACAAGAACAGCCCAAGACATGCAATATTGCCAACTCTGACAATGAAAAACGGGGGTCACAAGCCAAGAAATTCAGGCAGTGCTAGAAGGCTGGAAAAGGCAAGGAACAGATTCTCCTCTAGAACCTTCTAGAGTATTCTAAAAAGGAATGCTGCCCTGTGGGCATCCTGACATGGATGAGACCCATATCAGACTTCTGACCTGCAGAACTGTAACATGAAAACTTCGTGTTATTTTAAGCTACTAAATTTATATAACTTGTTATGGCAGCAATAGGAAACTAACACAGTAACCCAGAAGTTGGTAATGGTCCATTCCTGGAGGTGAGCAGAGCCTGGATTAGATTGGAAGCCAGGAAGTAGACAGGGGCAGACAGACACAGGAGCTTCAGGCTACAGGTCTCTCTCCATGAGTCACGAGCTTAGTCTCCACTAGCAACATGAACTTGCAAAAATCAGGTGATCTGAAAGCTAGAAAGGCATTAATTGGCCATAAAAATGGTGCCTCGTGCAAAACTTAAGTCAGAATTTGTACAAGTTTATAATTGACCTGAATTTTATATACTTTCTGCCCTCCTAAGAAAGTAGTCCAAAGACTAACTAGTAAGAACATGGACACAGGAGCCAAACTCCCTAGGTTTGAATCCCAAATCTCTCTCTTACTGAGTGGGTGTGTAACTTCAGTAACTACTTAGACACAGGGTCTCATTGTTCTCATCTAGAAAATGGGCACAATAATAGTATCTTCCTCATAGGGCTCTTATGAGGAACAAATGAGTTAATACATGCAATTACTTAGATACATTACTTAGACTGATGCATGCGGGCACTAAGTATTTGCTGTAACTAATGTGAGGATACCTCTTTCCCCTTAAATCAACCAACAGAAACAGTAATATTGAAAATATTTCCACGTGTAACTACACTGAACTTGAAACAAGGAAACTCTAAAGGGAAGACACCGAGGTATGAGTTTACAGAACAAACAAAAAAAGTAGAAGAACCCTAAAGTAATCATGCTTCCCCTCTGTGGTCAAGCAGAGCACAAGCACAAGCAGCACAAGTCCAGACAAAAAAATGTTATTTCACAAACAAGATGGCTCCCAGCTATAGGTGTTATATTACATTCCTCTTGAAAGCTCATTATTTTTACTTGTTTCAGTCCTAAAGGCACAGCAAGTCTAGTGCAGATGTTTCTGGGTCTTTCCATCATTCTGCACTAGAACAGTTAACACATAATAAGCCTTGCACAGCTTATCACACATAGGTGCAAGGAGAGGTGCCTATTGCACTCACAAGAGCAAATTTCATGAGGTAACTTTGCACATGCCTTGCTCACTGAAAAGATGATGGGATCATTTTTAGGTATAACTTGATTATCTCTTACACCTTAGCTATAAAGCTGTACTACTAAGATCACCCTGAAAAAAAGCAACTAGTATACAAGGGATCTTGGAGAGTGGTTAAATTTGTAATATGTACAATCTAAAAACAGGTGTTGGGGCTCCGCCTAGATTTGAGCTAAGTCTTTGTCATCTCTGTCTCTTCATCATAAAAGCAGACGTGATCTGTGGTTAGTAGAGCTCCAAGTGTTAGGTGTGGCTGCTAGGACTGGACCAGGAAGTCAGAGGATACTTAGTAGGTGGTGGAGCACTAAACCATTCATCAAGGTAAAGTCTCCATGCACAGGCTGCTTAGAACCAACAAACTTTAAACTTTCCAATCAATTCTGAACCAGTGAGGCTCTAGCAGAAAGGACAGATGAAATGCATCTCAGATACACTGAATAATCTTCATCCATTTAAAGAGGCCTCAGCATTCACCAACTATTTGTTCTCTCGGGTGCCACGGATCCCCCACCCTCATGCACGCACTCCCGCTGCAGCCATCCCAACACATCCAGGACCAAAACTTCTCCATGTCCTCATCCTCCTTTGGTAGCTTCTCTTACCCAGATTAGGTCATCCTTCCCTGAAGCCCCTCAAGCAGAGAGTGCTCCAGGGAAGACTCACATGCCTTGGAATTTGAAGACAATAGTACTTCTGACGCTTTCTGCCTCTAATGCCATGTTAAAACACTCACTCAGGAAACTCATGCCATTTGGCTACATTGTCTTCTCTCTCTTCCCTCAACAAACCCACTAACCTCTCAGCCACATTCCTCACTCTCTATAAAGGTGAGCAGTTGGCTTATGATATCCATCTTGGCCCCAGTCCTGCCATTATCCTGTCTTCAAAATCACAGCACAGAGCACCAGATGCATTATCTCTCAGTCCTCAAAGGGCCTCCCACAGCTCTACCATTAGCATCCTACTCCTGTGGCTCACTCCCTGGTCTCTCCACCCCAGAAACTCCGAGACAAGTGCCCTACACACTGATCAGCCGGTTGAGCCTCTGAAGCCTTCTTATGCTCACCATCTCCCCCATTCCCTGTCACCCTATCGTCTCCATTGCTGGGGTGGACATGGGGTCTATCACCTCATCTGTTCTAATCAACATTTAACTATCTCTTCCTCCATCATCTAACCTCAAACAGTGGACCAACACAAGAGCCCCGCCCCCCAACTCTCCATCTAAAATGGGTTCCTTGTATCTAGTCAACTAATGGCCCCAATACTGGGGTGCTCAGCCTTTCTGTAGACACCCAGAGCACTTTGTAATGACACATTCTGCAGCGATTCTCATTCTACCCGGTAATTCCGTATTACTCCTTAGTCTGCATGGCTCCCAGAGGGTGAGCTGGGCCTTTCACTATTGTATCCACACAGCCTACTTCAAGATTTGGTGCATGTTGGTCACTAAATAATTTTAAACTACACAATACAGTCAAACACATGCTTTGGAAGTGATACAAAAGAGCAGACAAGCTGAAGAGCTGGTTCTCATGAACAAACCATTAGCAAAATAAGATCTAAAAGATATCAAAGAAATAGAAGAAATGACATATTGGGACACTGATTTACACAGACTTCCAAAAGCTGTCTGGCAAAATACATCATAATACAAATGCAGGCAGCTGTAAATTCACAAATATTTTGAAAATCATTAACAGGGAGGAAGAGCAAAATCATTTTAACTTAATTTTTTCGGTGTACAAAGAATAAATATTAGTTCAAAAATAACTGATTTTAAATTGCCGAGGACCCAATTAAAAGGACAATTTACTATTAAATCTTAATTCGTGGAGTTAGAAAGAGAAGTAGAGATATAAGGAAGTTAGAATGAATCTCTGTTTAAGTCCAGAAGATAAAATAAATTAGAACTGATTGTCCCCCTAAATCTGGTAAAAATAAAGACCATTGATATTTCAAGCAAAAGGTAACAAACATCTGATAGATTAGTGAAAATCCCAGAAAAAACTACCCAAGGAAACAGAAGTAAAAGATACTTCCTTTCTAAATTTAGGTTCACAGACAAGTTTAAGCCCCCTAAGTGCAACATTTGCATTTGCACTCTACTCCATAAAAATGGACAGAAAAAATAAAGACTGAAATCAGCATTGTTTTTCAGCATAGAAATGTTTTACCTGCATGAGTTTGGTGTCGTGTCCAGTATAAACAACTATGCCAAAGACCCACTGAGTATTTCTAAGCTGTGTACCTCTTAATAAGATCTGGTCAGGCCCAAGGGGAACAGGGCTAAAAATAAGAAACAACATTTATATTTAATGATAGTTTGACATATGAGCATGAGCTTTCCCCCTTAAACATAAACCCACAATTAATCAATTAATTCAATCATTTCTTTTAGTCAAATTTGAACTATTTCACTGAGGCAGAGGGGCAATAGAGGTTACCATTGCCTTCATTTACAAAAAAAAAAAAAAGAAAGAAAGAAAAAGAAAAACCCACAAAAAAGTTTCATCCTATCCATTCATCACTACAAGGGGAAAAAATATAATTTTTCTTATGAAATGTTAGAGGGAATTATATTCTCTTAAAACCCGGGTATAAAACTCCACACTCAAAAAGGAAATTGCTAAAATAACCAGAACCTTATTCATTGGGAAACCCAGTTTATTTAATAGACTCTAAATCTAGAACATCAAATTTTTCAAGGATGACTTAATGGTTAAATAAAAGCCTGAGTGATAATGTGGAAATTCAAAATGGGGAGCCTACTGAATGGCTCTGCATGCTAAAGGAAAATCAAGAAAGCAGTCACAGTTGTCATAGTTATTTTGGGTTGATTCCCACGGTTAGGTCCTACCCTTTGGGTCTGTTCAAAACACAAAGGTGGGAAGCATCGGTAAGGAGCATTCAGATTAAAGACGGGTAGAAGGGAGAAACTGCACCCCAACATAATGACAAAAATGACTCTCCAACAATCAAACAAATGCCAAGAGGACAAAGACAATGGAATATAGACAACAGGGCAGTGAATATTCTAAAAGAAGAGTAATTGCTGTTCCTTCCACTCAACTTTATAAAAACAAATGCTACTTAGAAGAATGCTAGTCAAAAAAAAAAAAAAAGATGTTTCTCTAATAAATAGATTAGCTCTTATATACCTAAAATGCTTCTCTTCTGCTTCTCTGGACAATTTTATGCATTTTATGCAGCCAAACCACCTCCCCTTCCTGGTAGGTAAGAAACACAGAAAAACAGCCAGTGCCTTTAATCTCATTTCAGACCCTAGGGCTGTTTTTCTTGACAAAAATCAGTTCTTTCTTTAAATTTAAGGGAAGGAAGGTTTATATTGATTGAAATTGTGCTTCGGGAAAAGCTCAGTCTCTCATATTTAAGCTAAACAGAAGAAATCTCACAGTGTTAAAATATTTTGAAACCAAAAAGACAAGCTGATATTTTACCAATTCCAGTAATTCTTAGTCCTATTTAAGAACAAAAAAATTAAATAAAAACTAAAAAAAGCAAAAGTGATACCTTTTCCCATCTACGTGCAAGTTTCCAGTGAAGTCATAAAGATGGCGGTTGGGTCCTTCACATTCTATAGTTCCAGATAACTTCATCAATACTTCCCTTGTTTGCATGTCAGCAGTGTGACTCAGACCCTAAAATGTTAAACCAACAGAGGAAACTGAATTCAATCTTCCAGTTCAGGGACAACATTCAGCATCCCCATTGTTAACCCAAATGAAATCATGAATCTTCTAAAATGGAGTCACTGGGAAGGCTAACAAATCAAGCTACCAGCCCCTCAAGATCAACTTCCTAGTCAGACTTTGTCATACCAACCTAATGCAAAAGTTTCCAAAGAATTCAATGAAGTGCAAAGTTAAGATTCTCCCGTTGTGCTGGGAACGTCCATGTGCAAGTAACCACAGACTCAAGCCCCTTGCAGAGAGCACTTTATTAGCTCTACTTTAATACAAGTCATAAACACAGAATAAAGCATTCTTTTAATATAATGTTATATTAATATTACATCTAGTACTCAGCAACTCTTCTTTAAACAGAAAACAAAAAACAAAAAACAAAACAAACAAAAAAACCCTACCTAAATCAAATATCTAAGATAGAAAAGAATAACAGGTAGAAATTAACAAATTCAACTTTATGCAACAGAAAATTTGAGTGTCAAATGCTTAAAATTTGTGTTACAGTAAACACCATTTTTCATTCTAGAATTAAAATACATGGTAAGAACAGCTTTAAGGCATAGAAATTTTGTATCTAATGTATTACTTTCTAGAATTAAAGTCTCAGTGAAAACCACCAGGTAAAGTAAGGTCCCAGAGCTTGTCTACTGCATCTCTCCATATGGATGAAGCCCTTTCCACCACATGGCTCAACCTTAGCTGACAGGATCTCTTTCTACCTGCACTAACAGACATAGAGCTCAGACATAAATTAAGGCAAGATACCCTTCATGACCCCTACTTGGATGAAGCTGACTTTTTCTAACTCTGCTGTCTCTCTCAAGGGGTTCCCTTCATTATAAAAGCCATGTTCTTCCCCTGGTTCCATTAGGGTTAAGGCATAACCCTACCTAGCAGGGCATTTTTCTCTAGAAAGTACACTGACTAATACATTGAACCAAATTTGCAATTTGGGCCTCCTTAACAACACAGGTCATAAAAGATTACTTTACCTGACGTATTTTGAGGTTCGTCTCCCCATCTAGATTAGCCGTTTCAACATAACACATTGCCTGAGGTTCACTATGGAGAGAGAAATTTAAGAAGCCAAAGTTTAGTAAGATCCCCTCCACAAATTCACAGCTCATAAAGTCTCTACCATGGAAACGGTGTCTGCTGACCAGCCCTTCAACCACTTCAATAGTAACTGACCAGAAAGACATTCCTCTTAGAGGCTCAACACCAACACAAAGTTGTCTGCCCAGTGATCCACCCATATGGACCCCACATAATGGCTGCTTGACCTTAAGTAGCAGAGATAACTGAAGAAGAATGAAAAGAGGACTGATGGGTTAAGGGAAACACAACGTGTTCCAGCTAAAACCTCATCACTGCGGTTGGATGACTTAGAGTCCGAGACTTGGCCCGCTCCTGACCCAGAGAGCCACCCCATGTCCAGTAAAACACATCGATTCAAGAGCATCACAGCCAGAGTTCAGCAATCAAGACACAGTCTTGGCAAGCCTTTTCTTCCCTGTACCTTTTACTATGTCAACTGGTAACTCTTGAATCTAAACATCCAATTTTAAGGACAGAACACTCAAGAATAACAATAAGCATGGCAGGGGCGCCTTGGTGGCTCTGTTGGTTAAGAGTCTGCCTTCGGCTCAGGTCATGATCCCCGGGTCCTGGGATGGAGCCCCGTGTCAGGCTCCCTGCTCAGCGAGGAACCTGCTTCTCCCTCTCCCTCTGTCCCTCCCCCTGCTCATACTCACTCTCTCTTTCACTCTCAAATAAATAAAATCTTAAAAAGAAAAAAAAAAACAATAAGCCTGGCAGATACTGTGTTCCCATTTCTAAGCACCGAGGTTAGGTGCCTGGTTAGTGGGTCAAAAGAGTGGAGTCTGCAACCCACTGGCTAAGTTAAAATCTCCTACTGCTACCTTTGCAGGCTATGTGGACTTGGAAGTCGTTTCATCTCTGTTTCTGTGTTTTCTCATGCATAAATAAGTAGGGATACCAAGGGTTTGGGGGAAGATTAAATGGGATAATGTACGCTATTAAAAATTAGCAGAATGTACAGACTCAAACAGTAATGGGCACCCTAGAAACATGTTGTCAGCTCAGACAAACTATCTCATAGTAAAACCACGTTTTCTGAGGGTTATGGTGAAAACTCACACCCCAAACTGTCAAGTGATCCACATTTCACTATTTCTCTTGTTACCAATCCATAAGGACAAACATGAGTCCTGCCCCATATATATATATGGGGCTCTTCCTTCTCTACGGGCCCGGGATCCTATTTTTAAACCTTTTATCTCAAGCAGAAAATTCAATGCTAATGCCTAGAATCCAATGTATGATCAAGTCCAATAAAAGCAACACTGTCTCTGTTCCAAGAAAATGCCAACAGTGCGAGCTTCTAGGATTCCCTGCAGCATATAAACAGAGGAAGTCTGAGTCTTAACAGAATTAAACTTGAACGCATGAAAAGAAGTTTATTCATATCCTAATTGTAGCACTCTGTCTTTGATATATACTTTCATGTATCAAGCCAAGGAAAAGTTAAGGACTGCATGGTCCATTATTCGTGTCACTTAATGATCAGCGGTACATTGCCAGCACGGAACGACCTGGAGAACATGGCAATGCACTCGGGCAGAAAGGGGTCCAAGCAGCAACATGAACAAAGGAAGGGGCAACAACAACCACAGGTCATGTCTCTGCTGCAAAAGTGGCCTGGATCTCTGAGCAGCTAAAGGAGGCCCTGGCTGGACCTCCACCCAGGGGGAGACTCCTGGCTCGACCCACCAGGAGACTGTTTCTCAAGCCTCAGAGAGGCTACAATCTGCGTGTTACTGACGGAATCACTCTCCTGCTCTGGAGCGTCTCCTGTGAATGCGGAGTAGCCCGGAACTGCTAGGAGACTGATAGGAATCAGTACATCTAAAAGAGTTCTACAAAAGTACAAGGGAATGAATGGGAGAAAGGAAACTTAGGATTAAGGCGGATAACAAAAGAAGGCAAATGACAAGTAACTGAAGAAGAGGCTGGAGAGACAAGGCTGGTGCCTGGGGCGGGGGAGGGGAAGGCGGCTTGTGATTCCTGTGGTCGCCACTTAACGTTTTAGTGTTCACGTTTATTTCAAACAATGTGCCCGCTCGCACACCTGACCTGGAGGATAGCAGGGCCATGTCTGCTGGGAGGTACTGCCCATTGACGACCTTCACAATGTCTCCCACCGCCACCTGCAAAACCGGGGACAAGGACAGAGAAGCAGGAAAGACAGGAGAGCACAGTCATTAAGGTGGTTAAACATCCGAAGAAAAAAATTACTATATAATTACGCCGTGAAGCTTAAGACAGAAGCCCAAATTATTTTCCTTGACGAGGACGGAACAAAAATTTTTCAGTACAAATGGTAATATTGCCTCTCTGCAGGGATGCTGAATGAAAAAGAAAAAACAAAAACAGAAAAGGAGAGTAAGAAAAGAGAAGAGTCAGAACAACAGCCGTGGAGGTCTCCTTTTCTTATGATTATTCCATCCACTTGCCAATTGCACTCTTGAACTCTGGAACAATCCCACAGCTGCACACAGTAGGGCAGTGTGGCTCCAGAGCCGGCCTGAACGTGGGGCTCAGATCCCCGGGCTGGACTCCTTGCTAGCCCCGAGTAACCCGGAGCAAGTTATGGAAACGCTGTGTGCGTCAGTCTTCTCGTCTATATATACGATGAGGTTGAGAGCATGTATTTCGTGGGGTTATTGCAAGAACCGATGAGTTAACACACATAAATTTTCTCCAATTTACAAATGGGGAAACTGAGGCTTAGAGAGAAATAACTGGGTCAAGGTCACACAGCCAGTGAGTGTTAGACCCAAGATTCAAAACAGAGCAACTGGCCAGTGGTCTGATTACAAGGCAATACTGAATTCACTGGGAACAGTGCATCTAAAAGGTCCCCTGGAAACACACCACTTAAAACAGAGATTTGTGTAGCCTCAAGAACTTCGACAAAAAAAAAAAAAAAAAGAGTCACAGCCAAAGTCAGAGACCACCTATGGAAACAGACTCGCCAGACACAAGACCCCAAGCAAAAGAAAAAGGCCTTAATCTGCTGAACATGGGCACCATGGCCAAGGGTTTATAAATCCTCTATGTGATGTCACAGAAGCACCCAGCTGGGTAGAATATGGGCTTTCAGGTCAGGCAGGCTGAGGTTCAGATCCGAGCTTCCCAGACACACTAGCCCTGGGATCCTGGCAGGTTCTTCACCTCTGTGAGCTCTAGCGCCCTCACTTATAAAATGGAGAATGATCAACACTCACCTTGGAGGGCTAATGCAGTGATTAAGGAAGTGTATGCAAGCAGCTAGCCGGAGACAGGCATATGCTAAGTGCTAGTCTCTATCAGCAGGAGGGCAACCGAATGGACACTGTGAGTGTGAAAGTCAAACAGGCCACGATTCTCAGATAGCACAAGAACAAAGCCTGTTCCCAGCACACGTAAGTTCAAAACTCAAAATGGGCACTATACCTCACTTCTTACTCTAATGCATGTTACTATTCTCTTACAAATCAAGAATTTCAAACTGAATACTTCTGAAATAACTTATGAAACTAATATTCCTGAAAGACTCCTGGAGCTTGCAAGCTAGGAGAATGACACAGGCAGGTGCCTACATTTCACTCTTTATTAGGAAGAAGGAGGGTTTACTAAAAACATGTCCTGCTTGTGTTTTTGAATCGAACCACTACAAAGCATGTGGAACCAGGCTCAATGTTAGGGAAGGGGGGTAAAAGTTAAATTCCAGAACCACTGTAAATTTGAAGCTAGTATCAACTTAAAGGCAAAAAAAAATCATAGGCCTTTAAGTACGTTCCATATTCCACAATAAAGACAATACCAAAGAATAGGTGCCATAAAACTATTTCAACAACCATCAGTATAACTGCAAGGAATGCTTATGAAAACTGAAAATGTTTCTAAATGTAAAATTATTTTATGTGAATATTTTAATTACATAGAAAAAAATCAGAAGAAGCTATTAGTTAAGAATTAGAAAGGAAAATTGGTCATGTTTTCAAAAGAAAAAAAGCAGTGGATTTTTTAATTCAGTGGGAGGACAAGGGAAATTATGGCTTTCTCCCATCTTAGTTAATTAACTAAAGAAACATTCATATCCCAGTAACAAAGTACTAAGAAGTTCCATGCACATGAAAACCTACTTGGTTGCAAATGTGTATGGAAATGGTTTTCTATTTGGTGTTCTTAAGCATGGTTGTCCCTTGAGGGTGTGAAGTTTCCCAAATGCCAATTCTTAGAGGGGAAAGAGCCCCCTCTAGATCCCTGAATCCACTCTAGCCTCAGAGGATTTCTCAAGCTTAATTCTGCAGAGTAAGTTCAAAGGCCTTCTCAAAGTCAACCAAAGCTATTGAGTTGCCCTGAAGAGCTGCCTCCCAGCATTCTATTCTGCTCCAGCCCAGGGGATTGCCAACTCAAGCTCAGCATTTCAGATGAGAGCTGTATTGCTTTGGAAAATTTACAGACAGCCAGGTCCACCACGGCTGACAGCTTGGTGCTTGGTACCTGTCTTGTCCCACGTTCTCATCCTCATTTGAGCCGCTCTGCAGATGTGCTTGGCTCTCCTTCCCACGCACCTCAGACTTTCACTCTGCTCCCTCTGTCTTGAATAGCATTTCCCTCTTAAAATAATTACCTCTCATTCATCCTTCAGAAGAACACCAGACCATCAAAGGACAGGAGCCTTTGCTCATCTGAACTGATGGGTCTAGACTCGTCGTCCCTCCCAGATGTTCCAGAAGTGCCCGAAGCAAGTCCTACGTACAGGACCCGCACCCACACCCACACCACATTCCCCCCAGCTGCCTGCCGCTCCCACAACACCAGTGGTTCGGGGGACAGAGTGTCAGCCTCACCCAGGGACTTGTTACAAACGCAAATTCTAGGACCCAGTGGAACTCCCAAATCGGAAATTCTAAGTATAGCCTGCGGAGCACTCAGTGTTAGGCCTGCATATCAAGCAACTCGGATGCCCACTGAAGGCTGAGAACCACAGTAGGCAGCTTCTTAAGGGCAGGGGCAATGCTTTATTCTTACTTGCATCCTCAGTGCCTAAAACTACCTCAAGGACATGCTAAGAGCTCCACTGAGACAAACAAAAGCATTTTAATTGAAATAAAAATATTTGTGGCGAAGCATATAACAGGTATTGGGATTTTTTAACTTCAAATGGAAATGAGCTTTAGGGGTCTGTGAGGCCATCAACTCCTGGACCCAGAATTCAGAGATCATCGCTCTATTTTCTACTGTTTCAAGTAGTGCAAACATCCCAAATCCAAATCATTCTTCACTCCCATTACTGTTCGTACCTTTTGGGGGTTGGGAGTAGTATCAGGAAGTGCTTAGAGAAACAGAGGCCATTCATAAGCACAGTGGGAATCCCTGAACCCCCAAAGCACTGGGAGCATTTCTAACCTCTATGAGGTCAAGAATTTCCAACCACTTGACCAAGAACCACAGACTTCCAAATAAGAGAGAGTTTGATTAGTATTGGCTTTACAGGACTTCTAAATTGCTACCAAGGTTGAGGTGTTATCATGAAACACTATAAAGAGACTTCGCCCTTCTCTTATAACAGAGTAAACAAAATACAAACTAAACTAAGGGCTGTGGTTACTGTATCACGGGCATTTTGCAGAGTAAAAGATCAGAGAAGTACTTTTTTTCTAGAAAAGCATCTTTAAACACTGCTTATTAAATGGTTAGCAGGAGAAACTGTTGTTAAGTGGACCTTCTAAAAAGTAGTTTTCTTTTGAGATCATATTAATGAGCTTCAAATCCTGATGTCAGGAGAGTCACTCCCCCCCCAAAAAAAACCATCTTGTGACCATTAAGAAGGTCCAGGTAAAACAGAGGCTCACTTAAAAAGTTGACTTTTCATATACAAGACACCCAGATGGCACAGCATATTTCTTCTACATTTTTCTATTCATCACTATAAACAACCAAAAAAAAATCCTCACCATCCCCAAATGCTCCCAACTTACGTTTCTGGAGATGCGGAGGGAAAATCCTTCTCACTACCATCAAGTTAAGAGCAGTGACTACTGGTCCTACTGGTCATGACAACCAAGTTCAGGAAAGAAACAGGCTGGCCTCCAACCCCCATTTCACCTCTGTTTACATTTCACAGTAAAATCTTAAACCCAAAACTCTTCCCTCCAAAAATGTTAGAAGTAAGATTCTCCAAAGTTAGAAAATCTTAAAAAACAGACAAAACAAAACAAAACAAAAACTGGATTTAGGTTAAGAGAACAGAAGACCAGGGAAAAAGGTTTCTTTAGAAAGATTAGGGTTGGAAACTAGAGAATGCTTTGATATTTCAGAAATATCCATCAGGAGCCACAGATTTCACAACTGTGAGCTGACATAGTGAGCACTTTTCAAAAAAAGCAGGGAACGGAGTCAACGGGCAGCAGTTCTAAGTAAACCTCATGGGAAACCCCACGATGTAAAACTTACATGAGAGATGACCGATGTCTTAAGCCAAACTTTATCTACTGCAATCAATACTAGCAATTAATTGTAAGTCCAAAAACCAGTAGTTTCTGGCAGATCTTTAAAATTAGAAATTTAAAAAATTTTTTATTTAAATTCAATTAGCCAATATACAGTATATCATTAGCTTCAGAAGTAGTGTCCAGTAATTTATCAGTTGTATATCACACCCAGTGCTCACCACGTCATGCGTCTTCCTTAATGCCCATCACCCAGTGACCCCATCCCTCCACCAACCCCCCCCTCTCCAGCAACCCTCAATTTGTTTTCTGTAGTTTTTACCTCTTTCCACATAATGGTATGCCACATACCATTTCTTAACACTGAAAAAGAAAAAAAACAATGTACCAGTTAATATTGGTGATAATCAAAATAAAATCAGCTTTTCAATCTAAAAGGCTCCTTTCAAAATTCCACTTATTAATTCCAATATACCATATCTTTAGACATGAAGGCATACCACACCACTCCTCAAAATGGAGCCCAATCCATGTACCATATATATATTAATGCACACAGACATATAGAGATACACACATGTAAGTTAAAACTAGCCATATTTATCCCAGAAGAAAATATCACCATGTTGTTATGAGATTAAACACGCACATACACACAGACCTAATACAGACCTAATGTTCTAGAAATCAATATGATAAAAAATAGAACAGTAGGGAGCAATTATAAACCAAGGACGTGAATGCTTGGGCTTTTTATAGACCTAAAGTATGTCTAGCTCCTGGAAAGTACCACCTTTTCTAAACTTCTAAAACAGACAAATTCCTTTCAAATCCCAAAGCTAGGACTCACATTTTGTTGGACTGGTTTGTAATTTTGTTATTTCTTTAAAATATTTTATAGATCATTTCCCTCCATTTATCTCAATACCATTAGCTACTTATTTTGAATGCCTTAAATGCAGGTCTGCAGTTATCTAGAAGAAAAAGGGATTCAGCCTGGTGTCTTACCTATGGTTTTCTTTTTGTTCACTGCATTGTCTGCCTTATGCCGCTTCTGTTACCAGAAAGAAAAGAAAGTTCTTAGATTCAAAAGTTCCAAATGGATCATTGAAACAGCAACAATAATAGATCAGGAGAGAAACGAGGCTCCAGGAAACAGACCCGCAGCGATGCCAACGCTGTGAAACTCAGCTCAGAGCTTTGTGACCCAGCCTTACTTCCTAAATTCGATAGACAAATGTCCCAAACGTGGGTGCAGTCTACTCTGGTGTCAGCTATGACATTTTGGCTCCAACAAGGAACGAGCACTCTGAAGGATGAGACTTCTCGCGCCTCATTTCTTTTAGATCAGACTAAAAGGATTATTCAGTATGATAAACTCGACAACAACTGAATTCATTCTACTGGTAAAGAACTTTGGGAGCAACGTAGCTCTGATTTGTATTCCATTTATTTGTTTACCCATTCCCAGAAAAATGTACATAATGTGTATGAATGTGTGTGTGAGAGAGCATGTAAAAGAGAGACACAGGGGTAGGGGAGGGAGGGAGGGAGAGAGAGAGGGATGGAGGGAGGGAGGGGTAGAGAGGAAGCGAAAGACCTTGGAGGCAAGACCACAGATGGAGAAAAGGGAGAGAAAGCATAAATATGGTTGAAGCTATTAAACCTGGAGATATACTGAGATAAGTCTGAGGAAAGAGAAGATTCATAAAATTACCTCAGGCACAGCCAGCCCAATGCTGCTATACTAGGCAGCAATACCATCCTTTTGCTACTCGAATTAGCAAGCTCTAAAGAAGGATAGGAACATCAGGGATAAAATCAAAGAGGGTTCACAGAGCTAACATTAGAAAACACAGTTTGAACTACTTCTGTGTGACTGTATAGGTATTTAAGACACTGTGTATGTGCGTTCCCTCTCCAAAAATATCATCATGAGCCTTGAAAGGTTAGTTAAGCTTTTGACCAATTTCCTATTTTCGACAAAGAAAAACAGAACAATAAATAAATTACAAGTTATATGCAATACAAGGTTTTTATTATCTGAAAGCAAAAACTTACAAAATCTTCTACGATCTCTTTGATGCCTGCAATTGTTAAAATAATGATCAATGGCACCAGGGTGGTATATCTTCCTGTTGGAGATACATCTGGAATTTGCTGTAAAACAAGAGACCAAAAGAGGAAGTCAACAAATCAAAATTTGAAGTAAAAAATCCTCTCTACGAAAAAGAAAATCTGACGCTCACCACTCACTCTTTTGAAATTCTGTTCCATTTCTGTCATGCCAAAGGGATTACCTTCTTTTAAAAACTAGCTATGTGTTTTATATATCTTAAAAATCTTATCTAACACTGCTAGTTGCTTAGAACTGAAAGGGGTTAAAAGCATGACCCTCGGGCCATTGTTCAGTGCCTCTTTTAGTAACTGCAATTATCCTTACAGCAACGCCTAAAGAAGTCTGCCTTTATGCAGAGATCATGTCTGCGCAGAGAACGATGACTGGATGAGGGGGCAAGTTACATTCAAGTATGATGATGAAAAAGCATCAAGATGATGCTTTTTCAGTTAAGTGATCTTTGAGTGAAATCCCATTTTGCGTGTAACTAACGTTATGAATTTTAAGTGACTTTTTAAAAAGCGTTACCTGTAATAAGGCAATGAAGAGGAAGAAGGCATTAGCAGCTCTTCTAATCTGCTCGTACAAGAATCGAGGTAGAAACGTCAACACGCTGTACTTGGCCGTACTAGAAGTACAAAGAAAAATGCTACTGTCAGCTACCGATGTAAAGTCTACAAAGAAAGCGGAGAGTTGCGAGAATTTTACAAATGGTTTTAAAAATAAAGTACTTCAGCATTTAGGACAAGAAAATTCCTGTGCTTACCCTGTCCCATAAAGATCTTGTAAAAGGACACACTTGACAAGAGAATCTTCTAATGTGATCTTTGGTTTCAAACTTAGATATATTTACTATTCACACAGCATAAGCAGAGAGATTTACTTGCCTTCTAGGAGCTACAGTAAGCACATCAAGAGTATTTGTTGGGGTGCCTGGGCGGCTCAGTCAGTTGAGTGTCTGACTCTTGGTTTTGGCTCAGGTTGTGAGACCCTCATGGGTTGTGAGACTGAGCCCCGAGTAGGTCTCCATGATCAGCAGGGAGTCTGCTTGAGATCCTCTCTCTCTCCCCCTGGCCCTTCCTCTGCTCCTGCTCTTTCTCTCACTAAATAATCTTTTCTTTAAAAAGAATATTTGTTAAAGGAAGATATGTTTATCCCAAATATAGAAAAACACATGAACACTGAAATAAAGAGTGAGACGGAAACATCAATTGAGCGATTCAAAAAAGCTAGAATTATTCCAGGATTTGTGACATACGACAATTCTTAATATAAAGTCACTGATTCAAGGTAGCAAGTCAAGTCCAGAAAGGAAGCCCTGGGTCCCAGGCATGTGCCTAACAGGTCAATGAGTCCCTCTGGATATAACAGGTCAATGAGTCCCACAGGTGTTCTCTGTTCAACCATACCGGAATAAACTCCATTCCTATCACATCCTTTATTTGGCCACCTTTGCTCATGCCTGCTTGGAATTTTTTTCCACTTTTATTGAGAAATAATAGACATACATCACTGCACCACTTCAGGCATACGGCAGGATGTTCTCATTTACATACATAGTGAAATGGTTACCACAGCAGGTCCTGCTAACATCCATCTTCTCATACGGGTACAAGAAAAAAGGGGAAAAAAACTGAACTTTCATAAATATCATACAACAGTGGTAGCTACTGCATCCTGTGGTATATTATGCTCCTTGTACATATTTATCTTACAACTGGAGGTTGTACCTTTGCGCCAACTCCTCTAATTCCTCCCCCCACCCCAACTTCTAGTAATCACAAGTCTTATCTTTTTATATGAGTTTGGGTTTATTTTGTTTTGTTTCTTTAGATTCCATGTGTGTAAGATCATATAACAGGTCTTTCCTTTCTGATTTACTTAGCATGCCTTCAAGGTCTATCCATGTCACAAATGGTAGGATTCCCTCATTTGCCATGGCTGAGTAATATTCCACTTTATGTATATACCACAACCTCTTCATCCATCAGTGGACCCTTGGGCTGTTTGCACGTCTTAGCTATTGTAAACAATGCTGCTGTGAACATGGGAGATATCTTTTTAAATTACTGTTTTCATTTCCTTTGGATATATTCCCAAAAGTTGAACTGCTAAATTTTAAGGTAGTTCTATTTAATTTTTTGAGGAAACTCCATACTGGTTTCCATAATGGCTGTACCAGTTTACAGTCCCCCGAAGAGGATTCCCTTTTCTCGCCATCAATGCCAGCATTTGTTATCTCTTACCTTTTTGATGACGACTATCCAAATGGGTGCAACGTTATATGACCTTATAGTTTTAATTTGCATTTCTCTAATGACTAGTGATGTCAGGCATCTTTTCATGTGCCTATTGGTTTTTCATATATCTTCTTTGGATAAATGTCTATTCAGGTACTTTGCCCAATTTTTAATTGGGTTATTGTTTTTTGACATTGAGCTGTATGAGTTCTTTATATATTTTATATATTAGTCCCCTATCAGATATATGGTTTGCAAATATTTTTCCCATTCCAAAGTTTCTCTTTGCACTTTATTGCTGGTTTCTTTTGCTGTGCAGAAGCTTTCAAGTTGGATGTAGTCCTACTTTTTATTTTGTTGCTCTTGCTTTAGATGTCACATCCAAAAAATCATCACCAAAACCCATGTCAAGGAGCTTTATTCCTATGTTTTCTTCTAGGAGTTTCAGGGCCTCAAGTCTTATGTTTTAGTCTTTAATCTATGTCAAATTAATTTTTGTAAGTGGTGTAAAAGAGGGGTCCAGTTTCATTCTTTTACATGTGAAAATCCAATTTTCCCAGCACCATTTATTGAAGAGACTACCTTTTCTCCCTGGAGGATTTAATTTGTGTTGACTCTATAGATGCTCACATTGTTGCTTCCACCTGGGACATCATCTCTCATTCACAGGGTCTCTCCATAACTAAACTTCCCTTCCCATCTCACTCTCCCATTTCAAACTTATATCTTCCATTAAGTTTGATCGAAACACAAAGATTCTTCTTCCTCCAAGCCCAGAGGATGATGTTTACACCTACATTATATGGTCTCCACTTTGTTTTGTATTTTATTTATCTGTCCCCAGAATAGATTCTGGGAACATTAAAAATGCTTACTTCTACTTTGTATGTTCCCACCACATATCAGATAATCAATGAACACTGAAGTAATCCAAAGGCATAAACTGAGAAGCTGAAGGGGCAAAATGAATCATTCCTCTTTTGACTGCTCGAAGATTTATCCATAAGAGTACCTGCTTCTTAGCTGCCTTCTGAAGACATGATTCTGAGCCAACTTTTAAATGAAATATACTGTAGCAAGGTTATCTAGCAGTTTCAAATACCCAACAAATTAAAAACACCAAAATAGAAGGGCAAAGGGTTTTCTTTTGCCTAAGGTATTAAATATACATATTTTAAAAGTATATGAAAACCATTTTTTAAGACAGTCCAAACTTAAAAGATTCTGACCTTTGAAGGGATATCACTGAACTCGCTAGAAAATGTGCTTGCACAGAGCCCCTACTCACTTATATAGCCCTTTGGGGTATAGGATGTCACTGTAAAATTTTTCCAGATATAAGCAGCTAGCTCAAATCAAGCTTATTGAAGTGTAGGGAAAATACACCAAATGCAAGCACATGATAAGCTCATGGTACGAAGTTCTTTTAATTGCAATTTAGAGGACAAATTCAAACAGCACCATGCATACCTTTTATGGTGCATTGACCACTGAAATAAAACAAACAACATTATCATAAAGGAAACATGAAAATTCATACTCTAAGACTAGAAAGCATATTATAAGGTAGTCTGACTATAACATTTGAACCCCAGATTCCAGCTATATGAAACAGACACATATACACAGTTGGCACACGACCCTGTCTTTGGATGAACATTTCCCACTTGAGTACAATACTAAGTAGGTTTAAGGGGAGCCACATGTCTCTGAAATGTCACAAAAGTAGAGGGTTGGAACAGAAAAAGAACCCTTTTATGTAAGAAAATCAAAGATAAGATGGGGAAGGAAAGTATACAAATTTTTATTCTAGTCAAAGTAGAAAAGTGAGTCTAAAATATTTTCAGACTGAAACAGGAGTATAATTAATAATTCAGAGAAACTGACATTCATCTAACAGATGGCTACTGTGTAGTAGTAAAATAATTATCTTAATGTACACCCTGATATGTCCTGTTACAGATTTAAACAAATAAAACTACAATCAGCTAAAGGCAGCACCCATCAAAATCATCCTACCAGAAGAGTTTGGGCTAGAACTTCTCCAACTTAAGGATGTCCACAAATCACCTGGGAGTCTTGTTAAAACATATTAGTCAGGGTTCTCCAGAAAAACAGAACCAACAGGAGTGTATATACAGAGAGAGAGAGAGAAAGAGAGAGAGAGAGAGTCATTTTAAGCAATTGGTTTACATAACTGTGGAGTCTTGCCAAGTCTAAAATCTGCAGGATGGGCTGGCAGGCTGGAGACCCAGGGGAAGATCTGTTGTCCTTCAAGTCTGAAGGCTGTCTGATGGCAGAATTCCTTCTTGTCAGGAAGATCAGACTTCTTTCTATTCAGGCTTTAAAGTGACTGGATAAAGCCCACCCACATTAGAGGCTCATCTGCTGCATTCAAAGTCTACCAATTTAAACATTCATCTCATTCAAAAACACTTTCACAGAAACATCCACAATAATGTTTGACCAAATATCTGGGCACCATGGCCCAGTCAAGTTGCACATGAAATTAACCAGCATGTGCCTATTCTGATTCAGTGGGTCTAGAGTGGGCCTGAGATTTTGAGTCAATTTCTTTTTTTTTTTTTTTAAAGATTTTATTTTATTTATTTGACAGAGAGAGATCACAAATAGGCAGAGAGGCAGGCAGAGGGAGAGGGGGAAGCAGGCTCCCTGCTGAGCAGAGAGCCGGATGTGGGGCTCGATCCCAGGACCCTGAGATCATGACCTGAGTTGAAGGCAGAGGCTTTAACCCACTGAGCCACCTAGGTGCCCCTTTGATTCAATTTCTAAAGAGTTCCAAGTGAGACCAATCCTGCTGGTCCAAGGACCACACTCTGACTGGCAACCACCCTTGAACAGGTAGATTTGTTCAAATCTCCTATCTGAAGTCAATCCAGCTGAACACTATAAGACATAAAAGGATAAGAGACATTTACCATCCACTGTAGCAGGGAAAGAACAATCCACAGGGTGAAATGGGTCAGTGAAGGAGGTTCCCAACAGTTTGTTCACCCAGATGAAGGAGTTACCCCCCAAAGATTCCCACTCAGACCACATGTGTCAGCACACCTGCCAGGATGGCTGTTCACAGCAAGGACAGGCCCTGGCTGCAAGTGGTCCTAGGAATTTAGCACATCTTAGGGTGTGAGGGATGGGAACAGATGACCAGGAGAAAAACAAGGGTTTCCTGAGGTTTACTCAGATTCAGTCTAAACATATTAGACTGGTGTTTCTTTAAATTGGGTGGCATGAAGAAGGGGTTTGTCAAAAATCCATCTGGCCTTCCTTCAACAGAATCTACTGAGCCCCATCTACATACTGGGTACTGTTCCAGGCACCGCAGGGAACCAACTGGTCAAGGATGCATACCCTCAAGGAAATTACATTCTAGAGGAAAAATCAGTGTGATAAATACTGTGGAGGAAAATCAATCAGGGAAGGAGGATACAGAGGGGTACACAGGTGGGAGGCAGGGGAAGGGGCACAGTTCTCAATGGCGTGATCAGGGAATTTTTCACTGAGAAGCTGGTAGGTGTGCTGAGCCCTGGAGGAGGTGAATCGACAAGAACATCCACTCAGGGACACAGGGAAAGAGAGTGAGAGAACAGCAACCACAAATTGCAGCATGGGAGAGCTAGTGTTGTTCCTTCCGTGGGAGGGGCAGGAAGGGGCCAAAGCGGATGGAGCCGCATAGAGAAGCATGAAGAGACCAGCATGGCCATGGTCTGGCCTTCTCTTCTCAGGAAGAGGAAATCTCTGGATTCTGAGAAGACAAGATCTGAAAACAGCAGCAACCTGGGAACCCCCTCCCCTGGGGAACCTGGCTCAGCAGGGGTGGAATTCAGTTATATGTACGGTGAGGGTGCTCCTCTTGGACACTCACAGGATCTGGCGAATATGGGAAACAACTCATGTAGAAAGTAGAGCCTGTGGACTCTGAGAAACAAACTGAGGGTTTTGGAGGGGAGGGGAGTGGTGGGGGGTGAGTGAGCTTGGTGGTGGGTACTGAGGTGGGTACCACGTGTTGCATGGAGCACTGGGTGTGGTGCATGAACAATGAATCTTGGAACACTAAAATTAAATTTAAAAAAATAATAAAATAACAAACAAATAATAAGAAAATAGGGCCTGGCAAAAACACGGATGTGGGGCTACACCTGCCACAAATCACAAAGCACTGTGGCAAGTCCAATCTCCAGAATGCAGCACAAAGCAAGAACCCAGACAGGATGCCCGGGTACAATTTTCTGGCTTCGGGAATAACCCAAGCTGATAGCTGTTCTCCAAAGGCACACCTAAGATGCAGAAATGGCTCAAAATGCAACTTCCCCCTAAAACAAGCCTCTAGAAACCCGAAAATTAATCGAGTGTTAACACTCATCTTTGAAATGAAAAGCAGTAAATCCACCTGAGGTATACATACAGCGCAAAGCAAGCACTATTTTTAGTCTCCTGCATTACATGGACATTACATTCTCTTGTATGCGCCCAATGCACAGTAAAGGTTCGATA
>CM053605.1:101880612-101914429 GCA_028646535.1 Procyon lotor
GGAAATCGGTGTGGACGATGAACCATGAGAGACTTTGGACTCTGAGCAACAAACTGAGGGTTTTCGAGGGGAGGGAGTGGGTTGGGCGAGCCTGGTGATGGGTATTAAGGAGGGCACGTATTGCATGGAGCACTGGGTGTGGTGCATGAACAATAAGTCTTGTAACATTGATAAAATAAAATAAATATATTTGCGGGGACAAAAAGAAAAAAAGAAGAATTGGATGCTTAACCACCTGAGCCACCCAGGTGCCCCCAAATATAGTTTTTCTTGTGAAATTATTGCTGCAGTAGATCTAGTTACCGTGATCACCATACATAGCTACACAAATATTTTTTCTTGTGCTGAGAACATTTAAGATCTACTTTCTTAGCAATTTTCAAATATACAATACAGTTTTATTAATTATAGTTACCATTCTGTACATCCCATCTCCATGACTTATCTTGTAACTGGAAGTTTTTACCTTTTGACCCATCTCATCCACCCCTTATTCCATACCTCTAGAAAGCACCCATCTATTATCTATATCTGTGAGCTTGTATTTCCTTTATTGTTTCTTTGTTTTTATGTTCCACATGTAAGTGAGATCATAGAGTATTTGTCTTTCTCTATGCAACTTATTTCACTTAGCAAAATGCCCTCAAAGCCTCCATGTCTATCCATGTTGTTGCAGATGGAAAGATCTCCTTTGTCATGGCTAAATAATATTCCTTGGTGTGTGCATGTGAGCACAAGCATGCACGCATGCACAACCAATTCCTTCATTCATCCATGGATGGACATTTAGGTTGCCTCCATGTCTTGGCTATTGTAAATAATAGCAGTGCCCTGCACACTGCGGTGAACATGAGGATGAAGATATCTTCTTGAGACTGTGATTTTGTTTTTAGATAGATACCCAGAAATGGAATGCTGGGTCCCGTGGTAGTTCTGTTTTTAACTTTTAGAGGAATGTTAATACTGTTTTCCTTAGTGGCTGCACCAGTTTACATGGCCATCAACAGTGCCCAAGAGTTCCTATGTCTCTGCATCCTTGTGAACACTTGTTATTGTCTTTTTGATAGTAGCCATTCTAACAGGTGATAGTGCTATCTCATTTTGTTTTTGATTTGCATTTTCCTAATGATGTGTGATGTTGAGCATCTTTTCATATGTCTGTTGGCCCTCTGGATGTCATCTTTTGAAAAACTGTCTATTCAGGTCCTCTGCGAATTTTTGAATTAGATTGTTTGGTTTTTGCTGTTGAATCATATGGGTTCTTTATATATTGTGGATATTAATTCCTTATCATATACGTGGTTTGCAAATATTTTCTCCCACTGAATATGTTGCCTTTTCATTTTGTTGATGGTTGCCTTTGCTGTGCAGCAGCTTTTCAGCTTGATGTAGTCCCGCTTGCTTATTTTTACTTTTGTTATTTTTGCTTTGGTGTCAGACCCAGAAAAATCATCACCAAGATTAATGTGGAGGAGCTTATCACCTGTGTTTTTCACCTAGGAGTTTTATGGTTTCAGGTTTTATAGTCAAGCCTTTAATCCATTTTGAGTTTTCATGTATGGTGTAAGAAAGCAGTCCAGTTTTGTTCTTTTGCATGTGTCTATCCACTCTTCTCAACACCAATTATTGAAGAGACTCTCTTCTCTATTGTATGTTCCTGGCTTCTTTGTCATGAACTAATTAACCGTATGTGCATGGGTTTATTTCTAGGTTCTTTATTCTGTCTCATCGATATGTGTGTCTATTTTTGTGCCATATGATACTGATTTGATTACTGTAGCTTTGTGGTATAGTTTGAAATCAGGGAGCTTTTTTGTCCAGTTTTGTTCTTGTTTCTCAATACTATTTTGGCTTTTGGGGAGTCTCTTGTGGTTCCATACAAGTTTTAGGATTGTTTGTTCTGTTTCTGTGAAACATGCCATTGGAATTTTGGCAAGGATTGCATTAAATTGGTGCATTGCTTTGGGGATTATGGTCACTTTAACAATGTTCTTCTAATCCGTGAGCATGGATATCTTTCCCTTTATTCGTGTCATCTTCCATTTCTTTACTACGGTCTTGTAATTTTCAGTGTACTGGTCTTTCCCATCCTTTGTTAATTTTTTTCCTAGGTATTTTATTCTTTTTGATATAATTATAAATTATAATTGTAAATTATTTTCTTAATTTCTCTTTTTGACAGTTTTCTGTTAGTGCATAGAAACACAATATGTTTTTGTATTTTTTGGAACTTTTCTGAATTTGTTTATTGTAAGAGGTTTTTTGGTGGAGTCCTTAGAGTTCTCTGTATATAGTACCATGTCCTCAGCAAATAGTGACAGTATCACTTCTCCCTTTTGGATTTGGATCCTTTTACTTTTTCCTGCTAAGTTATTTTCTTTAATCAGTCATTTAATCTTATACATAGTCTTCAGAAATACCTTTCTTCCAATTTTCTTTAGGAACATTCTTTCCTTTTGAAATAATAGTTCAAAATTATCTTATTTCATCTGAAGAGCTGCCAAATATCTTGTATTAGGCTACATGAGCCATAGGATATGTGGAAAACCACACTGGGTTTTGGAGACGGTTCTAGTGGGAATGAGATGGTGTAAACCAGTCAGAGGGTCCATTCAAGTGTCCTCCTGTGTTCTTGCTTTTCCTCAATGATCACCCAACCTCCCACCCACTTTCCCTCTGCCTCCTCTCTCTGCTGAGGCCAGTGTGGCTTCAATTTTCTAGTATAAAACCCCTGACCTCAAAGAAACAAATGCTGGCTTAATGCACAGCATAAATTGGTCTGTTTTCCATGACAATTTTATATTAATGCTTTTATTTTGATAATTGAGAGAGAACTTAAGATGTGGGGAGGATAGGGTAATATAATACTGCAGTTCATATGGCAGCCACAGTTTAATTTTATGGCAAAATCAATGACTATAGAAATGGTGACGTATTTATAATACTGAAAGCTTTGTGTTGGCAACTTCTTTCAAAGAGAGCGATTCTTATTATTCTATCATACACACGCACATCACCCTCATGCTGTTAAAGACACTTTTTTTTAAAACCTTTCCTGAGCAGGGGACATGGAGGGAAAACCAGGCCTAGGATTCTTTTTTTTTTTGGTGCTTGCTTCTAATGTTTTATTTCTATGTGAATTGAGACCATATGGTCATATAAACCCAAAGCTAGGTGGTTCAGAGATTTAATTTTGTGGCCTTGAAATGTTTCTAGTTTTGCTTGCAATTAGTGGCAAATAATGTGTTCATAGAACAATTTATAACTCACACAGACCCACTGGCAAAAAAAAGCCCACTCCAGGTACCGTCATGTATCCAAGAGAAGTGGCAGATCTCCATAGAGATGACTAATCAATTGAGACTAAGCTCTTTCCCTTGTTCATATGACAACATTTATTTGGCATGACACTTATTTCACAGTGTCAATTTTCCCTGCCAATATGCTCAGCCCTAATCCTCATTTCACATGCATCGGTGTTCATCCCCTCATTGATGAAGCTTGGCTGCAGGCTAACAATTTTAAGTGACGGAGCTGTGGTTTGCTAAATACAGCTAGCTGCTGCTTATGTTCGCTTATGAATAGAAGGATCTTCCAAATCTTTCCTTGAGGGAATGGTTCCACAGGAAATCTTGAGACAGCTCTTATGTTGATACATGTAAAATATGCTTCTTAATAATACATGTTCATGATAATCAGATAAATGGAGTGTTGACTGATAACTTGAGCAATGTGATTGGCTAATGAACAGGATGTTTATTCTCTATTAATACTCTGGACATACCAAAGGAAACTGCATCATCTGTTGAAAAAAAGTCCTTAGAGTCCTATTTCTCATCCTTCATTTTAATTTACAAGAGCAGTGATTGCTTCTGGGACTGACTTGGAGTATTTTCTGGGGATTATGTCTGATTCAGAGACCTTTGGCTGTGCCAGAGGCTACAGGCTTCACCCGTGAAATGCCGGGGTGCCTCTGTTGTCATAGCTTAATTACATCATTTGCATCTTGAATTGGTGACTGTGGGTTGTCTGAGACTTTGAGAGAGATGTGCTTTTCAGTTTCTGACCAAGCAAGCAAATAATTGTTAGATAAGAGAAAACCTTACTTGTGTTTCCTGCATGGGGAAAACCAGTCTTCAGAACTTACAGCACTGCTGTCCAATGGGACATTCTGCAATGATGGAAATGTTCATTTGCGTTCTTTAATACGACACTCTCGGTCACATGCAGGTAGTACAACTGAGACACTAAATTTTCTCTTACATTTAAGTGTAACTAAATGTAAGATTTAGAATATTTCTTAAAAACTAAAGGTTATTCTACCTGCTGGTTCAGAATAAATTCAGTGTACTTAGCTCTTCTCCGGAATGTTTGTATTTGTGGTCTTAAGCTGATTTTAAAAGAGGCTTGTGTTTTGGGGGTCATCTAAACTTTGTATTTTTGCAACATCATTTTGTCAGTTGCTGGTTGATGATTATGTTGACCCTAAAAGAAAATGCTTGCTGCTTATATGTGAAGAATAATTTGCTGGTCTCCAGCTTTATTCACAAGATCAAGAGTACAAATGCTATGTCTGCATTAGACATTATAGTTTCTCAGCTGATGCTAATTTACCTTAGAGTGACCCATGGGACATTATTAATGATTTTTTTAAAAAGATTTATTTATTTGAGAGAGAGTGAGCACAAGTGGGGGGAGGGACAGAGGAGAGGGAGAGAAATCTTCTAGTAGACTCCCCACTGAGCAGAGGGACTCCATCCCAGGACCCTGAGATCATGACCTGAGCCGAAATCAAGAGACAGACGCTCAACCAACTGAGCCACTCAGGTACCCCATTATTAGTGTTTTAAAAGTTATCTTAAAAATAACATAGGAGTCATTCCTCCACTTTCAGCTTTATGTCTTATTTTCAACTAACCTTGTTTTTGCCCTAAAGCTCCCATCCCTCACCCCACGCTGTGTTTTACCTGGTTGACTTTTGCAGGCTGTAAATAAGATCATAGCACAAGAGCACATTAGGCACATTGGGCAAGGCGGGAATTACATAAAAGGTAGAAAGAATCCTGAGCTGCTACGTGGGGTACCTGGTGGGGGAGTATCTTTAATTTAGCAGAGAGTTGGAGGAAGAATGGGAACCTGTGTATGTCTTCTGTGATGAGGCCCCTTATTAATTCTCTACCTCAGCTGGAAGTACAGGAGCAAAGAGGTTGTATTCTGCTCACCCCTCCAAATGTTTTGTCGCTTCGCCATTGAGGAGGCTCTGGAAGGCACACTCAGAGCCACACAGCTTATTTACTACCAGTAGCTTGGTTATGCTGTTAGGCCTGTGTGATACACTGTTTATAATTCAGCCATTTATTTATTTATTTTTGATGTCATGTTCCAAGATTCATTGTTTATGTACAACACCTAGTGCTCTATGCAATCTGTGCCCTCCTTCATACCCACCACTGGGCTCACCCATCCCCCCACCCCCTCCCCTCTGAAACCCTTAGTTTGTTTCTCGGAGTCTATAGTCTCTCATGGTTTGTCTCCCCGTCCGATGTCCCCCCCTTCATTTGCAGGCTGTAATGAATCCCTTCCTTCTCCTAATGTCCTTCATGCCATTCCTTATGTTCCACAAGTAAGTGAAACGATATGATAATTGACTTTCCTAATTCAGCCTTTTAAATGAAAACACTGAGTCATGGGAATATAGTTAGTATCTAAGACTGTTTCACTGATTCTCAAAGTACTGAAGAAGATCCTGATGATTTGTTCAAGCCTCCACTTTTTCCCATTAGCAAAGAAAAATGAAGTTAGATTTCTCTTGAGCCTGATGATAGCCTTTATAATAACTTTCAAAGAGTGATAGAGATCTGCCAAGTATCTTCTGTGTTAGAGTCAAGATTATACACAGTAAGTAAGCAATTATTGCTCTTTCAAAATGTCAAGTAAACAAATTCCTTCCTTCTTGGAGGATTCATTATATATTCCATATCCACTATTCATGAGTATGTTTTTAAGGAGATTCATCTTATAATATGATTTCTAAGAATCTAAGGGTGGATAATATACATCACCAGCCTCAGAATACCTCATTTGAGCTCCAGCCTCATTTTTTGTTTTTTGTTTTTTTCTCAAAAAGGAAGAGATTTTCTCAAAAAGGAAGAGATCTCATGCCTACTCCCACAGGGAGTAGGCATGAGATCTCATGCTTTTGTATGATCTTTGTATGACCTCAACCCTTTGTATTTTTTTTATAAGTCTTATATGTGGGCATCAAACTTAATTTATTACTATGTCCTTTTGACCACAGCAGTAAAGTAACCATGACGATGACCTAAAAGCCACTTTCTGCAGGTGTGTCTGTGGGAAAGCTTGTATCCCGGTGTTGAGGGGTGAGAGAAGGTGGATATAATACAGCCAACTAAATCAAGATCAGTGAAATCAAGAGGACCTTGCAAATATTTTTTTGTTGATGGAAAAACCACCTGCATATTAAAGTGGGCAGGGAAAAAATGAACTTTAATGCTCTATCTACAAATCTACCGAAAATTTTACCAGAAAATGGAAGAATTTAAAGTAGATTAACTCAGTCAAGCTTGACACACACATTAGCTGTCTCTACTTTTAGTTGGTTGTTTCAGGAGACAGCATCTCAAAATGAGTTGTCAAAGAGCCGTCGGGTTCTCTCGAGGGACTCTTGTTACAATCGGGAACTGTGCTCCTGATGGAGTAGGCATCAAATAAATTGGACCCATGAATATTAATGATTTCTTAAAGGTAAATACCTAGTAACTCAACATCACTAGCCCTTTAAAATGGGGACATTATGCTCTGACTGCGGTAAGTGCTGTTAGAGTGTGTGTGTGTTCGTCAGGCCCAGAAAGCGATCATTCGCAAATGAAGTTCCAACAAGTCCTACGCTCATCCTAAAATGAAGCTATACAAAAATTCAAAATGTAATGAGTCATAGTTTGTGTTAAGGCTCTTAAATTATGGCTGAAATGATCTCTTAAGGCTCCCCCAGGAAGTGTGAACTGATGTTTTCTCTTAAATTCTCCTGTGCCAAATGGTGACGTTGGAAATAAGTCTATGCATCTTTGTAATAAGTCTGCCCATCTTTGTTTTGACCTTGCCTCCTGTGGTGGTGGGGGTTGTTGGTTGGTTGGTTGGTTTTCAGTGAACATCTGAAAGACCTGTCCCAAACGTTTCTTCCATTTGCCTCCGTTAAGTTGGTTTAAGTTGATTCAGAATTGCCTCTGACCATGCATTGGCTCCCTGAAGGTTATGACCGTGAAGGCTAATCTCCTTGACCCTTAACCATAGTGGTCAGCAATTGCTTTAGAAGCCCTAAAAACCATCATCGGATCATTAGTGAGCCCTTTTTTTTTTTTTTTTTTTGAGAGAGGCTGAAAAATGTCTCATGAAATTGCTCTGACGAATGTCCCTTCTACTTTAAAAGAAGTACAGGAGCAAGTGAATTTGCATTAATGTGTGTGTGCTTCTTTCCGTGTCACTAGTGTGTGACAGCTCATGCCACGTGCCAGGAACTTTGCTCCATGCTGCTGTGCAAAACCAAATCAGCCCACTTAACAGAGGTCAGTCGAAGGGAGGACACACATGACATTTTAAAAGTGAAAACTCGGGGCGCCTGGGTGGCTCAGTCAGTAAACGTCTGCCTTCGGCTCAGGTCATGATCCCAGGGTCCTGGGATCGAGCCCCGCATCGGGCTCCCTCCTCGGCAGGAAGCCTGCTTCTCCCACTCCCATTTCCTCTGCTTGTGTTCCCTTTCTCGCTATATTTCTCTCTGTCAAATAAATAAAATTTAAAAAAAAAAGTGAAAACTCATAACCAGATAGAGTGCTGTGGGAATAAAGGGAGGAATTCAAAACAGGAGCACGCTAAAATTGGGGAAGGTTAAGCCTGACAAAATAAATTGGAGAGAAGCATGTGGGGAAAAATGAGGAACGAGAAACCATTCCTTAGAGGATCTGGAGACGTTTGGGGGATGTTTTGCTAGGTATTTGTGCTGCAGGCTGTAAATACGATGTTCTGTGTGAAAGGGTAGCTGTGGCTGTGAGCTTGAGGGTGGAACATCTCAGATTCCCCTGTCGGAGATACTCTGAGCACATAACCCTTTAAAAGTTACCGAGGTGTCCCTTGCCAAGAAACCAGCTTCCATTTATTTAATCCAACGTTTTGTAAATTTAGTTGTACATGGAATCCTTGTACTGTTCCCCAGAATGATTCTCTTCAGTGGCTCAGGAAGTACAGTCTGCTGCTGAGGGAACAGGGGCTGCAAAACTTGGCCCAGGCCAGACGATAGGAAGTCTTCTAGGCCACGCTCCAATTTTGCATTTTTCCTTTGTGTAAAGATGTTCGTGTCTTCACATCCCCTATCAGGAACAGAATTGCTGTAATTACTCTGAGGCTCTCTGCTCTGGAGAGACATAAAAGGAAGTGGCTGGCCTCTCTTGATACCCTCTAGGGACTCCCAGCTTAATGGAGAGTCAGCAGTGCAAGCTATCTTGAGGCTGGGCTCACTTGTTGTAAAAGGAACTTTTGCAGGATTCTTTAAACAGGGAGAATGCCCACTAACGTTCTGCGGGGATTCTGGGAAGCTTCTGGTCGTGATTTGCAGGCCTGGAGGCTGGATCAGGGCAGGTGGAATGTGGGCAGGGGCCACATGATGGAGGTCCAAATGATGGAGGTCCAGTGCTAAGCCTTCAAGAATTGGTGGGAAAGTTGGAGAGGGATTTAGGGAGTAGGTTTGGAGGATAGAAAAGGAATACCTTGCAGTTCTGAAAGCTTTTTGTCTTGGGCACCTTATTATCAAATGCACTTGGAGCAAGGCCTTCTGGAATCTTCCTGCTGTGTCTCCACTAGATGCTTGCCTGGCACCGAACAGACGTTAAGAAATAATGAGTTAACGGATTAAATTGTATTTTATAATGTACAAGGCCCTGATGTAACCTCGTATCAAGGACTACTTTCAGTTCACATGAGTCAAGTTAGTGTATTGAGATGCTCGTCGCAAAATTCCTAAGAGTCCCATGGTGAGCAAGCTTGTTGCTCCCACCAAGCCACCTTTTTAAAGGTTCGTGAATTCTTGCTTCCATTTTTAAATAAATTTATTTTTCTCACCTTAGCACATACCCCCCCATGTCCATCACCCAACTACCTCATCCCCCACCCCCCGAATTCTTGCTTTTAGGTGGCTGTCTTGAATTTATCCAGTGTTCTTTGTTTTCCTGAAGATGCCTTCTTACTGTTTTTTAAATTATGGTATCAGAGGGCACAGAATCGATACAGCAAGTGGTGAGATGTACGCACCCATGAACCCAGCACCCAGATGGGTCTCCTTCTGAATGCCCCCACGTGATGTTCCCCAGCCCATCTCCTCCTGGCTTCCGGCCCTTAGCCTGAATTTTGTGTTTGTTTTTAAAAGCCGGAGAATAATAGTTTTACCCACATTATGTATGTCTTGCTTGTTTGTGAGCTTTACAAAATAAGTTGCATGTGTTCTTCTGGACTTCCCTCAGTATCACTCAAAGTCATGCTGAAAAATGTAGCCATGTTTTAATATAGGTGTAGTTCCTTTTCCCTGTTGAATATTATTATTGCATTGGAGGATAATGTTTTCACCCTTTCTCCTGCGATGGACATTTGGGGTGCTTGCAGTTTTCTTTGCTGTTACGAATAGTGTTTTCCTGAGCATCCTTGTATGCAGCCCTTGCTGTATGCGAGTTTCTCCGTGTAAGCCTATGAGTGCAACTGCCGGGTCCTCGTGTTCGAGCATATTCGACTTCGTGAGATGATGCCAACTGCTTTTCAGAGTGGTGGTGGTAATTTATATACTTTCCTGCATTAGGGTTTCTGTTGCTTCTCCTCTCCGGCCCTCTGTCTCCTAAGACGACTTAATTTTTGCCAGTCTGCATTTGGCGGCCTGCTTTGTGAAGTGCTTGTCACTGTCTTTCTATGGTTATTGTTTTTCTATAATTTTCTTACTAATATGTAGAGATTCTTTTATATGTTTTGAATATTAAAATGTTATTAATTTGTACAGGTCGCAAATACCTTTTCCTACCTCGTGGCTTTTCTTGCACTCTCTCTGTGGTTTCCTTTGATGGAGGAAAGTTTGAAATTTTGATGCAGTCAGGTTAATCAATGGTTTTTCCTTTTATGGCACATTCTTTCTACGTCTTAAGAAACCCTTTCCTTGAGATTATAAAGGAAGTTTTACACATTGTTTTTGGTGGTTTTGCCTTTCATACCTATGTATCGAGTTGATTTTTGTACAGGATGTGAAGATGCAATCTGATTTTATTCTATGGGCACAACAATTTTATGAAATTGTATGAGCACCATTAATTGAATGGTTATCTGTTCTTTCCCTGATTATCTTAAAGTCCAGCTCTCTTATCAGTGAAGTGCCCGTATGTGTGCATATTTCTGACACTTTCGTTCTTTTCATTGACGCTTGTTTCTTCTTTTATATAGGTGTTCTGTTGAGATTTCATGTACAAGTGCACTTAATCTGTAGGTCATTTTCTGAAGAAATGACATCTTTGATATTAAAATCATATAATCCATGACATCATCTAAATATTTAGTATTTCTTTGATGTCTTTCCAATAAAATTTTATAATTTCTCCTTAAAGCACTCCCATATAGTTTTAGATTTCTTTATGGATACTTTGTGTTTATATGCTATGATAGATAATAGCTTTTCAAGAATTTTATTTTCTACATGTACATTGCTGGTATTTCTAAATGGAATTTTAGTATTTTATTTTGGAATCTAGGAAACTTGCTAGACTCTAATATTAATTTTAATGCATAGATTCCTTTGGAATTTTAAAAGTAAATAATAATACAACCTTTTTCTAAAATTTCTAAAATTTAATTTTATTTTTTCAGTATTCCAAGATTCATTGTTCATACAACCTTCGAATGATATTTGGGTACATCTTTCCAGGCCTGGTGTTTTATTTCCCTTTCTTGACTTATTTTGTGAACTAAGGGCATGCCTGCACATTGCCAGACAGAAGTAGTCATGCGGCTACTTTCGCTTCTCTCTGATCTGAATTCTTCTCACGTTTTACTTTTAGAAATGATACTTCTTGTAGATTTTTTAATATAATTTTAAGAAATCTTTTGATATTTGAATTACATTTACTTGTTTTCCAATACTTAACCAACGGGACATTTTTCTGAAATATTCAACTTGGTCATGATGAATTTTTTATTCATTATTGACTTCTAAAAATATTCATTTAGAATAGTATATCTATCTTTGAGTATAATTTGTTTTCTTATGTTGTCCTTATTAGGTTATGACATCAGTGTTCTATAACTCACAATGGCTTAGGAACATGTTCCCTGTTTTAGTCTGCTCTGCCTTAGTTTGGATAAAGCTGGGCTTATATCTTCCTAGAACTCACCTGGAAATTTGTGTAAAGATTTAAACTATTAAGTCAATTTCCTTAATCATTATAAGATTATTCAGGCTTCTTTTTCTTTGGAAGTAAGCTTATTGCGCTATACTTTCTCCCACCCCTCCAGGTTTATTTATATCATTAAATTTTCAACAAAATCGGCTTGAAATTGTTCAGAGCTATGATTCTCAGCTTTATGATGGTAGCACCTCTCTTATTTTCATTTGATTTATTGTTTATTTACTTGAAATCTTGTTTAACAGAATAGTATTACTGAGAGAATTCATTAGACTTTTTAAAGAAGCTTTTGGCTTTATTTGAAAGCCATTTTGGGGTTAAATTGTACATGTCTGTTTCTCTCTTGTCAATTATGATGTGAGTATTTTTCTTATTTCTTACAATTTGTGTCTTTATGTATGGAAGATATTTATCATTTAACTGACAGGTTGATTGTGAATGATTTTCTCTGGTTATCTTTCATTTTTATTTTAGTCAATTTTTTTTGTTCATAATTTCTTTCATTGTTTTTAAACTTAGAAAACCATCTTCTATTGAGAAATTAAAGATTTAAAAATTTCTTCTCACTTAATTTTATGGTATCTCTACTAAAACTCTATTTTGAATTTTAATTTGACCTATGATGTGAAGTAAGTCCCTAAATAGTGATTCATGATCAAATGATCCAGCCTCATGATCAAATCTCCTGAAGTTCTTCCTATAAAGAACTTCACCCAATCCTCTTCTAGATTTATTAAATCCTTAATTTGGGCATGGGATAGAGTGGGGGTGGTGTTATCTCAGAATGTTTGTTTCCTAAAAATATCACAGATAGTTTATGGTGTATAAGCAAGGATGGGGACGACTGATTAACTATATTTTTCCAGGTAAATGTGTATTTCGTTGTTCTAGCAACAATTATGGAGCAACCTTTTCCTTCTTTTTTGGTTCAAGATTCCTCCCTTATCGTATGTTAAACTCTAGGGTGTCCAGGAACCATTACGGGGCTCTGTTTGCAGTCTGATCTTATGCCAACCTCACAGACTAAAGGAGGAAAGCTCTAGAACATGTTTGCCTGGTGGGTGAGGCTGCTCTGCCCTCCTCCTTACTCTCACTTTTAAAAACATTTCTCTTCTCTCCACTCAGAATAATACAGTATGTGTATCCATTTAAACATGTCATTCAAAACAAGGTCTGTTATACATTATCATCTTTTCTGTGTAATGTTCATCCCTTTCTTGTTAAGATTATTTCTTCTGTGTGTGGATTTCCACTGTCATGGAATTTTCTTTCACTTTCTCTCTGAGTTTGTGAAAAGAAGATGTTTTCCTGATTTTAACTGGCTGTTGTTGGAGCATAGGAAAGCGTCGATCCTTTTTCAGCAGAGTGGTTAAAGCACATGCTGAGTCTTGGCTCCGTTGGAATTCTTTCAGATCCTGAACTGTGTCGCTTGTCCTTGACTTGTGCTGCTGTTCCTTTTATACATAGTCCTCTCCACTGCTTCCCCCACTCTCGCTCCTGGTTATTCCCCAAGCTCTAGATTTCAGCTGCGCTGTCACTGCCCCTCAGATGTCATCTTGGGGCCTTTCACTAGCTTCAGTCCTCTGCCGTATACTTCAGTCAGAGCCCATTTTCCATCCTGATGGCTTATTTCATGTGACTGCCTATCCAGTGTCACCCGTCCCTGCTAGACTGTAGCTCCCTGAGGGCCAGGGAGCTTTTGGTCTTTTTGCTGCTGTCCCCCAACACACAGTGCATGGCACTCCATGGGCACTCAGTACGTTGGTTAAATTAATTCCTGGATGGGTGTTTTAGCAGCATCTGTCTGGCAACGTGAGATCGTGGTGGAAGAGGAGAGAGAATGTCAGGAAGCCCAGGAAGGTCTGCTGCAGTTTTCCGGGCAGAGGAGAGTGTGAACTTTAGGCAGACCTACTTGGAATGGAGAATCAGGATTAGATTTCAGAGTGAAGAGGTGTGATTGACATTCCAGTGCCAGTTAGATGCAGGTGTAGGAGAGAGAGTTGTGTGAATTGGGGTCCCTGCAGAGAAAAAGATGGGGGGAAGGTGGTGATATTTGCCTTCTCCCCATATACCCTGAAGATAAGGCATGAAGGGGAGCACTTTAGAAATTATTGTTTGCTTCAGAATCTAACAAAATGTTTTTCAAGTGCTAATAGAATGTGGTTCTCTTTTGCTCATTTGTGCTTTCTAGTGAATTACTTTTAAAGACTGTGACAGCGTTTTGGGTGCCTGGGTGGGCTCAGTCAACTGAGTGTCTGACTCCTGATTTCAGATCAGGTCATGATCTCAGGGTCATGTGATCCAGTCCCGCGTTGGGCTCCCTGCTTAGTGGGAGTTCACTTGAGGATTCTCTCTCTCTCTCTCTGCCCCTTCCCTTGCTCCCATGCACATGCATGCACTCTTTCTCTCTCTCTCAAATCAATTAATTAAAAAAAATAAAGACTTTAACAGCGTTTTGAAAATGGTTCTTATGATGTTAAGCCACTGCACTGAATCATGAGGCCTTACTTACAAAGTAGAAAATGTGGGAATTCTATCTTCAGACCCCAGCTAATGTATGGTTTCCTTTTGAGTAGATGGACCTTTGAATGGGAGAGCTTGTTTCTGCCCCTCGTCTGCACCTGTGGGTTACAGGCATAGAAGGATGTCTCTCTCTCTCTTCATTGTCTTTCTCACTGGGATTCACTTTTAAGTCTCTCTGCAAGTGACATCGTGCAGGTAGTTCATTGAAATCCTCCTCAGTGATGTGGTTTTGATAATCCTATGACCCTGAGGAGTTTTCACCAGATACCTGCCCTATTTAGGGTACCTTTCAGCGCCCCACGGTGTTCAATCGATGCCTCCAAAGTTCATTCAGGGTTACACTAATGGCCTGGTTTACTGATGGGAACAAAAGTGGCTGGAAGAAGGCCAGGATTAATCTCACTGTGAACCTAAGTGTTTTATAGGTGATGTCTAAGGTGAGGGAAGAAACGGAAAAGCTTCCCATTCTCCATGGGTGAGACGTGCTGTCACCAGTGACACATCTAATTTCCTTGCTTCCTCAATGGAGTTCCCAACATCATTAGAATATTACTGTTGCCACTGATACCAGCAGGACTAGAGGTGGTGGGAGATAGTGATGTTCTGCAGTTGTTGAAATGTGTGCCTCCGCCTGCTGCAGTTAGCCCTCGTGGCAGACAGGTGGGACCCAGCCGGGGAGTGGCCGAGCAGCTGTCAAATACTTCTGCCTGGAAGGAGAGTCCTTAGATTCCTTAGAGCTAAACCAGAGCATCAGTGTGTTGCTTCCCAACGTGATGACCCCAAATACATCACTAAAGGAAATAATCGACTATATTAGATCTCGCGACATAATTATTTGACTAATTTTTTTTGTAGTTTAAATGAATCCTTGTTAAACTTTATTATAGTGAATGTGGCCTGCACCCTGTGTGATTTATGTTTTGTTCTAGAAATACTTGTATACAAACATGCAGGATAAATTGGGAGTGCCGGCCATTTTGCCGGCACATTAGATGTCACTGTTTAGGTCACTTGATTTCAAGGAATGTCATAAACAGGCCTTTCTTTCCAAGTCCCACACCACTTGCTAATTTCTTAGCAAGAAATGACAATGGAATAGCAAATAGCAGGAAATCACAGGCAGAATCAGTGCCAGGACTGAAATCCTGACTCCATCCTGTGTAAGTAACTTGGGGCCCATCACTTTAATGTTTTGTGCCTCAGTTTCCTTTTTTTTGTAAAATGGGGATAATAATGGTACTCTAGGAAAGTTATGAGGACTGCATAGGTTCGTGCATGGAAAAGCATAAAGAATTCTATCTGACAAAGTATGAACACTGTAATGTTAGCTTACATTATTATGAAGTCGTTCCTAAAATGTAGCTCTCACTAATGACCAGAATGCTAACGGAAATGAAATGATTCTTAGTGAATTGTACTATTTAAATTTTGATTATTTTTTCCTTAGAAGTCCTAATGGATTCAGTTCACTAAAATCCACGTAATCTGTTATTTAAGTATGTTTTATTCGCTAATTTAGGATATCAAGTGTCCAAGGAGGTTGGAGTAAAGCTTTGACGTAGGAACTATACTTGCTTTTAACTCCAGAGAGCCATATAAAGTGAGTTGGGGACTGATCCTTGGCATTCAGGTCAGGAAAGCAGGGTGTGAACACAGGAGGAGGAAATGTTTCCATTCCAGATGCCTGATCTGGAGACCTGTGGGGTGCTGAAAACAGGGAAGTCCTAGAAGCAGCATGATTTACTGAGCACTCTGCAACACACTAGAGAATCTTCTCCCTCCCGTCCTAGAAACTAACTGTGCCTCAGTGTCCCTTTCTGCAAAGTGGGAATTTGGATGCTCAGAGGGCATCCAAAGCAAAATGGACAAGTACATGCCTGCAGCGGGCTGGGACAAGAGAAGACAGAAATCCAGATTTTTATATAAAATATCAGATTTTGACATGTTGGAAACCAATGTTTTAAGAGTTCTCTGTGGCCCAAATAAGCCCTGTGTTTAGATTAGATCCAAGCTTAAGGCCACTAGCTTGCAGTCTCTGAAATGAGAAGAAAATGTTTATGATACTTGTAGTACACCAGTATTAAAGATAACAGGTAATTTTACTAGCATCTCTGAGTAAGACGATATCTGGTGGACTCGTTAAGATTGTTGTACAAGGCCTGGTTTCTGCTATTCGGGCCATACGCCTCATGTGAGTCTCTACCTGCTTTAGGGAGCATGTTCTTTAGAGTGAACAGTCGGTGCAGGTCAAACTCGGCCCAGAAGCTGCAGGTTGCCATCTCGTAAAATATTTGGAATAGTCGTCTTCTGCCTTTTAGGTGCTATTAGTTTCATAAAGAAAGCATTACTTCTGGTTCTTCTGTTCTTTCACATTCAAGTGACAGGGCTGTCTAAGCAACACGAGTTTTCTGGCTCAGAGTCTGGAGTTCAGGAACCTTTAGGAACTAATAAAGACCGCAGGATCTGTGGGACCACTGGTATGCAGCCCGCTGGTACGGACGTGCCTGTCATCTTCTGCGTAAGTGAGAGTCAGCCCAACTGCTGAGGGGCTGCTTCAGAGACAGCTCTTTGGTGTTTGTAGCAGATTCTCTAAGTTCTGTTACTTGCAGAAGTTCTAAGAATTTGCAAATTTACCATATAGGCAGATACACATCTAGAATGACCTATGTCCAAACCACAAAAATGACCAGACAGTCTCCTTTCCCAGCTGATATGATGGTTGCTGTCTTTAAGGATTATCAATTTAGCTTTCGTTTGGTCTTCCCATCCACTAGGTAAAATTACCAAGACACCCAATCACAGGTTTTACTTACCCTGCTTCCTGACAGTGCCTAACCCAGAGCACATGATGCTTCTGTGAACCTTTCTTAAAATCACCAAACAGGACCCAGATTACAATGCCCCACAGCCTGGTTCCCTGAGTGCAGCCAGTAAACCCAGCGTGGTTCTGCCAGTCTATCCTGATGACCTGTGGATGAAGGGTGTCGATACCTATGTAAGATTTCATGATAATATTACACAGTCATTTCCTTGTTGCTACTTACAAAAATTAAAGGCAGAAGACATAGGAAAGTTTATAAAGGAGGGTTAAAAGACAGAATGATCCACTTGAATAAGAGCTGTTTCCCAAATTGTCTCCCTTTCCAGGTGGGATATATGATACTGCTAAGGCATGTGGGAAAGCCTGTCCATGTCTCTGGGCAGGCATAGTGTGATTCACGCTGCAGATAGGAGGACACGACCCTGTGAAACCTAGTTAGAATAAGCTCTTAACAAAAGCTGTAGCTTGTGCTGATTGTGATGCTAGCAGGCTTCAACCTGCTGTCCTACCGAGTCTGGAACTTTAGACGAGTCAAGATCAACAAGTATTTTGCGGTCAAGTATCATTTAATGAGAGTTTGCAGCCAAGTCATGGTTTGGAGCCCGACTTCCCAGCCAGGTGCCTTTCAACAGTCTTCAGCATGAGCTGTGGAGAACCCACAAGGAGGCTCTGCTTTTTCTCCAGGCCAGCTGACTATTAGAGCAGATCCCGGGGGCCGCCCTGGGATAAGCTATCTCTGTGCCACTGGTACAGACTGCTTTGCTGCTAATGCATGAAGGCAGCACAAAGTGTATATGACAGGAGAAGTAGGGGTTTCAGTTTGCTAGGCTTTTCCTAAAAGTAAGAGAAAAGCATTTGCATTCCTCTATCAGGACAGTTAAAAAAAAAAAAAAAAAAACAACACAGCATAAGCTGACTTGTATTGTTTTCAGGTCACTTTTCTAGGAAACATGCAAAGTTCTCTCTCAGGCCCTGGTCTCTCCCTTTGTGAGGCAGCCATGAGGCTTTCCCTTGCCAGCTTTATTATGTCATTGAATTAATAATGTTGTAAAGACTAGATCAGAAGTCAGTTTGGCAGCTGTGCCTTTAGGGAAATTTTTGGAAGAGTGACCTTCCATTTTTAATAAGCATGTTATTACATTTAGAATTAAATTACCTAGAGCCAAGCTACCCTCTTGAATTTGCTATTAGCCATTTTTTCCCCTTTTATTTTTAATGAACTAGAACAAGTCGGAGCCAGTTTTTCACAGTACACAGTAAGAAAGGAACTCAGCATCTTTTACTCTCGGGCCCTTTATTTTAGACCCATTTTACTCTTCTAAATGTTGGCATTTTAAGGCTTCTCCAAGGATTCCAGTTCTTTTTTTTTTCCCCTTATGTAGCCTGGGAAAATCCGTTATGTTATTTCTACCTGTATGTATGGGTGCATCCCTGTGCTCGAGTGTCTTTCCCTCAAGAGAAACCCATAGTCTTCATTGAAACAATGTGATTCTAAAGTTCATGCACGAGTAAGTGGACCGGGAAGTCCAACAGCATACACTGCGACAACAGATCTGGGGCAAGGGCTGAGCCCATCAAATATTAGAACGCAACTTAAAACATTAGTCGTAAAGGCAGGTGCGGTGCTAGAGTTGACGAAAATAACAGAACCCCAGAAGGCAGTGGAGAATCACTAGCTAGCAAAGTGGGTGTATTTTATTATGCAGTAAGACCCCTGAGTAAGACCCAAGAATTGTTCACGAACAATGTTGGCATAGATAAAGGGCAATTTGGAGCCAACATTTAGATCCCACACTATAAACCTGAAACACATAAGAAGCGTGCTCCAGATTAGCTAAAGATGAAAAATGCTCAAACTGCAGGAAACATAGTAAAAAATAAAAAGATAGTAGACTCAGGTTGAAGCAGTAAGTCAAGTCACAAATCAGAAATATTCCCTTCTTGTAACAAGGCCTCTTTGAGAGCTAAGCCTGTCAGGGCGTCTTTTGATTTCTGGCACTTAACACACCTACTTAGTAAAAGCCCACACATTTGCTAAGGTAGGTTAATGATTGCTATAAATGTAAGTGGCAATGTATGAACTAGCCTGTGTGGAGGTGTAAGAAAATGTACAAAAAAAATTTTTTTTAATGTGCTAGGGTGATTACATTATGGATGCTTTTAAAGAAAAATCCCTTTAGCATATTTTCAGCAAATTGGGGCAAACAGTAGATTTACAATATATGATTATACCTGCATTTTAAGTGATAGAAAGTCTTTGACCCCAGAAATAAGTATATCACTCTATGTATTTCTCAGGTTATGGTAATGACCTTGTTATAATACTGTGATGATAATGTGATGTAATTTGTTGAGTGACGTATTGCATTTTTGAATATATATTAACAAGAAATCTGTAGTGATAGCTAATTTGTGTGCATATGTGGGTCTGGGAGATACGGGGAGAGTTAACTTTATATGTATATATAGTATTTACATTCCTCTGCTAGAATGTGAGTTGCTAGAAGTTTAAGAATATTATGGTACACAGATTCTCTGACAGAGGAGTGTAACTGGGCCTGCCTAACTGATATTGAACTATGTGTTTTACTCTTATTTCTGAAAAAAACTGCTGCCTAGGGCTACTCCCACCTAGTCTAGGTGTCTGTCTATAGAGGCTGAAAAGAATGCATGGCATTAAGGGTCAAAATTATTTTTCTTCTAGTACCTTTCATGGTTCAGATGATACTCATGCATTGTTTTATTAATATATATAATATATAAGTTGTATGTTATGAACGTGTCTGTGTGTGTGTGTGTGTATAATATATTTGTGTGTGTATGTGTGTGTGTTTAAAATTTCATCATTTAAGTCCCAGTGAGCTAACATAGAATGTAATATTAGTTTCAGGTGTACAATGTAGTGATTCAACACCCAGTGCTCATTACAAGTGCTGTCCTTAATCCCCATCACCTATTTCATCCATCCCCCAGCCCACCTCCCTCCCCTCTGGTAACCATCAGTTTGTTCTCTATGGTTGAGTCTATTTCTTGGTTTGCCTTTCTCTCTGATTTTTGTTGTTGTTGTTGTTTTTAAAAAAATTTTTTTTAATCTTCATTGATTGGTCTTTTGGTCCTGGTTAGGATAGATACACAATTTTTGGTTTTGAATAATTACTTATATAGATCACTGAGTGGAACCCAAGATTTATCTTTTCTCTCTTGCCCATTAGCTTGTGACATATCAATGATATACTAAATAAAGTAAACTTTGTTTTAAGAAAAGAGTGGAAAATGATTAGGAGCTTAAGCAAGATTTAATCAATTTGCATAGCTCTGGAGAGACCATCTTTCCCTGTATCATTTGTGTAAAGTGAAATTTAAAAGATGTGAAACCTAATATCTAAATCGCGAATAGTGGGGCCTCCCTCCACTACCTATTTCTAACACCCTGATGGGCACTGATATTTGAGTAAGCACGTTCTTTACGGGTGATGAGTCACTTTGTTGTTTGTATAAAGATAATTAAGAGAAAATAAGGCATCAGATTTTAAAGTAAAAAGGAAGGATCAGATACCAATTGGAATGATTGTATGAAGCTGTGATTTACATTCATGGAATCATTTCTTTGATGGGTGGTGACAAAGAGTGCAAACAATGAGGATCATGTACTTTGAGCATCTTTGTGTCCAGGATACATGAAGCAACACAGGGTAGTAGTTAATACAAGCATTCTGAAGTCTGATTGCCTGAATTTGAATCCTGGTTTTGCTGCTTCCTCTCTTTGTGACTTGACTCTAAAATGGTGTTAATATCTACCTTACAGGATTATCATGAGGATTAAAGTGAGTTAAGATACTTGCATTAAAAGAATGCATAGCGTATTGTAAACACCGTAGCTGTTGGTTACCATCACTCACTACAATTAATGAACAAAAGTTTACTAGGACACAGAGGAGGCTCACTGCATCAGAGATGAGATGAGATGATGTTATTTTGGGACTGCATCCTTGGGAGAGTTTAGTAAGTGCCCCAAGATGGTTCCTCATTTTTTAGAAAGAAATAAATTATAGGCCTCGCAGGTGATTGATGTAAGCCTCAATTCTTACCGCCCCTCTACGGGATTCTGATTTCCTGAGTAACTTCATTCTTCTCTAGCTTTATCTATTGAATTTTTTTCTTAATTTTATTGAACAGGAGAGATGACTTCCTAATTTTAGGTTCTTGGGTATAAAAATAAGAATGTTCTTGAGATGCTCTGCGTAACTGACAAAAAATCCTACTAGAAATTAACAGTGAGCCACTGCAGACTGAAACAATTATTCTGGGAAGTACCAGTTCACAATATAAAGTGAATTAGTGATTAATTTAATCACTAGAAAAAGAAAATGAGCCTTTGGCAACAAATAGACCTTACACATTAGGGTATGTATAGCTGTCTTTAGGCTCAGGCTGCAAATGTCCCTTAAAACTATCAGCTAGTGGATTTAACTAGGTGCACTTGAAAAATCTTAAAGAAACTTGGGTCTGTGCTAAGGTTGTATTCTGGTTCAGTGTAATATTTGCATGCAATATCCTCTTATAATATGGAAGAAAATCCTTAGACACAGATACTAACATATTTCCAAGCACCCTGTCAGCGAACAGAGGGCAGCAGACCAAATACAAAGGAAAAAATCATCTAAGAACTTAAAGAGCAGGCAGGGAACAAAGTGGACATTTAACTGCTTGTACTGGTGTGTGTTTTGTGTGAGGTGCCTATAGGTGATCACCCCAGTGAACACGTGCAGCGTCCAAAGGAGGACGTGCTATCTCCATTTGGCCTGTTGATAAAATCGAGGCTCAGAGGAGATAAGTATCTTGGTCAAGATAACAAGCAGTAAATGGCGGAGTCAGGATTCAAATTCAACTCCAAAGGTGATGAAGTTCCTGAATATGTGGGTTTAATAAGAGTCGACTCATGCTTCCAAAAGTTAATTTGGTGCAGATGGGACTTTTACATCAGTATTAATTCAGTTTTTTCTAGTGCATTATCTCAGGCTCATTATATTCATAAAATTTGGATTGGGTGTTTTTTTCCATGACTGAGCAAGTGTCACTTATGAGTTTGTAGATAGGAAGTGGTATTCTTCAAGTTACCTTTGCAGTAGAAATGGGGTAACTGGAGTAAGAATGTCTCAGTTTAACCTCATTACCTGATGTAATATTCAAATAGCCTCGTAATCCACTTTCTTTTATGTTTCATAGAAGACAAATTGGGCTACTGGCTTTTATCCCTTAATCTCCAGAGTTGTGTCCTAAATTCTCTATTTCAAGGATTGCACACAAGCTTTTTCCAGGCCTAGAATCTTCCTTGTTCTAGATCCATTATTTGGCAATATAAAGAGATAAAGCATCTTTGACCCAGTTAGCAACTAGCAGTAGGACTTTATTGCAACCCATTATGTGCAGAACTAATATGAATTTTGCCTCTGTTCTAGCCCCTTTGCTCAAGGTCAAAGACATTTTTGGAGGTCTCCTGAAATAGGAATCTTTGCTAACCACAGATGATTGAAAACCTTTGTCAAACCTGTAACTTTTGGGAATTACCATAGCAGAATGGGGGTGGGGGATTCTGAAGTTTAATTAGAAACTACGGAAGTTACAAGATGAATGATTAAAATAGTAATTTATTTTCTTGCATGCTGAGTGAAAGGCCTGACATGCTGATTAGGTGGTAGGAGAGAATATGAAATTCAAGTGGTGGTAATATTTGAGATTCTCTTGCTGCCTTCAGCACCCCACCTCCCCCAGTGTGGCCGTGGATCACATGACTCTGTCCTCACGGCCAGTAGGGTCTTGGACATCACTGTCAGAAGGAGTATGGAGTCCTGCCTATCGGTTCTGATGTGAACTGACTCAAAGACGGGCTCTACTAACAACAATGCCCCGAGATACAGACTTTCAGTTACAAGAGTGGCTTCCCGAGGATCTAACGTAGAGCGTGGCGACTGTGGTTGAGATGATGTCGTATACGTGAAGGTGGCTGAGATCTTAAGCATTCGGTACACACAAAAATCAAAGTTAACGGTGTGAGGTGATACACGTGTTAGCTATCTTGATCTTGGTAATCGCTTCACATGTGTATGTGTATCAAATCACGTTGTGCACTTTAAACGTATACAGTTGTGTTAGTCACCTATTCCTCAGTAAAATTGGGAGGGGAAAAAACAGAATGCCCCCGAAAAACTGTTCAAAACAGAGAGTGCAGTTGCCAGGGGAGAGGGGTAGGTGGAGCCGGAAAGCCAAATGAAGTGTGGATTGCTTTGGCTATGATGGGTCCCGTGAAGCCAAAACTTTAGGGGGTGAATGAAGAGAACCAGTTGATCAAGTAGATATAGCAAGACCTCCAGAGAGAACCAAAAGACCATCAAAAATCAGTGGAAGGTTTGTCCACATTCCTGTTGCTGCCCCCATTTCTGGCTCTCTGAGGCCTGGCATTCATTTTCTCCTGCATATCTAGTGACCATACACCCTTCGCCTCGAGGGAAGGTGTGACAGCACCCACATGTTCTTGGATGGTAGAGGAGAATGACACCTAAAAAGACATCTGTTACATGCACTTAAGAAGATCCACACTTTGGTCTAGAATGTTGGAGAATTAAGAAAATAACCAAACTCTGAGGTCCTGGGAGCAGCGTGGCCTCGCATTCTTCCAGAGCTCAGGTGTTGAAGGCCGTAGGAGCCACGAAGGCTGCATCCGGCAGAGTCCTGGGTGTCAGAATTGTCTGTGCTCAGTGAGGTACAGCCTCACAGGAAACAGCATTGTCCCCCTCAGGGCAGCGAAGCCCTGATTTTTCAAGTTAATATCCAGCTTCTCAGGATTATGTCATTATACCTAGAAACTGTAACAGTTCATCCAACTCTTGAGTATTTTAGGGTCCATAGGTCAGAATTGGGGCAATTTATTATTTTTATGCATCACAGAGATGCTATGTGCAAACTTCCATTCGCTGGTACGTGACTTTGATTCTTGGCCTTTGCAGCATGTGGGACATGTAGACAGTGTTATGGTCTCATGGGCAAGAACACTAATGTGTTTGCACAGTGGTGCTGGTCCCAGGTAAGGGCATAATCTGAGTCCATTCATACCTCCTGTCCATTCAGTCTTGAATTCCAGAAATCATGGATTTTATTTATTTTTATTTATTTATTTTTAAAGATTTTATTTATTTATTTGACAGATATCACAAGTAGGCAGAGAGGCAGGCAGACAGAGAGAGGGGGAAGCAGGCTCCTCGCTGAGCAGAGAGCCTGATGCGGGGCTTGATCCCAGGACCCTGAGATCATGACCTGAGCTGAAGGAAGAGGCTTTAACCTACTGAGCCACCTAGGCGCCCCCAGAAATCATGGATTTTAAAGTTGCACACAATAACAATGTTGGCTAGGTTCTTTAATCCAGAGCTAGGTTTCGCAGCCTTATATAGTCATAAAATGCGTGGTAGAGGTTTTAAGATTATTAATGGGTGTTTCTGTCCTTTTCTTTTTATTGTCCAGTGGGAAGGGCATCAAGGGCATACAAGCCACATTTGTAAAATGTTTATCCTGGCCAAGACTGCCTTGCCTTTATGTTTCTGATCTTGACATGGTATGACATCGGTTTTAAATGTAACGGGAATAAGCTTTTTCTTGGCACATTTTAATTGTTGAATCTTAAAAATGGTTTCTAAAATAATAGCTTCAGGTTAAACTTTGCTATCTGTAATATTGGGATTTATTATAGTAATTATTTGAATTTAGGAGGTTAACAGAGGGTATTTTTGCTATTTTCCCTCTTTCCATGGTTGTATATGTGAAACTCTGTCTTTTGATGACACCAAGTTTCATAAGACAAATGAACGTGCATTTTAACTTTGCTTTCAGGGAGATGAGGGCAAAGGGGTAAAACTTCCAAATGGGTTTGCAAGTAGATTAAGGTTTTCTGAGTAGAGAGGCAAGGCTGAGATGATTCTAAAATTACTACTGGTGTCTCATTCTTTAGAAAGACCATTTTATTCAATCTATTCTTACAAGGGATAAGTGTCGGTTGGTAGCTTTTTACTACTGGCAGAATGAAAAAAAAATTAGAGGTATTTTTCTTCTTCCTGCTGACCTTTATTTCCCATTCAGGTGAAATTCACATGAAATTAACTATTTTAAAGTGAATAATTCAGTAGTGGTACATTCACAAGTTGTGCCACCATCACCTCTGTCTAGATCCAAATTATTTTTATCACCCCAAAATAAAACCCTGTACTCCTTAAGGATTTACGAACCCCTCCTACCAATCCCCTGCCCCTGGCAAGTCTGTTTTCTGTCTGTCTTTTACTTAGTAACCAATGCTGCCTTCTTTTGTGTTTTTTTTTTTTGTAGTGTTCCTTTTTTATCCCATCCCTGCTTTGGTCTGAATGTTTATGGTCCTCCTTGCCCCCACTCCTGGCCTCCCCACGATTTATATGTTGAAATCCTAATTTTCAACATAATGGTGTGATGAGGTGGGCCTTTGGGAGATGATTTGGTCCTAAGGGTGGAGCCCTCACCATTGGGCCCAGAGACCCTCAGCCAACCATGTGGCTGATCTTGGTCTTTCAGCCTCCAGAACTGTGACAAATAACTTTCTGCTTTTTTATAAGTTGCTCAGTCCATGATATTTTGTTACAGCAGCCCAAGCAGATGAAGACATGTCTCATTTCCTTTTCCATACATTTTTTATTTACTTAGTGACTACTGTGGAGAGTACAACCAACATCATAAATCCATAACAGTTCAACTTAAATTAAAAACAATTTAAATTCAATAGTGTGTAAAAATTGCTCCTATATAGCTCTGCCTCTCATTTATATTGGTTTTTTTTTAATTTGAAGATTTTTATTTATTTATTTGACAGAGGAAGAGAGATCACAAGTAGGCAGAGAGGCAGGCGAGGGGTTGGGAGGGAGGAGCAGGCTCCCTGGTGAGCAGAGAGCCTGATGCGGGGCTCCATCCCAGGACCCGAGATCATGACCTGAGCCAAAGGCAGAGGCTTTAACCCACTGAGCCACTCAGGTGCCCCTCATTTATATTATTCTTATCACACATGTCATCTCTGGACACTGTATACCTGTTAATATAGATTGATAATTATTTTATGCATTTATCTTTTAATAGGAAACAAAAAGAGCTGTAAATTAAAAACACACCAATAATGGATTTTATGTTCTACCTTTGTAGTTACCTTTGTTGGAGCTCTTCTTCCTACGGCTTCAAGTTACTGTCTAGTGTCCTTTTATCTCAGCCTGAAGCACTGCTCTATAGTATTTCTTGTGGTTCACGTCTAGTGATGAATTCACATTTCATTTATCTGGGCATGCCTTCATTTTTCTGGTTTTTTGTTTGTTTTCAGTAATCTCTACACCCAATGTGGGGGCTTGAACTCAGAACTACAAGATCAAGAGTTGCATGTTCTCCCAACTGAGCCTTCCAGGTGCCCCTTTCCCTACATTTTTTAATGGTACTTTTGCCAAAGATAGGATTCTTGGCTTGTCAGGTTTTTTTCTTTCAGCCCTTTGAATACAGTCATTCTCCTGCCTTTTGGCATCCTTGGTTTCCAATGAACAGTAGGCAGATCATTTTATTAAAGATGCCTTTTACATGACACGTAGCTTCTCTTTTGCTGTTTTCAAGATTCTCTTTGTTTTTGTCTTTGACAGTTTGATTATAATGTGTGTTAATGTAGATCTCTTTGAGTTTATCCTGCTTGGAGTTTGTTGGGTTTAATGGACATTGGGACTTTTCAGCCATTATTTCTTTATTTTTTTCTTCTTTATTCTTCTCTTCTCTCAAACAGCATATGCTTCAGTGCGTGATGGTGTGCTACATGTCCTGGCTGTATTGGTTCTTTTTCATTCTTTTTTCTTTCTGTTCCTCAGTCTATATAATTTCAGGTGTCCTGTTTTCAGGATTGCTGAATCTTTTAACTGCTTGTTCAAATCTGTTAATCTCTTCTAGTGAATTTTGAATTTCAGCTACTATAGTTTTCAGCTCTAGTTTCTATTTAGTTTCTTATTATAATTCCTATCTCTTTACTGATATCTCCATTTGTCATATTTTTCCTGATTTCCTCTTCTTCTTTGTCCATGTTTCCTTTAGCGTTTCGAGCATATTTAAGACAGTTGAATTAAAGTCTTTGTCTTAGTAAGTTCAGTGTTTGGGCCTCCTCTGGGATGATTTCTTTCAGTTTATTTTTTCCCTCTGAATGGGACATTCTCTTTTGTTTCTTTGTGTGCCTTGTTACTTTTGTTTTTGTTGTCATTGAAAATTTGTTATTTTAAATATTATAACATGATAGACCTGGAAATCAAATTCTCTGCATAACTAAGCTAAGGTTAGTTGTTAACAGTTGAGTACTGCCATTCGTTTAGTGAGTGTGTCAATCCATTTTGCAAAGACTGTATTCCTTGTCAAATGTTATCACTGAAGTCTGTCTTCTGTTGATGTGTGGTTACTGAAGTCTCTGCTGTTTTCTCACTGGTCCTCCAGTGACCTGTCAGTTTTCCTTCAATGTCTGGAGCCAAAAAGAAAGTACATATTTCCCCTGTCTTTCTAGCTTAGCTGTGAGCTGGGCATGCCTTGAATATGGAAGCTAGGTCATCTACAACCCTGCTTTAACCTTTGCCTCTGTGTGTGCAGCACTGACAGAACTGCTAGAAGTACAAGTCTAGGCCCTCTAAGGTCTTTTCTGAGTGTGTGTCAGTCCTGGATGGCTCTTCCAAGCCCTTACTTATTCAAGAGACTTCCTCCTTAGCCTTTTGCTTCCTAGGCTTTTGGGTCTGTCTGTTGCTTGCCACCTTTGCTGTCCCTTGTCCCAGGTGGGCATGGGGAGTAATCTTTAAATTGTACAACCGGTGCCACCACCACTTGGAAAGCCACTCCAGCCCAAGGCTAGCAGGGTGGTGTGAAACAAAGGTCAACCTCCGCACCAGTCCCTTAGGGAACCTCAGGACAAGGCAAAATGCACAACTTCGGTATTTTGTGAATAATATTGATATGAACCCCTTGGCACCAGTAAGCTGCCCTATGAATGTGGGCCACCATCCTCATGGCCACAGTGTGGTGCCGGGAAGTGGGAGGCAAGTAAGCAAAAAGTCCACAGTGCTTTGTTAATGAAATTCAGCCACCTTTATCTTCACTGACCACTCCCCTAGTTATTGTAGGTTTTTAAATTAAATCCCAGAGCTCCAAAAAATTGATTGTGTCAGTATTTTCATCTTAATCGTTGTTTCAGTGGAGGAACTGTTTCTTTGAGCATTCTGTTCCACGATTTGCTGGCACATAATTTGGGACTTATTTTCTTTGGTCATTTTTTAAAACTGATGCTGAATTTTTTTTTAGAGCAGTCTGTGGTTCACAGATGAATTGAGGGAAAGGTACAGATTTCCTATATATCCCCTAGCCCTACACATGCAGAGCCTCCCCCACTATCACCGTCCCCTACCAGAGTGCTGATCTGTTATAGTCAATGAATCCACATTGACTCATCCTTGTCACCTAAAGCCCACAGTCATGTTAGGGTTCACTCGTGGTGTACATTCTATGGGTTTGGACAAACGTATAATGTCAGGTATCCACCTTTATAGCATCATATAGTTTCACTGCCCTAAAGATCCTTTGTGTTCCATATATTCTTCCTTGCCTCCCCCAAATCCTGGTAAACAATGTTGTTTGTTTGTTTTCCTGCCTCTGTAATTTTCAGTGTTTCCGGATGTCATATAGTTGGAATCACACAGCATGTAGGATTCTCAGATTGCCTTCTTTCACTTAGATAATACACATTTAAGGTTCCTCCATGTCTTTTCACGGCCAAAACTAATTTCTTTTAATCACTGAAGAATATCCCATTGTTTGGATGTATCAGTTTATCCATTTACCTACTGAAGGACATCTTGATCGCTTCCAAGTCTTAGCAGTATTGAATGAAGCTTCTATAAACATTCAGGTGCAGGTTTCTGTGTGGACCTAAGTTTTCAACTCTATTGGGTAAATACCCAGGAATGCAATTGCTGGATTTTATGTAAAAGTATGTTTGGTTTTGTAAGAAACTGCCAAACTATCTTCCAAATTGGCTGCACTATTTTGTATTCCTACCAGCAGTAAGTGAGAGTTCCTGTTGCTCTAAATCCTCACCAGCAGTTGATGTTGTCAGCATTCCAGATTTTGGCCATTCTAATAAGTGCAGGTAATTACTTTTTGAAGGATGATATTCCCACTTCATACAAATCTGAGTAGTAATATTTTTATCTAAACATGCTGTTATTAAAGCAGCCTTTCAGAGCCTGGGAATCTTTTCCTGCCTGGGAGTTATTAAATAAGCTGTTCTGTGTAGCAGCCTCTTGCCCCACTGTCAAGGCCCTGCAGCTGTGTAGAATGAGTTGGAGATGAAATGTGCTCTTTTCCCCTCCCACTTTCCGCTGGTTCCTTAGTTGCCTCTCCCTCAGCCTTCTTCCCTTGTTGTCACTGTAGCTTCAGGCCCCTGGCATCTCCATTCTTCACTCTACTGTTAGGTGTTTTGACCTGTCTGATGTTTTTAAAGCATTAGTTTGATCAGGTGGTTTTTAAAATACATTTTCATAACCTCAGCAGGAAGCTTTTAAGTTCTGGGGCTCACCTTCAAGATGCTCTAGTAATCTAGCCTGGTCTAATTTGCCTATCAGTTCCCATGCTATTTCTTTCTATTCCCTCTAAATAAATGAAGAGAGTGTCCATTCCTGGCTAGAAATAGGGGGTGCCCATTTTGTGGTTTCCTTTATTCCAATTTGCCCCATCCTTGCCTTCTTTCCTTCCTGTGCCCATGATCTATCTTTCTCTTAAAATGTAGCCCTGATGTGAAGGCTTTGTTAAAGTTAATATCTACTTAAAAAAATCCTTATTACTTAACCTTACTATTGTTTGGCTCTTAATACTTTAGTACCTTGAATTATAATTATTTTGGGTGTATATTCTATCTCTTCTCTTAGACTTTAAGATCTATGAAGATAGTATATTGGTTCATTTGACATTCTCTGAAAACCTTGGCATAGTGCTGGACTGTTTTAATGTTTTACTATTATTTGACAAATAGGTGAGTGTTTGAGTTTAGCTACATAAAAAGAAATTACTTTTGGAAGAATGTTTTACCATTTTTCAGCTGTCAAACCAATCTAGCCAATGGTGTGATTTTAAATTAAATAAATTTGCTGAGCCTGACTGGGAGAGCTCTTAGTTTGGTTTCTTTGACTTCCTGAGGGAAAACCCGGTAAGTAGCAACTCTGAGTGTCTTCAGGGATGTTCCTACTGATACTTGAATTAGAAACTTACAGATTTCCTCACAGTCTAGCTATGTGCTTAGATACATTATTTTATCTAAAGGCTGACCTGGAATCACAACTTGTTGGTTTTCCAACTTGCATTGGGTCCCTAACACTGAAGGCTTGGACCATGTATGAAATCATGGTGCTTTTGCCTTGTCCATTTCATTACTGAAAGGTTCTGTTTGTTTGTTTGTTTTTAACTTCGTTCCTTATTCACTGTTCTATCATATGTCATGTCTTAGTTGTGCTTCAGCCTCTGGGGGGTACCAAGGAGCATGGTGCAATTTTGTCCAGTGGGGGGGACCTTGTAGGCCATAGCATCCACCTTGCATAGGCATCTACTAGGAATTAGTGTCTGCCTGTCCGGCTGTCTCTCATCTCTTTCTTTGCCTCTTTGCATGCTTTTGTCTTGTTTGAGGATTCTAGTTTTTTCCTAGAGAGATAATACAGGATATCCAGGGATACTGATTCCACATCAGCTGTTCTTACAAAGCTACCCTAGAAAAGGCATCTTAAGTCTTTTGTTTTTTCAGACTGTAGCATCACAAACTTTTTTCTTAAGTACTGGACACCTCTCATGGCATCACCTTTGTGTGTTGCTCCGCTGGCAAAGTCTTTCCATTTCTCTTTGAGGATGGAGTTGAAGGTAGGAAGATGGTTTTTTCTAGCACATTTAGCAAGGGACGTTACATCCAAAAGTATAAGGAATTCATTTTTTTAAATGTATGCCTTCATTTTCCTCACTTCCAAACTTTTAATTCTGATTCCCGTGTATTTTCCTCATTTTCTAAGTTTGTTTTGTGGCAGTTCTGGAGCTGCCTATTTTTTATTCCTCTTTGAGGAAAGATAAAGTTGACTCTAGGAAAGGGTCAAAATCTGTACCACTAGGTCTCGGTTCTGCCTTTTTAAGCTAATATATCCAATCTAGTTTCCCTTGCATATGATAGCTATTAAAACATTTCAGGACTGTGAACATGCTTATTTAAGACCGGAAAAGCCCAGGTCACGGAGGAAAAAGGAGGCAATTACAGAGTAGAAGTGGACAGACTTGAGTGGTTAGGGAGACTCTGGGAGATGCAGATAATATAAGGCACTGCTGGAAAAGATGAAAGGAGCAGGACAGAGCAAAAATGTTTGTTCATCTGGTAGTTTTTATGGTCAGTATTCCCTGAAAATAATTTCTGCAGGTTCCTTCTTCAGAATGAAAATATGAAGAGGGTGTTGGATTGAAAAAGCCCAGAATTCCTGCATTAGCACTGCCTTTCCATTCCAATCCTGCCTCTTTCCTACCAGGATGCCAAAGAGGCAAGGACAGGGAGAAGGGGCAGAATGCATTCTTCTCTATTTCTGGTTGCCCCGTGGCTTCCAGGCTGCACTGTTAACAGAGGTCTGTAGGAGTTATTCCCAAGTGCACGCTGATGGCATTCCGTACATTTGCATGGGATTCTACGTGTTGATTGTTGTTTAACTCCACACAGATTCTGGATGGGTTACAAGATTACCATGATGGGGCAAATGAGACCAATTGGTGTAGCTGCAAAGCAGTGACTCTGGTTTCCATATTCCACACAGGAAATCGAGTCTCATTACTCTAATCCTGTCCTATGTAATACCCATGTAATTACAGGGCTTGAAGTAAAAAAAAAATATATTCTAACGAACATGATACCAAAAGTCCCACAACCTTACTAATTTACCCTAATTTCATGATATTTTACAAATTAGCATTTATTGTTCCTGTCTATCCTGCTTGTTCCTCTAGTAAGTCCACTTCTTGCCGTGGACAGTAATTTCATTGTGTCCCTCCATGTACCTTATCAAAATAGGTGTCAGTGAGTAGGAAGACTGGTTGTCTGGGAAGGTGATGTGCCACAATGGAGTTTAGAAAAAGAAAAATGGCTCCTGAACTAACTTATAAAAAGAGCCCCATAATCCAGAATGTGTATTTATTTGCTTGCATGGTCCTAGTTATATTTGGTTTCATACAGGGATTGGAGAAACAGATGAAAAGGATTTTAGGGGGAAAAAAGTAAAAGATGGTACAGAACATATAGAATGTATATAGTCTATATGCTGTTGTGTCATCATTAGGCCTATTTTTTTTTTTTAAACAAATTGTTTTTCTGCAGTTCAGCAGATAATAGGAGCTTGACTACAATATGGAATCACATTTGGCTTTGGTTCCACCATGGCTCTATCCCCCCATAAGAATGAATCTTACAAATGGTTTAAAAATTTTCATCGTGTTGATGTCTTAAGTTACAACTCAGCCATTAGAACATCTCCATTTTCTCCCTAAAGTAATATGTCTGCACTCACAGAAGCCACCAGAACTCTGTCTCTTTTTGGGTTAGTGTGAACAAGTTCATCCTGCTCATGGTGTCTTGCCAGGGTTCCCACTGCGGGTCAGGTTGCGTGCCCCCAAGAAACTACTTGTTCCTTGAGGACCTGCAGCACTTTCTTCTGTCCTCGGTCATGCATGGGATAAAATATGCAAATTTTCAGCATTTTTATAAATTATGCCACCTCAAATAGTATGTTGTTTCCATTCCAATTTTAGGCCCCCAAATCATGTCATTAGGTCTCGAATTGTTTGAAACAAATTGGCCTTGAAATATCTCTGATGATTGTTGGCCCACATTTTGCAGCATGTGAAGACTGGAATGGGCTCCCCGCCACAGTTGCCCTCTTGGTTCTTTCTCTCTGAGTAGGTAGTGTATTTGTCTCTTTACAAGCCCTGCAACAGACTTGAGTTTCTTATTTGTTCTGTCTCCAAAGATTCTAAAATTCCCATCAGACTTGGAGAGCAAAACGAGAGTGAAACTTCATGAGAAAGAGTGTTGATTGACCTGTTCTCCCCACCCTCACATCCTCACTGGTACATTTCTTCTCACGTCTTGGCTTCCAAGAAAGTGAAATTTTTTTTTTTTTAAGATCTTATTTATTTATTTATTTGTTTGTTTGTTTATTAGAGAGAGAGAGAGAATGTGTGTACACACATGCACGAGTAGGGCCGGGGGTGGGGAGTAGGCAGGAGGTGGGTGTTGGGCAGAGAAAGAGTGAGAATCTCACACAGATTCCATGCTGAGCCTGATGCAGGGCCTGGACGCACAACCCTGAGATCATGACCTGAGCCAAAATCAAGAGTTGGACACTTAACTGACATCCTGAACCACCCAGGTGCCTCACTAGTGACCTTTTGAACATACCAGATTCACAAATTATTCTTCTGAGTAACTGAAAAGTGAACTGTAGTCACCAAGTAAATATAAGGCAGCCTTAAAGGATGCTTTATTCTTTCTGTTTTCTCTTTACTTCTTGGTTTTCGTGGGTATATTCTGTAACCAAATGGTGTGAGCCTACTTTTTCTCATTCCTCTGTCCCTAAATTCTGATTGCTCCCCTAAAGTGTGCTTGCCAGCTTGTTAGCATTCTGGTTTTATCAGAAAAGGTGAACATGTGAAGGAGACACGGTCCTCTGGAGGTGACAGAGGGGCCCTAGCGGGACAGAATTTTGAGAATGGCAACAATGCACATGTCTGTCATGTTGGCTTTGTCCTTAGGATTTGCACTATGTGACCTGTAATGCCAGGTGGCGGAGCAAGAGCCAAGTTAAATTTCTCCAGGGGCCACGTACCACAGTTGTCAATCTCAAATGCTTAAAAATGTCGAACATTCTTCCTTTGCAGAGGGCATCCTGTGTTTACACAT
>CM053605.1:101914929-101926454 GCA_028646535.1 Procyon lotor
AAAAATTTGCAAGCAAAAAGTGACTTCTGTAGTTTAATTTTTTTTAATGGGATTTATAAAGCCTCCAACTCCTGTTTTTTAAAAGTTTTTTTTGTTTTGTTTTGTTTCGTGTGTGTGTGCTTGCGCTTTTCTTTACCTAGTGCTTTGGTGATAGGACAGAGTCATGTATTTTTCTTCTCCTTTCTAGAGAAAGGGAAGTCTCCCACTCCGATCATTGCCAGAGATTCCTAGCTAGTGTACACCCAGCACACTCTTTTCTATCCCTACTGCATCGACTCACCTTTCTAAAAACTCTTCTGCCATGGCATGAACTTAGTCTAGAAATCTGCTCACTATGGTTGCCACTAGCCACATGTGGCTATTCAAATTTTTAAATAAAATGAAAATTTTTGTTTCTTTGTTGCCCTAGCCACATTTCAAGTGCTCAGGAGCCACATGTGAACAGTACAAAAGAACATTTGCATCATCCCAGGAAGTTCTTTTGGGCAGTGCTGGTCTAACACCCCTAAGAGTTTCCTCTTTCTTGAGGCTTAAATGTAAACCCCTCAGCTTGGCTTCCAAGCTTCCCCGAATCTTGATCAGCTGTGCAGATTGAATTTAACTGATTAGAAGGTTGTCAGAAAAATTCTTATGCTCAGGGGAGGCTTGGTGGAAGAGGAGGGGTATTTTATTCCTTTTTGAAGGCAGGAAGTGGTAGAAGGTTCTGGGAAAATATGTGAATATAAAGATCATTTGGGGAATGTAGAGGATCTCTGGTGAAGGATAAGGTGAACATGTGAGAGACAGGTGTCCTGTATCCTCTGTGAGGGATTTATGTAGGAAAGTGTCTTCACATGGTCTTTGGCCGATGTTTGAGTTGAACTAAATTTAACGATCTTTAATGTCGTCTGTCTTCAAAGAGAGAACATGAACGAGTTGATTCAATAACTGCAAAGAAGATGGGGACAAGGCTGTTAGTGGAAAGACGTGTACTTGAAAGGGAAGAGAGATGAGGATTGGAGTTTAGAGGTCCAGAGATTCTGGAGGGGTCACTGCGCTGACGTGCAAAGGACAGAGAAAGTGCAGGAGAGACAAAAAAACGATACAGGGGTATGAAGCAAGTGATGCCTCCAGGGAAAGTCAGATTTTAATCACCACCATAATGCAGGGATTTGAGAAGTTTCAGGTGAAGGAAAGATTACCCACAGCAGCCCAGGTTGCACGGGGTGCAGCGAATAGGGAAATGGAGGCACAGGTGGTTCATGATGGCAAGAACCTGGCCCTCGACTTTGTGTCCCTAGCACCTGCAAAGCACTTGATGATATCTGCTGCCTGTGTGGGGAAGGTTGGTCTCCCCAAACTGGGTGGTCGCGGAGTATGGTGCCAAACAGATATCCATGCCTAGGGTGGTAATTTCAACAACGAATGGCGGAGGTGGGGGAGAGAGGTAGAGACCCTTCGTGATTGGGCTGCCAGCAGGGGGAGTATGTGACTGGCAGTATTGCTGAATTTATGGAATTATAAGGCCCCACTGGAGAGCTGCTGAGTTTACTGAATTACTTGACCCGAGGTGCCAAATTAAGCATTGCTGGTTCAGCTAGTGGCACTTGCCTCCCGGCCCTGGCTCTGGGCTGAGAACAGCTCCCGAGGAAGGGCTTCTCCTGAGGCAGGAGGGCAGGACTGGTGGAACCAAGGAGAAGTGAGGGCCTCTGCAGCTGTCTCTAGAAGACGTCTCCCAGGGGGTGGCTGGCTTTTGAGCACATGTTTTATGGGGAGAATCAGAAATATCTTTGGGAAAATGACTTTGGCAATGCTGTGGCTGGTGAGCTCTGCATTTGAAATCAGCGTTGAGTGAGCGGTTGCTCTGCAGAGGCTTGCTCTTGGGCAAGTCCCTTAACCTCTCAGGTCACTTCTGGGGAGAAATCTTACTATGTCAACCAGTGGAGGCTGATGTGGGGATGAAAAGCAAGTTTTGTGAAAATATTTTATAAGCTCTAACATGCTATAAAAATTCAAGTTACTTGTAAATTGATTGCGTTGAGTAGAGATCTGAGCAAAGGAAACCTGGTGAAGATATCTCTACAGTAATCACAATGAATTAATGTGAACATGAATCTAGGTCATGGCTATGAAAAAAGGAAAGGAAGGAAGGCAGGAAGGAGGGAGGGAGGAAAGAAAGGAAGGATACAAAGTTTTCTTTCTTCTTTTTTTTTTTAAAATTTATTTGTGAGAGAGAGAGAGAGGGTAGGAGAGAGAGAGAGCGCGCGCATAAGCAGGGGGAGTGGCAGAGGGTATGAAGGAGAAGCAGACTCCCTGCCAAACAAGGAACCTGATGCAGGACTCAATCCCAGGACTCTGGGATCATGACCTGAGCCAAAGGCCCATGCTTAACTGACTGAGCTACCCAGGCATCCCCGGATGTAAAGTGTTCTAGTAAGAATTTAAAACTTGCACTTGGAAGCCAATTAAGCACTGGGGCGACGCAGCAGGATGAAAGGGAAGGAGGATGCCAGGATTCCCAGTTTGAATGAATGAGAGCATAGTGGTAGTGAGATAGTAGTGCAGGGAAAGACTGGCAATCTAAGTGGTGGTCTTTGTGTCAGGCTTACTGAATTCCAGGTACTGCTGGAGCTTCCTGCTAGAAACAACCAGGAGAAATCTAGTTGGAAGCACAGAGGAAAAATGGAGGTTGGGTACCAACCGCTAGAAGCAGTGTTGGCAGTTTTGGAATTGAATGTCATCACCAAGGCAGAAGTATCAGAAGAAGGCCAGGGTCAGACTCTGGGGTGGAGATAATGCGATTTAACTTTCTTTGGTGTTAGGTCTTCCTTGATGCATCTATATCTTCCTTACCTGCCTGAATCTTGGCACTTAGTAAGGCATGTTTACTTGTTTATGTTCCTGATAGACGCTTAATTTTGGGAGGGAGGGATCATATTTATCTTGTGTACTATCAATCTTGAACATAAGTTTAAATGCCTAGACACATACAGTAAATATTTGTAAATATTCTTTTGAATGAATGAGTGTTCTGAAACTAAGGTCATTGTGAAGGAAGATCAAGAGAAGCCTGGCTCAAGGTTACCATCCTGGGCCCTTCTAGGTCAAGTGATATTAAACAAGATGAGTTGATATATATTGCTAGTGTCTTTCTCCTTTGATGCTCTGTAGATTGACAATGTGAGTTGAGAATATAGATTGTTGATGGTGGATTAGGAAGTGTAGAAATAACAAAGGGTCAAGAGGATCAGGAGAGCATCAGTATCTGTGAGATCCAGGTGAGCTGGAGAGGTAGGCCAAGCCAAGAAAGACCTTGAGAATGAGTCTTCAGTGGCTTATGGAACAAAACTCATTTTGAAAACAAGGCCGGGATTGTTGAAGGGGGTAGAATAAATTGAGTAAGAGGGAACAAAAGGGAAATTTCATGTTATAATTTCTTGGGTATGACTTTGCCAGTTATGTGGCTTTAATGGGTTGAGTTGTGTCCACCCCAAAAGATATGTTGAAGTCTTAATCCCCCAAGCCTTATAATGTGACCTTGTTTGTAAATAGGTTCATTGCAGATGTCATTAGTTAAAATGAGGTCATGCTGGAGTCGAGCAGTCCCTGTACAGTGACGGGTGCCCTTACAAGAAGAGACGAGATGCATGCACATAAGGGAGGGCGTAGTGGCAGAGACAGAAGTCATTGTAGTTGCAAGCCTGAATCGCAAGCCACCAGCAGGTAGGAAGGGTCTGGGGCTAGGAAGTATTCTCCCCTACAGGGTTCAGAGTGAACACAGCCCTGTTGACAGCTTGTATTCAGACGTGTAGCCCTGAGAAACAAGATGGTTTTGTTGTTGTTTTCAGCCACCTCATTTATGGTCATTTATGGCAGCCCTGGGAGACTGATGGTAGCTGAAGGGAAGTCAAAATGAAGGTCATGGAAACCAAGGTGGTACAAGATATGGTTGTAGTGCTCAAGATTTGGAGAATAGTGGAGAGAGATGGAGGGAAGAAAACAGTGTTGAGTGTTAAAAGCCTCTAGATAAGGGGCGTTCTGTAGCCTCCACAGGTCACTGGCCATGTCACCATGAGCTCTCCGTACCTCAGTTTCTTTGAAAGTAAAGCAAGGGACTTTCACCATCATCGTGAGGCACCATTTACATTCCAGGTTTTATTCATCTTAGTCTAGGTCTTTTATTTCCTGGCCATTTGGATGTAGTTTGCACTTGGTATGGACATACAGTTTCTTTTGCAGGTATAATAAGGGGGCTCTGTGCATCTAAATAGGACTGCAGTCTTCAGGTTGAATGGGTTCAATGTGCCAACTGCTTCTTCCCTGAGTTCTCATTGCAGAGAATGTAATCAAGCAGTATGCCCCAGTACGTATTTCTGAAGAGAGGGAAACAGTCGGTATCGAAGTGACTGATCCCTTTTGCAAGGGTGTCCATGAAAACTGAGAATTCTAGACTGCTTTCTGGAGAAAGGAGTCTTTGAAGATTGGGAAATTGGGGGGAAAATTTAGAAAGAAAAAGCTGTGCCCGACTTAACCAATACTGAGGGCAGAGGGGTGGCAGAAGGCCCTGCAGGGTTCGGTTGCCTTTGTCCGAAGACTCCAGACAGTTTGGACACAAGGAAAATGAATGTCTTTAATCTGTTATGCTAGAGGTCCTGCATCAGAAATGAACTTGGGATTAGTGCTAATGTTTTAGAATACTTTTTCCATATTGGAGGCAGAATGAAATGTTTGTGCACCCCTTAGTGTTTACCTTGGTATTTCCACACTCCTAATTTTTACAGAGATTGACAGGTACATAATTTTGGGTGCAGCATGACCCGTGTGTATTCCTCCGGTCCTGACTGCTGTGGGGTTCAGGGCAGTGGTTCTTGTCGCTCAGCCCATTGCCAGGGAAGGAAGCCGGCAGGGAGCCCTTCGTGCCATTTGCAGTGTTGTTATAGGAGTGGCAGTTGGCTCCTAGTGGAAAAGAGAAATATGCCAATGTGAACTCGTGGACAGGTTTGTTTCCTCCTCCTTAGATACAAGTGTTTAGTTTTTTGCTTTTCACCTCTCTTCTACCCCTTATCTAAACAAAGCAAACAAGTCTTTGAGACCACCTCAGAGCGATTTATTTGTTGAAGATGTGTGAAAACAGTGATCTAAGAGGTTGGAAAAAGGAAACCTCAGTGGTTGCATTCTTGCGTACCTTTTAACATAGATGGGAATGGAGGAAAACTTGGGGCTCACTGCTTGGGATGTGATCTGGTTCACCTTCTGATAGAAGAATGAGTCTTTTCCAAGTGACTGTGTTTGGATATAATCCAGGCCCAGAAGAACACTCTAGTCTTTGCCTAGCCCGTAGAAGAAAAACATCAAAATGAAGCAAAATTACCACGTATCAGTTTCCATGTGAAGCTATATGTGTGTAACTATAGCTGAAGGAAAGCGAAATTTGAAAAAAAAAAAAAAATGCCTCTCTTTGTAACTTAGACTCTATTAGTAAGAAGTGCTGCAAAGCTTTAGTGAAGATGCTAGAAGATTTAGTGAAGAGTTGGTATCAGCCACACTTCATTTCCCAAGTCTGTTTCTCCTCAGCCCTCCTGTGGGCTCCTATTGTCAGTTAAATCCTTCTTCCATAGTCTTCTCCAAACACCTTATGGTTTCGAGAGGTGGTAATCAGGAACAAAATCCTTTCCCATGGTCTGGCTCTGGGACCCTCATCACCTTCCAGACTGAGTGACTGGAGCAGCCTGACAGGCTGGCCAGCAGTTGTTTTTCTTAGTTGTATTGCTGCTTTAATTGGCCACAGTTCTCTTCATCTGTCATGCAAACTCTTAAAACTCATACGAGAGTAATTTTCCCCACCTTCTTTATTGCGGGTTATTTTCTCTCCGTGGGGCACACTGTGGGTGATTAGGTCCGCACCCTCTAGTATATTCCTCTGCTTGCTTTCTTCAGCACCGCCGTCCTTTGGTGAGTTTGTGCAGGCTGACTGATTGAGTTACACCCTAAGGAATGTGGAACCTGGTTCTCAGCTGCAGGACGTCTTTCCCAAAAGTTCTTGTACTTCGAGGCCTGCTTTGAGGATTCACATGTGTGTATTGGTTTACAGCAACATTAAAGCTTTCTCCCCACAGTAGATGGGTAAGTTACTTAAGGAATATGAGGCAGTGCTCTCACAGGGCCAGGAGCTCAGGGCTGGCCGGTGGTATGGGCCTGCTCCTTTCTGGCTGGTTTCACATACATTTATGACTTTCTTTTATACCTAATAGTCTTTCCTTGGACTTAAAGGAGAAATTCTTAATGCAACGAGAGAGAGATTCTGTGGTTATTTGCTATAAAAGGTTGGAAACCCTAATACTGTAAACCATAAAACAAACAAGAAGAGGAAACATTAAATTGATCTCCGAATATTCCATTTGATAGGACATAAATTGAGAGCAAAGACCACAAACAGAAAAATGATGTGCTAATAGTGCAATTTGAGGTTATTTTAGTAAAGTGTGGAGGGTGAAGTAGACAAAAAGACTAGGGGAGAGGCTCTGGGTGAACACATTGCCCTTGGGCACGAAGCTTGTGGGAACTGCAACGTCCAAGGTGAGGCTCTGGCTGAGAGTGTAAGTGAGCCATTTCTACTCTGTCTCAGCATTAGGCCTGGGTGTATGGGCCACAGTTGGTCCTTGTGCTAGTTAAGTCTTCTCTCCACACAGGATTCTCACAATGCTTGATTTGTTAGAAGAGTAATATACTTCTGCTGGATTTAGTGTGTACTTGTGTGTGTGTGTGTGTGTGTGTGTGTTTACTCATTATTTCAGTCTACAGATTTGTATTTGATTCTTGTCATTAGAGCTCTGAAATGACTGTAGGTATGAGTCCTCATCTCTACTGAATTACCCAGAAAGTATTCCTTTCCTATAATCAGTAAGAGGGTCACATGCAATTACAAGTGGTAGCATCTGGGAAAGCATGTTGTGATGTTCGTTGTTCAGAAAAAATTATTACACTTACCATGATGAGCCCTGAGTAACGTGTAGAGTTGTCAAATCACTATACTGTACACCTAAAACTGATATAGCTCTGTGTGTTAACTTCACTAGAATTAAAATTTAATACTTAATAAAAATAAATAAAACACACTAGCTTGCATAGGTAAAAAAAAGAAATGGTCACCATTTTGGGAAAATGCCATATGAATCATCATTTCCTTTTTTAATTGTGAGTCTCTGATCAGGCTTGATTTTTGTGTCAAATTGCTAGTCAGTGGGCCAAACGCAGCCTGCCATAGTGTTGTGTTTGGATAGTGCTGTGAATATTGGTCGTTGTGACAGAAACTTCCCAGTTGGCTACAGACCTCACCACTCCTTAATGTTGTGCTGTACCTTCATTACCTGTCTGGTGTCTTGAGGTCATTTATCTACCTGGTACCCAAAGCCCATTTTCTTTTTCCTTTTTTTTTTTTTTAAAGATTTTATTTATTTATTTGACAGAGAGAAAGATCACAAGCAGGCAGAGGCAGGCAGGGAAAGAAGGGGAAGCAGGCTCCCCGCTGAGCAGAGAGCCTGATGTGGGGCTCGATCCCAGGACCCTGAGATCATGACCTGTGCCGAAGGCAGAGGCTTTAACCCACGGAGCCACCCAGGCACCCTAGCCAAAGCCCATTTTCAAATTCTTCCTCAAACAGAAGCAAATAGGTAGTAAGGCATACCTCTGTTCAATGTAGATTTGTGTTTTGTCTCTCCGGCTGTCTTCTGACAATGGTTTAAAATGAGCAGGGAAATACTCAAAATTGCTAACAAATAGATTAAGAAGGTTTAGGGCCAGGATTATGTATTAACTGCCTCATTAGCCCCTAAGTCTGTAGCATTGATCTTGATGACTGAATTGAGCAGAGCGGGAAAGCTTGTATATTTCCCGTTTCCTGAGTGAACAATCTTGGTATTGAATGATTCTGGTTTAACATTTTTCAGTCTCACTGGAAACATTTTTGCTCCTAGGTTTTCCTTACTCCTCAAACGTTGGTACATTAACAGGGGCTTTAGAAACCCCTGAAAAATCATCTCCATTTCACCTACTTCTTGTATTTGTTCTATTGAAAGTGTTGATCACAAGACAAGCTGAAGTCTGAGCCCGGATGGCATTGATCCGATTGATTCCTCTGTGTGCTCTCTCTGTGGCCTCCTTCTGGAAAGAACATATCGAGTTCGTCCACTGTTGTGAATGAAAATAATCAGCTGGCGAAAGCACAGAATTAGAAACCTCTCCGTATATTTATTTCTGTGTCTCAAGAATTCTGATTTAAAGCAGACTTTATTTCAAGTAATGTGAACAGTAGGTTGTTCAGGAGTCTCAGATGAATCAATGTTTTCTTCCCTTCTCTCCAAGTAAATCTATTTAAAGCAAAGGTCAAATCTGTGCTGGATTTAGAACCTATTAAATGTAAGTCTGGAGAACAGAGCCACTTTTTTTTATTCTCTACATAGTTTCAAGCACTAGGGACACTCTGGTCTTCTGCAAACCATCATTTCCCACATTTTTCTGGTGTTTGTAATTGTTGTTGTTGTTGTTCTGGAGGATGGAGTGTTACCTGTAGCCTTTATACCTAGTGAATTTGAGCCCTTGTGAGTCTTTGGGCTTAGGAAATTTAGGAGTAACTTAGACATTAGCAGTTGTCTTGGAGGAGTTTATTGGGCTTTGGGCTGTATCTGAGAAGGATATATTAATGTGCCTTATTTAATTAACAGGGTCAGAAATTGAACCACTATGTCGACCCTTCCTCTCTGTCTCCTTCCCCCATCCCTCTGGCCTTGTCCATCTCCATGAGGGTTGTCAAGCTTTGCCCATATTACCAGCCCCCACCCACGGCCCTCACATTGTTACCAAACCCTGTACATTCTACCCCTGAAAAGTCTTCAGTCCTCTCCTTCTTCAGTGCAGGCCTCGCCACAGGTGTGAGTGTTGGCTTAGTATCTGAGCTTGCCCCCTAGCTTCCCATGGCCTTTTACTCAAGAAGGATTTGGACAAATAAGCACCCTGAGGGAAATAGGGCAGGAGAGGGAAATGCACATGCCCAGGGGAGTGTGATTTTAAGTAGAGTCGCTGAGAAGGATCTCATCGGGAAGAGGGGAGGAGCCATTGGAAATCTCTTGCTTCCGCTAAGCATTCTGGTATTAAGGACTGGAAGACAGCAGGAGGGAGGCTTTGAGTAACACCAAGATGCCAGTGATGATATGTTTGCAGTGCCTTATCAGACAACCAACTGGAGATACCAACTTAGGTGGTGGATATTTGGGTCTGGAACTTGGGGGAGAGGTTCCACGTGGAGATAAACGTTCCACGTTTTTCTAACGTATTTAAGGACGTAAGACCAGCTGAGCTCCCTAAAGATATAGGTAGGAAAGGTCCTTGGACTGAGGCCTGAATCGTTTTTCTTACAGGATTCAGAAATTCAGCTTTCTTAATGCAGGATTTCCCCCTTGGCCCCAGCCCAGCTGTCCTGAATGCCTCTAGGTGTTCCTCTTCCATATACGGACAGGTGAGGACAGTTGTCAAGCTGCCATTCTTTTGCAGATTTGTCTTCTTTGACAGAGTGCCCTTTGGTCCATCCCTAACCCTCTGCTAAGCATTCCAGTATTAAACTTTCCTTTTGGTAGTTTTCCCTGCTGTCTGTCTTGTACATTACTGTTCTTTTCTCACAGTCCTCCATAATAGTACTTAGCCTGGGTTTTCACTCACGTGCGCCTGCGCGGGAAGGCAAGGGAGTTCTCCATCTTTTTGTCCCCAGTACTTTGAATATCACCTGCATGTAACAGCACAGCATTTGTAGAATTGAGTTTAATTTCTTAAGGTTCACAAAAGTGGTTTCTGTTTTATATTATACACACACACATGCATATGTATGTATAATATATATATATAGGTATATACATATATACACTCATTTGGTGTAGTATATGATATATATTTTGTAATAAATATTTTTTATGCTTTTTCTCTAGTATATCAAATATATAGTATGTGTATGTATGTATATGTGCATGTGTGTATATATGTATTTTTTTGTCTCAATAACTTTTCATCTCTTTTCTCAAGCATTTAGCACTAAGGCTTAGGAGCCCAAAAGCATATATATGAAGAAAGAGGTGCTCATAGGCACATTCAAAGTTATTAACTCCATCCAATATGCCATCTTATTCAACATTTTCAATACCAAAGCTGACACTTTATTTTTTCCTATAGAAATGCTAGCCATCTGGGAAATTGTATGTGTGTGTGTGTGTGTGTGTGTGTGTGTGTGTGTGTGTGTGTTAAAGGTGAAATCTCTACAGAGAGCAATTTAAGAAGCTTCAGGAAATCCTCATTCCTCTGGATAGCTTTCAGGTTTTAAATCTGGGAATTTGTATGTTTTCTCAGTATTACTAGTTTAATTTTAGGGACTGAATCTTCATCCACTAGGTAAAATGAAGGGTCTGGCCCCATGCCTATGTTAGCAACAATCCCTGACAACCCTAATGAGAATCTGGGCAGAGTCCTGGTAGGTCCCTGAGGTGAGTCCCATTGGAAATTAAGGCTGCGCTCACCAAGCCTGGGAGCCTGTGGCACGGACCCGCAGGGCCCGGGACATGGTGAGAATGCTAACGGAGCTCTGTGTCCCCCTCACCACAAAGCTCTGGCTTGCCCTAGTAGTTTTTATTTCCACATTTAATGGAGGGGTGGGTCAGAGCAGCAGAGCAGCGCATGCCCGGTGGCCAGCGACGCTTGGCATTCCAGGACTGGCGAGGGGATGGGGACTGGGAGGCGTCATGGCCAGCGTGTATTTGTTAGGTAGAGGTGGGTATTGCTTTGCAGGAACACGGGTCTAAGGTTCCCAGGTACTGCAATTTTCCAAGAGAAGCTGGGTATCAAAGTTTTCATGTGAAATCACCTGGCTTTTAAATTTTGGCTACAGAAGTCTTTTTTTTTTTTTTTTAATATAGGATGAATTACCTAAATTCAACCTATTGATTTTATTTTATTTTATTTTATTTTATTTTATTTTATTTTATTTGGCCACTCAAATTGTCTGGTGGGACTTTCAGTCCACTTAAGCATAAACCGTTATACTTCCACCCATGAGCCAGTGTTGTCTTCCTATCTGAGACCCGTCCTGTCCAGTTCCTGATGGACTCCTCCATCCTACCCCTACCTGCCTTTCTTCCACGGTACGTACCACATGGCACGTGTCGGGTGTCTGTTGGCTTCATCCCTGTCTCCTCACTAACGCGGAAGCTTCTTGAGAGCGGGCCTTGGCCATTCAATGCACGGCTGTGTCCTCGCCGCTGCCGTCCTGCGGCCACTTGCAGTGTGAGTGGTCCTCCAGGGGCTGAGGTCTCAGATACTTTAAAAAATATGAATAGAAGGCCACTGTCCCAAGGCGAGTGCAGTGATGTGCAGAAGGGACCAGCAGAAGCAGAGAAGAGATGATTCACCACAGACAGTGAGCGATTGTTGTGGCCAGGGTCAGGAGTTCAGGAAGCAGCAAATATTCCCCAGACAAGGGGAGGCAAGCATTTTCTCAGCACCTGCCGTAT
>CM053605.1:101926554-102015499 GCA_028646535.1 Procyon lotor
CCAGGCACTGCGTCTCCTTCTGAGATGCGTTTCTTGTCTGTCTCTATTATCACAGCCAAAGGGCTAGACTCTCATCATCTGAAGGCTTCTTGCTGGTCTGTTCCCCAGTCCAATCCATCATGTCAACTGTTGGTGGGTGAGCTTCCACCTATGAACTTCTGAGTGCAGTATCCGTATACTTAGAAGCCTCTGCTGGTTCCCTGTGGGCTCTGGCTGGATGTGCAAATGCTTCCTGTCCTGTCTGCTGTCCGCCCAGGCCCCCTACCCCCAGGGCCTTCCGAGCTGTGCCTGCCTTTTCCCACACCTTCCCGGCCACATCAACAGCTGCTAAGGTATCACGCTGTGTGCCAGGCACTCAGGAGGTCTCAGGTCGCCCTCCTCCCTGTGGCTCTTTCCTTCCCTGGGGGCCTCTCCACCCCTAGAAACCTGGGCGCATAATAGGCTCTTAATGGCTAAAGGTTAGGTAAAGGAATTTTTTTCTTTGCTCTGTATTTTGATGTAAACGTCTATGTCCTTAACCTTGAATCCCCGCCAGCCTGGTTAGAGAAGAGAAGGATGAGGTGTGCTCCAGCCTGACCCCGAGCCTGCCCTCCCCTCCCCTAGTTGGTTATGGATTCTGTGCAATTTGGGGGAGCCTTCTGGCCCATCGTATGTGCTGAGGGTTCCTCCTTGCTCATCCATCAGTGTGGCGGTCTCCTGCAGGAATGGGACTTTTTCTACACCTTTTGCTTGTTTATTTAGTATTATTTTTAAACTCTGTGCCTGTACAATAAAGTATGCTACTGGCTTTACTGACTGGAGACTGTCAAGTAGGAAGTATTCCTAGTTTTAAATGTGCTATAACAGTGTTCCACATAAACATGAAATTTTTTCCTAACATATCAGAGGATTTGTATACAGCTGTTCTTTCCGCTCACGTAACTCTCTCTGTACCCCAACCCCTACTGATTCAAGGAAAATTGAGGAGGTCCCACTGGTAGGTGCTTTCCAGAACGTGCCCATGGTCGCTCAGAGGCAGCCTGGGGACTGTGGGTGGCAGGCAGTCTCAGCCTTTCGTGTGCAGTCTTTTTGCTTCAGTAGGTACTAGTGGGGAGCCCAAGATCACATTTTCTTCATGTGGCTACAATGAAGAAATTCCTTCCCTACGCCCTTACTCCCTCACACAGTGTGTGGCCGCCACACGTGGATTTGGAATTTTTTTTTTTTAATGATCTTCTGTCACTGTCTCTTTCAGAACTCTTTTTTTTGTTTTGTTTTCATTTGTTATTTGCAGAAGTTAAACACAGTCTGGGCACATTGTCATTCCTCTGAGAGTCAAGAATATTTTAGAAGTAAGTGCAGTGGCTATATTATTGAAATATTAAAGTCAAAACTTTAAGTCCTAAGGGCAGGAAATTAACTAATTAGGATCATTATGTTCGTTTTTTTTTTAACCTGACATCTGTAAGGGATTCTTCAAAAAGAGGGCATATGGTTTTTAAGAAACTGGTTTTATCACTCAGCAAATAAGTAGTTCAGGAATGGGAAAGACTTTGCATTACTTATGCTATACTTTCTATGATGATGAACCGGATACCAGCAGTCATCACTGGGAACCAAATGTAGATCTTGGGTTTGCAGCTGGTAGTTTAGCTTTCTGTGTGAGATCAATAGCACTCTATATCCCTTTGCTAAAGTTTATCTGACGTACCTAATCACGTAGTTCGTTAAAGAAACTACAAATTTTAATTGTCTAGAGATTATTTTCTGCAGTGGTTTCTTTTTAAATTTGTAAACGTGGTCACCATTGTGTTTGGTCTGGGCACTTTATACTAACTCCAGAAAGCAGGTAGATTTTAAAAATAGTGTGGTGGCTAAATCATTGATATGATGAAAGTTAAAAATTTAAATCCCAAAAGGTCAGAAAACTAATTAAGCTGAAGTGGTTATGTTCGTAGTAAAATTATTCCTCGTTAGTGTGATACCAACCGTGGCAGGGAGTCATTATGTCTCTGAAGTATACGGTGACTCCCAGAGATCTAGTCTGGACAAATGTGTGACAAGCAACTGTTCCTTGGAATTACGGAGGGCCATTTTATACAACAGCTGACTGATCACTTACAAATGCTGATTTTGCTTTCTTCTTGCAGGAGGGTCACACTGCGAAATCATTTTCTTAGAGAAAAAGGATTATCTACAAAGTATTCCACATTTATAAAAAATTGCAAAAAAATATAGTCAAGATTGGAATAGCGATGCTTCTTAAACATAAATTATTTTTGAGATCTTGTGTATAGCTCTTCACGAATATATTTAGTATGTAAAATGATTCCTAGTGCTAAAATCAAAATCTAGTTCTTTGAAAGAAAATAAAATAAACCTAGTAGCTTTGCTATGTAATATCCTTCATGAAAAGGAGAGTACATATTTTCAGGGAATTTTTTGACCTCAATGACTTGAGCTTAGTCACAACTGTTAGTCAAATAAATTGTCTTTCGATAAATAGGAGTGATTATATGTTTTCAGACTTCTAGGCTCAGGAGACCATGTGAATAAATAGTCTCTCTCTCTCTCTCTCTTTTCCAATAAATGATACTTGCTCATGATTAGTTGCTACCAGTTTTCTTCCATATTCCCTACCTCCTAAATTGCTCTTCTCACACTGCCTGGGATGCATTTTCAGGAAAACTTAGATCTTTTAGAGATGTGAGACATAAAAAGAAGTTGAAAAATCAGATATCGCAGCTCTCCTAAAGAGAGGTTCTGGGAGCTCCCTGGTGCACACAGTGGTTATCAGCTTGCACAGGAATGGCCCCCGTGTACCACCCGCATTATTCTGCCTCGCTTACTTGTAGGTCTTAAAATCCCAGCAGACAAGTTCATTTCATTTGTAAGCATTAGAAAGTACTCAACACCATTAGCCATCTGGGAAATGCAAATGCAAACTACCAAATCCACCACCACACACCCGTGGGAATGGCTAGAGTCGAACAGACTGATGGTGCCAGTGTTGACAAAGATGTGGACCAACCAGGACAAGTAAGAAAGCGAAAGGCCACAACTATGTCCTCCTCTGTGAAGTTAGACGTCCACTTGCTCTGTGTGTCTGTTGGGGGCATGACAGAGTAATTCCAATCTTAGGTACCTCACCAGGAGAGGATAGGAGCGTGTGTCCACGCAAAGACCAGTATACAAATATTTATAGAATTATTCATATCATAAAACTGGAAACAACCCAGATGTGTAATAATGGGTGAGTGAATTAAACAGATTGTGGTATATTCGTACAGTGAACTACCACTCAGAAACAAAAAGGAACTGGTAAGCAGAGAAATATCCGACAGATCTCAAAGCCTTAGGCTAAGTGACTAGGCCAGACAGAAAAGACTGTAAAGTCTGATTCTATTTTTATGACATTCTAGAAAAGGCAGAACCACCGTGACCGAGTGGATCAGTGATTGCTAGGGACTGGGTGAGGGGCCTGGGATAGCATGCAGGATGGCAGGAAGGAATGAATGTTTCAGGGAGATGGAAATGTTCTGTGTCTCAGTTATGGAGGAGGTCACAGGACTGCACACCTTTGCCAAAACTCATTGAATTGTATACTTAAAATGACTCAATGTTATTGTGTGTTAATTGTAACTCAAGGTGATTAACCAAAGCGTAACTTCTGTACAGGCTTGTATGTTACTGAGAATTCAGTAAATTGGGCAATCTGAGAAGATAAGTCATTTTTTTTAAATCAGAAATAGAAACATTCTGTGGGAGGCGTTGACAGCTAGTGTAGAGAATGCCTGATGGGAGTGACAGTAGAAGGTGACCTGAGGGTACCAGACAGGTGCTTGGTGGCACCTCAGATTATCTCTTAAAAATGTTTGCTCTAAGGCCGTGAGATAGCATCCCATCTTCCTTGAAATTATTAAGTATCATAGGAAATCCTTGAAGCATTACGCATTTAACAGAGATTCCTCTTACTTTCTAACGATCTTTAAGTTTAGAGATATTCATAGATTAGAACGAAGCAACATCTAGAGCAAAAAATGCATCAGCTCTGCTGGCACCAACAGCTGCCAGTAGGGGCCGTGAAGAATTCCCTTGTTTTCAGCGTCCAGCTTCTTTATTTGCCTATAATGGGTTTGCCGGATTTGTGCTTTGTCTTTAGCCTTACAAACTCTTGAGTCCACTAGGGTTTATAAATGCGAAAGTATTAAGAGTGTTAATGCCTTTGGGAAACAGGTTCGATTGTACCGGAAAGGAAAATGATAGCACAAAAATGGAAGTGGCCGGAAAAAAGAGAATGCCGCTGTGGCTGGTCTGGGAGGCTGGACGATGGGGGTGACGAGAGGAATGGTAGAATGCAGTGGTGAGAGAAGGCACATCCCACAGTTGGCAAGGGACAGGAGATATAGATGGCTGAAATGGAAGAACAGCGAAACCATTTTGAACCCATGGTCTAGAGGATGCGCATGATGGTTAGATACTCATTAGTCCGAGGTTAATTCGGGAGAAGGGAGTTTGCTTGAGAAGGCGAAATAAGATTTGGCTGAATTGCCGCTCATGAAACTTGAACCGTCCAGCTTTCAGCATCGTCAGCGCTGAGCCCGTTGGAATTTGCAGAACATCAAAGTGGGGTCTGAGGCAGCTGCTGCTAGCTCAGCGTCTAAGAAATTCCTTAGGACACTGCCAAGCTCGCGGAGGGAGAGGGTCACCTGCCTTGACAGATTTCAGTGTTGCTGGAGTGGTTTCATTTTGAGGAAAGATTCCTGCTACCTGCAGATTGGTAAACAGGCATCCAGATTCTAGAAATCTTCATCCTTTCCCGTTTATTAAATCCAGAGTAGCTCACAGTAGAACCATCTTGCGAATCCCATCTGCGCGAAAGTTGAGCAGGTTGAACTTCAACTGTACTTTCGGTGAACCTCTGGTCTGTGAGCAGACAGACAACCGTTTCCCGAGCTCAAGAGTGGCACTGTCTATGGTGTTTACATGATTTTGTTTAAAAAGTTGGAAATGCACAGGCAATTGCTGAGCTTGCTGATGAGAGATGCAGGGTTTCCCGTATAGCACGAGTGAGGGAGAGGTGAGTGTTTGGCGTGACAGTGGGAACAGTCTGCAGTTGCACCTATCTCACTTTGGCTGTAAATCGTGCGTGTTTCTAATTGCGAAGGAAAATAAAATTGTAGAACACATATGAAAACCTGGAAAAAGATTTTTTTTTATGTTAACTCCTAATAGGCAAATTCTAACAAAGGATTTTGGAATGTTCTGTATCTTTCTGGGAATGAAACTCCCAGTCCCAACTCCCTATGCCCCTCATAACAGCTAAGTCCATTGTAACTTGCAGTAATTGGTTTTTTATTAAAATAAGAGACCGCAGTATAAATTTTAGCGACTAGGCTAAATAGGCATTAACAGGCCCTGGGATCCAACCACAATTTGTAACATCGTTCCTTTGGGAAAACAGATTCTAAGTGCCCAATAACTAACTTACAAATAGACTTTTGAATCATAGTCCATTGGAGAATAAGGAACTGTTTGTGATAGTAATACCTTCGATTGGCTTGCTCGAGAACTGCACAGAAGGGACCTATATTCTGCCACACGTGTGCAGTGAACCCAGCTAGCCTGGGTTTGATCAAAGATTATTGCTGAGTGGGCATTGGAAGCCGAGGCGTTAAAACCAAAGTAGAGGCTGAGACAAGTCACGGTGGAGTTAAGACGATGAATCTGGAGAGGTTTTAGTGGTAAGGAAGGTGTTCAGTCTCACAGGCAAAGGTGTGATTCTGCACAGATGATGCGAGAGGAGAACAGGACGATTCAAGTAGGCCCAGGGGGGTGGGGGGAGGAGCAGAGAACATTGCAAGCAAAAGGAATAAGATACGAGGAAGAAGGATCAACCACAGACTCTAACTATAGGGAACAAACCCAGGGTTGCCGGATGGGAGGCAGGGGTGGGGGAAATAGGTGATGGGGATTGAGGAGGGCACTCATGAGCACTGGCTGTTGTACGTAAGTGATGGATCCTTGGCTTCTACACCTGAAATTAATGTTACCCTGTATGTTAACTGGAATTTAAATAAAAGCTTTTAAAAAAAAAAAAAAAAAAAAGGAAAGGAAAATGTAAGGCAAAATGTACAGGAAGGGGGAATGGGCCAAGCAGTGACTTAGTGATGTTTGGTGCTCTCCCTGTGCCTGCCAGGTTTCTGACAGCTGGCGGGTGAGCACAGCTCCGCGACGTCGTTTCACTCCAGGGGCATCTCCTGCTCTGAGACGCCTTGTGCTGCCCTCCCAGCCCCTCCACCTATTAGCAGCCTTCTCTTCCACGTTCAGTCCTACGCACGTATCTTCCGTGCAGTTACATTTTATTAGACAATAAACACGAGTGCGGTTGTAGCGCGCTCTGTGTGCTCTCACGTTGTCGTGGTCACAAGCCACGTGTTTTAATCTCCATATCCATAAAGCCAAGAGTAGCCCTGCTCTCAGAGCACCAGCGGGCTCTCAGAGTTGTCTTCTGTTTTTGCTCAATCAGCTCTGCCAAAAATACCATAGACTGGGTGGCTTCCAGAAATCGATTCCTTGTGGTTCTGAAGGCTGGGAAGTCTAAGATTAAGGTGCCGGCAGGTCCACTGTCTGACGAGGGCTCTCTTCCCGGTTTATGGACTGGCTGTGTTCATGCTGTGTCCTCCTGTAGCTGCAGGGCAGAGCAGGGTGGGGAGAGAGAAAGGAAGGAAGGAAGAAACTCTCCTGTAGCTTCTTGTTAAGGGCACTAATCCTATTGTGGGTACTTCCCTGCTGTGATGTAATGACCTCCCACAGGCCCCGCCTCCAAATACCATCACACTAGGGATTTGGGTTTCAATATCTGAATTTTCGGGGGATATAAAGATTTCGTCCATAGCACTTTGCATGGTTCAGCCTGAAAATAATTCAACTTAGCATCATCCAAGTTCCCCAGGCCTCTGTGGGCTGTGGCAGAGGAGGCTGTCAGGAAGAGGGCGCCATGTGGGGTAACTCTGTGTCCCTGCCTGCCGCTGTTGAAACTCCAGCTCCCTTTCAGGTCCTTCCTGACACAGCTGATGGACTGACTCATTGTGGGGGGTCGGGGAAGGTTGTATCTATCTCAGTAACCACATTTCTTTCTTTCTTTGTTTCTTTCTTTTTTCCTTCCTTCCTTCCTTCCTTCCTTCCTTCCTTCCTTCCTTCCTTCTGATTTTATTTATTTATTTGACAGAGAGAGATCACAAGTAGGCAGAGAGGCAGGCAGAGAGAGAGGGGAAGCCCGCTCCCTGCTGAGCAGAGAGCCTGATGTGGGGCTTGATTGCAGGACCCTGAGATCATGACCTGAGCCGAAGGCAGAGGCCTTCACCCACTGAGCCACCCAGGTGCCCCAATAACTACATTTCTGCCATTCACTGTCTTGTGCTGGGCACCCTCACTGCTCAAGCCCCAGAGCCTCACACATGGACAGGTGGGCAGCTGCCGACACTCAGGCTGAGATGGGAAGGGGTCCAGTCAGTCTTCCTGAGGGGCCAGAAATACCCCCAAATGGAGGAAGTACCCTTCATATATTACTACTGCTGCATATCTTCATTTGTACTGTGCCCCCTTTACAAAAATGCTACAGGCAGGGGGCTCCTTATCTCAGGGATTCGTATTCTTCAACCTTTCCCTCCTTAAGTCCACAGGGAGGGGGTGGCAACGGGAGTAAGGGACACTGGGCTAGATTGTGCCTCCACGACTAGCATGTTGGCCACAGACCTGACACATCAGGAGAGCTTGCCTCTTCCCTTTAAGGGAAATCTTTCCCAGGAGGTTTTTCTGTCCACCCCGCATCCACCCCTGGCAAGCACACTCTCAGAATTGCCCAGACTTGTCTGAGCTCCCCGGTGAGCACACCCAGGCGGCCACACTGGGATTTCCCTGAGTGGGTGGGATTTTTTTTTTTTCTACCCAGATTCTAAAGGGCAGGCTGTTTGCACAGATAAGGTAAACATAGATGTTTTGTTTAAGGTTCAGAATTACGCAACTAATTAAGAGTGAAAAAGTATAAAGTTTCCTTTATTTTTACTAAAAGTGAGTTTTTCTTCTTAGGCCACTCTTCTGTCAATTATGCTCCTGTTATTACATTGACAAAGAAAAGGCATTGTCAGGGATGACATTTATCCACCGCCTGAAGTAGCACCACTGTGTATTTTCCTAGATGTAGGGAATTCTTCATGCATAAATAGTAACCAGAGGAAGAATGGGCTTCATCGAGTGCTTATTATGTGCCCAGCCCAGTGTTAAGCCGGTGGCACGCAATTAGCTCATTTGTTCGTAACAAAAGTACTGTGAGGTACCTGGTCTTAGCTCTGTTTTACACTTAAGGCTTACTGTTTAAAGGGGCTAGGTAATTTGCCCAAGGTCACAGAGTTAATGAGTAGGGAGTTGGGACCAGACCCTGGGCCATCTGAGCACAGGATGGGGCTCTAGACCACATTTGTGCCTCAAATACATCTTTCTGATAAGTGTTGTCTCAAGTCTCTTATTAAGAATGAAAACTGAGCAGTAAGACAATACAACTTACGCTTCCCTTTCTGATGGTAGCTGGTCCTCGGTTTAACTAGAGGTAGAAAGCTTCCTGTCCATTGGACATATTTCTTTAAGATAGTAATTTATGTTATCAGGTGGATAATGTATATGTAAATGTAGTCTAATAGCCAAAGGACAGTTGTCCAGACAGAATAATTTCAGCAGACTTTTGTGCTCCCCTCATTAACTTAAACCGTATTTTTTATTATGAGCTAAAAATTTCATCCCTAAATTTGAACCAGATATCCTAGTCATAGTCATAAACCCACTCGGGAAGTCAGACATACTTTTTTTTTTTTAAATCCAAAGAATGATTCTGTGCTTTAATTTCATCTGATTAAGACATCACACCAAGGCACTTGTTTTGGCTGGTAGTAATGTCTTTAAAAGTACTGTTTTAAAATGTTTTCTTTGATTAGATGTTTTCTGTGACATGAAAAAAATAATCAGTTTGTGTCTTCTTCTGATGACCCATGGAGAAAAGTGGTTTAATCTGAAGATCTCAGCAGAGGATAGAAATTAATCTGTTGTGTATATCCCCTAATACCTTTTGGAGGCTTTAAAGATTATCTGTACAAACTGAGAAAGGTTTGCCATTTAAATTTCAGCAACTTTATCTTTTGGGAAAAAAAAAATGGCATCACACATCTGTTTATGTGGAGTTTCCTATTTTAGAGGCACCAAGAATAATATATATGAGGTATAAAGGGGGAGGGAGAAAAACAGTTATAAGAACTTTAGCAATTAAAGTTCCAGTGGAGTAGAATTTGGATGCTCTAGTTGAGCCTAGCCTGCAATCAGAGTAGGTTATTGTAAATATCAAGTGTAAATAACATTAAAGGGGATGTTTTCACCCATAAAACAGACCTAGCAGGCAGTTCAAAGGAATTTTAATGTGCATTTATATTCACATGAAATTGAACTCTTTATGTTTGACATTAGAATGGGCGTGTTCTCACTTTAAGGAACTTGGTTTTTTCCTTAAGTTCTGCTTTTTGATATATTGAACACATAATAACATGACCACCCCCCCCAACTCTTGTTTCAGGCAACAAGGGCAGCCATTACGCAGCACTGCACTGACCTTGGCAATCTGTTGGGCAAGGAGAATGACGTGGCCCTCATCATCGATGGCCACACCCTGAAGTATGCGCTCTCCTTTGAAGTCAGGAGAAGCTTCCTGGATTTGGCGCTCTCCTGTAAAGCGGTCATATGCTGCAGGTATGCATGCGCGGGCTGTGCAGGGGTTCACATTCCCACATGGCTGTCCCCTGTGTTTTTATTAAAAAAGATAATACATGGCAATTATATGGGTAAAGTTGCATTTAAAAAACAAGCAAAATAAAAATACTGATTGAACTGTCCTTTCACAGATTTGGGGGCAAGCAGTTAGTGGTTTTTTACAGTTTTGTTTTTGTCTTCTGAGAAGATAAAAGAGCCAGGGCCTCTCTCCTGGGAGGTGGACTGAAATAAGTCTGCCAGGAGCAGGTGTGGGAAGTTAGAAGAGCCCTGCATACTTGGGTCCCTGCTTCTAGATATCTGAGCTCAACTCCCAAGCCCTGTGGGATACACAGTGGATATTTCTATTCAGTCAGTAAGGAGCATACCAATTTTTGTGTTAGGATCTAACCAGACAACTTTGTTGTTTTTTGTTTTTTGGTTTTTTTTAAGTTTTTATTTTAATTCCGGCTATTTAATGTACAGAGTTATATTAGCTTCAGGTGAAGGACATTGTTGTTGTTGTTGTTTTTTTCATGAAATCTGGGAAGGGTTTTGAGGGTAGGCATTGCTACATTCCATTGACTACTGGCTATTTGAGATCCAGTTCTGATAGAGATTTGAGAGTCAGAATTATAAAGAAAAGAAACTACTAGAAAGATGAGCAGCACCACCGAACTGTGCAGCAAACAACTTGAAAGGTGAGAAGAGAGCTTCCCGTTTCTGAAAACACTGTGCTTAGGCAGTACCTGGTACCTGGTTAAATGCACGATCCATGTCATTGGATTCATAATCTCATTTATGCTTGCTCTTATGTTTTACGGTTACGCAGTTTTTGTGCATTGTTTTCTTGGGTGTTTTGTCTGAAGTCAGTTATCAGGATGCTTTTAAATTCCTCACTGCATTAATACTTTCTGAAGGCCTGTTGGGGATCTGATCTGTTCAGAATAATGGTTGTCACACTGACAAGATGGTCTTGCTGTTTCTGCCTTACTAAAGTCCCTAGTGACATCATCTGCCATGCGTCTCCACCCAGACCTCTCATGACACTGCCTGCTTGGGATGGCCAGTAAGTCTGGGGGAGGGCTACCAGGAAAGTCTCTCCCTTGTTTCCCCAACCTTATTCCCCACTCCCAGTGGTTATTTGAGACCAAACAATTTGTTGCCATTTCCCCATGAATGCATCTCCCTATTCAGAACGTTGAACTGTCTTCACATGATAGTTGTCTCTCATTTTATCCTGCTCTCTTGATTCCTTTCTGGAATTTGGAACATGTCACCAAAGGCCAAGGAGAGCTGGGGTGGCCGCTGGTGGAGGCTCGATGGTAGAAGGGGATGGAGCTCTTGTGCCGTGGTTGTAGGATGTTCAAGGACCTTGGGGGGAGGGACACTTCAAATCCGTCTGAAACAGTGAATCAGACTTGGTGTTATCTCTAAGTCAGGAAACTTGGTGCAGCTGAAAGGGATCTGGGATAGTGAGGAATGACCAGAGCATCTGGAAATGAAAGGCTTCCTGGTTTTATGATGATCTCTCTTCTTTTTTAACAACTTTATTGAGATATAATTCACATATCATACAGTTAACCTGTTTAGAGTGTATATATAGTTCACTGGCTTTTAGTATATTCAGTGAGTTTTGTAACTATCACCACAACCAATTTTAGAATATTTTAGTCACCCCCAAAAGAAACCTTCTTATCTATTATTAATCAAGCCTCATCCCCCTTCACCCTCCCCTAGCCTCCCTCAGTACTAAACAACCACAAATCTGCTTTCTTGTCTACACAGATTTGCCAATTCAGGACATTTCATATGAACGCAGTTCTATAAGATGTGGTCTTTCTCTGATTTCTTTCGCTTAGCATAATGTTTTCAAGGTTCATCCATGTTGTAGAGTATATCAGCACTTCAGTCCTTCCCACCTGAATAATATTCCATTGTATGGATATACCATTGTTCATCATCCATCTTGATTAGCATTTGGATTCTTTATACTTTTTGACCATTATGAATAATGCTGCTATGAGGATTCATGTACAAGATGTATGGACATCTGTTTTCATTTCTTTTGGGTACATACCGAGGAGTAGAAATGCTGGGTCAGCTGGTAAGTCTTGAAGAACCGTCAGACTGGTTCCCCAAGTGGCCACACCCTTTTATATTCCCACCAGCAGTTTGTGAATGTTCTAGCTTGTCCACATCCATCCATTGGTTATTATCTGTTTTTTTCATTGTTTAGCCTAGTGGCTGTAAAGTGGGATCTCATAGTTTTGATTGCATTTCCCTGTTGGTTAATGATGTTGAGCATCCTTTCTTATGCTTATTCGCCATTTGTATGTATTCTTTTTTTTTAAGATTTTATTTATTTACTTGAGAAGGATTGAGAGTGAGAGACAGAGAGAGAACATGAGAGCACACAGAGGGAGAGGGAGAAGCAGATTCCCTCTCTGAGCAAGGAGCCCTACTTGGAGCTTGATCCCAGAACCTTGGGATCATGACCTGAGCTGAAGGCAGATGCTTAACTGAGTGAGCCACCTAGATGCCGCCATCTGTATATATTCTTTGGAGAAATGTCTGTTCAAGTCCACTTTTATTTATTTTTTTGTTTTTTTTGTGGTTTTTTTTTGTTTTTTTTCCCAAGTCCATTTTTAAATTGGATTGTTTGGTTTTTTTATTATTGAGTTGAATGAGTTCTTTATGTATGCTGGATATACAAGTGTCTTATCGGAAATATGATTTACAAATATTTTCTCCCATTCTATTGGCTATCTTTTCATCTTCTTGAAGATATTATTGACAGTACAACAGATTTTAATTTTGGTGAAGTCCAATATATCTGTTTATTCTTTCACTCTGTGCTTTGGTGTCCTGTCTAATGGGTCCCCTTTTTAAGTAGCTGACACTGTGCTTTCTGGGCTCCATTTGGGCAGTTTAGCACAGGGACATGCAAATGGCAAGAGGGGGAGGAGTTGTGGTGAAATGCTCTCTTCTGGTAATTTCCTCTCTGTGTTATGAAGCTGCTGAGTAGGTTCCCAATTTCTGTGAGGTCCTCAGGACTAGGGATCATCACTGTCCCACCCAGAGCCAGATGTCATGGTGAGGGAATCCCTCTCCCTGCCAACTGTGGGTTGGTCAAGGGGCCATCACCCTGACTTGTTGGTGAGCAGAAACAAGAAACAACATGGAAAAGTCTGGTAAACTGTAAATCAAAGCAAACATGCTCTCACTTCATGGTTTTTCAAAGGGAAATCAAAATGAGCCCGTTTGGACTCTCCGGGGAGAGCAGGAATGCACTCAAGGCTTTACAGGAACATGTTCTTTGCTTGCCAGGTGCTGGATACTAAAGAAAAACATCTTTTTCCCCCATCTTTCTTTGGCTGCTTTCAGAGGGCTTTGTGTGTCACATAAAGCTGTACACTCAAAGACTTCCCAGGAAGGAGTTCAAACTGGAATTGGCACCGAAAGAGGAAATTTCAAATTAAATACTGTTACTGTCTACAAAATAGAAGCGCTAATTGAAAAAAGGAATCTAGGATAGTGTGCTGCTTTACCGCTCCGGGAGACATTTCTTGGCTGGTCTCACACTCAAGATTTAAAAAAAAATAAAAATCAACACATACTTTTTTTTTTTTTTTAAAATAAAAGCACTCGTGGACTTCAGATGTTGCTTACTATTCATTGAGAATTTAAACCTAAGTGAAATTTAACGTGACTTCAAACGTAAGGTTGACCTTAATTCTCACTTTTCATCTTTAAAATGCAATCATTGTAAAGGTTACCCTTTTCTCTAATAATAGAAGAAAATAATTTCTTTCGGAAAATAACTTCAGTGAAATCTTGAAGCTCTGTAGGCCATCAGTATTGATTCAGAGACCGGTGAATGTTTTTATAAAAACTGATAAATACCTTTAAGCTAAAACAGTATCTTAGGCAGAAAATGGGGGAAATAATGTAAGAATTTGTTAAATAGTTTGCTGACATTAGACTCAAACAATTTAGCTAATTATATATTATTATACCCAAATATTTTCCATGTAGTTAAAATCCTAGAAAGGTCATAAAAAGGCCAGCAAAACATGGACAGGTCAGTACTCTCGTGTGGGGCTTTCTGTTGTAGCTGCCAGGGGCATTGCCACATTATTTGTTGACGTATAAACTGACTGGCCTAATAACATTTTTGTGGTAGGCTTGATATCTGTCCTGTATGTTCCCAGGTGTCTTGGAATAGTGAGCAAGAGTGTATTACAGTTCTTGCCTCTCTTCTACTTTGCATCTCATGTGGGCCTCAGCTCCTTGACATCAGGGCCTCAGTGAAGCTAGCACATCCCCAGACTTCAGTGACCTCCATCTTGCCACATGCAACAGAATCAATTTCTTTATTGATTCCTCCTCAGCAGCTGATGTCAATGGCTCCCCCCACTGGATTCTCTTCTTTTTCTGTGACACCTCTTTTTCCTCCTACATAAGTATCTTCCTTAAGGAATCTTTTCAGCAGCCTTTGAAATGTTGTATCTCCAAGGTTTTGCCTTCGGCCTTATCACGTTCACACCCATATCTTCTCCCTGGTACATTCCGTTTATTTTCATGGTTTCATTCACCCTCTATATTAGTGATTCCCAACTCTAGGTTTACACTGAATCATCTAGAGAACTTACACAATTTGTTTTCTTCAAAAATTTAAATATGTGCTTATCCTGTGACCCAGCAAGCCCACCGCTAGGTGTGTAACTCACGGAATTCAAATTGGGTAATCAAACAAAAACTTGCATGTTCGTGTTCATAGCAGCACTATTCTCAATAGCCAAAAGGTGGAAATAACTCAAGTGTCCATTGGATGAATGGATAAACAGAGTGTGGTATATCCATACAGTGGAATATTATTTGGACTGGACACGAAGAGGAAAAAGCACAGATACACATGCTACAATATGGATGAAGTTCAGACACATACCTAGTGAAAGGAGCTGTCACAAATGATCACATATTATATGACTCCTCTCATAAAATAATCCGAGTGAGTAAATCCATACAGACAGAAGGCAGATTAGTGGTTTCCAGGGGCCAAGGGAGGAGGAATGGGAAGTGACTGTTTAATGGGTACAGGGTTGCCTTCTGGGATGACAGAAGTGTTTTGGAAATAGGTAAAGGTGGTGATTGCATAACACTGTGAGTATACTAGACGGCACTGAGCTGATACACTTTAAAATGGCTGGTTTTATGTGATGTGAACTTTATCATAAAGAAAAAACAAAAACAAATGAGAAGTTCAGTCGATTAAGCATCTGCCTTCAGCTCAGGTCATGATCCCAGGGTCCTGGGTTGGAGTCCCGCACCAGGCTCCTTACTCCACGAGAAGTCTTCTTCTCTCTCTCCCTCTGACCCCTTCCCCTGCTTGTGCTCTCTTTCTCGCAAATAAATAAATGAAAAAAATTTTAAGATTTTATTTATTTCTATAAGAGAGTGAGCATGAGTTGGGGGGGGGCAGGGGCAGGGAGAGAAGCAGATTCCCCACTAAGCAGGGAGCCCCGATGTGGACCTTGATCCCAGGACCCTGAGATCATGACCTGAGCCAAAGGCAGACACTTAACCAACTGAGCCACCCAGGCGTCCCATAAATAAAATCGTTAAAAAAAGAGACATGAATAAAAGACTTCATCCATGTAAATGAAATGTTTATTGAATGAACAAAGCGAAAGGTTGAATGAAAGTTTCATTCATTCAAATGAAATCTTTGTGGAAAGAAACAAAAAGACTCTGATTCCCAGGACAATTAAATGAGCCGCAGGTCTGTAGCTCCACCTACATCTAAGACTTTTTCACACTGACATTCTTTTGACACCTTAAATTCAAAATGTATAAACTGAGTTAGTCACAATGCCCTCATCTGGGCACCTCCTCACCTCTTCCAGTTTCCTCCACTAGTTTTCTGAGTTTATTGTCTCAGATGATGATACTGTGCACCTCTCAGCTGCCAGAGCCTTTTGGCGTGATTTTGTATTTAAGGAGCCTGTAAGAGACTAAATCATATGAGGAAATTAATATATTGGGTCAGAAATTGCACTCTCTTAGATTTGTTGATTCTTGGTAAATACTATCTTTGTTTTTATAAGTGAAGAAATTAAGGCCTCAGTAAAATTACATTGTCTCCCCGGTATTAATGGAGGCATTGTCAGTTTCTCCTGGATGTGAGCAGTATCAGGCTGCGTTAGCTGACTCATCATCACGGATTTATTACTGTTCGTACTTGAGTTTTATATGAAGTTTTTGCTTTTAACCTTTCCAAACCATAGAATTTGGTTATACCCGTTTAGCATGTAGGATCTGTCTTTCTCCCAAGAAGTCCTGTAGAAAATGTGTAAACCATTTTTTATATGTTCAAGAAGGGGTTCTCTGTTCTCTCTTCCCTGTGTCCTTGGAACTACCATCTTTCATGTTTTCTCATTTTTCCTTTTTCTTTGAAGTTCTTTAGTTTTGTCAAAATGGAGATAAATTTTATAGGCACAGACTTGGGATGGCGTGGGTCGGGGGGCTGTCTTTGACCTCTTGAGAGCATTCACAGATTTTAAAAGTGAACGTGTATCGTCAGGAAAAGAGTCATGAAAGAATCATCAGGGTTCCCCTTGTGAGGACGTTGGTTGATGGCCCACCACAGTTTCCTGCAAACACAGGCGATGCGAATTGTCCCCAGTGCCGCCATATTAGCAGACATGATTTATGGCTATATGTCTCCGGACAGGAGACGGAGCGGGAGGAAAACACCACAGCAGGGATTTCCCCTGGATGTGCAAATGAAGGGTTTCAGAAGACATCATTTGTTTTCTTGGATGTGTTTCGACTTCTGTCTTTCAGGGTAGATTCAAAGATAAACATGTGTGAACCTACAATGATATCATAGAAATGCAGTCAAGGGAAGAAAGCAAAGTGGGCACAGTGAATGTTTCTAAAAACCTTTTGGGTTTATTTTTCTAACTTTAAGAGTGATTTATTTTTCTTGTAGAAAAAATTAGAAAATCCAGATAAGCAAGATGAAAGAAAACAGAATTTACAATCGCACACATTAGAGTTCATGACTGCTAGCAATTGGTATTTAAATCTAGATCTCTTTCAGTTAAAATACTTTTTATTGGAAATGGATTAGCTTATTCACAGTATGTAAAATGAAAAAGGTTATAAACCTTTAAAAAGGTTATGGGGAGCCTGGGTAGTTCAGTCAGTTCATCTGACTCTTGATTTCAGCTCTCGTCATGATCTTAGAGTCAAGCCCCACGTTGGGCTCATGCTCAGCAGGGAATCTGCTTGAGAATTCTCTCTCTTTCCATCTGCCACCCCCCACTCGAGCTCATGCTCTCTCTCCCTCTCTCTCTCTCTCTCTCAAATAAGTCTTGAAATAAAAGGTTATAAAGGTTTAGTTTCTATGTGAGATAAAATGTTTTTAAAAAGCTTGCTGGTATTCTGTTTGATATATAAAAGCACAAAGATTAATCTGTTCCTAGTTGTTGGATATTTGGACTAACAGGTTATTTTTTTACTCTCATAATGATCACTGTAATAAGGTTTTTATAGCTAAGTCTTTGTGAAGACAGTTGATGGTTTCCATAAAATAACAGTGGATTCAAGAGCAAGCCATGCAGAAATTGGCAGAAGGGTTTGTACCCTTCACCTAAGAAAGTGAAGTTATTTGATTTGGAGTGAGAGGGCTGTGGTCAGTAGCTCCCTTCCTATGGGGACAAATGTGTTCTCCTCCATTTAGTCAGCAAAATCTGGGATTTATTATCCTCACTAAGAAGGGGGAGCAGTTAAGAGATTACTTTGTGACAGGATATGTATAGGAGTAGAATCTGAAAAGAAATCAGCACAGCATTTTTATACACTGATGGTATATCATTTCCATAGCTGGCTCACTGTTATACCCATTTTCTGGACTCTTTTAAGCCTGTGACTCACTTAGCCTGCATCCAAAAACCTGCACGTCTGTCAATACCTTCAGACAACTTAGGGGAGAAGAGAACTGGCTCTTCTAATCCGTTCTCCACTCCAGCTCAGCTTTCTACATTAATGAGGCCTGATGGGTAATAGACATCGCAGAACATTAAGCGTTTTGTGTGTGGTATCTTTCAAGCCTGTGAACCACACACAAGAACGATGTCAAAACAGAGTTCAGACACACTAATTAGAATTGTACCACCAATTGTGTTTTAGTTGGCCTCCGCATTGGTAAAGGGTCCAATCATACGCTTGCAAAAATAAAACTTTTCTTTGGTTTCTTTCATGATATGATTTCTCAGCATCATACATGTTTAGTTATAAGTCAGCTTCCTCCGTTGACGTCTTATACCAGAGAACATTATTAACTTGTCGAGGCTGTAAACCTATCCTTGGGTTGTTTGGATTACAGCTTAACATGTTTGCCCATTTGTTGATTAAATGCAATTAAGGTAGAATTCATTCTTAGACAGGGTTTTGTTTTTGTTTTTGTTTTGGTTTTTTTCGTTTAGCTTAAAATGAATGCTATTATTTGAATGATTGCAGCAATTTTATTTGGTCCTAACTGGCCTTATTGTTGCTCTGCTCAGATGTTGAATAAAAACAATATCCAAAAGCCCACAGTTTAAAAAATGTTTTTCCATCCACAGGTTCGACTATTATTTATTCAGAATGAAAATTAGACTGATTTTGATTCTGCACTGTGTAGAAATAGCTTACTTAATCATTGTATAGACTGGCATATTGAGAGACTTTGCAGTATTAATACAAAGTAGAACAAGGAATCCCTTTCTGAGTAATTCTTTCTAGCTTAGAAAAAAACATTTTATTAAACTTTTTGGAATCGAAGCCAATGTTGATGATAACTTATGTTTACACATGGAGGATTATTTTCATGTTAAATAACTCTTGCAGGAAATAATTCATACCAATCACTCTAGAATATCAACCCTTGACTATTAAGGATTTCTGATATTTTTTATTTTTATCCAGCCTTTTAAAAATTACATATTATCACTGTTTATATATAACTCCTGCAGGTGAGAAATAGAAAAATAAATTAACCTGTCACTTTTGTTGCTTGTGTCCAGAACTGGCAAAATACTTTGGCGGGGAATACCATACATGGAATAAAATGTGGGTACATATTTTACTGTAAGATTGAGAAAATAGAAAGCTCTTCTTTAAGAAGATCCATTGTTAAGTAGTCCAGATTAAAGGCTAGTGCTTGTGGCATGTTAACAAAGACAGAAATGTCTACTAGGGGCATTTCGTAGTAATATGGTTTGATACATAATAATGTGCTGTGTTATTGGGAACACATCTGTTCCCAATGAACAATCTGTAATTGGGAATTTTTTTTTGGTGATAAAACTGGAGTTATCTACCACTTTTCTTCTGTAGTAGAGCTATCATTCTGAACCGTGCTGAGAAGTGGTTTCTGTGGTAGTAGTTCCCTTGGGTTCACGATCTTCATACCAGTGTGTGGTCGATACAGAGGCCCAGATACAAAATAGACTGTGAAGTAACGAGGTCCTTTCTTCTTGTAAGGCAGTAGTCTAAGGATTACGGTAATAGGGTCTGTGTGATCTCCCATCTATCTGCTCAGCTGCTTTCAACACATTGGAACCCACATGAGATGCTAGAAGAGCTCATAGACACATCACTTCTCAAGTTTTTTCCTGTGTTTCTTCCTCTTCCTCCTTTCATGAATGATTAATTCATCAGCGAGTGTCATTTTTGACAATAGTGCTTGCCAAATGAAACAGGGTGATGTTAGGTCAAACTGGGGTCCAGAATTCTGAAGTAGAAGCTCATAATATTTGGCATCTTTCCTACTAGAAAAACAAACCATGAAAAAAAAAGTCAAGAATAGAGCCTAACTAAACATGTGGAATATGTCATGAATATTTATATCCCCAAGTCTTGCCTTGTGATAGTATTTGTATTTAAGGTGCTTTTTTTTCTTTTTCCTGTGAAGTAGTTCAGAATGTATTTCATTAATACAAGTGTCATGTTAACTTTCATTAGGAAAAAAATTCACTTCTTCTGACAACATTGACACCTTTCTGATCGAGAGTATGCAAAGTAGCTCTTACATTAATTGGTCCCAAAGAAAATTATGTTTTCCAGTTTCCTGCCTATACGTCTGACACTTTCCCTCATTTAGTACCTGCTGAATTATCGATGCTTTCCCTTCCCCGATTTTGACAGCCAGGATTCCTCCTATGACTTTGAAAACCATTAGGACTCCCCCATCCCGGAAGCTTTACTGTCCTTCAGTTTGAACAGGGAGCACCGTGGGTATAGTTAGCAACCACACATGGACTGATACCTTCTCTGGTCTTTTGTTTGTTTTTCCAGCTGTATTGAGGTATAATTGGTGTACAGAAAATTGCATATAATTAGTACATACGATTTAAGTTTGAACGTATATATATATATATATATATATTTATATATATATTTATATATATATATATATACTCTTGTTCCCATCACCACAATCCAGGTAATGACCATAGTCATCGCCTCTGAAAGTTCCCTTGTGTCCCTTTGGTTTGAGTAGTGTTTTTGTTTTTTGTTTTTGTTTTGTTGGGTGTTTGGACGCAGTAAGAACACTCAGCATGAGATCCACCCTCTTCAATTTTCTTTTCTTTTTTTTAAATTTTATTTATTTGACAGAAAGAGATCACAAGCAGGCAGAGAGGCAGGCAGAGAGAGGAGGAAGCAGGCTCCCCGCTGAGCAGAGAGCCCGATGCGGGGCTCAATCCCAGGACCCTGAGATCATGACCTGAGCTGAAGACAGAGGCTTAACCCACTGAGCCACTTAGGCGCCCCAATTTTCTTTTTTTCTTTCTTTTTTTTTTTTCACCCTCTTGAGTTTTCAAGTGCACAACAGTCTAGTGTCAACTGTAGGCGCTGTGTCGTACAGCAGATCTCGGGAACTTACTCTCATGTCGCTGTACCTTTCTATCCACTGAGCCGCAACTCCCCAGTGCCCTCCTCCATCCCCTGGTGACCACCGCTTGTCTACTTCTATACCGTGGGCCTTTGTAGCTGCCTCATATAAGTGGAATCGTCCAGTATTTTGTCTTCCCGCGACTTACTTCACTTAGTCTAATGTCTTCCAGGTCCATCCATGCCATCCCAGTTGGTAGGAGGGCCTCTCTGCTCAAAGCGTATCTGATTCACTTTCTCACTTGTTTAAATTTAAAGAGGAAACAAATGACAAGAGAGAAATGTTTCTGTCTTTTATTTCTCTGAATCCTTAAATTTTATATTTAGCCCCATTTAGGGCAACTGGTGAATTGTCAACAACAAGAAATATGTCAGACCGACGGAGCTAACTGAAGTTGCCAAATTTTGGAAGCTGGGCTTGGTTTGAGTTTTATGGTTGGCGGTTCCTGAGCTTAATTGCCATTGTCATCTGCACAGCTTTGCTGGGTCAGCAGAGAGTAAGAGCTTCTGCTGAAAGATGTGGTTTCTGGTTTTTCTTTGTTAATCAGCTAACTGAGCTCCGTCGCGGATCCGGGGCCGAGCAGGCTTCACTGACTTATTTCCTGATAGGCCAGCGAATGGAAAGAGGCACGCAGACAGACGATGGACAAGCAGACAGCTACCCTCTCCCCCACTGTGCCATCAAAATCTTGACACCTGGGTCACTTGAGAAACACAGAGCCGGCATTTCTCCCCTGCTAAGCGAGGATTCATAGCAGTATCCTTTCACCACTCGGACATAGCAGTCATTAAAAACCAGAGTAAATATACCAGCTTGAAGATAATCCTTTCTCAAATATACAAGTGCCAAGTTAAAACCATCTGTCAATCATTTGTGCATTTTCCCCTTACTTTCATTTGTTTTAGTGGCTAGGTGTTGTTTGAAAATATTGGAGCTTGAGAAATTTGCAGGCCTCTGTTATCACAGTATTTTGCCAGTTCACAGGTAACCAAACCCTGGGTTCATGTTTTCTCTTTGTTAAATCGTGACGAATGTACGTTGAATTTTTTTTTTTTCTCAAATGGAAAATAACAACAGGGATCCACACTTATTTGTAGATGATTTGAGTATCTGGGTATAGGGATATATGTTCAATGTGTTTTCAAACTCTGTACTCACATTAAACTGAATCGTGAATGATCAAATCTGGGAACAAATATAAGATTGACATCAAAGGTCGTGAAGCCTTTTTTAAAAATGGAAAACAAATAAGTGCCGAGTGATATTCATTTACTTAAACAACACTTGGGATTGGAATTTATATTGCTATGTGGCTATGATTGTATGTTAACACATGTAAGTATAAACACAGCTACCTAAAGAATAATAAATGATAGATGCTTTAGTGCTAATACCAACATCTCATCAAGTCTGAAAATATTTATAATCAGAGAAGTGAAAGAAATAAAGTAGGGGTTTGCCGTGGTTCTCCTTGTGTTTCCTCTGTCGGAAAACCACTGCAAAGAGTCTCGGGTGTGAGTCCATTGCTGGGTGTCTCGCCTTTCTCCATTTATACTCAAGACTGTCTGAGGCCAAAGATTTCTTTTGAGTAAGTGTTGTGTGTGTTTAGATAAATTGTGGAGAACCAGAGGACTTTTCCCACATCTTCCAGGCCTATTTTAAAATCTATTTTGATTTCAAGATCTATTTAATAGATGCAATCTATTGGATCCCGTTATTTTGGGGGGATAAGCTGATTTCGGGGTGATGGCCCAGATAACTGCGCTGCCCCTGGTCAGCTCGCTGGCCTGCCCAGGCTCCGCGCTGTGGCCCAGCCGAGGAGGCGTCTACTGATGAAGGTGATGAGGAAACGTAAATGGCACAGCCTCTGCCTGCCAAGGGGACTCTGTGGCAGGAGGGCCGGCCCGGAAAGGAGAAATGGTAGCACAGAGCACAGTGTGAGGTGCTGTGAAAGGCAAATCTAGGAAGACGAGGGGGCGTCATTAGGTTAAGGGCTGGGTATCTGGTGGGAAATACTGATGATATTGGCGCTAACCGTCAAGTTGTTACCGTGTCCAGACTGTCTGGAGGTGTTTCACATCTACGACCTCGGAGAACCCTTAAAGCAGCCCCGCAGAGAGGCTCCTCACCTTACGGCTCGGAGAGCGAGCCCAGGCACGGGGGCTGAATACCTTACCCTGAGTCCCATAGCATTAACAAGTAGCTCCGAGGTTTGAAGCCCTGCTACCTAACTCCAGAGTCGATGCTGGAAAGCCACTCTAAAGATGATGGTGAGGAGCTGAAGTGTTTTGTGCAGGTGAGCCGAACTTGCACGTGTTTGGGAAAGACAACAATACGAAGGTCAGTGGAGACTGTGTAGGCGAGGCAGGAGGCCCTTTCAGATCTTCAACTTGGTGATGGTGGGGACCTCAAGCTGGGTAGTGGTAGCCCACGTCTCTGACACAGAGTAGGTATTCAGCCAACTGTGGGACTGAATGTTCGGGTTTTCTGGACTGGACTGTGATCCGAATGAACAGTCATTAAGGACTTAGAATCAGTAACTCCTAGTGAGCAAGTGAATGTAATTGGGGCTGGAGGGATGGAGGAGACGTTAAAACCCGCTGTAAGACGGGCCGTGTCAGAGGGGATCCGAGAGGAGGAATTAATTTCCAGCATTTCCAGGTGCTGTGTAGTCTCCAGCTGTCGAGGGTTCCGGTCTGGTGCAGGTGGGTGTCCCCTGAGTCCACATCCCAGAGTGACAGTCTGTTGGTCTGTCCGAAGCTATAGAATGCCTTCTTGGCTCTTTGCTTTCTAGCTAGTACTTATGGAATGACCATTTTGGATCAGTCACTATAGTGTGTGCTGCTGTGGGAGAAAAATGAGAAAGAGTCAGAGATACTTTAGCTTATGGTCTCTCTTAGCCTGTGGTTCTTGTGGAAGAAAATAATATGCCTTTAGAAAGTGTGTAAAACCACACGTGCTGAAGACAAGAACTGATTAAATTTAGATACTAGAAAGCTGTAAATTTCAGTATTTATTATTGGAATTTGTCTCATCAGGGGACATTTTCCAATGAAGGCGAGCTCTCTTTGTCTTTTGCAGATAGTAAGAAGTTTTCAACCGTGGGGAGAGGCAAACATTTGTCTCATAGATGAACCAGGCTGGATTTGGGAAGGGCGAGACTTTAGAAGGAATGTAACTACCACAATTGCAGCAATCTAGGAGACTGGATGACATGTCCTTTTGGGGACTTGAGACAAAGTGGTCATCTTCATTCAGAGAACACGTTTTGTTATCCCCCCCCTTTTTTTAACTGCAAAAGGAAATGTGAATGTTTTGTAGTTGATTTTGAGGAAACTCACTCCGTGTTAATTTCCATGAGGTCCGAAATAGTACTAAAAGCAGCCACTCAAAATACTCTCCTCTATCAACTTATTTTGCTTCAGTAGGTTGTGCTGACTGGGCTGCTGCTTGACTTTAGGTTTCTGAGCCAGGGTTTTGTGAGCAGTTCCCCCAGTAGAACAAGATTCTTGAACTCCTCTTGGTTTGCACAGACCACGTAGGTCTCCAGCTTCTAGGTGTTAAGATGATCTTCATTTGATTAGCGCTGTGGCCTCTAGGACTTCAGAGCCTGGAGGACTGGCCTTGTAGGAAATCCTTTCTGGGGACACAGAACAGGAAGAAAATGAAAATGAAAACCTTGAGCAAGGTGTAGATTTCTGCATTAACTCAGTCACTCGGTCAAGGTGACTGAGAGGCGGGCTTTTGGTGAGGTCAGACTTGCTTGAGCAGTAAGCCCACTGGGGTAGGATCCATATGCTACCCGTAGCAAGGCCAACCCTGTTTGTTTGCTAAATTAGCTCTAAGGACTCATAGGGTCTAGATGATACTGAAAGGATCTAAGTGACTCCTCTAGGACTTGCTGAAGACAAAAAAAAAAAAAATAGTGAAAGCAAATTTGATACTAAGTGCTATGGACTTAATCATGTCCTCCCCAAATTTATATGAAGTCCTAACCCCTAATGTGACTGTATTTAGAAACAGAGCCTTTAGGAGGGTAATTAGAGTAGAATGAGGTCTTCATGATGGGGTCTGGATCCTATAGGATCAGTGTCCTTATAATGAAAGACACCAGAGAGCTCTCTGTCATGTGAACACACAGAAAGAAGGCAGCCCTCTGCAAGCCAAGAAGGAAAAACCAGAAACCAAATTGACCAGCATCTTGGTCTTGGACCTCCAGCCTCCAGAACCGAGAAAACAAATTTCTGTTCCTTAAGCCCCCCAAGCTGTGCTACTTTGTAATGCCTGCCGGAGCTGACTGATACACAAGCCTAGGTTTGTTTCTACATTGCCTGAGCTAATTAATAAAATCCTTCTTTTTGATCAGCTGGAGAGTTGCCTTAATGGATCCTGAGTTTGTGAATCTGAAAGGATTGGAAAGGGGGCAGTGAGTGACAGTTGGGGGGAATCACATGAGTAGGAGATGATAGACGTAAGACTGTTTCCTCGCAAAATAAGTCCGGGAATGCTCTGATGCTCTGTATTTCAAATTATGCCCCTCCAACAAAGGATGAGTCATTTTACATAGTAAAAGCAAAAGTAAGGACTATCTTCGTGGAGCTAAAGATGTCATATTGTATTTAGTGTACTGCACCAATGTTCCCTTAATATATCCTAGGATTAGCCTGGTTGGTTTTGTTTTAAGGTAAGTTTAGCAACTTAATCCCTAAAAATATAGAAGGGAACCATTGTACACAATTCCCTCTTTTCCCAAAATGGTGCCAGTTTCTGTTTCAGTACGTTCCCAGCTTTGTTCATTCCATATTTCAGTTTCGGTGTAAGTTTTAAAAAGCAGACATTGCTTCTTTTTTCAACTTGAAAGGCATTTTTACAGTTACATGTAACAGATGTCATCATTCTCACTAAGTCTTTTGCTTCAGATAGGACGAAGAGGCAAGTCCTATTGGCTTAGAGATGTTTACCAGTTTTCATGCATTCTGCTGTTTAAGTGGGTCTTTGTGTATGAAAGGAGAGTAATTTAGAACACATTCACATTAACCCACTTCTGAAAATCCTGAAGTCAGCCGGTGTTACTGTGAGTGCTGCAGCTTTCACGTGGATATTCTGTAGACAAAATTAAAGATGCTCATTGCCCTAAACAGAGATTCTCAGTCACAGTTCTAGAAAAGCCTGAACCTAGTGGCTGTTAGCGATTTCTAAATTCTCCTGTGCAGACCTTGGTACTTTCTCTGCTGTTATTCCAACAAACTGCAAGAGTCTCCTAAGGATTATTTCAAATGTAGGTCACGTCGTGCTTCTTGAAATGAAAATCAAAATGAAATCTGCATATATGCTGAATGAATTAAAAGTATGTGTTACAAAAATGTTTCCTGTCAGATACTCCCGTTGAGTCCTGGTTTGTCCTGGGGATATAATTGTACCGTGGGGGACGAGATCAGCATGGCCCCTGGCTCTGTGGTACTCAGCGGTCTGGAGGAGGAGGGCTGGGCAGTACAAACTTCGCGGATTGTACAATTCTGAATTTATTACTCTGTAATAAATTTATTACTCTTGTATTTCAGTATATAGAAGCTTTAGATCTTAGGTAGATTGAATTCTGAAACACACCAGCTTCTCTAATGCTGTAGGCCGATGTAGATTCTGTGGCTACCCTTAATGATCAGCTTTGGCCCAAAGTTTGGTGAAAAGAAAAGCTATATGCTCCTGCTAAAATAAAAACAGAAAAGGAATGAAAACCTTCCAGAGGCTTTTCATCTCTCAGAAAAAAAGGCCCCAGTGGACTATTGCTTCCCCCTTGCTCAGCATGGCTCAGCCACATTGGACTTCTTTCTGTCCCTCCGCACTCTGGGCAAGCCACTGGCTCGGGACCATTACCGGATCTGTTGTCATTTGTAAAGCCCCCACCCCAGAGGCCACATGGCAAACACACTCCTGTGACTCAGGTGTTTGCCCAAATACTAGCTTTTCCACGAGGATGTCCTTAAATACCTGGCTAAGGTAGGGCCCCTTCCTCTTTCCTTAGCTTTATTTTGCTAGAGAGCATTTATCACTACCTGACTTACTGTACTTGTAATTATTGATAATCTCTCTCTACTCAACAGAATGTATGTTCCATTAAAGTGGGGGAATTTTTTTGTCTTTGCCCCCCCCGCCCCCGCTCCATCCAGAGTACCTAAAATGACGCTCAGCACATAGTCAGTGCTCAATAAGTATTTGTGAATGAATGAACAATGTGATACCTTCCCTAAACCTTTATTTTCTGGGAGGCAGCCGACTGCCTTCTTCTGACAGTTCCTGAAGTTACGCTGAAAGCACTGACAATGTAGCAATGAAAATGAAATATTTATGGTGTCATAGTCTATTCTTTTCTCCTTCCATAGTTTTCCAATTCAGGGGCACCTGCATAGCTGGCCTGCCTACCTGCGTATAGAAAATAGATGTCAACGTGAGAGAATATAAAAGCCCTTGGAGAAAACAGAGAGCCTTTGTATCTGAATTAGCATGTAGTTCTGAGTTCAGCATGCTAATGGGATCTCCACTGGGGCACTAGAAAGAAAAAAAAAAAGCATTGACTGGACATATAAATAAATACTTCTTTGAAAATTACATACCTTATTTTTCACTTCCTCATGTTCGTGTTCCTTCTTAAGGGCAAAGTTGGCTTCATTGACAGCTGGTAGCACTGAGCGCTACCATAAAATCGGTTCATTAGGCTGAAGTTTATTGAGCAGCTGCTAGGTGCCTGCACTGTGTTGAGTAGAGTGAGGCAAGATGGGTGTGTAGAAGTAAACTGGGGCGCAGTCACACGGATTTGTCAATCATGTCAGGATTTGTACTTGATCCTCAGCACAGTGTGCAACCTTGAAGATTTTTAACTGAGGAATGATCAGATATGGGTGTTTTGTTTTGTAGAGAGGGAGTGGAGAAGGGGCAGAGGGAAAGCCAAAGAGGGAATCTTAAGCCGGCTCCATACCTGGCTCTGAGCCGGATGTGGGGCTAAGTCTCACCATCCTGAGAGCCTGACCTGAGACGAAATCAGGAGTTGGACGCTTAACTAACTGAGCCACCCAGGTGCTCTGATATGTACTTTTTAATAACTGCTCTACTGAGATATAATTCACATGTGGTACAATTCACACATTTGAAGTGTACCATTTACTCCTATTTGGAATATTCAGAATTGTGCAGCTGTCACCAGAGTCCATTTTAAGACATTTTCATCGCCCCCAAAGTTTTCATCACCTGTTAATCACTCTCAATTCCCCTCCACCCTTAGCCTTAGGCAATGGCTAAACTACTTTCCATCTCTATATATTTGCATCTTCTGGACATTCTGTAAAATGGAATTATATAATATGTGGTCTTTTGTGACTGACTTCTGTCACTAAGCATAATGTTTTCGAGGGTCGTCCATGCTGTGGCATTTTACTTCTTAGGATGGATATATCACACGTTGTTTATCCGTTCATTAACCCAAATGGGTTATGTACACTTTTTGACTGTTATGAATAATGCTTCTGTGGACATTGATCTACAAGTTTTTGTACAAATGTATGTTTCCAGTAGTTTGGGGAATATACCTATTATGAGTGGAATTGCTAGGTCATATGGTAAATCTGTTTTCTAAAAATAAAGGAACTTCCAGATTGTTTTCTCAGGTGACTATGTCATTTTATATTCCCACTAGCAATGTATGAGACTTCAATTTCACCACATGTTTGCCAAAACTTGTTATCAAGTTTTTTATTACAGCCATCCTAGTAGGTGTGAGGTGATATCTCGTTATAGTTTTGCTTTGCATTTCTGTGATGATTAGTGATGTCGAACATCTTTTCATGTGTTTACTGCCCATTTATCTCCTTCCTTGAGAAATATCTCTTTCAGTCCTTTGCCCACTTTTAAATTGGGTTGTCATTTTATTATTGAGTTGTAAGTATTCCTTATATAATCTGGATATAAGTATCTTATGAGATATATGATTTGCAAATATTTTTTTAGCACTCTCTAGGTTGTCTTTTCACTTTCTTGATGGCATTGTTTGCAGCATAAATGTTTATAAATTTGATGAAGCCCAATTTTTCAACTTTATCTTTTCTCTCATATGCTTTTGGTCATGTTTGAGAAGGGATGGTCTTATGATGTAAATGAATATTTACAGCTTTGTTGTCTAATAAGAGTTGCAGTTTAGCTGTTACATTTAAGTCTTTGATCCATTTGAGTTAATTTTTGTATAAGGTCCAGTTCTTTCTTTCTCACATGGTTATCCAGTTGTGCCAGTTGAACCACATGTTCAACAGACTGTTCCCCATGGAATGGTCTGAGCCCGATACTTTTAGAAATGCACTCAGAATGGCGGCATTGTGGTTTCAAGGAGAGGTAAGAGTAGAGGAAGGGAGATCAACTGGACAGATACTTCTTTAACTCCTATCCTATGTTAAACGTTCTTTCTAGGCACTGGAACTGTGATGATAAACAGTAGGGTCAGATGTAGTGCAGCCTCATGCTGGTACTGAGGACAAGGATACAAATCTAATAGGGAAAAGACCAAAGCAGATAAGATGACGATAAATTGTGAAAGAAGAAATAGAGATGCTGTACACATAAATTTATGTGGCTATTGAATTCATAAAATGTGAATTTCTTGTTTGGTTGGGTTTTTTTTCCCTTTAGTTTCAGATGTGTCTCCACACTTGACTTCAACAGGCCAAATTGCACAAGTTGGGTAGAGCAGAGTGGGGTGAATAGTCTCCCGTGGAAAAAAAGATGTCTTTAGTGTCATTGTGGCCTGCATGCTACTTTCCCCTCTGAGTTTTACTTACTGTGTGTATCCAATTGCTGGCAGCATTGGCAGGCTGACAGACTGAAAGAATGAGCACTCTTTCATTCATTCATCTAAATTAGATCAGGGTAGCTTGGATTAAGAAGGTGAAGAGAAACAAACAGATTTGAGGAAGGTCTTGATGTAAATGGAGAGGACTTTGTAATCAAATCTGAAGGATAAGGGTGAAGAAGAGAGAATTGTCAAGAATGGGATCAGGGATTCAGTATTTTCATGGTGATGATACCTACTGAATGCTGAGCATGGGCTCACTATTGAGCACTGTCCAGTCACTGCTCATTTCTGAGCAGCGCTCAGAAATTCCTCCCAAGGTAGGTACTACCATTACTGCCACGAGACAAAACCAAGGCAGGTACTACCATTACTGCCATAAGACAAAACCAAGGTTTAAGGAGATAAAGTCACTTGCGCTGGATCACAAAACTATGAAACTTGATAAATAATGGTGCCTTTTACTACTATTGTATACTCTTTTACTTTGCTGAGCTCTTTTCAAAAAGTATCTGAAGATTGAATGAAAAAATATATAATAGTCCTAATTAAATATTTAACAAAGAAAATTCCAAGGGAAAACTGATAAAAGAACTTAAATTTCCCATAATCTCTCTGACTCTATAAGTGAATGACTATCTTGTGGTAGATATGCTTCCTCTTTGAGAAAGAAACCTTAGTCTGAACACTATTCTTTGTATAATTGATCCTACTCTTATGGCATGTGCTGGATGGACTGGGTCCTTATGGTGTGGTAAGTGCCCAATACACACAAGTTGGATATAAGAATTGAGCTTAACCTTGCTTATCTTTGGCATTTTAATGCCTTTCTCTTACTATATATAAGAGAATAGGAATTCTTACTGTATTTTTTATTATAGTGCTTAAAAGTCCAGGGTAATGAGAAAAAGGAGACAATATCATCAGTAGTGCCTGGGTTTGGGTGAGATAGACGACAGGGGGACTCTGGGGCGTGCTGTGTGCTGCCTATTCGTAAATTATGTCACATGTGTCCCAGCACTTTACTCCCTTGATGTTGGAAAGGGTTAGGTCATTGGATTTTAATTTGTGTGGTGTTGTGCCATTTTTTAGACCAGGATAATGATACTAGGAAAGCTGGATCGAGATCACTCTTTTGTCATATAATGAAAGATGACAACTATTTTGAAACTGACATTTGGGTAATTCCTTGAGTTGGAGTAAGTCTCAAATTATAAAATGTATTAAGAAAGATTTTAATATCTCTGAAACTAGGAGCAGAAAAATTGTAAATGACTAGACATATAAATAAGAGTCATTTGCAATTTTTTCAACTTCTGTTTCCTTTTTATTGACCTATTATTCTGAATCTTTTGGTTCTTATCTGTTTATCACTTTTGTGGTTATGGGTGCCAGCTGGTATACAAAGTTGAGAGCCTGTTTGTTATTTTTATACCAGTCTGTTATGTCTGGAGGAATATGGATTTTTCTTTGCTCAATGAGCTACAAAAGTCAGTAAGTACGAAAAAAGGGAGAGAGATACTACTAAAAGTCCAGTCACCGTCTAGGAAACATCTGCCAAGAACACCAATACAAAGGCTCAGCCTCCTCAGAATATGAATCAGGAAAAGAAAACCAGTTTGGTTTGGTTTTTTAAAGCCAAGAATAACAATAAAAGATTAAAACCCCAGCAAATTGGTTTAAAAGGTTTAAAACACCTTTCTGAAAGGTGTTCAGAAGTAAAGGCTTACAAATATGTACCATTTTATCCAGTGACAAATGAAATTTGGGATTGTTTGTTCTGCTGTAACTCGCCTTTGGTATTGGTTAGAACTCACGGAATGAAGGGATGAATGAATGAATGAATGAATGAATGAATGAACAAACAGATGGACAAAGTTGGTGCAAAATGGCAGCGGGATTCCAAGGGAATAGACCATCATGCTTGTAAAACATAACATGCCTACACGTGAATACCCAGTGACATTTTCCACATATTACAGGGTTTCAAAAGACATTGGCCTTATTCTGTCTTTTTGAATTTGAACTTGTGTGTAAAGCTCAGAGGTCAGTGTCTGTGAATGCTTTTCAGCCTGGCTTCCCCTGCTAAGCACTCAGATTTCATTACCCCAATTCAGTGCCAGACAAAGGCTTCATGATTTGTCTATAGGCTTTAATTTTGAATGTCTTCCCATTTGGTTTCTTCCAAAAGAAAGCAGTTCCTCAGGTTCACACTCCTGTGCTGCTTGGGCAGCCACTCATTCTCCTTCAGAGATTGCCACAAACATTTTAATTATTCCATTCACCCAGGAGAAGGAAAATCAGATTCACTGGGGTTTTTTTTTTTTTTTTTTTTTTTTGGCATGATTGGGTCTATGTGGATAGGCCATGAGCGGAACTGGCTAAGCAGCTCTGAGGGTGAGGTGGACATTGCCTCTTCAGTTGGAAAAAAACCGATAGGTTGCATAGGTAGAAAGACGGACAGATAAAGAACTCCCAGGAAAGCATTCCAGGAACATCTACCACCCCGTTGGTTTTAGCTGTTGTAATTTTAAGATATTGCCGACGACGGTCCATTTTCCCCATCCCCCCACGTGAGACCTTAGTGTTTCATGTTTGTTCTTCTTCTTATCCCTCTTAACAATTCCCCAATAGTAGTTCTTGATTCTTGTTGATTTTTTTTCTTTTAAATCTAACTTTTCTTATCTATTCATTGGGACTTCAGCAAACTGTGCCATGGCCTCCTCTCAGAAGTATACTTACCTTCTCTTACTGAATCCTCATCCTAACCCCGTGGGCTCCCAGGGCCGGCCCTGGTCCTGGAGCCAGGAGCAGAAGCCCAGCTCTGACTTCTGTACCAAACAATTTAGCCTTTTAGGTGCACCGTTCAGAGGGTATATACACAGATACGTGCAGCCATCACCATAGCCACTTTGTAAACATTTGCAAACCCTCAAAAAGAAATCCTGTATACTTGAAACCCCAGGCCCCAGCCTAAGCAGCCACTATCCTACTATCTGTCCCTCCAGATTTGCCTGGTCTAGACATTTTGTGTAGACGAAATCGTACAACACGAGGTCTTTTGTGACTAGCTTTGTTTACCTAGGATGCTTTTAAGGTTTATCTGTGTCAGAGCACATACACTGTTTACTTCATATGGTGCAGTCATATTGCATTGTATGGATACACCCCGTTTTGCTTATCCGTTCTTTGGTGGATGGATATTTGGGCTGTTTCCACCTTTTCACCACAATGAATAATGCCGCTATAAACATCCAGGTACACGCTCTTACGTGGGTATCTGTTGTCCCTTCTCTAGGATTGGGCTTGTGGAGTCTGTGTGTGCTAACCTCTGTCAGAGGTTGTGTGTGCTAAGCCCCTGTCAGAATGCTTTCCACAGTGGCCACACCATTTGACATCCCTGCCAGCGGTGTGCAAGGGTTCCACTTGGTCACCACAGCCGGCCCAGCAGGTGTGAGTGGCATCACCCTTTGGGGGCCGTGGGCTCTGACCCCCCTGTAGTGCTCACGTTCCCTCCTCCGTGCCTTCCCCTTCCTCCCGAATGGTCATGGGAGTCCCTTTTGCTCCCCAGCGCTCATCCAGGTTGCCCGCCCAGAGCCTTACTGAAGTCCTGCTCGGTTCTAAGATATCCCAGGCCCAGGGTGCTGTCTGCATTTCTCTGGTGTTGCAAACACACTGTTGTAGACCTCAGCCTTGCATTCCACTCTTCTTTTAGGCTGAGCGGAGATGTCTCACTAATAAGGCTGGTATATTTAGTATAACCTTCCTGTGCTAAGCATGTTCATACTTTTGAACTTTTTTTCCTGCACTTCTTCTTCTCTTCCATGAGACTCTCTCTGCCTCTGCCAGATGGAACGGATTTCTTCCAGGTCCCTTCAGCATTTATTATTACCAACACACACTGGGCACTAATTTATTGCTTGGCATTTGTTAACTATTTGGGCTTTTGTCTGTGCGTACCAAAAATGCATATTACATATAACGGCCACAATAAATGCTATTGTTTCACTCCTTGGTTAAGAAACCAAGCTTTACCGATGCTGTTGCAGACCCCTCTGGTCACATCACTCCTTCTATCCCGCGGAAGTGACTACGCTCATCAATTTTGTTTGGTCATTTGGTCATTCACTTGCTTTCTTTCATAGTTTCTACCCATCTGTGATTCCTGTTGTTTTCCTATGCATGTATTTGAATATAGAGGAAGTAGGGTCACACTGAAATATCATTTAGTTTGTTCAAGGCTGTTTAAATCTAATCCATGTTAATTCGTGCAGCCTTAGTGTGTTTATTCTCACTGCTACATGAAGTTCCATCGTATGAATATTACCACAACTTATTTTATTATTCTCCTGTCAATAAGCATTTGGCTTATTGCCAGATTTTTACTACTACACACAACATGACTGAGAAAACAGTAAATGTCTACTTGTGCACATGTGCAAATATTTTTCTAGGGTGTAATATTTGGGGGTAGAATTGCTTGATACTGGGAAATGTGGATTTTCAACTTGACAAAATAATGCAAAATTATATTCTTAAGTGAACTTCCAATGGTTTGTAAAAGTTTTCCCTGATCTACATCTTAGCCAAGACCAAGGTACTTTAATAATTTAAGGTACTTTAATCTTACCAACCTTGCAAGTGTGAAATGGCTTATCTCCTTGTTTCAATTTTATATTTTCTTTTTTTTTTTAGGGTTTTTATTTATTTATTTCACAGAGAGGAGAGGAGGAAAGAGATCACAAGTATGCAGAGAAGCAGGCGGGGGGGGGGGAAGCAGGCTCCCCGCTGAGCACAGAGCCCAATGCGGAGCTCCATCCCAGAACCCCGAGACTATGACCCGAGCTGAAGGCAGAGGCTTTAACCCACTAAGCCAACTAGGAGCCCCTCAATTTTATATCTTCTTACTTCCTAATGAGAGGACTTTATTGTTAGTCATGGTTTTTTGTCTTAGTCTCATATCTGAATTAATTTGGCTATGATAAGTTTCTTTTAGTTAGCATCGGTCTAAGTCATCTTTTTCTCTTTTTACTTTTGGCTTTTCTGTATTCTTTTGAAATATCACCTAGTTGAATTTTGTTAGTTTTTTTTTTTTTTTCTAACTCCAGTTGGAGGGTCTGTGTAGCTGGAGAATTTTGTCTCATTTCCGCAGAGGCTGTGGTGATTGACTGTTGTTTGGGGTTCGTGAATAATGGGAGAAATGAGTTTGCTTGTGGCCATTGTACTAGGCAGCGTTCCAAGATGGCCCCAGGATTCTCTACTCTCTGGTGGACACCCCCTGCATAATTCCCAAGACTGGGAATATAATGGTTTTTTCTTCCAGGATTAGTTATGCTTTATGGCACAGCCAACTTTAAGACAGATTATCTGAGTGGGCCTGACCTATCATGTGAGCATTTTTTAAATCTGGTTCTAAAGGTCAGAGATGGGGCAGTCAGAGAAATTTAAAATCTGAATAGGATTTGATGGGCAGTTGCTTGTGGTTAGAGGGGGACCACCTAGCAAGGAATGTAGATAACCTCCAGGAGCTGACAGTGGCCCCAGATGCAGCCAGTAGGGCAAGGCAGACCTCATTCCCACAACAGCAAGGAACTGAGTTTGCCACAGACACATCAGCTTAGAAGAAGATCCTGAGCTCCAGAGGAGAACCCAGCCTGCCTGATCCCTTGATTTTAGCCTTAGAAGACTCTGCACAGAGCCTCCAGTCTCGCTGGACCTGGACTTCTGACCTACACAACTGTGAGCTACTAAATGGGTTCTCTTGGAAGCAGCTAAGTTTTAAGGATTTGTTGTATAGCAGTAGAAAAACAATACAGTCATATTGCATTTGAGAGAGCTTCAGGACAGTGTTTGGGCCTTTCCAGAAGGTAACTGAGAATCAACCTATGTTTGAGAAAAAGATCTAATGGGGATAGATTTACAACTATTGCTATAGAAACATGAGGGTAAATGTGGTCAGCTGGAAAGAGAGTGAATAGGTAAAGAGCGACTGGAGAGAGCACCTTGGGCAGCACCCCCATTTCCTGCTGTCAAATTGTGAATGAGGGTCTGATGGGTGAAGAGGTAGAGCTCAGAGCAATGTAAATTACAAAAAAAATGTGTCAGCTTTATCTCGTTGGTAAGTTGTAAAGGCCTTAGGAGCTGAGCGTGTGTTATGTACTAAACACTTTCAGAAATACATGGGGATCTCATCTGCTGTCATTTCTCCATTTAAAAAATTCGCATTGGTCTCTTATGGTCCCACAGCAGATGTGGACTGCTGCCTTGTCCACAGGTCGTTTCCTGGGAGTAGGGAAGAGAAACAAATGCCTCTTACTGATCTCCCTTTTGGAGGAATATCTTATGTTAAGAATGGACAAAAGGGGGGCACCTGGGTGGCTCAGTGGGTTAAAGCCTCTGCCTTCAGCTCAGGTCATAATCTCAGGGTCCTGGGATCGAGCCCCGCATCGGGCTCTCTGCTCAGCCGGGAGCCTGCCTCTCTCTCTCTCTGCCTACTTGTATCTCTCTCTCTCTCTGTCAAATAAGTAAATAAATAAACCTTTAAAAAAAAAAAAAAAGAATGGACAAAAGGAAAAAAACCAGACCTGTGCCCTTTGGTGCCCTAGCACTAGGACGGCTGGAGGGTGGGTGGTGCATGAAGGGTCTGAACAGTCAGGTAACCAACATAAGGACAATCGATGTGAAGTTCAGATGAATTTCATCCCATACCACGCACAGGAAATGATTGACTCTCCTGGTTTCTAGGTATCTTAAGTAAGTAGATGTTCAATCACAATGAACATGTGATTGAAGTACTAACTACCCAGCAACCTTTGAGCTAGCACCTGGAGATTAAATGTCACCCGATATAGGTGTTTCCCCTGGTCCCCCAACCATCTGTCAGGCTGGGCAGCGTGCCTCCCAGTTCCGACCAGAAGCCTTGCAATGTGCTGGCTTCTCTGTTGTCACTTCTGAAACATTCCTCCTCCAACAGGAGAAAACACAGGAATAAAACTAGGCTGGTGCTAAAAACCATTCCTATGATTTTTCTTAACTATTTTGTGCTCTACTTCTTGTCCTCCATGGATATCTCTAGTAGATCATTCTGGAAAGCTCCGCCCTTGCCAGGGAGGATGGACCCCGACGTTTGTGGCAAATCCTGAGCGAGGAGATAAAAGCTGATCTCATAGACCAGGGTTAGAAGCAGTGACAGTTGACCAGGGTGGGGTCTCAGCTCCTTTTCAGGCCCAAGGTTCAATTTGTGCAGATGCGGATGCTTGAGGTGAGCACTCCCAGACCTCAGCACTTTGGACCTGAGGGACCAAAGATCAGTGGCAAGGCTTTCTCTCACAGGGGCGTGAGGGTGGAGGGAGGAAAGAGTGAGCCAGAGCTTCTCCACACCTCCTGTCACTTTGGGCTGTGCGTAGACCAGCACAAATGAGGATCTGACTGAGGCAGTGGGGCTCCTGGGCATGACCCCCAGACCAATGTGGGTCGAGCAGTCTGGTGACCCCCTGCTTGACCAGAACTATCAAATGGCCTGGTGCTTTAGCAGGCCCTAGCTCAGGGCACTCTGGCCCTGCCTCGCCGAATGCTTTTCTGAGTTTATTACCGGTACGTTGTGCTTCCGCTCAGTTAGCTTCTGGACACTGCTCCCGGCCGCGCTTTTTCTTCCTCTCACTATCATTCACTGCCCCCTGGTTTTGCCCCTGATGTTCACAGTACCCACAGGTCCTCATTCCTGTTTGAGTTCCTACATTGTAAGTGACTTTTTTGTTTCTTGTGGCTCAAAGAAGTAACTGGCCCAAGGGGGAAAAGACGTTAGTCCACATGTGGTAAGACTGGAAAGAAATCAGACTGTTTTGCTTTCTGACTTAAGTCCTGTCTCCATAAAAAGCACAGAAGATCAGCCTGAGGCTCTCATGGTGAAATGTCACTTGCTGTGCACATACCAAGCATTTACTGTGTACCAGGAATTATACTAGGAGTTTTATATGCAGTATTTATTTCATTCACATGGCAACACCAATTTTCAGATAAAAAAACTGAAATTCAGGGGGCGCCTGGGTGGCTCAGTCATTAAGCATCTGCCTTCGGCTCAGGTCATGATCCCAAGGTCCTGGGATCGAGCCCCGCATCGGGCTCCCTGCTTGGTGGGAAGCCTGCCTTTCCCTCTCCCATTCCCTCTGCTTGTGTTCCCTCTCTCACTGTGTTTCTCTCTGTCAAATAAATAAAATCTTTTTTTAAAAAAAAAAGAAAAGAAAAAAGAAAACTGAAACTTAGGAAGAATAAGTTGACAAGGAAATACTATTATTGAACATATGTTTACCCTTGGGGTATAGATAGAAATACACCAACTAGAAAGCTAAGGTAAAATATTGTAGGTTTATTTATCTCAACATCAGTGGTGTTTATTAGTTAAAGAAATCCTTCAATGAGAATTATTTTCCAAAGAGAATAATTTTCTGATTCGTGTGAAATAGGCTATTTATGTTTTGTGTACATGAGCAGAAATACCCTGGTGCTTGAGAAGGTAGACGAGAGCAGCAGAGGGTGTCTCTGTAACTGGGTGTGTGAACCGTGGTGGGCTGGGGGGCTGGAGGACAGGCGGGGCAACGCCTGGGAGGTGGGGGTCGCCGTTGCCAACTGCCACAAACCGAGTCGCTGACAACAGCACAAATCTGTTCTCTTACAGTCCTGAAGGCTCCGGGGGGAATCTGTTTCCTTGCCTTTTTCGGGTTCTGGTAGATGCTGCATTCTAAAGGATTTCTCTAAATAATAAATTCCTTGACTTGTGGCCCCCTTTTCCACCTTCACAATATATCACTTCACCCTCTGCTTCTGTCATCACGTTGCCTCCTCCTCTTCTGAAGTAAAATCGCCCTCTGTGGACATTTGTGATGACATTTAGAGCCACCCAGATAACCCCAGAAAATCTCTCTGTCTCAGGATCTTTAGTTATAGCCACAGAATTCCTTTTTGCCGGATAAGGTAACATTTACAGGTTCTGGGGTTAGGATGTGGTTGTATTTAGGAGGCCGAAGGTTCTCCCTTCAGCTTGAGAGCACGTAGCAACTGATCACTTGCAAGGGGTCCTTTTCATGGGAAAGCGAGAGCTCCAGGGGTCTGAAGGAAATCCCAGCCACTAGGCAGGACTGCTGAGAGGCTCTCCAGGAAAAAGCTGTGGAGAATGGCCCTGACGAGGAAGGTGGAGATGGCATGGCTTCATGGGTGTATCTTGATTTTCTTTCTCTCTGTGTCGATTTTCAGTGCAGCAATCTGGTATTTTTACCATGTCACGCCCATCCTCCCCCAGCTGGGGGCCCAGTGTGGGCACACACATATGCAAAGCCACGTGTGTGCCCTTAAATCTCAGAGAAAAGCATTTATACCTAAAGTAGCCTAACTCTGTGGCGTGATGGACCGTGTAAAGGTCACCCGAATTTTCAAGATAAACCATTAAACTTGGAAAATATTCACACTTAACCCTTACGTGACAAACTTTGGTCCCTTAGTCACTCCATAGGGCTGTGGACAACCGAGGAAGGGATTTTGTCATTGTCATTATTTGTATCCTATCTTGTCAAAGCCAAAGCATCCGCCATGTGGTAAGAGCTGCATTTGCAACACCGAAAAGCAAATAGCGTAGGCCTTTGGACGACTTGCAAACCTGCGTCCTGGCTGATGGGAAATGCTCATGGCTAAAGTCAGCCATTACCCAGAATAAACTCCCCCAGGGGGAATTTTTCAGACTCACACGGGGGACTGCTAATAAAACACAAACTCTAAAGTGTCCTCCAGCAACAAAAACACGTGGGATGTTTTTCTATATAATATTTCACATTAAATGTAATTGTAGATTAACTTTTATAGAGAAAATATTTATTCAAGCCAGATATGCTTAAATCCTTTCATTTCCTCAAGTATGACAAAGCACTGGGAATATGCTCCCCTTTGTAATTTCCTACTGATTTGCCCCAGTTATGGATAGAGCATTAACTCTGCAAAGTCTGCGTATGGGAAACTGCCCCAGACGGAAATCTTAAATTGGCCAGACCCTGAATCTGGAGTCGAGGCCTCTGTGTTCTGGTCCCAGCGTTGAGGCCCACCCATACTATGTGGCTTGTTCACCAAGTGTGGCTTTCTGTGCCTCACACTTCTGTCCCCAGGGCGTGGTGAGGGCTCGGTCATCCACAGGGCTCTTTCCTGCCCTTAGCTCACAAACGGCTCAGCTGTCCTAGAACCACATGCTGGATTTAGTTGAAACCAAAACCTGTTTTTATTATCTGTATGAAGTGTCAGAACTTGGAATGCTATTTCTTATTTATTAATTTAACCGAATAAACTAATTACTAATAATTTCCTATTTAGAATTTCACAATTTCTAAATTCCTGATGTGAACCAACTTTGAAACTATAGTGAGGAAAGGAAAGAGATTTTGAAGTGAAACACTCCTGGCTTCGAACCTGGCCTCTACCACTTACCAGCTGTGGGCCTTCATCAAGGAATTGGCTAGAATCATGCATTTTCTCCTGTACGAAGTGGGGACATCTACCTCATGGACATGTCCGCACAGGTGTCAGGTGCTTAGTGCAGTACCTGGCTAATAACATTACCTGTTTAACAACAGGAGTAAAAGGATCAATGCCTTGCCCACTATTTTATCTGCACTGGGCCTTGCATCCATATCACCCTCTAGGATGACTTAGGATATTTCTTTGACCCAAAAGATGGACAGAGAAAATGTCGGTGTGTAAGGGAGAGAATGGACGTTTTATGAGGTCAGGATTGCCTCACACTATTGCTAGCAGACATTTGAGATGATTGTCTGAAAACCGTGTGGGTGCAGCCCCTGAGCGTCCGAGAAGGGGTCTGCTGTGTCCCGGGTCCCACTCTGTCTTGTGCCGTCTCCACACCTGCAGGCTTTCAAGTAGGCACCCCCACGGCACCCACTTCAGTGACTGTTGGGGAAGTTTGTAATCAGCACGTGTGTGCGGGTGTGGAAGTGCGTGCCCAAAACTCGTTCAGTTAGTTGTGATCCCATTCTCCCTGGGAGGGGACTGCTGTTAGTACTACCTCGGAAAACTCTCTTTCCGAATGCAAAATGTCACTTCATTTTGGCCCTGTCACATGGGGGCTCTTCCTGTTGCATCCGTACACCCTCCATGCCATCCTCACGCAAGATTTCAGCCGGTCTGAGTTACCCTTACAGGACTATGCCCTTGAATTGCTTCTGTTGGTTCCCCCTTGCTCTTCGTCATTTCCTCTTTCTGTTAGGACAATAAGCATATTCACTTATAACCTTGTAGGGCAGGATCAAGGTGACCTTACTTTGATTTCTGCTCTCTTTGCTCACTCTCGTCTTGCCTCTTGGTGCCTCTGTCCTACAGAGAACTGGGGAGGGAAGGGGTGAGATGCCAGCAATGCAGCCACAGGCACTGTGGGGCAGCTTTCGTGTGTTCTCCTTTGACCCTGATTAGCACCCCTCCGGGCAGGCCTTGATATTATCCCTGAGCTGGAGTAAGTACTTTATCCGCTGCTTTACCCGTGAACAGTTAAGGTTCAGAATTCAGATCTGAGTCCTATTTACTGTATCATTACTTGGAGTCTGTTGGAGTCTGTTGAAGTCTGGGTCTTTTTCTTGGTTTGATATTATTATTACTGTTGTTCTTGTTATCAGCCTAGCCAGGCTTGGATGAAGGTGATCCCATCCTACACTTTTTGGGCTGGTTTTGTCTGATTCGTTTCTTCCCCTCTGCCTTTCGAGGACTTTGTTAAACTGAAAAAGTTAGAATTGGTGATAAAAGATTTACAAGAGACTTAGGTATTCATCCTACTTGGTACTTCATGAATTACAAGGAAGGGAAAGTTGTTCAGGATGCTAATAATGGCAATGTGAAAGAAAGTGTTAAATTCAGCAGCTTTTTCCCCTGAGTCTAATATGCTCATGGGCGTGGTGTCAGAAGGGAATGCAGTATACGGGCTCTTCGTTGTTTTTGTCTGCCCACATCTAACTTAATTTATTAGGAAGTAAAAATCAAGATGAAGGCAAATTTGTCTTCAACTCCATCAGATCCCTTGTAGTTTTAGAGAACAGAAGGGAATCGTTCGCAAGTGTCAGCTGTGCATCAGGATTACCTGCTACGATACTGGCATTCTCTGCTCTTACTGCTGCTGTTTAAAATGTAATAAACGTGTGAAAGAGGGCTCACGTCGTAGCTTCTGCCCTTCTCAGAGTTGATAGCCTCTGCTCATACGCTGCCTCGCAACCTCTCAGACTCACAAGTGGGACCCGGTGCTGGTTTCTCTTTATGGGCTGAGCTCTTTTACTTTGTTCAGTACTCTTACTTTGTGGTTTTTCAGGCTTAATAGACCCAACATGAATGCTGTAAAGAAGGCCAATTGTCGACTCCCTGCTTAATTTCATGATCTGGGAAAAGCTTACTATGTAAGGTGGGATTTGAGGAGTTCTTAGATTTTTATTGTCTAATTGGTTAAAGTCATAATAGTTAAAATTTTGTCCAGTTGGATTCTTGTGCCTGTGGTTTTCCTCATCCTCCTCCCAGGCTTTTTTGGCCATAGAGCGCTTTTTATTTGGAGGGACCCTTGTCTGGTTTTGTATTTTCATTTCTCTGGGTAAAGGTACTAAGTCCTGAAGAGCCAATGTAAAATATTTAGCGTCACCCAGGTGGTTAGTGGAATATCCCTGTTGGTGTGACCAAATACACAAAGAGTAGCATAAAAAGTGGAGGGACGTGTGGCAGAATCTCACACAGGACACACGTACACATGAGAATGGGGATTATTGTGTGACTCATTCAAAGATGTCACATAGAACTGTGAAAACACATTGTTATGTGTACAGCAACCAACTTGTCCTTTCTCCTCAGAGAGAGTATATCACAAAACTGTGATCATCTACATCTGAAACTTGTTTTCAGTTATATCAGAGGCTGTGAAAACCTTAGGCTCTGAAAATAAAAGTGATTGATTTGTGGGAGACAACATAAAACTGGAAACTAGACTTTCTTCATAGGTGGGCAGCATATCCTCCCAGCTCTGCTGTCCTTGAGAGTTCCCAGCACCGTGTTCCCTCCTCTGGGCTCCTGGCTTTTTTCCTCCCAGCCTCTTTTCCTGGCCTTTCTGCTCATGTACCTCAGACATCCTGCTCTATCTCCCTCATGTTGGAATAAAACCAAGTTTTTCTCTTCCAAGCCCAAAGAACTGGGCTTTTCCAAGAGGAAAGAAACCCTTACTCCCAATCATTGGGATTAGAGGAAAAAACCAGCTCCCGGTCCCCCCCCCCCCCCCCCCCGCCCAAATAGTGTTTGGAAGTGGAAGTACTGATAGTCCCTTGCTGGCCATTCCTTCCACTGTCATGGCGGTGGTGAGCAGCATTGCATGATGGGAAAGCCTCCGTAACAGAACTCAGAAGACGTGGTGGCCACACAGTGATTCCATCACTAGCCACCCACAGTATGTTGTGCAAACTGTTCACACTTCAGGCCCCCATTTCCTGTTTGTGGGATCAGAGGGACATGATCAACATGATCTACATGATCTCCAAGGTATTGTTTGTTGTTGTTCCAAAAGTCTAGATTTGTTTTAAATTTTAATACCTAAGATAAATAAATGAAATATCTCCTGAATTTGTTTTTTAATGTGTCGGTCATGGCCAAGAATATTCACTGATGTAAATGAGTCATTTAAAGAAGTGTTATTTTAGTTTCTATGGGACTGTATTTTACTTGAAATGTTTTATTTTTCATTGTGTCCTTTCAATGGATTCCAGTGTGTCTATGAGCTGAGTTGGTCTAACAAACTAAGTGATAACAGAATGGATATTGTGTTTTATGAGTCAATCAGTCAGGTCTCAAAGGGATAAAAATTGTGAAAAAATACATAATTTATTCCAGTAAAAGGAGTAACTTATGGCTGAAAAAATATACCCTGTATTATCGTATTATGCTGGTTTGTCCCACAGGTGTGAAGAAATCAGGAAAGCATAAACATTTGGAAGTTATTGAAAATTTATTGAAAATGTCATACAGAACTTCCACACTTTCTTTACTCCCTTCCCAAAAGTAGGATTATTGTAGTTGGCTTGGTTTTTCTTCTATCTCAGAGGTGTAATTTCCCCACATGTGAGAAGCTTGAATGATTTGGACCTATGAAAAAGAGTATACATGCCTTTATGATGATATATGGACAGTGGGAGATGTGTGTCGTGGAAGGCTTCAATGCCTAATAAGGAAATAATCGGACTAACAGCAGGTGTTTTGATTAACAGAGAAGTTAGTTTATAGCATAATAAAGAATGGCATGAAAGATTATCTTGCCCAGAAAACCAAGACCGATTTTGGCCGGGGATGGGGAGCAATTTCTTCCTTCCCACCCCTGTAAAAGTAATATATATTATTGAATTTGAAAAGAAAAAAAAAAAGAAAAATAGAAGTCATTTATGTTGTCACCATTCTCAAACAACTGCTATTTCCTTGTAACACTTACTGTTTGCGTCTGCCTATATGTGCGTGATGCGTTTTATTTTTCGTGATGCCCACTGTGTGTATCTTGCATTTTTCACAAAGTCAAATAGGTCATAAATGGCAAGTGGAGACTGGAAAACCTAGGGCAGGAGGACTCCAAAGGTTTATTCTTTCCATGAAGAAACTTTACCTTTTAATTTATGCTAGTGAAGTAGTTATTTGTTCGTTCTTCATACTCTGTCGGACCTCTCACTTACTGGATATTAGTAGTTTTTTTAAAGGGTATGGTGTACAGCAGTTGTGGGTGTTGAGTCACTTAATCTATTTTATCCATGGGCCATTAAAAAAAAAAATCCTCCATTGTGGTCCAAAGAAGTAGCTATCTATCTACTCTATCTCCTTTCTTCAGCTACCACTGCCCAGATGCTCTCTGTTTAAGGACCTCTTGACAATAAAATTGTAAACCACAAATAGTGTTTAATACCCTTTGATGTCAGCAAATTATTCCTTCTACCTAATTTCAATACCTTATGGCACTGCTTAACCCTTTTCCCTTTTGATTTTACTCCGTTGGAGATGGGGAGCAGCTGGTTACCTCTTTTGTAATATTGCCTTTTCCCAATGAACAAACAAGATCAAGTTACCCTCTAACTTTCTTTTCACGTTAAATTTCTTCTTTTAGTCCCTTTTACCATGACAGGCTTGCGGTGAGGACCACAAACAGAGCCCCCAACATGTGGTGCACATTCAGAAATGCAATTTGATTGGATAAACTTCAGTGTTGGTTGTGAGATACTGTGTACATGAAACGTCACCTTCCTCCCTAATTCTCTTCTCCCCATCCCGGCCCAGTCCCTGTTTCTGTTCCTGGTTAGTATGACTTGGGAAGGCCTCTGTGTCCAGCTGGGACTAGGAACCAGGCCCATTGCTGAAATAACACTTAGAAAACCTATCTGTGAGGACTCTATGAAGTTCTTAGCCAAGGGCTTTTCCCCATCTGTGGGGAGTCTGTGCCTCTAGGATCAGAAGTGGGGAGCAAACTGAACATAAGCCATTAGGGAGCGTAGGTTTGTCTCTTTTCCAACTGGTACTCGTGTAGTACTTTGCTGTTTACAAAGCATGTGGAGGTCTTCACAAACATTTATTGAGCACCTACTACACGCTATCAGTGGGTGAGATACAGGAGCCTCAGGGTTGCTTAAAGCAGCTCTTACCCTCAGACAGTTCACAGCCCAGTCGAGCGGACAGAATCAAATCATCATGAGCCATTGTGATAAGCTTTTTAACGGAAGTCAGACCAAGGTGCAGTGGTGGCAGAAAGGAACGAGTGATTGGTTCTTTCTGATGGTCAAGAGAGACTCAAGAGAAAGTGGTTGACCTGAGTTCTAACACATCACCTAAAATATAATTCCATTTACTGAGTTATGTCGTTCCATTCCCCCACTAGAAGGTGGGTATCAGATCTTCCCTCTTGGAAATCCTAGGTTACTGGTGGCCAGCTGGCTAGAGTGTCGAATGTGACAGAAGACCCAAATTTAGAAGTACCAGAAGAGTTAGGGGCCATGTCTTAGAGGACACTGAGTGAGAAATAAAAGTTGGGAATTGTTAAGTTAGGAAGATAACTGGTGGGAGGGGGAGGATGAATGAAAAGAGGTGAGTGAGGAGAGCAAGAAAAACAGGAAACATTTGCAGCCTTCCAAGGGGGAGTGGATGGTAGCCTGGCCAATGGCTGGACAGCAGTGGGCTTGGGGCCAGGCTAGGGATTTTGAGAGCAGGAGCCCGGATGGCCTAACTGTCACCAATGGATGTAGTTAAAGAAGGCCCGTTTGGGGGTGTGCCCCACATTTCCAGGTGTGGGTCCTGTTACCATGAGCTCTGAATGCAACACGAGGGTGAGCTACTGATAGGTGTTGTGATCACTTGGAGACACTTGAAGAGTGGCCTCTGAGGCATGGTTTGCATGATGAGCTGGAGTCACAAATACAGGTGTGACCGGGGACACAACCTGCATTCAGGGCTGGCAAAGGTTTTCCATGAAGGGCCCAATGGCAGATATCCCAGGCTTCACGGTCTCTCTGCATCTCAGTTCTGTTGTTGCACAGAAGCAGCCGTGGACCATCCAGGGGGCTGTGTTCCAGCACGACTCAGTCGCAAGAATGGGCAGTGGGCTGGATTTGACCCATGTGTCTTCTGAGCCCTGGTCTTGATGGTTCTCAGCATGGAGACTGTAGTTGATCATAGGAGCGGATCTGAGTGTATGCTGTGTGGATCTGCCTGACCAAGAAGAGCCCCAGGGTATGTGGGCCAGCAAGTGTAAAGGAAGACAAGCCAAAAAATGAGATCCCCATCAAGGCAAAGTGGGGAAAGGTTTTCAGTGCTTAGAGATGTGGGTCAAAATCCACAGAGATAACCTAAGTGCTAGGGCAGTGATGTCGTCGTGTCCAGCAGGAAGGAGGGAAGTTTTGGTGGGTGGTAGGGGCAGAAGCACTTTGAAGAGTGAATAAAGGGTGAGCGAATAAGGCGTGGTTTTTACCCTAAGTTCAAATAAAAGGGAAACAGACTCTCACAAAGGTAAAGGAGATCACTCAAGCCTGAGACAAAACTCATACTCAGTAATTTGCATCTTGTACTTGGGTGCAGTTTTTAAAAACTATACCCCCCTGGGCCTGAGCTAGTTCTCTTGGTTACTTGTAAAATCCCAAGTTAAGAGAATCCTTTCTAGCTTGACCAAAAAGATTGAGTTTTTTGTTGGTCTACCAGTATGCAGGTAGAACCTCCCTTCTAGAAGTAACCTGCAGCAGACTCTGCCCCTAGGGACCATCACGTTCACTTGCAGAGACCAGACAACACTTTCCCTAAATAACGGTACCACTTGCTAAGTCTGAGGGCTGTGCCCTACCCTGGGCCAAGCGCATCAGGAGTGCTAGCTCACTTAATCTGTGGATCAGCCCTCTGATTTCAGAAGTATCCTTTCCATCTTATCCATGAGAAAAGCCGTGTAGAGTCCAAGATGAAACACACCCCCACTCCCACCCCCTCCCCACAGCCCAGAGTAAGTGGCAGGCTGGGATTTAAACTCCCATATCCCAGAGATTTCTCACAAGTAGAGGGGCACTTGCTGCAAACCTGGAACACAGGTGTGATGTCCCTATTGCCTTGTCTGATCCGACGGTCTCTGCCTCCTCCTCCCCCATCTCTTTTTCCGATAGTTGCTATGGTTTAATCTTTAGGAAGGTTGCAGGACTGTGGAATTTTGTTATATCCTTTATTTCCATTCTGAGGTCTACCACCATGGCTGGGCATGAGAACTTAGCCAGTAGTAAATGATAAAAATGTGTTGTGTTGGGAGGAAGGTAGGAAGGCAGAGGGTATGGGTGTCAGGGGAGGACACAGGATAGGAAGGAGAAGGGATTTGTGGTGAAGGGTGGGGAGGGGGCCGGGCCTGGGGGGCCCCCCTGAATGTGTCTGTGTCCCCTAAACACATCTGTTTTTAGCTGGCTTGCTTCTGCTAACAGTTTCTCAATTTACATATGTAAGAACTACAGGCAAAAAGACTGGAGTCAGGGGGCGCATGCCACTTGGATCCCTGCCAGCTTTTATTTCAAGCTGACGACTTTCTGGAGGTAATGCAAGATGTATGGTTGTTTGTTTCTCCTAATGAGGTGGCAAGATAAGGCTGCATCTGTTACAGCTGTTCAACACAGGATATGTGAGTGCTGGTTTCCTTTTTAAAAAGAAACATGAAAACACAAAACTTTCAAAGTCTGTAACTAGTGTGAATGAGCGAGCTGGTAATTGGACTCATCATGGCAAGTAGACTTGTCCTACCTGGCTGGTGAGCGCAGGAGGGAAAGCGACAGTGGCACGTGGGATTGGGGAGTTAAAACTCTCCCTTTTCTCTTGAACCTTCTGGAGCAGGGGAGTCACATCATGCATGTAAGGAGGGGAAGGAAATCGTCTGGAGGTTTTCTCAGATGTCTGAATGATCCCTTTCTGGTCAGAGCCTGAATGCAGGGGTGCGAGTCCTCTGCAGTGCCTGCTACCAGGGGTCCCTGGGGCTCTTGGGGGTGCGTTAGGGCTGTACTGGGGGCAGCTGCTGCTTGCCCATCGGGGGCTCTCACCACATCCCACCTGACTCCTCCTTTATCCTGAGTGGAGCATTGACCTTGTGCATTCACTTGCAAGAGAAATTCTTCTCTCCAGTCAGTCAAATTATATTAAGATGGGAACAGAAAGGTTTAAGGAGTGAAACCTACAGCTGTTACCTTCTTGCTCTCTAGCTAGGTAAACTGAGAGATGAGAGCGGCCTTTAAATGGAGTGGAAGGAGGTTTTCTTTTTCTTATTTTTTTTACAATACTTTTTGACCCTGTTCCACTGCAAAATAAGTCCAGCTTGGCTTGGAGAAGAGCCACACAGATGGAAAATAGTAGAGAGACAGCAAATAAAATGTAACATAAATGGCAAGGTTACCACTTGTAGCTCAATGTTATTGAGATTTGTATGCTGTATCCCATTTTGTTTTAGGAGAAATAAACTTCACGTTAATGAAGTTGGCAGATGATCCCAAATCAGAGCAGATTTCAAAAACCTGGAAGGACAGAAATATTATAATTATACCTTTAGGAGATTAAAAATATGGGCAGGAAATAACAAAATGAGATACAGCTTGGAAAATGCACACTCAGCGCAACTGGGGGAAAATAATGTGAAATGCAGAATCCAAGTGAAGAGAAATGTGTAGTAAAATGCCAAAGAATAGCAATCTTTGGAAGTATGCACTGGACCCCCACATTACACGACAATGGATGGATCGTTAGGGACCACCTACGTTGCTCATCCTCAATAATGAGATGGCTTGTTTCGCAGAAAAGTTAGCCAGCAGTGTTTGCTTTGGTTTCCATAATTTCACTATTGAAGAGCTGAGGAGACCAGAAGGAGGCCATTGGTAGAAAGTGACATAACACCAGGGAGGATAGGGATGTAACAGCAGAGATGAGGAAGGTCTGAATTGATACTATGATAGTGTGGTTGATCAATGTGGACAGACCTCAAGGAAACCTAGGAGACAAAATCGGGTTGAAGATCCATGAGGGAGGCAGGAGACTCTGTAGATGGCTTCACCATGGGGCCTCGTGGAGTGGGTGGTCATTGTAATACCCACAAGAAGGATTATAGCAAGCAAGTCCAGGTTGGCAGGAAAGACAGTGAATCTCATATTTGTTGATATGTAGAAGCTAAAGAGACATTCAGCTATGGGAGTTTCTAGTTATACATATAGATGTGCAGTCCCGCTGGATTTTTTTTTTCAACTGGATTATTCTTTAAGCTAACTCAGCGTGTCAGAGATTGATATAAAATGTCAAATAATTATATTGCACAGACCTTTAGATTTTATCTTAGAAGGCTGAGAAGCGTGAGAATCTCAGACATGTTGGCCAAATTAAGAAAGCCAATCTTTAAGTATTCCTTCACGTGCATAAGACTGTGCTTATTCACCTTTCTTAAATATAGCTATCTTAAATCCATTTTAAAAATAAGACATTTACCAACACATACTGTTTTTCAGAACTACGTAAGAATAAGATGAGTTGTGGCGCCTGGGTGTCTCAGTGGGTTAAAAAGCCTCTGCCTTCGGCTCAGGTCATGATCTCAAGGTCCAGCGGGGAGCCTGCTTCCCCCCTCTCTCTCTGCCTGCCTCTCTGCCTGCTTGGGATCTCTCTCTTTCTCTCTCTCTCTGTCAAATAAATAAATAAAATCTTAAAAAAAAGAATAAAATGAGTTCTCATATTTTAGTTTGTCTGAAAAAATAGTTTAAACATCAACTAATTCTAGAAAATCATGGAAATTTGGATGAGTACTGGATGTAAATTTAACATTCTAAGAATGCTGACGATGTGTGAAGTTGAAATCAGATTGTTGCTTAGTGTCTCAAAATATTGCAAGTGATGCTGTCCCTAGGTAGTAATTAGCAGTTAACAAGCACAGGATCCAGAATAGAAGTTTTCCTAAGATAGCTGAGACACACACTCAAAGCAAAATTTTAGTTCTTAAATGTAAAAGCTCAAGAAAGTTTAATTATTGATTCAACTAAAATGCAACTTTTATGAAATGAGGGCGCAACTCTGTGACACGTGCAGGAAGGGCACTAGACCCAGGAGTCAGAATTGCGTTCTGAGGCTGGATTTGCCCCCGTGAATGTGTGAGCTTTGACGAGGCTGTGGAGATGCCTGAACCTGAGTCCACCATACCTGAGGGCAGGTGCCTGCCTTCCTCTCATTCTTCGTTGTAGACGCTCAGGAGGTCTGGGTGATTATCAACAGAAATCCCAGCAACCTTTCTTAGAGGTATTTCTAAGAGCCACATTTCTCGATGTGCATATGAGGTATATAAGATGGGATACCCATGTAAAATACGTTGTTAATGTCCGCAGCAACCATGTGACTAAAGCAGATAACAAAAGAGGGACACACGTGTTTCATCACCAGATAGTTGCCTGACAAGGTAGGGACTAATTAGAAACCAAGGCTTTGACTTACTTGAATCTCCCCGACTTTTCTTATTGGTGGTGAATCTTCTGGACATTCACTCTGAGGATTATGAATCAGGACCTCATAAACCCAGGATTCTGAGAGCAGGAGGAAGAAGCAGTGGTTTGGAAATGGCCTTTGGAGGTTTAAGAGAAGGCCACTGCTGTCCTTCTCAATCTCCAGGACCTGGAATGTGAGGTGTATTGCACACAAGAGTTTGGGGGGCTTTCTTGAAAGAGTCAGGTTTTGGGAGGTGGAAGATTTCTAAAGAGGTAGAAGATGTAGGAGTGTTATGAGTTGAGTTGTGTCTCTCATCCAATAGGACTCCCCTTTTACAAAGGGGAAACTTGAACCCAGGCACACAGGGAGAACACCATGCAAAGATGAAGGGAGAAATTGGGGTAAGTTTTCTGCAAGCCAAGGAATGCCACAGATTGCTACCAAACCACGAGGAGCCAAGAGAGAGGAATGGAAGAGGTTCTCCCTCACCGTCCTCAAAAGGAAACTACCCAGCCCTTGACCTAAGTAAGACTTCTAGCCTCCAGAACTGTGAGGTAATGCATCTCTCAGTTTTAAGCCAACCAGTTTATGGCATTTTGTGGTGGCAGCCCTAGGAGACTACTATGAAAGGAGATGGTGTCATGGAGGAGAAATTCCCATAAGATTCTAACGGAGTGGTAGATGGTCGGATCACAGGAAAGGAAGCACAGAGAAGAAGCTTGATGTAGAGGAGATAACAGGACTTGCTCCCATTGTGGGTGGCCACAGAATCTGGGAACGTTGCTTCGCTTTTACATGCGGAATTTACCAGTCACATTTTTCATTTGTAATGGTGGAAGTTGCATCAGGTTCTGGCAGATGTGGGACTGGAAAAGCTTAAAGAAACATCAGACAAATGTGTCTTGAGGTGTCAAGCAGCACCATTGGAAGAGCTCTGCAGTGATTTGTTCTGAAGTTTTCAGCGAGCTGATCCATTTCATCCACTTCACCTGCTGCTGAGTTTTTCTGAACCTTAGCGAGAATGCTAATTAGTTATGAAAACCTATATTGATGAATGAGGTGAAGGTCCTCTGAGGAACGTGTACACCATCAGTTAACGGTTGATTTATTCGTTGATGGAATGTCCTTGGAAAGCGTATTGCAGGTTATAAGGCAAGTTTTTGAAATGTTGTAGGATGTAAGTTAATCCTGTAACTACATTAAAGAAAAAGTATATGCTGTCTTTTAGTATAGCAGAAACTTTTGAAATCATTAATTATCTTCTATTGTGGATCTGGTTTAGTAATTTTTGTAAACGAGCATCCTCCAGTATGTGCCTTGATCCTGTGAGAGGGAAAAGACTGCAGTCCATTCACCCCATGTCTGAATTTTCTCAGGCAATGAACTGCCCGATTCTTTCCGTTCATTAGCTTATAAACCGCTCTGAAGGTAGTAGATGTGATTTTGCTGGAGGCAGAATATTTTTCTTTATTCTCACCCATTTTCGTCCGTAGTAAAATAAACGGTGATACTTGCATTCGCCCGCCTGCTTCTCTTTCCTGCCTGCCCTAGATGTGCATCAGCCAAATATGCAGGTTTGTGGGGTCAAAGAGGCTAGTGGGAAATGAACACCATACATACAAATGTGATTTTGGACGTTTCTTGTAGAAAACACTTTCCTTGGCCCTTTTATAAGGACTAAGATGGAGGAAGGGCGGAACTTCATTTTTATACACAGGGTACCATATTTGGAGATGATGAGATCACTTCGGTTCCGTCAGTGATATTAACAATTAGGAGGTAATAGTGGGCTGATAATTAGACTAAGAATCCAGATGGCATTAGTGATCTCAACTCAAGTATGTCCTTATTGTGCGACCTTGGTTAGAAATCTCAAAAGCAAAAAAAAAAAAAAGAAATCTCAAAAGCCACTGTGGTTGTGAGTAACCTGTCCCAGACAGTATTTGTAGAAACAAGCTCCTTACAAGGCATGCCGTAAAACCAAAAGTGAGTTCATCCAGAGGGAAATACTGGAGTTTTCTTATCTTTGCTAGGTTGCGTATTCAGAGGAAAGAACCTTAGATATATATATTTTTTTAAGAATATGGTCCCATGTCCCGCAGACAATACAAAGGGAAATCGTTAAGTCAGAGAAAGACAAATACTGCGTGATATCACTTATACGTGGAATCTGAGAAAGCCGAACTCCTAGAAAGAGAGACTAAAACGGCAATGACCGGCAGCTGGGGAGTAGGGAGAAGGGGAGGTGTTGGTCAGAGAGTAGAAACTTGCAGTTGTAAGACGAACAAGTTCTGGGGATCTAATGTCCAGCATGGTCGTTAGAGCTAACAGTACTGTGTTAGATACTTGAAAGTTGCCAAGAGAGTCGACCTTAAATGTGCTCTCCACAGAAAAGAGACAGCAATTATGTGATACGAGGCAGTTGTTAGCTAATATGGTGGTGGTAATCATTTCGCAGCGTCTCCGTGTACCAAACCAACAAGTCATCTGCCTTGAACTTGCCCAGTGGTACGTGTCAGTTATATCTCAGGAGGCTGCACTGGGGAAGGGAAATTAACACCCTCAGAGAAAGCTCCAGTGACTTTGTGGTTGTGTTGTATGATCGAGAGGAGTATGTATCTGTAGGACAGAACTAGGCTGAGGGACCCACCTGCTCGGATTTGGCTTGGGAATTGTAGGGACTAGGCGGGAGTGTTGATAGCTTATAATCCACTTCCCCCTTGTTCTCTGAGGCTAACGACGAGCCGTGGGCGTTATGCTGCAAGCTGACTGACTTCAGTGGGAAATGTCAGGCCCAGTGACAGGGAAGCCAGCCTAGAATTTAAAGCAAACTGTATGTTTAAGTTATCTTTATTAATATCCTATTTTGGTTCTAAAAACCAGATGGGAGATGCGTGCATTTGATCTGGCATCATTTTCAGGAATATCTCGCGAGGACTTACAATATCTCATTTGCTTCTTCTGAGTCCATCTCTGCTCTGAATTCCACACCCACCCTGTGACTGAGTATGAACTTTTCCTGGTGACTGGGCATGTATTGGGGTGTTTTCACATAGACGTAAATATGAATTCAGCCAAGGTAGAGTTGATACAAAAATAGGATAATGGAGTCCTCTTTAAGGAATGAAGTGACTATCCTGTGAATTAAATAAGTACCAGGATTAATTTCTAACACTAGTATAACTTTATTGCTTGTACTTTTAAAAATAAGATTGTTTTTAAGCAAACAAATACACACCTGAGTTTCATCCTCTAGTTCAGTTTCCTAGGGTTATTTGTGTGTGTGTGTGTGTGTGTGTGTGTGTGCACACACGCACACGTGCACAAACATGCCAAAAAGGATATTTTAGTAAAATATCCTTTTACTAAAATAAGAATAGATTTCCCCCGGTTTGACAGAATGCCAGGCATAAGGCTGACTAAATCCTACATTTGTGCCTATTTTGTTTTCACGTATTCTGGATACCTTAGGGGATGACTTCTCATTCCTCTGCTGTGAACGTTTGTAAAGTTGCCATTCAGCACCAAAGAAGATCCTCCATTGCAAATATTCTTCAGAAAAGACTTTAAAATCCAGATAGTGCAATTCGTATTCCTCACTTTTCCAGCTGCAATTGGCATGCTTAGCAGCATTCTCAACGAACTAATGGTAAAAGCCCACTCAAGACTAAAACCCCCAAAACAAACAACTCCAGTGATAACAAAGAAGACTTGTGCAGAGCATTCAGGCTGTAGGAATTTGCATACTGACGTAAAGGTGACACAGAGTGGATGACTGGGTCTGGGCATTTTCTTGGTTATTTAATCTGGGAAATAAGAAGAGGGCAGCACACAGGCAAATAAAGTAATGAAGCTGTTGAAAGAATTTGAATTTGAACTAGGACATTTTCATGGTCTCTTTTTGTACACATAATGATCTCTTTTTTAAGGAGAGTATTTGAGTTCACTTTGTATACTATAGATGCTCAAATATTTATGAGATTTCATTATAGTTAGAAGAAAATTAAGGCAGGGTGAGTCTATAATGCTCCATGCTCACTTGTTGGACATTCTGATGATCAGGTACTGAAAGGGAACTTTACCAACACATTCTCTGTCCTGGACAGATATGCCGCCATAACAGTAGCAAAACATTTCCTCAATAGTTAAAAATCTGACCACTCCAGCTAAAGAGTATTTAGAGAGAAGTACACTTAAGACTGAGCTGTATAAACAGGTCTGAGGGAAAGCCTTTTTTTTTTTTTAACAACCAAAGTAAAAAATCACTGTGTAATAATTCACATGCATTTTTAAAAAGATTTTTATTTATTTATTTGACAGAGAGAGAGATCACAAGTAGAGAGGCAGTCTGCAGAGAGAGAGGGGGAAGCAGGCTCCCCGCTGAGCAGAGAGCCCGATGTGGGGCTGGATCCCAGGACCCTGAGATCATGATATGAGCTGAAGGCAGAGGCTTTAACCCACTGAGCCACCCAGGCGCCCCTCACATACATTTCTTACTTCTATACTTCAACATTGTGGTATCATCTGCAGCTTTTCTTCCTGTGTTTTCAAAATACCCCTGTGACTGGAGCTGCTTAACGCATTTAGTTCCTGCTGGAGGAATCCCGGAGCCCACGGAAGACCATGTTCCATCTGGGCTACGCTCCTCTACTTACCCTATAAAATGAGACCCTTCTTTCTGTGTTTCCTGACCTCACCCAGGAGCTACTCAAGTAGTTTTTGACAAGGGAGGATGTTGCCATATTTGAGAAGACTTAGAATGGTAGTTTTTGTGTTTCTGTGCACATATAAGAGATCAGAAATGGGGATCAGTAGAAACTTATGTTCATGTCAGCTACAACCCATTTATTCTTTCCGTTCTTAGTAATAAGGGATCAGAGCCCATCAGAGCCAGTGTTTGAGTAGGAAAACATGCCTTGATGTCCATGCTCTTTGGGCTCATATATCTTCATAAAAGGGAAAGAACTGTGGGAAGGTCAGTAGAAGAGTCAGCTTTCAGGTTTGTATTTCCAAATTTTGTGGTGTTTCCACCTAAGAGTTTAAAAACACAAAGGGATTCAATTTTAATTTTTCGGCAGACGTAGTAAAGGGTATCATAATGTCTTCCACATACCAGAGAACCTTTGTCGAACAATCTTGGCCCTGAAGGCTGCCTGGGCAGGAGCCCTTATGATACGGTGAGATCTGTGTGAAAACAGAGGAGGCGAGCCCCAGACATGGAGGGAGAATTAGCCCCAAGGGGTTGCATTCTAAGCAGAGGGAATGCTCTGCAAATAATCTAGCATAGACTGGTATGGAGTATATGGGGAGGGAGGTAATATGATAGAGCCTAAAGATTTATGCTTTATGTATTACTATACCATTTAATCTTAAAATCCTGCAAGGCCTTCGTCGTCATCCCCATTTTATAAATTAGGAAAGAGAAGTAGAGAGTAGCCCCCGAACATACCAGTAAATTCATGAAGATAATATTGAATTCTCTAAGAAATGTTCCTTGGGGATCTAAAATTTAAAAATTGGGACTTTTCAGCAAGATGACATTTTTAGTTGGCCCGGTTCAGTTATTTTTCTACAAGTATCTAGGTTAGTTTTGTTTCTTACAAAGAGATTCTTCGGGTTTTAAAAAATTGATGCAGCTAATTCAGAAAATCTGAGGCTTAACTACATACATATTTGTTGTTCATTCTGATTTGAGAATCAATTTGGTTTAAATTCCAATTAAAAGAAGTAAGTAGAGATAGATTTGTACTATATTTTGGCTTTGTTTTCAAAACAGTCTATATAAATAGGATGGAACACTGTGAATGAACTAAATAATATAAATTAAGAAAATCTCATAGTAGGGAAATTATTTTTCAACGAAAGGAGGTGATGAGATTCTCCCCGTGCTATTTCATGGTGAAGATTTTTCAGCAGAATCCTCAGAGTTCCGCCAAACGGTTTTGAAGTTTCCGAAGAACTGACCTGATTTTTCTCTCCTCACTACACATCTGAATTTTCTTAGGCTTTTGGGCCTTTTTTCTGTTTTCAATGTTATGTAAACTCTTCGGTTTGACCATTGAATGAAATGTTATGACATTGAAGGGGAAAAAAATCCTATAAGCATTAATCAATGTAAGAGATTTGTTGCTTTTTCATTCGACCCCAACCGGCTTTCATCCTGACATACGCCATCCTGGAGGCATTGGCTGCTTGTTTAATTGTTTAGTACAGAACGTGGTTTGATCTCTTTCTTGTGCTTTCAGTCCTGGTAAATTAATCAAAAGAAGTTACTGCTCTGCTGGGCATTAGCCTGGGTTTAGATGTTTCTGCTTCAGGGCCTGTTCATCAACGAAAATGCTTTTAAGCCCCAACTGGAGAGTAAACAGTATGGTTGCGGCCGCTTTGAGGTGAGCCATTACTTGTGACCCGCTTACATTTGGGAAGGGGCCTGTTTGTATTAGCAGCTATTCTGGCTTGGGTTGTAGCATTTTCAGAATGTTTTTTTCCTCTTCTTTCTATTTTAACATTTTTAGCATTTACGAAGAGCCACCCCTGCCATCACTACGGCGCATACATCCCATAGGTGTTTCCGTCTCAATATGTGGAAATTGGAATACGGAAACCCAGTTGGGTCCTGTGCCAAAATTTCTATGAAGTTTGAAATCTCAACTACGTGGAGCAACCGGTGTTTGTCGTTAGAGGACAATGGAATGATGATGCCCGCAAGATGGATGTTCTAAGAGCAGTTGTTATGAACAGAAAGCTGTAGTTGGGTTTTTTGTTTCCATTCCGTAAGGGCTCTTATCAATGGTGAGGGTTGTGCCGCACGGTGAGCTAGGCACCCAGGATACAAAAGACAACAGTCTTTGCCTTCCAGGAAGTAGTTCCTTGAGACAGACGGACACCTAAGCGATCGTTTCAGGGTGATGAGCTGGAGCGTGCCGATTGAGGGATTAACCAGGGGCTCCAGAACGTAGAGGAGACTGGCGAGGTTAGGTTGGGGGGGTGGCGGAGACCTCTCCCAAGGAGGAGGTGACATTGAAGCTGATCTGCAAAATGGAGTAGAAGTTAGTGGAGGGTGGGGGGAGACAGGGAGTGGGAGGAGCGAATTGGTCAGGAGGAAAAGCAGGGCAGCAGGACGGGGGGTGGGTAGGGGATGGGACATGAGCTTCGTCGGGAAAGGAGCCTCATTAGGCATGGGGTGCTCAGGAAACCTCTTTAAAAAAATTTATTGTAAAGATAATATACTGGTCTGAGTTTAGAGAAATAAAGAGGAAATTATGTCTTTGAAATATTAATTTAATTTGCAGCCCAAATATGGAAGAGACTCAGAAAACCAGAAAATAAAACTTACACATACACAGGAAGACAGACATTTCGAGACAAAGAGATAATGTTCTCCTCAGAGTCCATTTCTGTTACATGTTTTTAGCAGCTTTGTCGAGGTATAATGTAGATACAAAAACGGCTCATACGTAATGTATACAATTTGATGTTTGGACAAATGCAAACACCCATGAGACCATCACTGCAAAGTAATGGACATATTCCCATCACCTCCTAAAGTGTGACCAGGAAGCTTCTGGAATGGTGATCTACTAAGCTTAGACTTGTTCCTAGATGGGGGGGGACCCTGGGAAATTCAAGAAAGTGCAGTAGGAAGAGTGGTCTTCAGAGTAGGGCAAGGCTGCCGTGTAGACAGGAGTAGAGGGCAACAAACCCATGAGGTTCCTGCAGATTTTCTTTAAAAATGGAAAGGAAATTAAAACAGGAGGTTCTGGTCATTATTGAGAAGAATGAATTACTTGAGATAAGTGTAATACTGTTTCCTGATCAGTGACATCTAAGTTTACTTTAAAAATAGCTATTTGTGTGTCAAGAGCTTCTACTCGTATAGATAAAATTTCTGTTTTGAAAGAGTTGCTCTGGAAAAACACAGAAGGCCTTTTGGGATTCCACTAGTAGTTCCGTAAAGTAACGCGGAAGCGATGTATGTTTTTGAAGCCTGAGAATTTACTGTTCTGTTTGTGTGGGGTCTAAATTGAAACTGAGCTTTGGGACTGTGCCATAGCATGCTGGAAGACGGGCCCGGGGGCATTGTGTATGGGGGGGGTTGCTTTTGGGGAGCACGCAACCAGCACTGCTGTCTTCAGGGCGTAAACTCCACATTTTCCTGGTGAAATGTAGCCTACTGTGTACGTGTGACTGATTTGGGGTGGGAGGGTGTTCCTGAGTCTCCTACAACCTTCTCTGTATTTATTTGGAGGGAACTAAGTTGATCCCACACCCTTGGCTTATTTTGAATTCAGCCTCATCAGCAGATGTCTAGTGAGGCTGAGACTCTCAGGAAGAGATGGTGCCCACAATGGGAAGCATAGAAGCAGGGTGCAAAGAAACATCAGCCTCTGGCTTCATGGGACTTTTCCATATGTTTTGGTATTTTAGGATGCGGAGCTGGAGCTCCACGAGCCTGTAAATATCCTACAGTGGAAGAGAACCCAAATGGCTACGCTCAAGGGCAAAGGTGGCCGTGAAGGTTTTAAAAAGGAATCTGACTGAGTAAGGTCTCAAAGGGTATTTAATTGGCTTTTGCTTTTAAGAACTTAGTTGCTTTTTCATGATAATAGTAGTACCTATTTTCTGTGTGACACAAAGGGAATGAAAAGGAAGGAATAATTCTCTTAAACCCGTGCTTGTCAGAGGCAACCACTTTCTCAGTCCGTTTCTCCTGCACTTCCGTCTCGGCATGTCCACATGTGTGTCTACTTCCTGCCTGTCCCAAACTGGACACCACTGGACGTGCAGTCTCTCCGCCTACTGTCTTCATTCAGTGGTACACCACAGATGTGTGTCCCCGTTGCGTGGGGACACCTTTCAGATCTGCGGCACTCTTGACAGCGTGGTACTTACGGACAGTGCTCCTGGGGCTGTCGTAGAGCCGGCACCGCGTCTACTGATGCATTTACTTTCTTAGCAGACATTCTTGCAGTTAAATTGCCTGTTCACAAGTTATATAGTCTTATATACGCGCGTTGGTAATAGAATAGGTTGCTTAGTTACCCACACGTCAACTTGTGTATTTCTGTTGTGTTTAGTTTTTGGCAAATTCTGTTCAAGCTGTTCCCTTCTCCCGGGCTGCTCTTTGGTCCATTGGGCCCCGCCACCTCCTTTCATTTCTCTGAGCTACGGTTTTCTGCTTTGGTTTGCTTTTGTTTTCATTTTGTTGTGTTTTTGTTTGTTGGTTTGTTTTTTGCGGACTCCCCAGCCTCCCGTGTGCCGTCAGCTGCTCACTCAGGTTCCAGCAGCTTCCACCCGAAGTACCGCTGGCTGGAGTGGTGCATAAACAGGCCTTAGCGCTCTTACTGGAACAGCCAGTACTGGCCGCAGCGTGTTTATGAACACCGTATGGGCAAAAAAGCAGGGAAATCTGAGAAGTGACATCCCAAGCAGACCTGGAGGATGCCCCCTGGGACTTGCGGCCCGAGCGAAAATGCCCAGGGTGGCTCAATCCGCACGCAGTTAGAAAACCATCTTTAGCTTATTCAGCCACCCTGCTCGGTGCTGATTCATACGAGTGTTGGCCAGACACTCTGGTTGTGTGGTTATTCACTTCCCCTTCCCTTTAATGAATACAGTGCTCTGCCTTCTAGAGCCATGTGTCTCTGTGAATTTGGAGACTCTCCTAGTGGGGGAAGAGGGTCCACAAATAGTCTCTGAGTGCCAGCCACGGGCCAGTATTGAGGTGAACATTGGGGTATGTTGCAAAACAGCGAGTGTGGTGCTGGCCTTCGTTGGGGGAGCACAGGGGGAAAATTACCGTCAGCACGGATGGATGGACAGATGGCCTCTCCATGTCTGTGCTGACGTTTCCCAGCTTCTGTCTTGGAGACATGTTGTCACGAGAACTAACAGCGCCACGAGGCTGGTGGGATAATGTTCTGGAAAGAAGCATCTTCCAGACTGTGGCAAGGGTCTCCTTTGCACTGTGCTTGATGGGTAGGTGGGTGTGCAAAAAAATAAATAAATAAAAGAGAGAGAGAGAGAAGTACCACGTGTGTCAAAACTTAGCCCTCGGACTTAAAGAAAAGTCTGTTTCCTTAGTTGACAGAGCATCTGGAAGAAATAGAGAATGGCTATTTCCTAATGACCATTAAAGTGTATTAAGCCAGCCTTCATGCATACTTTCCTCTCCTTCATTCACTCAAGGACTTGAAAAAAGAAATTACTCCCCTTGCATTTAGCCTCATGTGTGTATGACTTGTTCCAAGAGCTGTTAGGCACACCACCGATACCATTTGACTCCATGGAGATCAGGAGCGCCCCCTCGTCGGGTGTCGTAGCGCCTCAAAAGCGTCCGGCTATCGTTACAAATCTAACTTAATTGCCCGACGCATTTACACTGGTTAGCTAGTTTGGTACAGTCTACGTGGCTGGATTATTCAGTGTATTTTCCTTGGTTCTGTTAATGACCTGAACTTCATTACCTGCCAATAAAGAGTTCCAGAATGTGCAAAGAAAGCTGACAAAGACTATTGGTGGTTTATTAAACTAACTAGCCTGGCGTCTGCTTTACTACTGCTCGGATTATCAGAGAGCATGTCAAACAGAACATGCTCAGTGCTGTGCTCCCTGCCCAGACCCAACAGGCTGTTATCTTTCCAGGAAGCAGTGGCTTTCTGTTTGCGTCTTCGGAAAGTTTTAAACATTTCAAATGGAAGAAACTCTATGTGATTTTTTTTTTTTTTTTAGCTTTTACTAATCCGATTTAATGGTGTATATATAGCTAGCTTCGTAAAAATCAGTCAAAGCTATCTTTTCAACGATGTCAAAAAATATTTTTCTTTGAGTAAAAATTAACATCTTTAATTGTAAAAGAACTTTACCTAGATCTTTAGAGCTCACATAAAGCCCCAGGTAAGTAAAGTGTCCTGGAGAATTGTCTGATGCCAAAAAGTAGGCAGAGAGGTCTTAGCTTTAAAATTTGTTCAGATCAAAGATAAACAAATTCATGGGCAGGAAAAAAAAAGAATTTTGCATTGTTTAGAAAAGCTTCAAACTATTAAATTCAATAATTTAATTAAACAAAAGATAAACAAATTCAGATTTTAATGTAACTTTTTAAAATAATATTGAATCCTTTCAGAGATAAAGTGCTTTTTAGATTTTATTTTTTACTATAGCAACAGATCATCTGTGATGTTAGAATACATAATTACAGATTTCATCCAGATTTTTAGGTTAACTGAAAATGGTCGTCTGTTGGAGGGGGTAGTGTTTTTTGTTTTTTTTTTTTTTAGATTTTATTTATTTATTTGATAGAGAGAGCACAAGCAGGAGGAGGAGAAGAGGAAGAAACAGACTCCCCACTGAGCAGGGAGCTCCATCCCAGGACCTTGGGATCATGACCTGAGCCAAAGGCAGTCGATTAACCTACTGAGCCTCCCAGGCTCCAATCCCCCCTGGGGTTAGTTTTGTGATTGACTTACTCATTGGTGTTATTTTACATAGTTAGACTTGTTTGAAATTTGTCTTCTATCAATTTCTCCCTTTTCCTTGGGAAGAGTAAAATGGATTATGGACTTCCATTTTATTAACTGTATCCCTACTGAGTTAGTTACTGTTTCATTTCACATTGGGAGACAAGAGTAAGAGGAAAAACTATTTCTAGTACACAAATGAGAAAGAATCATGCTTCCCTGTTTGATCATGGGGAGATCACGATGGAGGCGCTGTTCGTAATTTGTTGTAATAAACTTTTTGGTTGTGTTGCAACAAATGTGTTGTAATACATTTTTTGGTGTTTGTAATGTGTTGTATTGAATAGCTGACATGATTTTAGGGTGTGAGGACGGACTAAGCTAATTATACAGTTCTAACCATTCAAGCAAAACTCTGATATTTTTACAATTCCATCTGCAGAGGCAGGCTCTTCCCACTTTAACTCCCAATTTCGCCCAGAGACAAAGCTTCTAAGAGAGGTGGGCTCACCATCGTTTGTCCTTTGTTCCCATTTGTTCGCTGCTCCAAACCTTCCATTTTCCTTCCAGCATCTAGCAGAACTGCTCCTATTATTTTTGCAATGTGATCCGTGGAGGGAATCTTGGTGGCCGCCATGATGTGCCAAGCACTTTGTTGGATGTACGGCCAATTGAAAACTGAAGACATCATCTTTACCCTACAAGAGCTCACAATCTTACTTGTGTTTTCATACATTCGTATTCAGTATGTATGAATGTTAGTGTGAATTAGTGTGCAGTTTCATGGGTTGGTGTATAAAGAAATTATGTAAAGTTATACAGGAAATCAATCTGATGCAGGACTTTGAGGCAGTGTGGGACACATGAGGAAAAATTTTCTTCTCTGCTGTTTCTCGTCCCACCTCCATCCAGAAACCCTGGGAGGCCCTAAAGCCAGGAGCTTAGGGGAGGGCCTTCTTAGCCAGGACTAGCAAGGGGCCTGCACAGTGATGAGGGGTGGTGGGCACTTAATCCAATGGGGGGTTTTTCCCCCATCTTTCAGAATGCTTGCTCACCTTAAGTGAGGAAATTTGGTCTTCATGAGGCATGTGGGAGCGGGGACACCCACAAGTCAAAAGCAAGAACCAGACCCAGGATCATGGAACTTCGTGGGGCCCCCAGAGTGCTGGGTGCAGCTGATCCCTTGCGTGTCCTCTGTCCGCCAGCCTGGACTGGCCCGGCCCGACTGCTAGCAGGCAGACTCGGGGTGAGACAGCTGTGGTTAGGTCCTGCCTTGGCCACTTGTTAGGTTCCGTGACCTTGGGCACACTGTGTCAACCACTCTGAGCCTAATTTTCTCACCCTTGAGTTCGTCAGGGTGATACTCCTGATTTCTCAGAGTTGCAGTGAGGATTAAATCAGCCAGTGTGCGGAGGGCACGTAGCTCTGTTACTGACGAGTAAGTAGTGTGTGTTAAATCAGCACTTGCTGCTGCTCCTTTTGGATGATTATTATTGTTGTAAAAATATTATTTTTGCTTTCAACTTAAAAGCATAAGTTTGAATGCTCGCTTCAGCCGCACATATACTAAAATTGGAAAAATATAGGGAAAATACGGAAGATCAGCATGGTCCCTGCAAAAGGATGATACACAAATTTGTGAAGCATTCCATTTTTTTTTTTTTTTTTTAAAAAGCAGTTTAGGTTCTAGAGCTTAAGAAACATTAGAAATCTTTGGTGACGGTCACAGAGGCGAGAACGCAGAACCGGGGGGTTGTGTGGATGAGAGGAGGCAAGGATGCCAGTTCTGCCCTATCTGTGGATTCCTCTCATGTGAAGCATTCCCCACCATCCCCCTTGTTCCTCTGATCACACATGGTCGTCTCCTGAGGTCTGTCATCCCTCCTCTACAGCCTGAACACGGAGCGCCCCGAAAATCTGGAAGAAAACTGGCTCTCTGAGGGATGGGGAAGGGGGCGGGGGGGCCGTCGAGGATATGGTAGGTTTTTCTTAGCAACCCACAGGATCATAAAGGCTTTCCTTTCCCCACGTGTAGGTTAGGGTCACCTTGGACCTCAGGTCACAGAATTTGGGTGTGGGCCATATGATTGGGGAAAAAGAAGCAAAAAAGCAAAAAACAAGCTTCACTGGGCACAGTGCATGCTTTTATCACCTCTGTGTCCCTGGAGCCCAAAGGAAGGCCTGACATGCACTTGTCACTTTGCCTTGGAAACAGGGTCCCTCTAAGTAGGTGACAGGTTATTATATTGCATGAAAAATTGTAACACCAAAGGTATTGCTGCTTTAGATTCTATCTAGGATATATATCAACTCAATTTAATGAGATACTATGTATTTGTGTGTGAGAAATAAATGAAAAAGAGGGTATTCACTCTAACTTTGCTTAGCCTAACACTGCTTTAGCCTCTCCTAACACATTCCCTTTGATGAGGCTCAGTTTCATGGCTCCTCCCATTGCCAACTGGGAGGCGGATATAACTGCAGGATTTAGGCATGTGTCACCTTCTGCACTGTATTTCTAGACTTCCACTGGATGAGAAGTAAAATGCATAGAGCTGGGAGCCTCTGCCGAATGTGCTCCTGATACGTCCCCTCAACTTCGTGGCTGGAGCTTTCTTCATTCTGAACTCCCCTTTTGTAGCCCTATCGCAGGCGGGCCTGTATGTAGCTAGCTCTGGTCCCGATCCCCTCGCCATCTCAGCGTCGGGCTCGCTGCCTGGATAGCAGCGTGGTCTTGCTCACTTGTCCACTGCAGCTGCCAGCCAAGGTGAATGGAGCAGGTGTTGGTAGCACCGACCCCACCTATCAAACCACATAAATGGCAAACTTGATTTCTAAGTGGGGTGTCCACTGCTTACGGGAGGCAGTAACCTGATGAATGTGATTATCAGCGTATTAATTTACTCTGAAAAGTGTAGCTGCCAGACGGACTTGAATGTCGAGATTTGGGCTTCTCTGACCAGGCGGCGTAGTGAACAAATACTTTAATCTTTCTTTTCCTTTGATCAAAACTGAAAGAGGATCATTACTCCTTTAGTATGATAAGTATATTCTTGAGCATGAAATGAAAACAGTTAAAATTAGAAGGAAGACCCAAGGAGAGCTGTGTTTGAAGTCCACAACAATCACTGAAAAATGGGTAATTCAACAGACATTTATTTGTTCCCTATGGTATTTGGTGCTACAGGTTTTAGAGATGAGTAAAAGAAATCCCTAAGACCGGATGCTAATAACCTAATTATGGAGACATAAATACACAGCCAACTATAGTTCGGACCAGACTTTGTCCAAAGAAATGCTATTGTGATAGTCTTAATCAGTTAAAAGAGCAAGTTACAAATTAAGCTTGCAGTAAGTTAAGTTGACTACTCTTATACTTAGCTGTTATAATTAATTTCTTCTGTGGGTGCACAGTTTCTTGGGGCTCGTGTTCTCTCTTTACACAGACCTCTCTTTACACAGGTTGGTCACTGTGCCCGTGCCCGACCTCATCACACACACACACACACACACACACACACACACACACACATGTGCATCACCACACGTGCATCACCAGCCAGGCCCTCCTGCCCCATCTGCCCCTGATGTCTGTTGATCATTCTCTGCCACTTTCCGGTACTTTAGCAGATGTAGAGAACCAATAGGAGTCATTCTCATGTTCTACTCTGGCCATGGTAGAATATTGCTACTTCCCCCACCCCCACCTCCGATAGACTTCATTTTTTAGAACCTTTTTAGGTTCACAGCAAGATTGAGTGGAATGTACAGAGATTTCTACAATGTATGCAGAACCTCCCCCACTATCAACATCCACCCCCTGCCCCCAACAGCGAACATTTGTTACAATCGATGAACCTACATTGACACATCCTTTTATCATTCGGAGTCCGTTTACATTAGAGTTCACTCTTGATGTATATTCTATGGGTTTGGGCAAACGTAACTCCAGAAAAGCGTTACATTTCCTGCTATTGAGATCAAGAATTAGTGGCTTATTAAACACAGGCTTTAGGTTTGAGAAGGGGTATATGATTCTTGGAAGAAAGAGCTTTGTCTAACTTCTCTGCATTTCTACCCAACCAATTACACTCTCGAATTTTCCAATTTGAGAGAGTGGGTACACACGGTGTCCGTCACTGCTATCCCTGTGGCTCTCTAAGGCTCTGGGTTGCTTCAATCAGGCCTGGGCCGAAAGTCAAGAGGCAGATAGGCTGCCCGACTTTTTCCAGAGTACGGGTAGTTACGGTTCGGCTTATTTATTGGATTGGTAATCAGGTGACCTTTGCAACAGGTGAAGGGCAGGTCTAATTAAAATCATTCTATTAAGCGTCTTAGTCGTCATTTCTTTTCAGTGGTGCATGAGCTCATGATCCCTGGTCCTGAAGGAGCCATAAGCTTGCTCTGAAATGTCAAAACTCAGAGCCTTCTCAGGTTTCCTCTCTGTTCTATTTCCTATTCCCACCGTCCCCACAGCAGAGGCCAGGCACGCTGTTTTGAAATACTAGTGAAATTTGCAGTGGAGAACAATAAATGTATGTTAACTCCAAGGAAGGCAGACACTCCTAAGAGAGTTTGGGGGGCTTTAATAAAGCATTTCAAGGAAGCAGAGTATCGAATTAATGCTTTTTGTGCTAAAAACATTAAGGTATTTAAATGTGTTATTCTAATCCCTGTTTCAGCCTGGGAACAGAAGGATCTAATATCTTTTATTTAAATCCCAGCCTTCCTAGTCCGGGCCCTTCTTTTCAGCCAAGTACAGGAAGAAACAGACTACAGCCAGTTGACTTCAGTGAATATAAACCCGAATGTAATTCACAACATACGACCTATTAAATTTTTACATCAAATGTAGTTGCCCAGATCTTTGTATATTCTTTATCATTTAGTGGAGATGTTAGGTTTTCAGAAGCTAGACTCCTGTAGGAGTGCCACTTTAACTGTTCTGTTTCCTGGACATGCAATAAAATTGTCATGGGCACAAGTACAAATGCATAAATTCTGAACCCCCAAGCAGGGGATATTTATTTCAAAGTGAGCCCTTTCTGGTTGTGAAGTAAACTGATCTCAGGCAGACGGGGTATCCTCCCTTTCAGCCTCAGCTGTGCGGGCAGCATTTATGGCCAAAGCGCGGGCCAGATCAGGTTATCAGGTTCTTGCTCGGTGAATGAAGGGTATCAGGTTCCCTCCCAGCTCACAACTGTACGGTGGTTGGTCTCTCCCTCCTAGGTTGGATGCAAGAGAAGGCTCACAGGACAGTGAAGGCAGTCACCAAATAGTCATTAAGATCAGTGATAAATATAAAGCCTCGTCCCCAAATCAGTTGTTAGGGTTTGTTCCCCACCCAACCCCCCACCACAGAGAATTCTTGTTTGTTGAGAACTTTTTGGATTTTGAAATGAAGATTTAGGGGCCATATATAGGTGACTTCGGGTGACTAGTATCTAGTTGTAAAATAATTTCATATTTATATCCCGGGTGACACATTCAACATAAAATTGTAGAATACTTTGAGTAAGACCCTGGGCAAGGTTGTTTTTCAAGGTTCAAAACTAAAAGGAGAATCGAGACCAGATTTTGTGCAGTATATATGTGTGTAAGTGTGTGTGACATTGAGATAATGAGTGACCCCTTAAGACTATAGTATTAAATTGGCGGGTGTCCCCTTCCTCCCTCACCGCTCCATGTGCGTCCCTCCCGAAGCTGCGCGCTCGGTCGAAGAGGACGACCTTCCCCGATAGAGGAGAGGACTGTTCTTCGGTCAAGGGTATACGAGTAGCTGCGCTCCCCTGCTAGAACCTCCAAACAAGCTCTCAAGGTCCATTTGTAGGAGAACGTAGGGTAGTCAAGCTTCCAAGACTCCAGACACATCCAAATGAGGCGCTGCACGTGGCAGTCTGCCTTTCTTTAAAAAAAAAAAAAAAAGACTATAGTATTAAATTGAATGAGTCCAGTGAACCTGTTAAACAACAAGGTAACTGGCAATTGTTACCTTGCAACTAGTAATTGCAAAAAGTAATTGTTACCAATTACTGGCAACTGTTAGTATATTGTTATAGTGGCCAATTTATACAAATAGTATCTTTAAAAAGCTCTCACATTCTCTCTCGCTTCCAGCCTGCCTGGCTGCCCCTCCTCTCTCCTCCCCCTTTTTGACAGAGTGTGAAGGAGAGCTCATCTCCTCTTCCTGAAAGCCGAGGTCTCTTCCACAGGGTGGAAACATTTAATTAAGCTTAGTATTTTTGAAAAAAATGAATTCTTACACCATGTTGAAAATCATCTTTGTGCTTTTAGGATGCTATGGAAGTTTTCTGCTTTCTGGAATTTGAACTTAATATATGCCCAAATAGATGTGTTAAATTCCTAAAATGACTGTGGAATTTCACAACCAAGATATAAAGCAGGAGGACGGTACAGCTACCTGTCTCCCCCCTCACCTGGCACAGTCAGACTTGTCACATTGTGTGGGTGGTGTAACCACAGGGAGCTGGCCTTCACACAAGGAATGTCATCAGAATGTCCCAAAACGAGCAATGTCATCAGAACGTCTGGGCTCTTCAATCAGCTGCTTAGGAGCTCCTGCGGTTTACTGCCTATATTTCTCAAGGGTGGCTGGATCACATCAGGGTTCAGAGCTGTCTCATGCAAGTTTGTAGCACCAATAATGAGATCTAGGTCCGTCATTTCACTCAGCCAGCCAGTTACATGCTCATTCTACTAGGCACTGTGTTGAAAAGTTACTGATAGTGCAAAGGTACAGTGGTACTCGAGATTGTGTTGGAAGGTGATAGAGGACTGAAATCATGGTGCGAGGAGCAAGTACGTGGGGCTGTGCTTAAATATAAAGACTTTGTTTGGGTGATTTGCTTTGTCCGACATCCCTGAGACCGTTTGAAAAGACTTGGTAAGCCAGTGTGTGTTAAGCCCTCGAAGTGCTTATGCAAGACGATACTCAGGAGCTAACTGTTGGCTTATTGTAGTCAAAGCATTAGGATTGAAAGAGGCAGGGGAAAAAAGCCCAGGCTTATGTGATAGCCCTTCCCAGGAGAGCCCAATGCGAAGCCAAGGATTGTTGTCTACTATGTGTCATTAAGAGCTGTCACAAAAAGCCTATAATGAGCCTATAATGTTTTTAAGGATATTAGTAGAAAACAGAATCAAGGCCGCCGACATATTCAGTCAGGAAGTTTGCAAATAGTGTCAATCCCTAGACCACAGGAATAGTGGGCTCTTTCTGACTCCTTTCCATGGGCGATAAACTTAGATCTCACAGAGGTGTGCTGTTGTTGGTGGATCTCTCATTGTCTCCATCTGTGAGTAGAGGTAGTCCTTCGGAATTACACACCATTAGCATGTTCCCGTTTATGGGAAGGTTAATGGGGGCGCCTGGGTGGCTCTGTCAGTTAAGTGTCTGGGTTCAGCTCAGGTAATGATCCCAGGGTCCTGGGATCCAGTCCTGCATCTGGCTCCCTGCTCAGTGGGGAGCCCACTTCTCCCTCTGCCTGCGGCTCCCCCTGCTTGTACTCTCTGTCAAATAAATAAAATCTTTAAAAGCAAAAGAAAGAAAGTTAACCTACTTCTAAGTAGAACTGTATTTTTTTCCTATTCTTCATATGGATGATTAGAGATACAGTTCATCTTAGAATCAAGACTTTGGTAGTTACTGTTTATTGAACATGTGCCATATAAATGACTGGGTTAGCATTTAGGGTCAGGTGTGGAGAGGGAAGGATGGAAAAGGAAGGAAAGGGGAAGGCGAGAGAGACAAACACATCCCTCATAATGGATATAATCATTATACTGCATACACTGAGGTAATTGAAAGAGACATACCTGTTAAATAATCCAGGATCGGTTCTTGAAACATTGGTGTCCATGATATTCCCACTTGTGGTCTGTCGTCCTGTCTGCTCTTTTATGAGGCAGCTTTTTTACAAGGTTATGGAAAGAATGGTAATTTGAGTCATATGGCATTTTGCAGGAAACCCCATCCTTTATATTGCCAGTCAAATGTGGTTTGAACTTTTTAAGAATGAAGAGAAATCCTTCCGTAGGAGGGCCTCCATAACATCTCGGTTTGGGGAGGAAATGCTGGGGGAGGATAGAAGCCTTCACTGCTGAAGCAACCAAAGCCAGAGATGCTCATCTCTCAAAGTCTGTGTATGCCACTCATTTAGCAACTCAGGTGTATGGTGCTGTCCCCCCAAACCCATTATCTCATGGGTGCTTTTTCCTCTGTAACCACTCATTCTGCTTTCGTGAATGTGTTCTGCTCCAGCCCCAACCCTATGAGGCTGCCTCTTGGTCAGGCACTGGGTTTTTAAAATAAAACCTGGACCACATCTTCAGTTGTGAGTCATCAAGACACCATCTCTTATGGCTTCCTCGTGTAGAAGATAGCTCCTTTTCTGTGTGTACATTTTTTTTTTTTAAAGATTTTATTTATTTGACAGAGAGAAACACAGCGAGAGAGGGAACACAAGCAGAGGGGATGGTAGCGGGAGAAGCAGGCTTCCTGCCGAGCAAGGAGCCCGATGCGGGGCTCGATCCCAGGACCCTGGGACCATGACCTGAGCTGAAGGCAGACGCTTAACGACTGAGCCACCCAGGCGCCCCTCTGTGTGTACATTTTTATAATGAGGAACCACTTCAGTCTATTTGAGAACCACTCTCACTGAGTGAGAGAGTTTAAATTTCACTTCTTTGTGCCTATGCATTAGCTAGGCTCAAGTACCTCTTGGGTTTGCCCAGGCACACCTGCTCACTGTCCTGTCTAACCTGAAGCCTCCCATCTGCTACTCTGCCCTGGGGACTGTCCCAAACTGCCAACATTACCTGCTTTTAGAGCTTAGAGCTATGGTGAGATGCACTAAGAACTGAGGCATGAGATCAAATTTGAGAGAGTCATACATTTTGGGTAGGAGCACTGGGATAGAATGTTCCAGTAAGCTAAAACTCCAGGCAGCCTGTACAGCTGGCCCTGCATCAGTGCACCAGATGCATCTAAGGAAAGAACACAGGGGTCAGAATGGGTGTTGGTCAGCCATGGAAGCACTTATTAAACAGATATGTAGGATAGTTTAATTGGCTTTAAATTTTAGATCTCTATGTTAGGTGTTCATTTATCTGCAAGCTGAGGTATTTTTTTTTTTAAGATGTTGCAATTTTTGAAACATTTAGGATTACTGGCTGCTATGAGAAATGAGGTGTAATATTTTAATTTTTTTAAGGAAAGAGAATCGCTTTCATAAGGATATTATCTTTAAGTTAATGGGAAAATCAAACTTTTCATTAATTAAATCATAGTCGTTGGTTTCTGTGTCATTAATAAAAACTTACAAAGTCCTGTAGCATATTTTTGGTTAGTACTTCCTCTTTCTCAGCCTCTTATGTGAGACACTCAGATTGGAAGATTATTTTAAATGAAATTCCAACCTGTTTTGTACTCACTAATTGGGGGTTAAAAGCAAAGAAGAACCTACATATGTAAAGCTTGAAAGAAAAGGATAAGATTCAGTGTTCCTACTAATTGTTACATGTCACTTTGTGAAAATTGCACATGTGTCTTGTGCTATGGAAATGTAAGCCTTGCTAATTAAAACATTTGAAACAGAGAGCTCTTATGATCTTGTCCAGGTCAGTGCTAACTACATCAGTGTTGTCCATACACAAGCAGCGTTGGCATCATCTGGGAGCTTGTTAAATGCACACGTCTGAGTCAAAACCTACATTTGTACAAGCTCTCTGGGTGATTCTGATACTCACTTAAAATTCGAGACTTACTGATCTAGGCCAGTGGTCTTCAAACTTCCTTTTCTGTCATGAGAACTTTCTATCTGGAATAAAGAAGTTTAGGCGTCCAATTAGTAAAAGGATTTAGTGAATCTGATTAATGAGTAAGTGCTGTGGCTTTAGGTGAAGTTCTCTTGGGTGCCCCTGGATGAAGTTTCTTTTAACTCCCTTGGCTCAACTGAGTTCAGTCTATAAATCAGTAATAGAGGTTTACCCCTCTTTGACAGATGAGACCTCGGAGCCCTGAAAAGAGAAGGGATTTGTTTAAGTTTGCTCGGATGATATTGCAATTCAGAATTTTAGAAACTCATTCTGAGACCACGGCTTCTGTAGATCGGATAAATTAATGCATGATCATTAATTCTAGAAAAGCAGTTACCAAAGGTTCTACTTAAGCAATTGAAATACTTTTGGAAAGTACATTTTAAAACTTCAGGAACACAGGGGCACCTGGGTGGCTCAGTTGGTTAAGTGTCCAACTCTTGGTTTCAGCTCAGGCCTCAGGGTCATGAGATCAAGCCCCATGTTGGGCTCTGCTCTCAGCATGGAGCCTGCATAAGATTCCCTCTCCCTCTCCCTCTCCCTCTCCCTCTCCCTCTGCCCTCTGCCCACATTCTCTCTCTCTCTCTCTCAAATAAATAAATCTTTTTTAAAAATTTCAGGAATCCATATGCCATAAAATTAGATACTCCAGGATACTGAATTTTTTTTAAGTCTCAAGAGGAAAACTTATTTTTTATTTTAGAATCTTTCGTGTTAGCCAAAAAAGTAGGTAAAATATCTCTCCAGTTGATTAAAGATCTTTGATTTTGTATTTTTATTCATAAGGCACTAAAATGGGTTATAGAACTGTCCCAAGTGCCTAGCTTAGCTCAGATGTGGTCTGGAATTCTTATTTTATAGTTTGAATGTACTATATGCTGGGAATACTTAAGCGTGGCATGTGATTCCAGGTTACAAATTAAGATTTAAAAAGAGCTGGTTTGTGCTTTGTGGCAACTTGGCATACTAAAATAGTTCGTATGGCTGAAGTGTAATGGTACCTGTTCAGTTCTGTAGAAATTAGCTGTTTGACATCTGTTTTGAACCCCTCGTGACTGCTAGACTTATATTTTCTCAAGGCATCACAGCCGAGGGCATAATAAATCCTTGATGAGAATTTCATGCTTCTAAAATGCTGGGGTATGACTCGGTTTATATACCCCAGTCAGGTTCTCTCTTTATGCTTGCTTTTTGGGAAAAGGCAGCTGTTGGACTTTCATAGATTTTTGCTTCAAGTCATCACAATCAGGACATGATTTGCTGGAGATTCAAATCCCAGAGTGGCAGAGGTAGTGAGTATATTTGACTTGCTACTTGCTTGTTGATCGGCTTATTGCTAAACCCTTTAACCTCAAAGAAAACCATGGCTTTATATAAGAGCTTCCCCATTCCACCACCAAGTGCCCGTCTTGAGCTTTGTGCCCTACAAGCTCCCCTTTTGCCCTGTAGACCTCTTTTGGCTCTACATCACTTCAGGCCAGCTAATGAAGAGACCAGTTTACCCGATGACTTGGGTGGCGTGTGCAATCTCAATCTCAAGGAGTCGCAGCTTCAAGCAGCCCCGTGCCGTTTCACCGTCTGTCCGACGTGCTCCTGTGGCACATTCGTGGACACGGAAGAAGAGCTTAAGATTAAACAGTAGTGAAGTTCTACTTCAGTGATTAAACGATCGTACTCAAAGAGTGATTGTTGTAACCATGGAGAGCAGTGATCAACGCGGAGGTTCCCAGATTCTCTGCATTCACCGTACCCCAGTGTCTTAGTAATTCCTTTGCAAAGCCCGTTGGCCAAGAAGGAACACTGAACAGTTGCAACTGTTAGGAAGGGAAGCTCAAACAATTTAAGAAGTATTTATGTCCTAACAACTTAGCAGACATTTGAAACACTAATGCACATAGCCAGAAAGAAATAATACTTCCTTTCATGCTTAAATAGCCATAATCATTTGCCAGTGTTATGGTATGCACACTTGTTGAGCTTCGTACACCTTCTGGAACCTTTGAGAAAGCATGACTGCTGTGTCCCTCATTTCCTAGTCCATGTTGATTTTTCACAAGCTATTTGCTTTTTATCATAGCAGCTATGAAAACTCAGCTTCACAAAGATGTGTCATAAAAAGGAATGTAGCAGGGCACCTGGGTGGCTCAGTCAGTTAAGTGTCTGACTCTTGATTTTGGCTCAGATTATGATCCCAGGGTCCTGAAATCGAGGTCTGTGTTGGGCTCCATGCTCAGTAGGGAGTCTGCTTGAGATTGTCTCTCTCCCTCTCCATCTGCCCCTCCTCCTTATGCATGAGCTTTCTCTCCCTCTCTCTCCCTCAAATAAATAAATAAAATCTTAAAAAAAAAAAAAAGGAATGTAGCATTATCTGATATTGAAACCGTGAGCTACTTTGAGCTAGTATGTTGTACTACTATCTGAAATATGTTGCTGTAATTTCCTTGAAAATCAATAATTTCCTACTGCAGCACACCTCTCCAATGTGTCCAGTTTTCTTTTTCCAGCGATCAAAGCTTTGCAGGTGGGGTAGGAGATAACATTTGTTTCACACTGGCAAATTAACATAATGATTTCACATAAATATATCAGCCATTTAATTAGGTAGATGGCCCTCATTTTCCCATTTTTACTGATGGAAAGACAAGAACTCAGAATGATTTCCTCTGTTTAAATACTGTAGGAAACAGGCGAAGGTCATGCACATTTAACTTCGAATACGTTGTTTTCTCCATGCCATATTTGATCTCTGCTTCTATTGAGCTTAGAAGTGAAATGGGATATCACATTTGTGTAGCAGGTTGAAATTGTGAGAGCTGTCTGCCAGGCAGGGATTTAATGAGAGAGGAATGTCAAGATTAGTCCTTGGCTCCAAGTAGCTCTTGAACAAATGTAGAAGGAAGAACTACAGCTAATACCCCTTTCCATGAAAATTGCTTACATTTAGGTGCCAGGCAGGTCAGTGAAGGGCAGAGTAAAACTTCCAGTGATTTCATGTTAAGACATGTCTGTATTACAGTAGGTCTAGTAATCTGCTCCAGGGAGATTCTATTGTGTTCTGCTCTGCTCGTAGCTTTCTGGAAGATCACACTTGGTAGTTATTTGCAAGTTCTGAAGCAAGCCTGTTGAATCATGGGTGAAGGGCCGGGGACTGCTTAGGCAGCAGACACTGAACTTTTGGAGGAAGGATGTGATAGGGGTCTTTCTAGTTCAGCCTCCTAATATTTGAAAGACGAATCATACTTGTTCTAGCCTAACCCTGAGGACAGAATTAGTACTTTGAAGTATACATAGCTCATGAACCTCAAAAAATGTAATAATAATGATTTTTAATGGTTGCAATTGCCCCAGGAGGCAGTAAGCTCCCATTATTGAGAATTACTATGAAAATGATAAAAGAGATAGTAGATCATATAACATGGGCTCCTAAAGGCCTTTCACCTTATAGATTCTCTTTTTCTAATTTGCTAATTTTCATTTCTTTGAGCAAAGGCCTTCAGAGTAACTGTGCTTTAAATTCAGTTTGCCGTCTCTCCAAACACAGATAGGTCTCTGGGTTGGTAAAATTAGATGTAAGGTAAAGTTTAAGTTTTTTTTTTTTTTTAAAGATTTTATTTATTTGACAGCGAGAAACACAGCGAGAGAGGGGACACAAGCAGAGGGAATGGTAGCTGGAGAAGCAGGCTTCCCGCGGAGCAGGGAGCCCGATGCGGGGCTCGATCCCAAGACTCTGGGATCTGACCTGGGCCGAAGGCAGACGCTTAACGACTGAGCCACCCAGGCGCCCCAAGTTTAAGTTTTTTGTTGGAAACTGATGTTTTGAGGTCAGAGGCCATATGAAAGGTCATAGTTCAACTGAGAAAGTCTTTAAGTGTCTATTCTAGTTTATAAGAACAGTACATATGTGGGTTCAGCTAGTATATCTCTGGGAAACCCCAACAGGCCTTTTACTGTGTGCATATCTCCACGCACATGAGTGTAGTGTGTGTAATGTAGTGTGTGTGTGCACACACGTGTGTATATTTTAGTCATTCAGGGGTTTACCTGTCAATTTCCCAAAGTGACCGTCAGCTCACCGGTTCAGAATTTAAAATAAATCAGTCTTGAGGTACTAGTAGTTTCCTCTAGTCATTGTATTATCTGGTCTTTTACTTAGAACAAAGCCTTTAGACCCCATAGATTTATGTTGGGTCTTCTTCCCAGCTGACCTGAGCGCTTATGAAAAATAGCTCACATTCTTCGATTCCTTGCAGAAGCAACCCCTCTTTGGCAAAGGCGGTCTCATCTTCCCCTGTTGGGCTGCGCTTCTGCCCAGTTGAGCTTTATAGACCATCTGTTCCTATGATACCCCCGTCCCCTTCTTAAATCCTTCCGCCATGGCTGCCCTGCAGACACTGCCTCTGTTTCTGAGGTGGAGAAGGGGAAGGCTTTCTTCTTCTTTCTCCCTCTGGTCCTCTTTCTGCACTTCTCAAGCCCTGCCAATTTTTTTTCTCCCTTCTGTGAAAGCAGACTTTACAGAAAATTCCCTTGCCAGCCCTAGGTTGTATATGATGAACGGAAAAGCAAAAATGGGATCTGTGCTAGTTTTCTGACTTATTCGGAAGACATTTCCTAAGACCTCTGTAACTAGCTTCCCTGCCTTTATCATTCAGGGGGGCACATGTGGCCCTGAGAGGTTGCACGTATGGTTCCCCCTGGGCAGAGCAATTACAAACAGGCTGTGTTTTAAGTTAGTTTTGACTTGTGTATTTCATCTGTGAAGTTGGCAAATACTTGAAAGCCACAAGCTACTGTTTTCTGAAAGCTTCTTTGCACATGAGCATAAAATGTATGTATTGAATTTGGAAATGGTCCAATAACTGCCCTTTTAATGCAGCTAAATGTAGATTACAGCTGTTTCCTCTGGAAAGATGCATGTAGTCATCATTTCTTTCTTCTCTTGCAGGGTGTCTCCTCTGCAGAAGTCTGAGATAGTGGACGTGGTTAAGAAGCGGGTAAAGGCCATCACCCTCGCCATTGGGGATGGTGCCAACGACGTTGGGATGATCCAGACAGCTCACGTGGGTGTAGGAATCAGTGGGAATGAAGGCATGCAGGCGACCAACAACTCGGATTATGCCATTGCACAGGTCAGAGGCGCGGTCGACCCGCTGTCCTATCCTGTTGATAGAGGTATCCATTGAGCATGAGGGCCTGATTGGTGCTTGACCTTCAGTCCAGCCCTAAGAACTCTGCCATCCCTTTTGAGGTTTGTCTAGACAAAAATCACCAGACTATTCGGATTTCCCTGTGGCCTTGATCCTGTGCTGCTGGTTGTTGTGGTTGTCGTGGTGGTTTTTGCTAGCTGTGAGGTTGGCCAAGTTTTCTGTCCTCCAGGCAGGGCGATCATTCCTGACACTTAGGTCTCTGATCCCGTGAATGATAGTCTCTCTTCCTCAACATCTGCCGCATGGGCTTTTCCTTGTGCGGTCCCATGCTAAAGAATGGCTGTGCTTATTACATCCATTCTTTACCATCCCTGTCCCAGAATCAGCCCTCTTTTCAGAAGGTGCTAGAACGTTCTCTCCTCAGGCATTTGAGGTCAGGGGAAAGCAGTGGTTTACGACTGCTACCCTCTCTGTAGCCATAACCAGGGTGCTGTAGCCATAACCAAAGGTCAGTAGCAGACAGCCTCCTGCTATTAGGCCAAGTGCAGCCCATTCCCCTCTGGATGAGATGTTGCATGCAGAGGTTCCCAATGCACTTTGTAGTCACCAAACAGATGGCCTGAGGATGAAAGAAATGGCTACTCCTCCAAGATAGAGAGCCAACAAGGGAAGGAAAATAGCCATCCTCCTGACCTTAGGTGACATATCTAGGTCATTTGGCCTGTCTGATCATCCAGAAAATCGAGACCTCATAATGGGCACTGATCATTTCCTCCTGTCTACGGATTACCGTATGTCATGGTAAAGGGCTGCTCATTTGGTCGTTAGCTAGGGTTCCCTCATCTCCTTCCAGTGCTTAGTCATTTGAAGAATGTGGTAACCTTAATCACGTGAATGCAGGTAGTAATGGCTTTTTATCCATTCAAGCTGAAATCAGGGACTGCGTATGAACTGTGAAAGAGCTTCCAGCAACCCCAGGGCTGCAGGCTGGTCCTGTAGCTTTGGGGTCTAACTTCCCAGAAGGGGATTCTGCATTAGATCACCTCTCCGATTCCCTCCCAGCTCGTGGTTCTGCAAACACGGGGAGGAATTACAAAATCCTCGTGGTTCTGGAAAGTACATGAAATCAATCTCATTTCCCTATTGATTTCAAATAAATCCTCAAGATAATTGCTAAAGGAGGCAGGGGAAGGAATTCTGATTGTACGGTGGGAACACTGGGGCTCCTTCACATTGAGTGACCTGCCTCGGGTCCAAGCATCCACAGTCAGAGAACACCAGACCTGTACGTGACCTCGGGGACCAGGCCCGCACACCTGCCCATTCACTTTCCCGAGTCAACCACTCCAAAGCCTGTGGGACTCTCACTTCCTGTAGTCTGTCAGCAGCTGTAGATGTTATACACCCCAGCATTATTAAATACTTGAGTTATAGCATCATGTGGCTGGAAGGGATCTTTGGAGGTTTCCTAGGAGTTTCAGGCAAATATTTGTCTGTCTATTTCTTTAAAATGTCTGGGGAAGGGGGATTCCGTGACCTGCTTTATTGAAACTGCATACTAATAGGCTGTGGAATCTGGAGCAATTGCTCTCTTCAAATTAAAAGCATCAAAGAAGGAGGGAGGAGAGAGTTAGGGTTAGAGTTAGGGGTTTTCTTGCCCTGCCGGTGTAATAGTGACCACGGCCAGAGGAAGTGACGAGTGGCCGCATGAGTCCATGGGTCTTGGTTTCTCCTGTCCGGGGTCCTGCCCACGATCAGATAGAGGTCCCGTTGTTCCAGGGTAGCATTCTTCTTTGCCTCACACCTTCTCTACTGGACACTGTGCCTCCTCTTCTTCAGTTAGGAGCAGGACAGGCCACAACTGCATGCGTCCCTTTGCCCCAGTGAAATGATCAGTGTCTATGGTTGAAGTTAATGTCTTCGGCTTTGTCGCTTTACTGCACGTGGACGAAGACCTTTTTTTTTTTTCTTTTTTAAAGATTTTATCCATTTATTTGACAGAGAGAAAGAGATCACAAGTAGGCAGAGAGGCAGGCAGGGAGAGAGAGGTAGAAGTTAGCTCCCCGCTGAGCAGAGAGCCCAATGCGGGGCTTGATCCCAGGACCTTGGGATCATGACCTGGGCCGAAGGCAGAGGCTTTAACCCACTGAGCCACTCAGGTGCCCCAAAGACATTTTTGATTGGGTGTTTGAGGCAGTGCCCTGGAAGGTTATATACAGAAGAAAACACATTAGCTCCCAGTCCTTGGGAAAAATGATGGAATGGGCAGAGCTTCAGTTCTCCTTTCCTACCTGCCTGGGCTTTTATCCACAGTGCAGCCCCTGGGACTGACAGCCGCCCCCGAACTGCTGCCTTGCTGGTGGGCAGCCTCTAGCCCCAGCTGCCTGTTCTCCTCAGGAGACAATCATTCCCGCGCCCTACCGTCTTAACATTTTTTTGAACGGCCTCCTGAAAATAGCATTTTGATTTAGGATATATGTATTTTTTTCCCCCCTGAAAACAAATCATTGTCGCGCTAACCTTGAGTCATTCCGGATGACTCCAGCAGATGTCCTCTGTGCCCGCTGAAGTTTAACATCAGGGGGTCTGGGTCAAATGCAGACTTCCTTTTTATTTGTTTAGCCAGTTATTTTATGATTCCCCTTTCCCCTTTGGAGTCCTTAATGAGCTTTTATGGGGAGTTTTATTTTTCCATATGCACCTACTCCAGCCATTTTGAAGTGGCCATACAGCTTTTGGAGTAGACAGTCCAGCCACCTGCCTTACCCCGATCTCTGGGGAGGTTTCTCATGAAATGTGACATCATGTCGGATTGAGCCCCCTTCTTCAGGGCTAATGGAAATTATTATGTGGCTTCCTCTTGCAAGAAAATGTTTTCTTTTAAAAAATTACATTTTCAATCAGAGTCATTCTTTTCTACTGGTAGTTAAATTTAATTTCCGAAGTCATCAGAAGTTAATCTGAAGTTTGCAATAGCAAAAGAATTTCTCAAGTTTATGGATGTTCTCAATACAGCTCAATTATCTCTTCTCAGAGAATGAGCCCAAAGACTGCCCTGTGACTTCAAACAGGGGAATTAAGGTTTTAGTTCAAGGCAATGAAGGGGGATGTCAGTGGGGTCCTAGGCTAATCAGTGTATAGAAATTATGAATTTAAACAGGATTGCCCCTAATGGTGCCTTCATGCCATAGCAGAACAAAAAAAAACAACAACAAAACTCCTCATTTCTCTCCCTCCAGCTCGTGGTCACGCCTTTGGGGACCTTTGTGAAGTAGGACACAGCAAGCGAAGCCAGGCTAGGAGGAGGCTGAGGGGCTAGGGTTCAAGTGGGGTACAAAGACCCCCGCTCCAAAGAGGATTCAGGGATTTTATTGCATATTCCTCAATATTTCAAACTGCAAGAACTGTTCCATCACTGCCCCCTTAGTACCAGTTAGCCGCTTGTGGGTTTTCTGTTTTTCTTGACAGCATAGCAGTCTAGCAAGAGGTACTCTGTACTAGTTGGAAGCAAAAAAAAGAGAACAAAATGGGTGGAGCAGGTAACGCTGTGTGTTTGTGCCTGAGTGTCTGTGCGTCTCTGTGCACGTGCTGTGCAATTGCTTTTAACCTGTAGGCTGACAGTGGAAATTGGTCGTGTCTCCACGTGCATCCCTTTTTTAGAAAGGGTACTGGTGCACGAGTGTTCCTAGCCCTTTTTCCTGAAGTCATCATCAAATCTGATTGAATAGAAGCCTGTGGTTGCCACTGGGCTTTTGCCTTTCTTCCAGTTCAAGAGGTCACCTTCTCCTAAGAGTTAAGACCCTTAAGAAGCATTTGTGTAAACAGAATTCACAAGAATAACAATGGGAAGTCCAAACTGGCATTTGAGGGAAAATACTAAGTAGGTAGATTTAAGAGGAGAGTTGAGTCGTCCTCACTGGACCCGAAAGGTCTGCATTTAGTTTCTGGAAGTGAATGGTTTTCTTGGGTTCTCGGCAGAATCTAGCTTCCTGGACGACCTTGTCTGTCCCCAAACAGCATTTTGTGACTTTTGTTCCTAAAGGATGGGTGTTCCTGAGCTTTGCCATTTTTCCCCCCTCAGTTTTCCTACTTGGAGAAGCTGCTGCTAGTCCATGGCGCCTGGAGCTACAATCGGGTGACCAAGTGTATCCTGTACTGTTTCTATAAGAACGTGGTTCTCTACATTATCGAGGTGAGCCAGGCTGCCGCCTTCCTCGGGCGGCAGGGGGCAGCAGGGAGGGGTTTATGCACAGGGCATCTTCGCAGACTTAAGGTAATTGCAAGAAAGGATTTTGTTCATGTGAAATTAAAAGGTTCTGCTGGGACATACATGACCTCTGTGCAGTGGGGGGACACCTCGCAGATGGGAGTCCTCATGCTGAGGAACCAGTGCGGGGAGCCTTGGTGTCCTTGGCCCACATGGACTGCTGTTGTCACTCACACCGCGCTTCTCCCGGTGGGGGGTGCTCAGAGCCTGGGCAGCCGACACTTGCACCTGTGTCCGTGGGCATGGGGACATTTCCAGGCAACCAGGTCGTTCATTTCTTTCCTAGAATGAAAGGGCCTGATTTCTTGCTCTGTTTCTCATGGCTTCTGCAAATTACCCCAGCATTGATTCACCGCCTCTGGGGTATTTGGATGACACTATTTAAATGGGGGAAGGTGCGGGAGTAAGTTGGGAGTAAACAAATAAGGCAATTAAAAGTATCTCCATGAACTTCTTGGGTTGTCAAGCTGGTTTTCAGGATTGTTGATTCCATTGTGGGCACATTTATTTTACTTATTAGAGGGACTAGAGCAGGAGATGGGTGGAGCCAGGAAAAAGTGGAATGGGCACTTTCTGATTAAATTCAGGAGGAGGACCAGCTGCCTCTTGCCTCCTTTTTAAGGCCAGCTCTGCTGCAGAGGGTGTGGCTTCTGAGGCCAACGTGACTAATAGATTTCCAAGTGTGTTGAGAAAAGAGGAAGCAGGTGGTCACTCAGTAGAGAAATAAAAATACAATGTTAATTGTGTTTGGTATTAATATCTCAGTTTGTTAGGAGTTATCTTGTGTCTGATTTCTCAACTCTTGGCAGAAATAATAACCAAGATGTAGACTGACTTTATCTGATGTGGTCCTTTAAAATACACAGCTCAAGGAATTTAACAAGTGCTCTGGTAATGGAACTGTGACTAAACAAACATTTCTTTACCCAATTGTCTACTCTTTCTTGTTGAAGATTCAGGTGAAAAATAAACCTTCGCATCACTCAGTCTGTAACCAAACTACTAATGAGTAGTTTTCCTGAGTTTTGCACCTTGTACATTGTTCTAATTTGCATAAAGGGCATCCTACTTGCCTTGCCTGCTCATCTCATGCTATAATACTCGACTCAGTCCATTCCGAGTAAGAACTTCTCGATGTTACATGTACGGATTCTATAGTTTCTATCTTCCTCCTGTCTGCATTTTTACAATTTTTTTCTTTTCTTTTTTTTTTTTTTTTTGGCACTTAAGAATGTTTGTCCTCCTGTTTCTGTGGCTTTTTTTTTTTTTTGGCCTCCATGATAGCAGTCACTCCTGAATGTCACTTGGGGTCATAGATAATCAGTGCTGTGGACTTAAGGAGTGTGGGAATCCCTGCTCCCATGTGCCATCCCAAGTCCCACATGCATTTTTAGCTCCTACTGTAGTGGTTGGCTTCACAGGATTTCTTAATAATCTGGTTTTCCTCAAAATCAGCAAATTACAGATAGTCTGGACTTCTTATCAAGACATTTTACATGAAGCTCCCAACCCTTTCGCTTCCCAGAGCTTCCTCCAGGGCTCTTCTTAGTCATTTACACCTCCTATCTTGTCCCCCCCCCTTTTTTTAAACTTCAAAAAGGCTAAGGATGAGAAGAGTACAATTTTTGTCTGTCTGGAAAATTCCATTTGGAATGAGGCCCTGAAAATGCCATGTGAGTTCCCTAAATTAATTTTTCAATTATAGCTGAACCACAGCTGGACATGGTCTTTTGTAAACAGCCTTTAAAAATATTCTTGATAAAATTTAAAAATTAAGTCTCCACCACTCTGGTCTCAGTCTTCTGCTTAGTATTTTGAGGAGACTTAATTTGAAAATCAAGAAAAAACAAAATCTTCAACTGAGCCCAGAAAAAGCATTGACTCAGTGTCTGCCCAGCCTCTGTGGCATTGACATGCACTTCAAACATAACTTTAAAAACAGAAAAGTTCTACTTGGATGGTATTTTAGTGTGTTTTGAACCAAAAGATCAAAGATTGTTATAATTTCATTTGCTCCTTTGCAATGAATAGTTTCACATTCTAAAGGTTACCTTGTAACTCATTGAGAATAAATTGTATTCTTCATTGGTTTTCTTGTAACTCAAGGAGAAACCCTTTGCAAGAGCCAGTATGTTCTCATCTCAAATGTCCTCTGATATAGGTAACTATCAGTCATTTACAAGTGCAGTCCAAGAGCCATTCAGCAGATTAAAAGAAGATGCCCAAGTGGGCATGTGCACACCCATACTAATCAAGTCCTGGCTATTACTATGAGGATCATTATGATTTGAATAACAAATAAGATTGTATGGAAGGCCTAAGAGCCTGTAATTAATACGATCTCCTCACTTGGTATGCCGACCTATAAAACTCAAGTTTTCTGTGGAAGGATTATGTGGCTCTAGGCTCACTCCAATATGGAGCACCAACTTGAGAGCACCCTCCACTCTCATCCCCAGGCCCCTTAACTATATTCTTCTATGACCTTTTCCTGTGTTTATAGAGCCATTTACATGTACAAACAAATGAATGTTTTACATAAATGTTCTCAAGTTTAGTAATATGTTCTGCAGTTGATGTGATACTTACCAGGGTACTTGGGGGATCATCCTCATGGCTAACATATGGGTTCATTGCCTGGCGTTCCACAGTGTATTTTCCCACAATCTATTTAACCATTCTTATATTGGTGAATGATCAAATCCTCTCCCTTTTTATCCACAAAGAGTCTTGTGCAGTTAACAGCTGTCCCTCGAAGCACCCATAATCATTCCACCAAAATGCCAGTGATCTGATTAGAGCATTACTACCACAGTGCCTTGGGTAAAACACATGATCTGTACCTCAGGTTCCTTGTTGCTGTTTGATGTGTCTTCCATGCTATTTGATGTGTCACGTAAAATTTATTCAGGCTGAAGTAAGCATTGGTCCAAGTAAAAAAATAGGAACAAAATAAGGAATCTATGATTTCGTGGCCACCCTATCAGTGGGCAAAATGAAAAATACATAAACCTTGGCTCTCCGTTCCCTCCATTGCTGCCTTAATCTAGTACTTCTTACCTGCACGATAGCAAAGATCGCTAGCTTTGCCCCATCAGCCGACTACAACGCAACCAGAATTAGCTTCCTGAACACGCATGTGAGTGATTCAGTGGCTGGCGTAGTTTCTGGAATAGGTGCTCAGCAATGATGGCAGTGAGTGCCACCATCCTCCTCGGACTCATCAAGGTTCCTGTGGCTCCCAATGAAATGCCCATGTCCCCCTTTGTGCCCCTGTCCCTTGTGGTCTGGGTCCCCGACTGTCTCCAGCCTCATCTCCCATTGCGTCCCTCCTCATTCTGTTTTTAATCACAACTACTGAAGTACAATTAATACACAGTTAGATGCCCCATCATTAGGCATACAGTTCTATAAATTAAAACTGCATTTTATTGTTAGAAATTCACTGGCAGTTTTCTGCCTGCCTCCCATAGACGATGACAAGAATGTCACCAAGAGTTTCTAGAGATGGATGACCAAGATAGTTGTCTCACAGTGTGAATGTACACTTAAAAATGATTAGGATGGTAAACTTTATGTTGTGTGTATTTTGCTACAATAAAAAAATGCTAAAAACATTTTTAAAAGAGTATCATAAGCACTTTGTGGCTTTAGTCACATGGAGGGAAACAAAAATGTGTAGCTAGACCAGATGCTTTGGAGAGTTCACTGAAGGTTTGAAAAACAAACTTGACACATAGTTTTGTTTTGTATTAGCAATTAAATGCTAAGTTTTGTGCTATGATCACACAGACCATATTTCTCAGAAGGTAAAATTCTGTTGTGGGCTAGACCATGCAGAATGTCATCAGCTTGTGGGGCAGATGGGGTCCCTGTCAGCCAGTTGGAGGAGACACATTCCCGGTGTGTCCGAGGCGTGGGGCAGGAAAAGAGATAAAGTTAATGAAGCGAAAGAGATAGGGCTGGATGGACTATGTGAGTGGCCAATGGGAGGGAACTAAACTGGATGTTGCTGTTGGAAGCTGGTGTTCCTTTTTCATTCTGGAATAGGCAAGTGGCACAGTAAAAGCAATTTCAGAAAATGTGTATGTCAGTATGTAGGACAGATGGTAAGCAGAGACTTTTAATGTAATTTTGTAGTTTTAACCTGGGGCATGAAACATGACCATTATGTAACCATTTCCCAGCATAATTTCTAAGCAGAAAGGAACAACTGATTTTTAAAAACCCTTTGATTTTGACAATGGGAGGAATTTATCTTAAATGTAAAGACTGGAGAAATATTCCTACACATTTTTGATGTCCTCATGTGACTGCTCTGTGATAATGCCCAAAGAGAGAAGGGTCGATTAAATTCTTTAAAGTTCCTATGCTATTTAACAAACTAGGTGTTTGTTATTCAAAATTTCCTGAATAGGGTACAAAGCATAACAAAGAGTTTCAAAGCATAACAGCCTCAGCATGTTAAGCATTTACTAGGTATTCGTTTGTCCACAGACTTTCTGGACCCCTGGGAAAAGGTTATTTGGAATGGAGAAAAATTTTAGTGATAATAAAATGTAAATAGGAAAACAGTAGGGAAGTTACTTGAGTTTAACCTGCAATTCAAAAAATGATGATACAGGTCCCTTACCAACTTTAGCATAACATGAAGAAAAGACACCAAATCATCTTTAAAACAAAGATGAGACTTTGAAATTATGATGTCGATTCGTTGGTGATTCCTAATATAGAGAATAACCAAATATATAGGTATGACATGGAAAAAAATGGGAATTTTAAACCACTTAGAGTGTCTACTTATTTTTGGCACCATATATAAGAAATACTAATGTTTTCTTGGGGTCATTAAACTGGGATTATGGGATTATGGGATACGGGCCAAGAACGGGGATGCATATTTAGCATGGAGGTCTGGAAATATTATCACTGAATGAGACAGAGATTTAAACCACAGCAGTTTGAGACCAAATGCAACCCAACCAACAGAATTTCGTTGAAAGCTACTTAAGGCTTCTCAATATCTGACAAGCCTAAAACAAACAAACAAAAGCCTGTGCTCTAAAATATTCCATAAGGTTTACCAGCATTTCCTTTCCTGTGTCTTAAAACTAAAACACTAAAATGGATTCCTGCATAAACTGCCATTCTAATCCAAAATATTCTCAGAGAAGGACGTCGAATGTATTTTTTTTGAAAACATATATGTAATCTTTTTATTTGTGTTACAGTTTTTTTGTTGTTGGACCTCTGAGAGGTTTGGAGATTTTTTTTCCTCCATTTTTCAGATCATTATTATTTGAAAATAATTATATGTAAATTACTTGTCAGCAGCCCCTTCTTTTATTTACTGTCTGACTAGCTTCTTATTTGTGGAGGCCTAATTTAAATATGTTAATATACAAAGATCCTGTGTGGATTTGCTCAGCCTTGTTCTATCTATTTCCCTGAGAGTGACCTAGTCTGCATTGTAAACGGAGAAAGAAAGCACTAGCCTTGGGTAGATTTTGCTTTAAGTGTTAGAATCAACGAAAAATAGATATTTTAAAACTTTCAAATACTATCCAATAACTTTTCCCCTTTTTTTCTTATAATGCACAACTTAAATACATCTCAAAAAATGTATTTCTCTTTATAATAGAGATATCATGTAAGAGATCTCTTTATGATAGAAGACAAAATTCCTGATAGCTAAGCTTCTTTCTCCCTTCTGTCCTGTGCATCTTTGTTGTCAATGACAGCTTTATATTTCCTGATAAAGAGTCCTTTCTTGGGGGGCTAGATTGGAGTCATGTGCTCAATGGTAGCATGTTAATAGGTGAGGTGAATTGAAAAGCACAGTCAACATACAGACCTATCTGTAGAGACTGTAACCTTATCAAATATAAAGCCATCCATTTTCTAGTAAAAGCTTTAAGCAGGTGTTGCCCACCTACTCTGGCAGGTGGAATGCTAGGACCAGGGGCCCTGGGATAAGCTCTGCAAAGTTCCCCATTTGATGGGGGGGGAGGGGGAGGTGTTGGCAATGTGCAGAGCGGGAGAGGTGCATTGAGGGTTGTATGCAGGTCTGGTGCTCAGCCCTTTCCAAGAATATCCCAGCTTGTTGAGTTAGTGATCATCTGGGTGGTTCCAATTATGGGGCTGATAGTTGTTGAGCAATAATTACAATTTTAACATGTTGGAAGGAAAACTATTTTGAGAATGGCTTCCCAGTGGGCAGTTTGCAAATAGGAATTAAGTAGAAGTAGGATCATTCTGAAGAGTACTTTCCCTGCCTCAGGCATCCACATTCTCCAAGTCAAGCACTCTGGGGTCGTGGGATCCAGATGAGGTAACCAGACTGAGCCCTTGGAAGCCAGTAGGGCCTGAAGATAAGACTCGCATAGTTACAGTGCAGCTTGTGGGGGCGGGGGATGCCGGGAGGGGGCAGCTAGCTTGCAGGAAGACAGCATGCGGTGCTCAGTGAGGACTCTCAGAAGTGGTGCTTTACAGCCTGGGAAGCCTCAGCTTTCCAGGGTGAACTGAGCTAAGCCCTAAAGGGTAAATAGGAGCCCATCAAATGAGGGGGACTGAAGGAGGGGGTTAGGCTGGCGTGCCAGAGAGAGGCCTGCACCTGTTTATTCCAGCTCCGTGATAAATGTCAGAAGTCACCAAGCCCTTAGTAAACAACGGGGAAGAAGTGTAGTTTGCCGGGTTTTACGTTTCAGTAGGAAGATGGCCGCAGAACCGGCCACACATGGGCTCAGGAATGTTCTCTCAAAGCCTAGTTGGTTGTTGCCCATTTATGGAGCTGGGAGTTTATCAGCAAATGGGGGTGGGGGGTGACAGGAAGGAGTTGTTACAAAGCTAGAGAAGTATTCACAGTTTGGAGGGAGTCCCCTGCAAGATATACCATCACTTTGAACTTTATAAAAATAGACTCTTGCTTGCTGCCTTTTACATGTGACAATATATGCTTTTTTAATGATGTTTTTGCAGCTGTTTTACCTGAAAGGCTCATTCTAAAGATCCAACATTCTAAAAAAAAAAATGTATTTAGGCATTGATGTTTTAAAAATTGAGTCTCTAACTCCATAAAACCTCCCTGAGGGGGGAGAAAAAGTACAGGTCCAAAAACAAATCAATGCAAAGGACTCTGGGGGTGATGTGAACTTTGAAGGGTCTGCTGTGTGCAAAGCTGGGCCTTATTCTAGGGTGCCCACTCTCTCCTCCCTTCCTGGTGCTGTGGCAGAAACAAAGCAACCCAGCAAGGGGAGGGGTCAGCTCATCACCACAGGCATTAAAGCTCACTTAGTCCAACTTATTCCTCACTTATTCCTTCCCTTTAGTCCTGTTGCCTTCAGACGGAGCACCTGCATAATGTAGCACTTGTACTTGCCATGGTGAATGTTATTTCTGTTTACCAAATTGCTTCTGACTTCCCTAACGACAGGAACCCTTTCTTTCTGACTTTGCCCCAAGAAAGGACTAAGTGCACAGTGCTCAATAAACAGATAATCAACTGAACACATTTCAGTAGAGGCTGACACATCAGAATCTATTGGACTTTGTGTGTGTGTCTGTGTGTGTGTATTGTGTGTGTGTAATTTTCATGCAGAGAACTATACCCTTTAAGCAGTAAAAGATTAATTCAGATTTAGAATTTGTTTAGCCTTATCTTTTGAAAGAGAATAAAAGATAATTTTGATTGCATTCTTTTTTTTT
>CM053605.1:102015599-102046026 GCA_028646535.1 Procyon lotor
TTTTTTAAAGATTTTATTTATTTGACAGCGAGAAACACAGCGAGAGAGGGGACACAAGCAGAGGGAATGGTAGCGGGAGAAGCAGGCTTCCCGCGGAGCAGGGAGCCCGATGCGGGGCTCGATCCCAGGACGCTGGGATCTGACCTGGGCCGAAGGCAGACGCTTAACGACTGAGCCACCCAGGCGCCCCTTTTTTTAAGATTTTTTATTTCTGTATTTGTCAGAGAAAGAGAGAGCAAGCGAATGGGGAGGAGCACAGAGGGAGAAGCAGGCTCCCCGATAAGCAAGGAGCCTAAAGTGGGACGGGGATCAAGTTCTGAGCCCAAGGCAGACACTTACTTAACCAACTGAACCAACCAGGCATCCCTTTTATTGCATTCTTTAAAACACATTCCTACCTTGGACTACCTTTTATTTCCACCGAAACTCTTAGATTTTCACTCTGGTGAAGTTGATTTTACCAATTAGGTTTTTCTTGCCATTTTATACTGTGTTGCTCTCCTGTATTTCTTCTGTCCTTTTTTCTGCTAGTAGTCACCAACTTTCCTAAGACCGTTGAAATCAGATATCCTTTATTTCTCTAAGTCAATTTTGGGAAAGTGTCTAAGCACCAATTCCCCAATCATGCCTATCTTTCCATTTTCATCTTTGCTACACCCGAGTAGAGTAGCACCATTCCTAGCAAGTAAATTTCAGTGACATTTGATTAAGGGTGATTGAGAGTCCAAGATTGAGAACAGAGCTTTCAGTTATAGGCTGTGGAAAAGACAAGGTGGCAACAGAAAGAATACCCTCTCTAGCAGATGAAGGAGAAGACAGTGGGAAGAGGCAAAGGGAATTCAGAAAGTCACGCTCCAATGATGGAAAACAATCACCTTTGTTTGGACAAGCTTCCATTTGCTTTGAGAGGATCAAGAGCAGACTACCTTCTCTTCTTTTTTCTAAACTGGTCAGCTTGACTCAGGAAAGAGAAATAGATTTGGTCCCATAGTTCTAAAATACTTTTTGACAGGCAAGTAAAACATGATTATGAAAATGAAATTCATCGTTCTTTTTCTTGGACTTAGGGGTCTTGGATTTGACCTTCAGTTAAAATAGCTTCTGTGAATAAGTATCACATCAGAAAGACTCATCTCTCCTCTAGCAAATGCCTGTCCTTTTAAGTGGTAAATATCTTCATGGCCTTCTGATAACTCATTGGAGCCAGTATATTGGTTTTCATTTCAGCCACTGTACTAGTTTTCCAACAGGTGTTCTGGGACTTTAGAGTGCCCTTCGTTTCTTAGTTCCAGTGCACTGGCAGATCAAGTGGACTATTTAAAGAAGGTTCAAGAAGTGATGCATGTGCTTTCTGGCCTCATCTTTCAAAGGGAGGGGACGCAAAGTAGATTAGTGTTACTAAGGACTGCCTGTACCTCCCAAGCGTGCCAATAAAAGAATATTGATTAAAATGTTGGCCTCTCTTATCCAGGGATTATAGGATGAGGTTTATTATTGTTCCTTTAACTAAGCTGCGTGTTGTTTTGATAATCTTTTTGTCAATCACTTGTCAACCTGAAAGTTGCTTCTTTGTTAACATTAGGTACTAATTAGGAATTTTTGCCTCCTTGTTATCCTTGCCTTATTGGTTTTCTTTATTCCTGTGAAGGTGTTTATTAGGAGGGTATACTGGTATACCACTTCCTTGTTGTGTGAGGTAAAATTTTACATGCAATTAAATAAGCCCTTTCTGTTGTACAGTCTGGGTCTCAACAAATGCATACAATAGTGTCATTGCCGCTATGCTCTGTTATAAAGCAGTGCCAGCCCTCAAAAAACTCCCTCAGCCCCTTTTGTAGTCCTCACCCTAGCCCTATACCCATTCCCTACAAATGACTGGTCTGTTTTTTGGATTGTATAGTTTTGCCTTTCTGAGAAGGTCCTGTGGGTGGAATTATTCCAGAATATGGTCTTCAGCATAATGTGTTTGCATTTCATCTATGTTGTTGTATCCAGTGGTTTATTCTTTTTTAGTGCTGTGTAGTATTCCATTCTGGAAGTAGGGTTTCCCATGGTTGGGGAGTTCTGGAAGCCCAGTGCCACGGGGTTGTGAACTAGGGACCAGGAAGTTGCTGGACTGCAGGTAACATCATAGTTTAAGGAAGAATGTGAATAAAATTTGACTGGAACAACATTGATCATAACAAGGCAAGATGATGGTGGTGGAGGAGTGAGTTGGCCTGGGGAACACTTCCTGCTAACTTTTCTGGGGACAAGAAGGGCTAGGAGCCCAGAGACTTGTCTTCTTACAACCACTCTTCCATCTGCTGTCTCACTGATAGCGGCCACGAGCAGACGGCAGCCATGTTAGGGCCGAGGGAGGCTCTGCAGTCAGGCCACTTGGGGGCTTTGCTTCCAGCTCCAGGCCTGCAAATCGGGGCATGCCTCCTGGCCACGCCCAGCCTCAGTGTCCTTCCCTGTAAAATGAGGATAATAAAGTACATACTTCAAAGGGTTTGTGAGGATTAAGTAAAACCACACAGGAAAGCCTTTAGCATGGGGCCAAACCGCATAGAGTCCTCAAATTAGCCCTTTAGCATTATTTTAAGGTATTTAATATTTGACCAGTCTTTGGACTGTAGTGTTGTGGGCTTGAGGCTTTTCCAGTTCACCCTTCCTTCCAGAATAGGATTCTGCCGTACAATCACAGACAGTCATCCAGTCCACCCTCCGGATGAGGTAAGTCTCACTCTTATGACTTCTTAGACAGTTCTACCCTAAATGCGGCCCCTCTTATACACTGCGACTGCAGAGAATCATTATAGAGCAAAATAACCATGATTCAGTCTGCTAGATTAATGAAGTCTGCTTGCCTCCTGTCTGTGTATCGCTAACAATTCAGGTGCCAGTAAGTGACTGTATTATAGTAATGCGGTCGGCTGTTCATAACTGAGAAACAGTTTTTCTAACATCACCCTAATGTCCTCCCCTGACCCAGAGTGGCATTTACAGATTTCATAAATTAGCCCAGAATCCTTAATGTTCTCACACTTTGCTTGAGTTCTATCAAGAACATTTACACGAAACACCGAAACTGATGTACTTGTCGCTTAAAACTCCAGCCCCTAAACATTGCACTCTGTTGGGGTTTCCTGGAAGGAATCCATGTGAATTTCTTCTGCTCCCAGAATATGAGTTTCGCTAGTTTCTTTCAAACCCAAGCCATCTCGTGTTGACTGAAACTAGTCCTCTAGGCTGTGCTGGACCAAGACACATGCCCACATTAGAGTCTAAAAAGATTACCTCTAGGTGCCTGCCAGTTGCCTGAAAACACGAGTCTCTCTCCATGTGTACAGAGCAGGTGGGAATTGTGCTGTCCACAAAGTTAATGTCAGAACTTTCAGGTGGGTAAAGTGCTGTGCTGATCTTGGGTGGTGTTTTTTATTTTTTTTAACCTGGGTCAACTATAGCCTTCAAGTATCCAAGAGTTCTATCAATTACACCAGGCCTTCAGGGTGCTTTGAAATTCACCTGCTTTCCGGACACTACCCTGTAAGAACAGACAACAATGCACTATATCCTGGCCGCTAGTACGTATCAGTATGAAAATGGAAGATAAGTTTTCCTGAACTCACTGCTGTTTCTGTCCCTGAGACTATGTTGAATCTATAAAACCTGGGTGCATTTCGTACATACTGCCTTTTTAAATTTTTTTGGTGGGGGGAGATTAGCCAGAGAAACTTACCCCAAAAGGTAATGCTGTGAAAAATGTCTTTGCTATTTGGTTTCTCTCTTGTTCTCGATCTGTTCAAAGTATCATTAGCTGATGCAGAATATGCAATCGACTTGATGATTCTTGCTGGAAATTTTAAAGGCTCACATTACATATTCCTAATATGTTGTTGCATTAACCCTAAGTGGATCTGGAAAGATCAGTGGAATACTCGCTACAAGGAAGTTCTATAGCAGCTATGGATTTTTCTTCCCACCCAAGCAGATGGCCTTTGTTTTTAGCCTGGTCTCCTGGTACCCTTGTTTTTCTAGTAGTGCTTCCCGGAATCAGCACTGACGTATACTTACAGAAACCGTATATGTACACTTGTTCTTGGGGTTTTGTTTTTCTTTCCTCTTTCTGTTTGTGTGGTTTGATAGAGATCTGTTGGCGGTAGAAATGCCTGGATGCCTCCCAGAGGAACTCTCACAGGACACCTCTGCCTGTCTCCCTGTCCTTGTCCGCTGCTCTTGTAACTATAGCCAGTGCCACGGTTCACCTGCCTCTAGATGGAGTCCGTGCAAGTAGGAGTCACGATGGACCCTTCTGCTGCTTTTCCTTTTCTTCTTGCTCCTATAGCGTGTGTCACAACACTAATCTCACAAGTGACATCTGCCCATATCAGGAAATGCTGGTCAGTCCTTTCTAAACAATAAGCATAAATGAGGGGAAAAGAACACCCTCTAAATTCTCCTTAAAACAACCAAGTCTTTATTGTTGTCAATTAAGTTGGTAGAGTGAATTCTGAAGGACAAAATTAAAATAATAATTAAAAGTGAGTTTTTCTGCCTACCATGAGTCAGAAAAGATTTAATTTAAATATTAATCAAAGCTACAATGTATTAGAGTTATAATAAGAAAAGTCCCACTATAGAAGTCAAGACCTGCCCCACTCTGGGATAGGAAGAAATCTGCACACACAGAGACATACATATGCGTATATACACATACAAGCATCAGAGTGATTATTTAAACAAGGAAATGCTGAAGATCATAAGGAAATAGATGAACAAATAGCCTGGAAATCTTAAAAATAAAAGTACTAAGAGGATTTGTCATGCCAGACGTTACACATAGTACAAAGGTGTAACAACAGTAAAAGCAGTCTGGGGCTATGCGTGAGCAGAGCGGTAGAATCAAGTAGACAATACAAAACCCAATCCAAATACAGCTGGATCTTTGGTTTGTGATTAAACTGGCATTTGAAGTGAGCGGGTAAACGATATTTTACATAAACGGCAAAGAGAAACAGAGGGTCATTTGGAAAAAAATGTTACATTGGATGTGTGATTCTTACTTTACTCTCTCCATCAAAATCATTTACAAATGGACTTGAGCTTTGTTTTATTTGGTTGTTTTTTTCTTTAAAAAAAAAAAACAGAAAAAGAAAAACAACCACAAACTCTGTAGGTTGCGAAAAGGTAATGCGTTCACATGGTTCTAGACTTTAAAACTGCAGTGGAAATTAAACATCATAAAATTTCCTATCCCTGGGTCTGTGCTCATCATTGCCCCCTTCCCTCGAGAGCCGTCCCTGATACATCTTTCAGTGTTTGTCCATGCAGACACCAGCTTGTGTGAGCATCATCATGCCTTTCTTTCTTACTCAAAAGATTGCGTTCTAGACACCTGTTCTGATCCTTCCTTTTGTGCCCTAAAAATATATCCCATGGATCTTTCCACATTAATGCTGAGGGCCTCCTCATTCTTCTTGCAACTGTAAAGTGTTCAGTTAGGTAAATAGTTTACTTAACCAGTCCCCTATTGATGGACACTTGGGTTATTTCCAACTTCAACATTTTCCTTCAACAAATTCTGCTGCAGTGTTGGATAAATTCCCAGAAGTGGGACTTCCATGTCAAAGGGTAAATGCATTAATAATTTTGATAAGTAGTGCCATTTCCCCTCTGTTTTTTTTTTTTTTTTTTAATTTCTAGGAGTTCTTTATATATTGGGGGAGGTGAGACCATTGTCAGTGGCATGAGTTGCAAGCATTTTACTTTTCATTGTAGTAAAAGACCAAGATCATTCCAAATTATTCACTGCAGGTTGGGTTCCCTGGGAAGGAGGCTGAGCTGGAGGTTAGCACGAGGGGTTTTGTTAAGGAGTGCCCTTGATACCAGCATCTATTGAGGGGAGGGAATGGAAGCACAAACTGTGACTCAGGGAAATGAATAGCCAGGGGCCAAAGCCAGGGTAGGAACGCAGGTCCCTGTGCTTGGCAAAGCACAGGTGCAGGCTGCTTCTTCCAAGGAGATCATCTTACAGAAGGCCATGGCTCAGAAGAAGTGCTTTCTAAAGACGTGAGTGAGAATGATCAAAGAAAAGCCAAGAAAGAAGTTCACAAGTGAGTCTGCGAGATTGCAAGTAGCTCTGAATGGTTGAAGGTTGGGTATGGACAGTGTGGGAGAGAAAATTGGGGTGACATCAGTTAAGCCTTGGGTATGTGTGAGTCATGGCATTTTAAGCACAGTAGTAGTGATGTGATGATACTTGCACTCCTGAAAGATCATTCTAATTGCTCTTCATCTTGGTGGCTCATGAAAGAGCCACAGATTATCCAAAGATGGCTACACCAATACATCTTTTAAGTCCCATGCTCTTCATACAAAGTGCTTCTGACACTTTTCTAACTGAGCAGTGGAGGCTGTGTTCCCTTCCCTTGCATCTGGATGGACCTTTATAACAGCCTCAAGCAGTACACACCAGGTGACTTCCAAGGGCAGGTTCCCTTGGAACCCAGCCGACCTGTTTTAGGAAGACCAGGCCACATGCAGAAGCCACATGAAACTTTGTGGCCAGCAGGCTCTCCAAGGCCTCAGCAGCCAGCTGTGAGAGTGTGCAAATGTCAGACGACTCCAGCCCCTAGTCTTCTAGCTGATGGCAGGGGGAGGGGCGGCGGGGGCAGAGATGCGTGATCCCTACTGAGCCCTGTCCCGTTTGAGATCTGAGATCTGTGAGCAGAATCAATGGTGTCTTTCGTTTTGAATCACAAAGTTTGGAAGTGGAGGGAGTAACTTGTTAAGTCACCATAATCTCCAGTACAAATAGTTATGCTGATTTTTATCTCATGCAGATTAATGAATGTCCCATCAGGCCAACAAGTTTCTCTGTCTTTTGGGTCATGTTCCTTTGAACCAGTCACTTTTGGGGATGCAGAAGAGTTTTTTGTACGGATGATAAAGTCATTGAAAAGAAACCTGGTTTCAAGGACCTTGTCACATAGGTTTAATGATGAGGCACCAGAAATACTGCCCAATGCCATGAACACGGTCTACTCTCCCTACACTGGTGTCGTCCCCCCGCTCCCCCGTCCCCAGATCTGACCATGACACTAAAACTATTAGTTTTCTGATGACCGAGAAGTATCAGATTTTCATGTTGCTCCACAAGTATATACAGCCGTCAAAAGTCCTTGAACTGTACACTGAAAAGGATGATTTTTACTGTATACAACTTATATCTTAATATATATCTTAGTAAGCAGAAACATAGTCTAGTAGTTGCTCTTAGATACTTAAATCAGGCCTAGTGCCACATCTATCAGAAGAGTCTTTTGTTTCTTCTCCCTTTTCTTCCCTTCTCTACCTCCCGCCTCCATACACACACATCCTCTCTCTCATAATTGCACACTTTTTTGTAACTTAATTTTTGGGTAGGCCTGCTAAAGGTGATCCATACATCTATGCCCAGGTTTTGATTTGACAAGTAGGGCTGTGATCAGAATATCAGTTTTATACCATAGAGACTTGGGGCATTTGACAAAACTAAACTCAGTCTCCCACGAGACACTCAAGCCTGGAAAAGCACATTATGTATGCATATGTGAATAGGAGCAAGGAGTTTTTGCCCACTATTTTCTCATTCCTGCAAGGTTAGATGACTCAAAGGTGTGGGGCAGGAATTTATTTACGTATCACTGGGCTGTCAGAGCCTCATATTCCTCATTATTTCTGAGTTGTAAGAATATAGTTAAAATGCTTGTGTTTCTGTACATTTCCTCAGCCTTCAAACATGAATATTAGAGTAAATCATAAACCACAATTCAAAAATGCAAACACCTTCTGTGGCCACATTTAGTATATTTAGTCAATTTCTCTCCCACATCCGCTCAATGACAGCTGAAGGAATTGCTTTAGGATGACAGATTGACAGCACATTGACAGATTGTGTTAGACGTATATTTTTAGTGGGAATGAATGGTTTTTAGGTGAGCTTTTCTCAGAGACATAATAAGGGGGAAGAACTGTTACTCCAAGTGTCAAACCTAGAGTTTTTTTTCCTTGTTGGTTGTGGTCAACCCCATTCATAGCTATTAACAAATATTTTATAAAACAAAGAGAAAAATTGGAGCTTGCTAAAAAATATTGTGACATCTACTGGAATAGACATATTAGTAAATAAGAAAGAAAATTATCTCAATCTTCTTGGCCCAAGATAGAGAAAAAATAATTTAAAATAGTTTAGAATTGTTTCTGGTTCTTTATTGTGTTTTATTACTTAGATAATGTTTGGGAAGAGGGGCCGATCAAAACTTGGTAGATAAAAAGGGCATTTAATATCAGTTAATGAGATCCTGGTTTCTTACGAATACTTAAATAGGATCAGAGGCTAACTTGTATGCTTATGACCTGGTTACTACCTGGAGATACTAGAAATCTCTCAGTAAGAAGGTTGTGTGTTGCTTTCTGCCCCTGAACATTTGGGACCATCTCTTTAGTGTATGAGCCCTGAGGACTTGAGCTAGGAGAGCGGGATACCTGTTAAATCACTTTTAACGTGAGGAATGCCCACGTTGGTTCCCAAGGGATAAAATTAGTCAAGGACCTAGCAGGGAAGAGCTGTTCTCAGATGGAGTGAATAGGCCTGGCTTCCTAGGGGACTGTGTCTCTCTTAAATCTTCAGCACTGGCCCAAAGGGATAGATTTCTTCATACTCACTTTGAATGGCCATTGTACCACGCAGCAACCTGGCCTGCCTTAACTTGATTCCTTTTAAACTGGGCAGATTTTCAAGGAGAAATCTTTAAAGACATGGAGCCAGGGAGGGGGGAAAAAAAAACAACACTATAAAATTAATGAAGAAAGTAAACCTTATTGTAAAAGAAAGCAGTTTTGGGGAGCCTGAGTGGCTCAGTGGGTTAAAGCCTCTGCCTTTGGCTCAGGTCATGATCTCAGGGTCCTGGGATCGAGCCCTGCATTGGGCTCTCTGCTCAGCGGGGAGCTGCTTCCCCACCCCCCCCGCCTTCCTCCCTGTCCTCTCTCTCTGTCAAATAAACAAATAAAATCTTTAAAAATATAAATAAAATAAAGCAGTTTTAATTTTTCTCTGTAAAATAACAGCTGCCAAGGGCCCATCATTCCTTCAGGTGCCTACAAACAGTACAGTTTCCTTGGTGTGATCATTAGTGGAATTATTTCAGACGAATCCACAAATGTCCTGTGGAAAGGTAAATCTGATTCCATAGAACTCTAGTCCTGGGTAGCTGAGCTGTACCCATGAGACTTCAGGTCTCCTTGTACCTGTCCCACACCATTCCGAGACTCTCCTGCCTGTCAAAACAGGAGGCTTTTTTCTCCTTCTAATGGGAGGAGGCCCCAGGGCGTTATTACCACAACCAGCCGCAGGGTTGAAAGGCCCAGCGTGGTAATGTAAATAATAATGATAATAATAAATCCGAAAAGAATGCAAAAATCAAACTACTAAAAACTATGTGTGGATATAAGTGCTTATTCACAGCCTCACTTCTGACCCTAAAACTGTGCCCCCTGGACAAGTTATGCCCTTGGTCTCATCTGGTGTCGAATCCTTTTGAGGGTGAAGAGTAATGTGGGTAGGAAGCATTTTGAAACTTGATTTGCAGTTACTGGGCCGCTCTAAGTCTGTATTTAAAAATCTGATTACCGACCATGTTTAATGACCAAGAGAAAGCTTTGTTGAGATAAATAGTGACAGTGTTTTATACCACATAAACTCAGCTATGCAAATATATGGGCATTTAAAACAGACTAGCAGAACAAACACAATATATTCATACTTATATTTGAGTCAGTAAATGTGTAGATGATTTTTTTCTCTGTGTTTTATAGATATTTTTAAATGTCCTAAAATGGTATATTGATTTTCTATGCGGAAGATGTCCATTTATACACATGTGAGTACATGCTATAATGACAGGGCTTAGGGAAAAGACAACTAGAAGTTAGAGTTGACATGCATATTAAAAAACAAAATCACCCAGAAAACCCATAGAAACAAAAGACCATTGCAACAAAAATCAGGATATTATGGGAAAAGCATCAGTTAGGGAGTCTTGCATTATTATAATACCTTTTGCTGTCAGTGGCACATGTTTATTACAGATAGTCCTCCCTGAAAGATAAGAATAAGTAGTTTTCCAAAATGGCACCCTGCTTAGCTGCGCTTCATGAACTCTCTTTTCAGGAGTCCTAGTGGATGGACACCCGATAGTTCCTACCTCTGCATGAGCTAAGATCTGAACACACCAAGATAATAACACACAAAGCAGCACTGAGGTAGAATCTGTTTCAGCCACGAATTTCATGGTTCACTCTCTGAGCTGCAGGCACAGGGCTCATCAGACATGGACATCGTACCTGGAACAGCTTAGTTCCCTTTGCAGTCAGACGGGTTGTATTTTATTGAGTCCTTCTATATGAATTTCTTCCTCTTGGGTTTAAAAATGTGTACTGAAAACTGTATACTTGTAACTGGCATGTTTAAGAGAAGCTTTAATCCAAATACAACTTTGCATTAACTAACTTGATGGAAGCAATTTCATCTGCAACTGTAGAGACTGTTCTAGCAAGGACATGTGCACTTTTTTTTTTTTTTTTTTTAGCGATTTGATGTATAGGCCTTACTTGAATTCATTTTCTCCTGTATCTTTAAGATATGGAGGGGCCAAATTAGTTTTATTCGACGGCATGACTGTGTATGGGTGCAGTTTCCAAGGGCCATTAACTGTTTCAGTGCCACTCATAACGGCACATTTTTGAAGTGTTAAGGTATTGTTAAACATTCCGTGCTGCATTCATAAAAAATTAAAGGTCTCAACACTTGAGTACATTCAAAAGGGAAAAACAGTGTAGCATTGACAAACTGATCCTGTTGAAATGTGAATGGTTATCCATGGGAAGGGTGCCCTGGGAAATCTGACCCAGGTAGAGATGAATGAGCTTGATTTATGCAGTTGGGATCTATATCCAATCGTAACAAGTCCCTTTTTCTGTCCCATGGTTAATTTCAAGAATTCTTTAGCACCTGTGTTATTTTCCCTGCCTTCAACACAGCCTCTTTCACCCTTGAGAACCTCCAGTCGACACACATTATTGTTCCACACACATCACTGTTGGCTGCCATGTGTCATGGAACGCGCTTCCAGACGAATCTCCAACCGTGTTTGTTTCTATAGTAGTTATTCTCCTCTGAAGACACTTAGAGCAGAATGAATAGCAGTTCACGTAACTCTGGAACTCCCTCAGGGCAGCATCGGTTATTTGTGAAAAATGTCACCTCGTTCTCTAAGAACTTCTTCAGCTTTCTGTGCATGTTCTGGGGTGAGGCAGAGGAACATGGTGGGAAGTGTCTACATTTGGTGTTTCAGTGCACACAGCCATGAAGCAATCATGTACTTCGATGTGACTCTTGTCTTCCTGGCCCATAGAAGGTAAAGGTTTCTTTTTATACTTTTTTTTTTTAACTGAATGTCCAATCCTCAGTGGAGAAAGAGTATTTCATGCAGTTTTAAATGCTTAGAAAATAATGTTAGATTTCTATGTGTTAAAGACACTGTTTGGAAGGGGGCATTGTAGAGGCTGGTCTTTAGAAGGGAAAGGGAGGCATGTCTTCCAACTCAAACTCCAGTTGTGTGATCTCTCTGTCCTTCAGGTCCTAGTTAGAAAATGGGACTTAACCAACCTCTTAGGATAGTTGTGGCAGTTCAGTTGTAATAGCAAATGAGCTCTTAACAGAGTCTAAGTACCTAAATATACCCTGCTCCTAAACGGTCATTTCAGTGGATGATTATATTGGGTATGCTGGACATTCGGCACTTGAAAATAATTTTAAACCAGTCTGCCTCACTGGAGGGGAGATGCGGACACAGGAGCCTGCATACAAACCCATGTGAGTTGCTCCCAACCACAACTGTATTCAGAAGAACAAGGGACTTTTTTTCTGAATGTATATTTAAGACTCCTTTCGATTCAAACTCTCCAGTTCAAGGATTTCAGCTGCTCTTACTGATGCCGGATGAAGCCACATTAGGGCACGAGAATGTTCTTAAATAGCAAATTACCACTCTTCCCTTTTGAGTGACCCTTCCGCATGAAGGGTCCGGACATTTCTAATAGAGCCTCCAGATCTCTAGGAAAATGTATACATTCTCTAAAGGAAGTTAAAAAGGTGGAATATTGTCTGATGGCTGTGCTATATGCTGTAGTAATTACAGTTACAATAGTAGCTGACATTGACTAAGCCTTTTCATGTACCATCCACTGTTTTAAGTGTTTTGTCAACCCTTATTAGAGGTTTACAACTGTTCTGCCCGTTTTCCATGAGGAAACCAAGGCACCACAGGTTATGTAACTTGTTCATGGTCAAACAATGGCCAAGCCACCATTTTAAATCAGGCAGTCTGATTCTGGACCACTGACTCCTGTCTATACCCAATATTTCTTGATACAGTAGGAATGAGGACCGGGCATCTGCACTGAGCTGCTCTGAACAAAGCTCAGGTCTATTGTTTACTAAAGGGAAGGATAATAAGGACAGCTGACAAACACAGATACGTGATCATAAAACCTCAAATTGGATCACAGGTCAATCCTAAGAAGCCAAACAAAAGATACACCGGAAATAACCACATAGTCACTTGAATCAGGCCCTGGGGTCTAATATCATCTTTCTAGTGATTTTCAAAAATCTCGCATACAACTACTCATTTTGACCTCAAAGGGGTTGTGTGGAAGGTTTCTGAACACCTAGAGGCACTTTATGGATTTTTTTTCCCCTAAAAACTTGTCATCAGGGAGGAGATTGTGAGCCGAGGGCTGAGCATTTCCCAAAGAATGTGTATGTGTGTGTCTCAGGGCTAAGAAATAGTGCGCCAGCTGTCACAGTTGCCTTGTGCTTTTCTATCTCTAAGCCATGCTTTTCCTGCCTCTCCATCTCCATCCAAGCCAGAAAAATTTAACCCTTGTAAAATTCTCAGAAGGCAACAGCAAGAATAACTGTAGAGTGTTGCTAGCACATGGTTTCAGTAGCCATAGGGGCTCGTGATTCTAAGGGTTTCCATAAAAACTCCAGGTTGCCCAAACCTATATCAATCTTGAGCAAAAGCAGCAAAAAAGCATCTTTCAGGGCCAAGAATTGCTGAAATTTTGACCCTGGGTGAAACTACACTCCCATTCATCCATGAAACCTAAATCCGAGCCCTAATCTTGCTTGGTTTTCTGATGTCTATCTATAGGGAGCCCGCTGGGCTTCTGTCTCCATTAGGTACATACAGGTTACAACCAGGAATGGGATCTGCCTTGTGGAAAGAGAACTATAGTTTGTTGGAAGGGGATTTTGCCTCTCTAGGTACTCTATTTCTGGACAATGCGTACTTTTCTAGGTTCATATGGAATCTGTGCTCTCTTTTCTGGGATGGCTGTGGAGCCCAGGGCATCTCTCTCTAAGATGTCCTCCGTGTCTGCTGGGCTGTCCAGACACGCTCACCTAGAATGCACTAGTGTTCTGACCCGAATAAAAATCCCCTTGTTTCTCAGTCTCAAGCCAAATTCTTTAAGGCTTCGATATTGCTCCATCGTTCTAACCTATCGGCCAAACACATGACTCTTTTGGAAGCTCCTACAGGTAAATTTTATCCAGTGCTGCTCTTAAAATCTACCTCCCACATCCCTGTCTGTGGGTGGGACTCTCATGAAGATGGCAAAGAGTTCCAGAACGATCAGAAAGGAATTGCTTCTGGATATTCTTCCTTCCCCTTGCCAGAGTACTTGGTTACTTTAAAACAAACAAACAAACAACAACAACAAAAAAACACCACTTTGAAACTTGAAGATAATTAAGTAGTTGGACGCAAACAAATGTTACTTGACTATTTAAATATTAACAGTGCAATCCACATGGTAACCTACATTAATTACAGGTTCATTATTTGGATAATAGAACTTTTGAAACTTTGGCTTTGTGCTAGAGACACTTCTCATTATTAAAAATACGCATACATCATTTTCGAACTTGTCTTTACAAATATACACAGTGAATAATTGCAGTGAAACAAAACAAGGGATCAACATGCAGTATGTGAGTACACTTTCTGTGGCGGTACCTTATAGGAGACCTTGCAGACCAGCAGCTCCTGTTTCTATCCTCTCCCTCCAGAGTAGGTAGAGTAATTGTACTGGAGAACTTTCTCTCAAATCAGGTTGAAAACAGCAGACTGAGAAGTAATATAAAAATGTAACCACTGGAATTCTGTTATCCAGTGGGGCCCAGTTGTGATTTTATTCATCAGATAGAAGGCTTAGATGCTAGATAGTAACCTAGCAATAGATAAATCTGAAACTTGGCTTTTTTTTTTTTTTAAGATGTTATTTATTTATGTGAGAGAGAGAATGAGTGGGGGGAGGGGCGGAGGGACAAGCAGGCTCCCTTCTAAGTGCAGAGGCTGACACAGGCTCCATTCCAAGATCCCCAAGGTCATTACCTAACGCTAAGGTAGTCAAACGCTTAACCGACTAAGCCACCCGGGTGCCCCAAACTTGGCTTATTTTTAATTTCATCATAAAAGGAAACCTCTAATCTTGCACATGGAAATTGTGTCTCCTCCAGTTGTAAGGAAGAAAAATGAAGTTGTGTTTCCCTTTCATTCTGTGTTTCCCTTCAGTTTCCTTAGTAGTAGTGCAAATGGTTATAACCATATAGCATAAACTATTATATGGAGTGATGAGATACATGTGCAGAAAGTTGAGAAGTTGTGTTATTTTAATGAAAACTAACTTGTATGTTTTGGAAAGACTCGCAGATGAGAGGTTTTTGTTTTTGTTTTTGTTTTTTAAACCGATTAGGGAGATGAACCATGAAAGACTATAGACTCTGGGAAACAAACTGAGGGTTTTAGAAGGGAGGGGTTTGGGGGGATGGGTGAGTCTGGTGATGGGTATCAAGGAGGGCACAGATTGTATGGAGCACTGGGTGTTATATGCAAACAATGAATCATGGAACAGTACAGCAAAAGCTAATGATGTACTGTGTGGTGACATAACATAATAAAAAAATAAAAAATAAGAAAAAATCAATTAGTAAGACAAATGGAAAACTGACAAATTTGAAAAAAAAACATGATTTACATTCAAATTGCCTCTCGGGTTTTTCCCTTCACTTAAAAAACCCTGAAACTGGGCATTTTGTAATTGAATATTATTGATAGATTATAGCATCTAAGTGTGACGGAAAAAATGGAACTTGAACCAGGAGAGGCATTCTTGACTGTGCAATCAGGTTTTGGTGAAGGAATTGACATTTATGTATTCAAAGTGAAATATTTATTTATCTGGCTTGACTACTTTTTTAATTAATTGACTTCTTACAGGCCTCAACTGAATCAAGTGATGGGATTGTACTAGATTGCTGAAATGGGCTTCATAATATAATCGAAACTGAATATCAAAATTACACTTCAGGGGTGCCTGAGCAGCTCAGTTGGTTAAGCATCTGACTCTTGGTTTCAGCTCAGGTCGTGATCTCAGGGCCATGGGATCCAGCCCCACATCAGGCTCCACACTGAACTTGGAGTCTACTTGTCCCTCTCCCTCTGCTCCTCCCCCAACTCTCTCTCTTGCTCACTCGCTCTCTCTAAAAAAAAAAAACAAATAAATAGATAAGATCTTTTTAAAAAATTATACTTTGATATTTGGGGTACAAGTAAGCATATGGCACAGTAATTTAATGGAGGTTCATGTTGTCATTGTATGGCAAATCCTGTACTACCTAAATGTGTATAGGTATGTTACTAAATAGTATATTTGTGAAGACTTGGCTCAGATACAAGTTTTATTTAGCTGTGGTCCTTCACTGAATACTTATCACACGGATTATATATGCTGCTTTGGCCCCAATATTTTGTCTCTATCAGTATCTGAACCGAACCATATGCCGCCTGCCTCTTCGATCTTAGTATTGAAATTCTACCATCGTTCAGGAGCCAGCTCCAATACTACTTTTCACATAAAGGCTTTCCTAGGTTCTCCATGTGAAGCTACTGTAGACTCCTGAAATGTGTTTGTTGAGACTACATTGCAGCACTACCTACTGCTTTCCTTAGAGTTGGTCCCGGGACTATGATTTTTGGAATCTTGTTAGTGCTGATGTACTCGTTCTGTGTGTATTTGTCTGAATTTGTGTTTCCACAGCATCTCTTCTTCTTCACACTGTCATTGGTACCTTGCCTAACTTCTGTAAGAGTGCACACACTGGACTACTGTGAAGAGCAGCAAGAACTTCTGTTTACAGGGGTGCCTGGGTGGCTCAGTCGTTGAGCGTCTGCCTTCGGCCCAGGTCAGATCCCACCGTCCTGGGATCGAGCCCCGCATCGGGCTCTCTGCTCTGCAGGAGGCCTGCTTCTCCCGCTACCACTCCCTCTGCTTGTGTTCCCTCTCTCACTGTGTTTCTCTCTGTCAAATAAATAAAAAATCTTTAAAAAAAAAAAAAAAAGAACTTCTGTTTACATATCAGAAGAGACAGTAGATAATTATCCACAGCAAGCATAAAAACACATTTTGATGGGGAAAAAAACACATTACTAATATTCTCTTGGAGAAGTGACTGCCTGTATGTATAGTGTGCTATATACTTTGGCGAAACCTTTTGTTTAAATTTGGAGAGACTTTCAGGTTTTCTAGGGTATTCAAAAATGCTTGTCTTAACATACACTTATTTCCTGGAGGGCAGGAGGATGGTCACTTGAAATTAACATAGAGAAGATTTTTTTTTTAATTCTATTTTATTTTTTCAGTGTTCCAAGATTCACTGTTCAGGCACCATACCTAGTGCTCCATGCAATACATGCCCTTCTCAATACCCACCACAAGGCTCACCCAACCGTCCCACCCTTCTCCCCTCCAAAACTCTCAGTTTGTTTCTCAGAGTCCACAGTCTCTCATGTTTCATCTCCCCCTCCGATTTCCCCCAATGCATCCTTCCTTTCCTTCTTCCAATGTCCTCCATGTTTTTCCTTATGCTCCACACGTAAGTGAAACCATATGATAATTGACACTCTCTGCTTGACTTATTTCACACAGCATAATCTCTTCCAGTCCCGTCCATGATGATACAAAAGTTGGGTATTCATCCTTTCTTATGGAGGCATAATATTCCATTGTATATATGGACCATATCTTCTTTATCCATTTGTCTGTTGAAGGGCATCTTGGTTTTTTCCACAGTTTGGCAATTGTGGCCATTGCTGCTGTGAACACTGGAGTACATGTGGCCCTTCTTCTCACTGCATCTGTATCTTTGGTGTAAATACCCAGTACTGCAGGGTCATAATTGCAAGGTCATAAGGTAGCTCTATTTTTAATTTCTTAAGGAAACATGAAGAAGATTCTTGATTGGGAAGAAGTGTTAGTAACTATTACAATTTATACTAAAAGTGTAAAGATAGAAATAAGTGGTACCTTCGTGGAAAGCTATAAAATTCAGACGCTACCTGCTCTTAACAAGGAACAGGGATGCTAATTTTAACTTTGAACTCTAGTTCCATGTGTTTGGAGTTTAATCTAGCCAATTTCACATGGCCAGTTTTGTGGCTTCGTACCTGTATCAGTCTAACAGTGAAATAGAAATGCTTGTGTCTCCATTTATGGGACTAGTGTATGTGGCTAGCTTCTCTGTTATTATTGAGTCCCCAAAACTACCAAGCACTTTCTGTAAACACATTCTAAATCTTAAAGTATCTTTAAGAATGGACTTTCCCTCTTTTTCCTCTAAGGTGAAAATTCCATTGGCTGGCATTTTTCTTTACTACAAAGGGGGCTTCTTAGGGAGAAATACTCTGATGGGAATGTTGCCTTACCACCAAGCTGCCACACAGTCTGGATTTGGTGGCTGTGTTAAATGACTTCCTTGCTCAGTGTGCAGAGAAATGGATTCCATGACCTTAAAATCATAGCCTTTACCCAAGGGAACTTCTAGCATAAAGCAAAAGCAGAAGCTAGCAGAGGGCTTAAGATGTTTATTGAGGAGAAAAATGAGGTGTTAAACAGTTAGACATTGCCATCAGATTTTTAGCATTGATTAATAGTTCCACATTATTCAGGTCTTAGGTCCTGAATGTAACAGTTATCCAACTCATGGGCATTTTTAAACATTCAGTTGCCAGCTTCTGGTTTCGTGATTGTTAATTTTCAGTCCATGTGTTTTAGGTGTTTGACTAAGGATTTTGTTTAAATATCTTTTCTTGTTTGAATTCATTTTTCGGAAAATTCCAACTTTGCTTTGAAGATAGATAGAGATAGCTTATTTCTTCTTATTTACCCTTGTGTAAGGATGATGAGGTAATACCTTTTATTTGGTCAGAAAAGAACCGTGATATGTGTAATTTATTCAAAAGCGAGTTTGCTTTTGAAATTTCCACATGCTTGAAACCTTGTTTTTCTTCACATGTTTGAAATCTTAAGCTCTGGGGGCTCCAGGGTGGCTCAGTCGTTAAGTGCCTGCCTTCGGTTCAGGTCATGATCCCAGGTCCTGGGATCAAGCCCCACATCGGGCTCCCTGCTCTGCAGGAAGCCTGCTTCTCCCGCTACCATTCCCTCTGCTTGTGTTCCCTCTCTCGCTGTGTTTCTCTCTGTCGGATAAATAAAATCTTTAAAAAAAAAAAATCTTAAGCTCTGAACAGGTATTCCATAGTAAAAAGCATACTGGCATTTCAGAAATTAAATACAAAGTATGTTTATAAAATGGCATGTGGCACTTAATTTTGAAACTGTGGAAGTGTTTGCTGTCTTGAGGAAGGATAGATCTCTTCCAACCTTGAAATCTTTACATTGATTTGAAGGCATTCATAGGTACTAAGTGATTGGGAATAAAGGGATTCATTTTTCTGGACTATTTAATCCACTGCACATATATCTTAATACTTATAAGAAAGTGAAAAAAAAATTGCAAACACTTAAACCTCAAAAACAGTGGCAGTATGCACTTACTATAAGGTAGCACTTTAGAGTTTGGAGAACCGATCCCAAGATCAAGTTCCTGGCGATGCAATGGGAAGTCATTTTTCATTTGTTTGAAGACTGACTTTATTTCAGACTCTAGAGATACCTGCTCTACAAACAGGCGGAACAATTATTTTAGGACTTACAAAGTCCTACAATAGTAATACTAAGCCCCCCCCCCAAAAATGAAATATGTGCAAAGAATATATAGTAAATAATTGGTTGTATTAAGAAAGAAGGAAAACCTATCTAAATATTTTTTAAAAGTTTAGGTTGGCATGCCTGGGTGGCTCAGTTGGTTAATCATATGCCTTTGGCTCAGGTCATGATCCCAGGGTCCTGGGATCAAGTCCCACATGAAGCTCCTTGCTCAGCAGGGAACCTGCTTCTCCCTCTGCATGCTGCTTCCCCTGTTCATGCTCTCTCTCTCTCTCTCTCTCCCCTTCTCTCTCTGATAAATAATAAATCTTTAAAAAAATTAAAAGAAAGTTTAAGTTGATAAATGTCATTAAAAACCTAATTAATTAAAAATCTCTGGAAGAAATTTTATTTACAAGAAGAGGTTAAAGAGCCAAAATTCTCATAGAGGCTGGACATTCGAAATGGTAGAAAAAGATGAAAATGGACCCAAGAACTTGATTATCAAGAAGTAACCCCAAAACTGGAAGAAATTGGAAAATGGATGAAACAGAAAAATATATAAGGTGGTTTAGTATGCCTGCCATCAGAGACTTGGGGTTACAAGAAACTAGATGGGGAGATTAAAGTTATATCTTCTCTATGTCTTTAATAAAGTAAGAGTTCAACACACCTGACAATGACTTGGTATTTGAGATGTTAGGCCAGCTGGAGCATGGTTATGATGAAGTTTTGAAGCATTTACATTTGAAGTCTCCCACAGTAAAGTGATCTGAATATACTGCATTGAGACATCATTTATAATTCTAAAAAATCCCATAGAAATATCGGGCCCAATCCATTCCTGTCTCAAAGGAGGGTGGCACAGAGAATGGTTCTGTAGATTGCCTGAAGTCACGTGGCTATTTAGGGGAGGAATCAGGACTATTACAGGAGTCTTCTCTCAGGAAAAGCTTGTGATTCTCCTACATGACTGCAGCTATGCAAAATCGGAGCTGCTCCAATGACATGTCTGGTAGATTGAAATATGATCGTGTCATAAAATTTGCCCCTTAAAAGTATACCATTGAGAGGTTTTAGTATATCCACAGACTTGTGCAACTGTCACCACTATATAATTCCAGAACACTTTTTATCACTCCAAAAAGAAACCCCATACCTATTAACAGTCACTAATCACCCCTCAACCCCACCAGAACTGCCACCAAATGCCTCTGGTAATTTCTAATCAACTTTCTGGACTTGTCTGTTCCAGACATTGCATATGCATGGAATTGTGTAGTATCTTGCATTTGTGTCTGGCTTCTTTCACTTAGCATAAGGTTTTCAAGAGTTCATCCATTTCATAGCATGTATTAGTACTTCATTTCTTTTTATGGCAAAATAATACTCCACTGTATGGATCTACCACATTTTTTTTAATCCATTTGTCCATTGATAGACATTTGGGATGTTTCCACTTTTTTCATGTTACAAGTAAAGCTGTCGTGAACATTCTTATACAAGTTTATATATAGAGGTATTTCTCTATTTCTCTTGCTATTTTATATAGAGCTATTTATCTTGGTATATACCTAGGAATGGAATTGCTGAATCATATAGGAATTAACTCTGTGTTTAACTTTTTGAGGAACTGCCAAATTGTTTTCCAAATTAGCTCTACTATTTTACATTCCTACCAGCAATGGACAAAGGTTCCAATTTCTCCATGCCATCACCAACACTTACTATCCTTCTTTTGGGTTATAGCCATCCTCATGGGAATGAAGTGGTATCTCACTTTGGTTTGGGTTTGCCTTTTTTTAATGACTTACGTTGAGCATGTGCTTGTTGCCCATTTGTATGTCTTCTTTGGAGCAATATCTATTTAGATCCTTTGCCTCTTTTTCCTTTGCCAATTGGATTATTTGGTTTTTTAAATTATTATTCTTGAGTTATAAGGGTTCTTTATGTATTCTAAATACAAAGCCCTTATCAACTATGTGATTTTTAAATATTTGTTCCTATCTTTGAGTTGTCTTTTCACCTTCTTGATGGTATCTTTTGAGGCTTAGTTTTAATTTTCATGTCGTTCAACTTTTTCTTCTTTTATCTTTTACGTTTTTGGTGTCCTGTCTAAAAACTATTACCTAACCTGAGGTCACAAAAATATATTCCTGTGTTTCCTTCTAGGTGTTCTGTAGGTTTAGCTCTTAAATTTAGGACTATTGTCCATTTTGGCTTAGTTTTTGTATATGGTATAAGGTAGGTGTCCAACTTCATTTTTTTGCAGGTAGATATCCAGTTGCATCAGCATTATTTATTGAAAAGATTGTTCTCTCCATCATTGAATGTCTTGGTACCCTTGTTGGAAACCAATTGAATATAAGATGGTTCATTTCTGGACTCTCAATTCTATTCTATTGATCTATATGTTTAAACTAAGATTATTTAAAAACAAATAATGAGACAATTAACTTAGTCACATTAATAAGTCTTTGTGGAAAACAGAGAATGGAAAAGTATCTATTACCTCTCACTGTAAATGTTTTGCCATATTTCCCTTGAGCAAAACTTAAACCATTTAATTCCTTAACAGTTGTTATTCTTTCCTTTAAAAAAAAAAAAAAAAACCCTGTCACACTGCTCATTTCTTTTCCCATATACTGCAGAAGACAGAAGACAGAGGGAATGGGCAAAGCAGCAGGACCCCTAAAATCACTTTACACACATGCATAGAGGAAGGGTAAAGGTTCAATTTCCCTTTAATATTTTGTATTTTCTTGTCCCTGTTTCTACTGTAAGCCGCTGATTTACTGAGTGCAGTCCTAAGGCTCCACACCAGCTGTGCACATGAGTGCACTTTTATAAATACCTTCATGAGAACTTTGAATCACAAGTTGCCTTAATTTAAGAGCAAGAAAAGAACATTCTGAACAAAACATAAACCTCTTTTGAACCCAAGTTCAAACCGGTTTCTTTGTTCCCAAAAGACTTTTCTTTATACCTGAAATACCTATTTAAAGCATATTTCTACTTGAATTAAAAAAAAAAAAAAACCTTCAGATAGCTGTGCTTTAATTCCCATGATTTAACTTTTAGAAACCTCTGTGACCTTATAAACAAAGAGATCTCTTGAGAACCAAACTGGGAATCCATTATTTTCAGAGACCCCAGAGATTTTCCAGAAAGTTGAAAGAGATCTAAGGAATTGAAATCTCAGAAGGAAGGATAGTGTCTTAGGTAAGAGCCAGGCATGAAAAACATGTAATATTTCAAAAATTTATGGTTCCAGTGAATATTCATATGCTACATTGTAAATTATCAGATTTTGACAATGACTTGGCTTGTATATGAAATAATATTAGCTTTGAAAGTATTAGACAGTGAAGGAAACTGGTTTTCACCAGACTCTTAACTATAGAGAACAAACTGATGGTTACCAGAGGGGGGTGGATGAAACAGATGAAGGGGATTAAGTGTACACTTACCATGATAAGCATTGAGCAATGTATAGAATTATTGAATTCACTGTATTATAAACCTGAAAGTAATATAACACTGTATCTTAACTATACTGGAATTAAAATTTTAAAAGTTATTAGGCAGTGGAGTACTGCTTTTTAAAATGAAGTTTCTTATGGCATATTAGAAACAAAAGAATTTTGATATATTAAAATAGGTCGATTGACCATTTTATCTTCATTTAAAAAATAAAATAAAAAAATAAAATAAAATGAAGTTGCTTATTTAAAAATACTTTCTTTTTTTAAGTTGTTATTTACATTCCAGTTAATAGACAGTGTAATATTAGTTTCGGGTATACATATAGTGATCCAACACTTCCATAGGACACCCAGTGCTCATCACAAGTGCCCTCCTTGATCCCCATCACCTATTTAAAATCTACATTTCTTTGCCTTCTCAAACCTGAAATGCCCAAAAGACAGCTGTTGATTCTTTCTTCTCAGAACCTATTCTTGTCCCCCCCTCCCCTTCCTTTGCAATCTGACCTATTTGTACTATTCTCCCAGTTACTTATTAATCTTCAGCCCAAGTGCCCTCTTCACTGTCATGTGAATAGGCCACACTCCCCTTTCGTCTGAGCCATTCAATCCCCTTTTGAAAGGCTGGTTGTTCTCACCTCCAGCTCACGTCACCCTGCTTATTTTCTTTATAGCTCTGATGTTCTAATTTGTAGGTTTACTTTTGCAATACCCTCTGTCCCCCACTGGTCCATATTCGCCTTAGAAGCAGAGATCTTTCCATCTTTCCCCCTAAATCTCCAGTACCTGGACTAGAGCCTACTACACAGTAGTGCCCCATAAATATGTGTCCAATAAATGATCGATCACACATTAGTGAGTTGTAACCAGAATTAAAACCCTGGAGAATCTGAGAGGATGTGCATATGTGTAGAGCCATAATTAGTATATTGCCAAGAGTGGGCTATCTAAACTCACTTCCAGGGTGGAGTCCACTTAATGGCATCTTCAACCATTTGAATGCAGTAAGGAGAAAGTTGTTTTCATTTTCTTTGGTTGTGTTTTTTCACTGGACTGTGTGAACCCCAGAAAAGTAATTGTAACTGCTTTTGTTCCACGAATACTATAGGCTGTGATCTTCATTCAGCAGTGACTATTATGAGAAAAGCACTTTCTCTGAATGAGGCTTCCTGTTGTTTCTGAATTTATGCCTATTTTTGATCTTATTGCTAATTAACTTACACGAGATTCTGTTTCTTTAGATTAGCAAGTTAAAAATTGCCATACAAATGAGGAGCCCTGACCCTCCCTATTGATCCTCGCAGCTGACTACCAACTACCTCTCAAACCTCAGCTCACATGGTCTTTCCTCAAGGAAGCTTTGTTTTAGGTCCTTAGCAGCCTTTACTCTCCTTAACAGCATTTCTCACATTCCAGATAACAAAATTAGTGGTACATTCTGTTGGGCCCAATCCCAGTGTAAAAATTTACTGGAAGCCAGAAAACATGTTGGTCTTTTTTTAAACACCTGTATCTCTAGGAAGCATTCTGTAAAATAAGTTGAATCAATTAATCAGCTTTAAAATGTTGATATCTCTGATTCATGAATCCATTTTCCAGCAGCCGTAATATGTGACTTTGTAAGATTAAATGAATTTCCAGAAACCTCAAATACAGGGGCATGAATGAGAGGTTCAGTGAGAGGAACAAGGTAGTGCACACTTGCAGGAGAAGACAGGTTTAACCTTCAATTGCAGAATGGCAAACAGGTCATTTGCTTCCTGAGTTGAACATTTGATTTTTTTAAAACAATTATTGAAGTGATTATGGTATATTAATACCATTAAACTGTTGATGAATTTTGCCACATCTTTGGAACGTAAATATTAAAGGATAGAATTATGATCATGTTTATATTTTATTTCATCATTTTGTTTTCAGCTTGTCCTGTAAATTTTGTGCACAATGTTGTAATTAAGGATCTTAAGGGATGAATTTAATAAAGAGTTATACAAAATTTTTGCCATTTGCCTCCCCTAAAAGAAAAAATATCCAACTATATTAAAAGACTCTGTCATCTTAATTAAGAAGCAGCCCTTTTCCTGGTTTTCTCCTTCTTAATTATATAAGCTATGCTGAGTGGGATGTAATAACATGATTTTAAATTGATAATTAGTGTGTGGAAGGCATTTGGCAGTGAAATACAGAGCAGTATCAGTGGCATAACTTTGGCAATAGAAAAACATAAATATAATCCAAATGTCAGTGCAGAAATAAAACCAGGACCAAGGAGTCAATAATTTGATAAAATGTTTGGGAAATGCCGTCAGTTACATTAAATTTTTTTAATCAAAACAAAATATGTAGTTTACTTAAAAGTCCTAGGACCTGGAGGCATAGTGTGTGTGCGTGCGTGCGTGTGTGTGTGTGTGTGTGGTGTGAGTGCGTGTGCTGCATGTGAGCACATATGTTTATACTTCATGTGTATGGGTATAGTTTCATACCATTAAAAATATATTCCTTACCTGTACTTGTATGTCTAGTCATAATCCCAAAAGAAAATGTTTCTTCTGGAAGCTATCTGCTTATCTCAACAGCCTTGTGCTGTGTGTTGATTTCTCTATTTCAAACATTATCTTTCAACTTACTATTTTGGTGGGTAAGGATTTCCCTCCCATACATTACTGTCTGACCTCCTTCCTACTCCCTTCCAACATAGTTACAGCTATCATTTTAATTAATTCAGAGATCTATATTAACCTTTTTAACAATATGTAAATAATGTTCACTGAAGAGCAATAAGTATGATTATTTTTCCTTTCTTACTCAGGTTTCAATTTTTCCTGTAGTTTCAAAAAGCTTTTTGTCTCTTGCCCTAACTGAATTCCACATACTTTTAATACTCTCCAGAAATTCCATTATGTTACATATTTTCTTGAACCTCCTGTCCATATCCCCCTCCGCCATTAAGCCCCTTGTCCCTCTGGCCCCATCTGGACTGCTTATTCTCTATGCTTTCTTACTGCTGCTGAAATTTGCCTCCTGGATTTCTTTTTGTCATTATTCTTGACTTCTTCTCTCATACTCCCAAAGCACATACATTAGTGGGTCCTTGAAATGTTACATAAGCAGTATATTTGAGACACTGGATAAATTTATTCTATGATTATATTTGATTGGTAGATTGGCTGGGTATAAAATTCTAGGCTGAAATTCTTTTTTTTTCTCTCTCTCTCTCAATGTTCTCTGTCCTTGAGCCTCCTTCTGGCTGGCCAAAGAGAAGCTCAATGAAATTCTGATTCTTAATCCTTTGTATTTACACTCCAGAATATTCTTGTATTTCTTTAGTGTTCCAGAATTTACAAAGATGTGTGTGTGTGTGTGTGTGTGTGTGTGTGTCCCCTTTCTTTTATGTGCCTTTTCAACCTAGAGACTTGTTCTCTTAGTTTGGGAAATTTTCTTATATATATAGTTTTGTAATATCCTTTTTTATTTTCTACATTTTGTCATTCTACAGCTAAGTCATGTATTGAATCTTTTGGATTTATTTCCCAGTCTCCTTATATTTTCTGTAATTTAACTCTTTTGCCCTCTTGAAGATTCCTTGACTTAACTTCTAGCCATTCATTATTGAGGCTTTGGGGGTTTTTTAAATTTTTTTCTTTTTAATTTGAGAGTCCTTTAGTTTATTTTGTCTCCCTTCTTTTATGGTAACATTCTAATCTTAGTCTGTGGATGTGATATCCTCTTAGATCTCTCTTATATAGAGAATATAAAATAAAATTGATTTAAAGTTCTCCTTTTCCCCTCATATTTATCTCCATTTTATCTGGGTTTCTTTTTTGAAAGTTCTTCTTAGCTACTCCAACATATGCTTTTAGTCTTTCTGTAATTAACTCTTTTCTTATTTACATGTTTTAACATTCAACTAATAATGCAAACATTGAAATACTGACTATTTAATACATTTCAAATTTTAATAAAATTAATGTGTACAGATAGTAATTTGGCCCAGTGACAACTTTCCCATTGTTTATCACATTTACTTTTCCTCTCCTGGAAGAATTTCCAAAAAAAAGTCATGAACATAATAGCAAACTTTCTTAGCACATCTAGACAATGGCAGGCACTGTGCTTACTTCTTCAGATTCTATTGTGGGAAAGGGTTTTATACCATGCAAGTTTAAAGAATACATCGTTAATACTATATATGTTCATACAGACTAGAATAACTAAGAGGACCTTCTTTGGAATGAATGAATTCTGGAATTTTTCCCAAATGTTAATAATTAATTGTGTTGTATATAACATTCAGTTTAAATGATGTATTAGCTTATTTAGTCGAAGTCTAAGATTGACAAGTATCTGCAGCAAGAAACGGTATTTTGAGAATTTAACTCCTCGTAAAACATGTACCATGAAGTAATTAGGGCCTTCAGCAACTACTGGTACTCTGTCTATATTAGTATTCTAGGCCTTTTGGCAAGATGGAAAATATATTTCTGCTAGTCGTTTAACTGTTATTCTGAAATCACAAATAGATACACTTAAAATGAACAAATTAGCTCTATCAATACCTTAAAATTATATTAAATAGATAATGTTCTGTACTAAATATTAATAATGCCATAATTGGGCATAGGGCAATAAAAAGGCCACTATAGTAACTTGATTGCTATGAATCTATTAAGGAAATATTACTTGTTCATTCTGAAAATAAAAGCTGAGAGCAAAGAAGAGGGGGAAGAAAAAGAAAGTGTTCAAGGGTGGTTTTCCACATGAACCTCCAAGTTTAATTGACCAACATCATTCTGCCTTATATTGGCAACTTTGTAAGGCCTGGGGACAGATTGGTAGTGCTAATGGAGAGAAGTGCTGCTCCTGATATTGTCTCCCATTTTAATTCATTCAGAGATTATACAGCTAAGCCTACTGAAGCCCCTCTCAATCCGGGCCTTTTGGAGAAGGTGCTATATCTGAGGGCCAGAGTTCGTGGCCAAAAACATTGCATGTAACATCTAGGAAAAAGGGCCAAGTGAGTGAGAGCTTTTACAAAGTATGGCATGGTTTTAGCTTTTATTGTGTCATATAGTTTTGCTCTGATGGGACAGACAGAGTTGTCGGAATAGCTTGACCTTGTCTGTAACCTCCTTCCCTGTAGCCACTCTTGGTGGTTGTTCTGGAGGTGACTGTGTGACCTTGTTCTGGTCATCATGTGTAAGTGGAAGTCTATGGGTAGGACTTCCCATCATGCCTGGCCTGTGAATAAATATTTACTTAGGGTTAAAGTAAATGAACTATAATCTTTAAGTACCATTTATAAAATTTAATGGAAAGTGCCTTTTCTTTACCCCTGACCTAAAAATGCTTTCTTCTGTCTTCCTTGCATGGAAGGAAGGAAGGAAGCTTCCTTCCCTCATTGGATGACTTCTGTTCCCGTTGATGTGATTATCATCTGTTTACTAATGTTGCATACCTTTGTCTTATCTAAAACTTTCCCCTGAGCATCAGCCTTGCACTTTGAATTTGTTCCTGGAGAGCCCACAGGAAGAAACAGAACACATTGACATTTCACATGCCCCCAAAATGAGCTTATCTAGTGCCCTCTCATCACCAAGCTTCACCTCTACTCATGATCATGACGGTGGCTCCAGTCTCCCTTCAGGGGTCTTACAGAATCCTCTGTGGCTGCCATTCCTTATTAATTCCATCAAACAGGACCTCTCAGGGTCTCTCTCTAAGACTGTTCCCAATGGTGATTCCTTTCCTTCATGACTTTCCAGTCTGCCTCCTATACTTTGCTATTAGGTAAACTTCCAGAAAAGTGAATGGCTTGTGCCACATTCCTGCCTAAATGCAGTTGCTTGGCCTCCTAGGTGCCCCAAGAAAGCATGTTCTAGAGCAGAAAGTACTCCTGGGATCATATGAAGACTTCCATGGGAGTCCGTTCCCAGAAGTCACTTCCAGGACCCTCTCCTTCCCCACCTCCCTCTCCATAGTCAACATTTCCTACTTTATGAAAGAAAAACATACTTCTCCCCTCTTCTGAATCTCACTATGGGCCGTGTTCCATGGTACAAAAAGATGTCAGACACAAAGCAAGGAGACAGCATTTATTGAAAAAATAAAACCCTACCTCTTCTACCCCACACAGTGGTCAGTGACACATGGCTCCTGAGGAACTGTCCAGAGAGACTCTCAGTGAGCAACACAGAAGGCAACTGTCCCATATTTTGTGTAGATACCATATTCATGGTGAGGCTCTGTTCATCCCATTGATCTGTATCTGTGCATGGAATCTCAGGAATGAAACAGTCATCATGGAGAAATGAATATTAACATGTATACTTTAATTGAAAAGTGAAGCCAGAATATCTTCTGATTTAACCAATTAGTTAAAAAGTGTAGTTAGGTGGTGCCAGTTAGGTTTTATGGCAGGAATCTTCCAAAGCTTGAATCAGGTAAATCTCCAGCTCTATGGTTTGGAAGAGTACTTCAAGCATGTGATAAAGGGTGACCGTGTCATACACTCAGAGGACCTGATTGCAGAGAATGCGATGTAAGGTAACCCCGTGTGATAAGAGGAAACTGTTATCAAGCAATAATGTAGTAGCAATAGTTATTAAAAGTGAAAAATGTTTTTATTTTTCCCCAAATATTTTCTTTGTATTATATGAAAAAGGTGTATCTAAATGAAAACACAGCGGGAATATTAAAAGTTACTTGAAAATTCTTGGTGTAGCTCTTAGGTATACTTCCTAGAAGTTAAGAAAGTAAATTATTCTGGTGAGTAGTTAACAAAATCTTTTGCAAGTCGATGTGTTTTGTTTCTCTGCTCTCAGAAAACTTTAAAAAGGACCTAATCAAAATATCAGCAGGTAGATTATTTCCAATAACTTTAGTATTAGAACATTGTATTATTTTTTTTTTTTGGCAAATGGCTCAGAGATCCAAAGTATTGATGGATATTGCTCTAATAAAACTTTATATTCTCATTTATTAAGTGAATTAGATTTTTCAAGACTTAAATCTATAGAATAGAAATGATGCTGAATCCTGTCTCAGTCTAGCAATAGATGATATTCTTCCACAGCTACATGAACTCATGGGCAGAGGGAGTACTTGGCTCCATCTATCTCATTAAAAGATGTCTTTCTAACAAAATTTTATGTATTATTTAGTGGTTATTAAAATGTATGTTTTTATCAATTGTATACTATTAGTAATTATAATGAAAACTAAATCCAAAAGAACTTTTTAGCACTTAGAGTTATACAGCCACAAGAAATTAAAAGAAAATTAATTTTAATTTCTAGTCTTGTACAATATGATAGGATGATCAATATAAGGCTTTCAAACAGAAATACATTAAATTAGGGTTAAATTGTATCTGAGTCAAGTGTAATGGAAAAGAAGTTCAAAACAAAAAGAGTGATGTAAATTTTCTGGCTATTGGGTATTTGTTCATCGCTTTTTTAAATGGGTTATAATGGGCATGCACTTAGAATCCATTGGATACATTAAAAGATAGATGAAATTTATTTTAAAATGTCAATACTTACATTATGCCCAAAATTACATCCTTTGCAGCTACTTGCCATTATCATAATTTTAAATTACATTAAATTACATTACCTTAAAAATACATTAAGACCAAAGCACTCTGTAGAGTCAATGCAATTTCTGTCAAAATCCTAATGACACACTGGACCAGATGGACATCACAGATATATTCAGAACATTCCATCCCAAAGCAACGGAATACACATTCTTCTCGAGCGCACATGGAACATTCTCCAGAATAGATCACATCCTGGGACACAAAT
>CM053605.1:102046526-102180764 GCA_028646535.1 Procyon lotor
GGGTGGCTGGTTTGTGGACAATGGGGAGGGTATGTGCTATTAAGTGCTGTGAAATGTGTAAGCCCGAAGATTCACAGACATGTACCCTGGGGCAAATAATACATTATATGTTAATAAAAATTAATTAAAAAAAAAAAATCCTAATGACAGTTTGCAGAAGTAAAAAAACCCATCCTAAAATTCTTGTGGAATCTAAAGGAACCTCAAATAGCCAAAACAATCTTGAAAAGAAAGGACAAAGTTGGAGGAATCACTCTTCCTGATTTCATACCTTGCTACCAAGCTACGGTAATCAGAATAGTGTGGTAATGGCATAAAGATAGACATATGGAGCAATGGGATAGAGAACCCAGAAATAAACCCTTATATATATGGCCAAATCATATTTGGCTAGGATGCCAAAACCTTTCATTGAGGAAAGGATTGTTCAACAAATGGTGCTGGGAAAACTGGTTATTCCACATGCAAAAGAAAATCGGACCCTTATCTTATACCATATAGGAATTAATGCAAAGTGGATCAAAGACCTAAATATGAGAGTTAAAACTATAAAACTCTTAGAAGAAAACAAAAAGGGGAAGCATGACGTTGGATTTGGCAATGATTTCTTGAACGTAGTACCAAAAGCACAGGCAACAAAAGAAAATACAAATGAATTGGACTTCTTCAAAATTAAAATTTGTGCATCAAAAAATACTACCAATAGAGTGAAAAGGCAGCTCACAGAATGGGAGAAAATATTTGTAAATCACATATGATAAGGCATTAATATCCAATATATATAAAGAACTCCAACAACTCAACAACAAGAATACCTAATTCAAAAATCAGTAAAGGACTTGAATAAGTATTTTTCCAAAGAAGGTATACAAATGGCAAAGGAGCAAATGAAAAGATGTTCAACATTTCTATCTATTAAGGAAATGCAAATCAGAACCACAATGACATGCCAATTCATACCCACTAGGATGTCTACTATTTAAAAAAAGAAACCAGAAAATAACAAATGTTGGTGAGGATGTAGAGAAGTTGAATATTTGTGTCTTGCAATTGGGAAAGTAAAAGGGTACAGCCACAGTGGAAGACAGTATGGACGTCCTCAAAATCTTAAGCATAGAACTGCCTTATAGTCCAGCAATTCTACCTCTGGATATATACCCCCAAAAAATGAAAACAAGGACTCAAACAAATACTTGAACACCAGGGTTCATAAGTACATTATTTACAGTAGCCAAAAGATGGAAGCAATCCAAGTAGCCATCAGTGGGATGAATAGCTAAACAAAATGTGGTCTACATGTGCAATGAAATATTATGTGGCCTTAAAAAGGAATGAAATTCTAGTAATTGCTACAACATGAATGAGTCTTGAAAACATGTTGAGAGATACAAAGCAAACACAAAAGGACAAATACTGCATGATTCCACTTAACACGAAATGACTAGAATAGTTACGTTCATAGAAACAGAAAAGTAGAAGAGCAGTTACTAGAGGCAAGAGGGAAGGAAAATGGGGAGCTGTTTATGGGAACAGTTTTAGTTTGGGATGATGAAAAAATTCTAGAGATAGTGGTGATGGTTTTATAACAGTGTGAATGTGCTTAATACCACTGAATTTTACACTTAAAGTGATTAAAGTGATAAATTTTGAGTTATGTGTATTTTGCCACAATAAAATAAATAAATAAAAATCTATCGAGAGAGTTGTTCAGATTTGGAGGTACATTTAGGCAATACATGCATAGTCGTTCACATGTTTGAAGAACCCCTGTCCAGTGTCCTTCACAGTCTGGACCCAGCCCTGTCGTCTCACTTCATTTCCTTTGTTCTAGCCACCTGGAAATCCACATCTGCTGTAATTATGTACAAGCTGTTCCCCTTATCTGTGATGCCTGTTCTCCCCGCAACCAACACCACCACCAAATTGATTAATGGAATCTGACACTCCAAGGACCCACCACCTTTGGAAAAGCTGTGGTGAATCCTATAGAGAGAACCCATTTCTCCCTCTGCTGTGTTCCCAAAGAACTTTTTCATACCTCTGATTCATTCCAAACCTGTCCTCAACCAGACTGAATTCTTTAAGGGCAAGGATGGTATATGCTTCAGCTTTGTAACTTGGATGCATAGCGCAGAGCACAATTTGAAGCAGGATCTCTGTAAAGAGTTCAATAACTGAATTTTTAAAAATACGTATGATTATTTCCTCCTAATTCTCCTCAGAGACAGAGGGCAGACCTTTTCCCCACTTTCCAGAACAAGAAAATAAATGTCACACCTTGCTCAGGCTATAGCCATCAGGTGGCCGATGGGGATGGAGAAACAGCGTCAAAAATCCGCCTTCTTACAACCCAGGCCTGTGGAGGCAGGCACTAAATCTTACCGTCAGTATGTTAGGTCCATTACTCTATTGGTTATAAAACACGTGTTTTTGAACATTTGCCATAGGTTTTGTCCAGAAATGAAATGCTCTTATACATATTTCTGCTACTCTTTCCATAATAAACCCCCCACCGTTGTTCTAACACCACAGTTTGGAAACAACTGTGTCATTAATGAACGATCCCAGATCCTAACCAATGACCTCCAGATGAAAGGCTCATTATTTCATTACTGGTCTCCAGAGCTGTTTTGTTCCCTAACACTGTAGCACTGAATTTAGACTGAAGAGTTTAAGCCTTGAACTATAAAAAAATGTAAGTAGTCCTTGACATAATTTGGAGCGATTACATTCTATTGTGCCAAGAATTCCTTATTAAAAATCAATTTAATTGTGCATATACCATCTGGTCGGTATTATGGTCTTTTATGGGAAGGAACCATGATTTCGTATTTACCTGATGTTCTACTGGATAAGCATGTCATCTCATAGAAAGGAGGGGGGGAATTTTGTAGCACTGAAAAATTAGTAATTAAAGAAACTTTAAAAGTGTTTACTAGACTTCCCTGTATTTAAACTCTTTGTGGCTTTTGAGCTACAAGATTTAATACTTTCTATCATTCAGAATTTTAATGGAAAAGAAAGTAAGAAATGTGTAGATGCATATCATATGCTACATTCATTTTCTTGAACAATTTCTTATATTTTTGAAACTCTAGTTCCCATTAATAAGACTTAGATTGTCACATTAGTATTTGTGTTGTCTTTTTATTCAAAGAATTTAGATAATGAAAGGCTAGAAGCTTGCTTTTGATTTTGACTAGCTTGGTTTCAACTATACTAGCAAAAGATTGTAATATTTTAGCTCACAATATTGCAGGAAAATGTGTCAAACCAGAGTGACTGCATTTTATTATGCAAAATAGGGGAGATTTTGCAGCCTATTTTTCAAAAGCACTTTATACCCTAATGTAAAAAGGACCCTTTAGCTTTCTTACATGGCATTAGAGGCTTAAGATTTGGGTCATTTTCTTAAGTTTTTTGATCCGCTTATGTGCTTATAGTTGTATGGTATTTTCACATTACAATCTTAAAACATCAGTGTTGTAAATTAATGGCCACAAATGTTGATTCAATTCTGAATCACCTTAACTTTGATTTTTTTTTTTAAAATCACGTGTTATATAGGGTCTGATGTTAATAACAACCTATTTGACACCAGCCACAATGTCTCTGATCTTCCCTGTGCCCTAATTTCCCCATTTTGTGAAATGGGGACAATGCCTCCTTATTAAATTGCTATGAGATTTAAATGAGATATTCATTTGGAATGTTGTGAAGATTCTTGGCACAGGATGTAACTTAGCTTTATTCAGCATCAGAAATACCAACATGAGCATTCTGCAGTATGTGGCTTTCTTTCCATACGTTCATTAAAAAAAAAAAGCAGCAGCAGCTAGGGGATTAAGGAAGTTGCCTGTGCGCACGTAGCAATTAAGCGCTCAAACCAGGATGAAATGTGTTTGGCCGAATCCGTGATCTGTCCTCTGCTCCATTTGAGTGACCTTCCCACTCTAATGTTAATGCTTATCTTCTGCGTGTATTCATTTATCAAGCCTTCGGCCCAGGTCATGATCCCAGAGTCCTGGGATCGAGCTCCGCATCGGACTCCCTGCTCTGCAGGAGGCCTGCTTCTCCCGCTACCATTCCCTCTGCTTGTGTTCCCTCTCTCACTGTGTTTCTCTCTGTCAAATAAATAAAATCTTTAAAAAAAAAATTATAAATGCTACAAGCTAACAGAGCAATGAGCCTGGTGCGGTGATAGAGAATAACAAGGCCTTTTTTTCCATGTGATTCTTTAACGTAACGCTGATGTGTTGTAATGATAATAGAGATGTATAAAGAAAAATAATTTCTCCTCATCTGCCTCTATCCCTGTCCTGGTAATCAATAGGAACAGGTTAGTTAGGCTACTTTTCTGTGCACTCATGCAAATACATGTAAATGTATGGTGTTTTTCTTGGGTTTACAAAAAAAAAAAAAGGATTCTATACACAGGCTCAGTTGGTAGAACCTGCAATTCTTGATCTCACAGTTTTGAGTTCAAGCCCCATATTGGGTGTGGAGCTTACTTTAAAAAAATAATTAATTTTTAAAATATTTATTTATTTATTTATTTGACCAAGAGAGAGATCACAAGTAGGCAGAGAGGCAGGCAGAGAGAGGGGGAAACAGGCTCCCTGCTGAGCAGAGAGCCGAATGTGGGGCTCGATCCCAGGACCCTGAGATCCTGACCTGAGCAAAAGGCAGAGGCTTTAACCCCCTGAGCCACCAAGGCGCCCCTAATAATTTTTAAAAGTGAATCCTCAACACATTGCTCCATAACTTTCTTTTTGTTCGTTTGCCTTAAGACACCCTTACCAGTTTTATAAGTATGTGCTGTTTGCTGCCAACATCATACCTGTCAGGGACCAACTCGGAGTAAACTATCCAGAGATTTTAGAGCCGAAGCCCTGCCCATTTATTACAGCAATCACTATTTAATGCTGACCATAGTTTATTGGACTGAAGACACTTGAGGGGGGAGTTTTTAGAGTATCTTGCTGTTACTACTATTATTATTATTACTACCATTATTATTTCTGACAACCCCTTGCTCTAGAATAGCATCCCTGATTTTTTCCCTTGATTTCCTGTCTACCTTCCTACCTACCTACCTACCTACCTACCAACTTACCTATTTATTTTGTTTTTCCTTTGCGAATCTCATACTGTTTCTTTAGCATCCATCCCTTTCTTTACATACCTATAGATTTAACATTTCAGAAGATAATTGCTTATGGTTTTACAGACTTGCTCCATCGATCCCCTAATAAAGAACTTTAGGGGCTTTTTGGCCCTGTGCTTTCTGCTTGGTTTTATTTTTGCTTTCCACAATTACACGTCCCGAAAACCAAGGTACATTTTTACAGACAGGTGCTTTTATGTATGAGCATGAATTTCTAAACATAGGTCTTTTAGATGAAGTATATGCTTATTTTTTCCTACACATGGCCAGGTCAAATTCCAGGAAGACTGTAGCACTTTGACTTTTAAACAGGTATTTGTAATGCCAGTTAATCAGCTCAGCCCTGACGTGCAAATCAGTAGATCGTGATGTTATTGCCACTTTAGCAAGAAACCATATGGCTAATTTATTTAATTATTCCCCATAGGGTACTTTCCCACCTCAGTCCTCTAGCCTGGGTCTTGGAAGAACAGAGTCAGTCGAGGAACGAGTCCTCCCTCTCCCAAATGAGGCAATCATCTAAGTATGTCGGCTGTTAGCTGAGAACCAGAGTGGCAGCAGGTAGAGCCCGCTGAGATTGTGCAATGCGGCCAGGACCTCTAGACGGGAGTCTGTGCAATTAGCCAAGACGGTTACTGCGTTTTTGGCAGTGAGGCAGCAGTTAAAGCAAAGAAGGATCTTTTTCCAAGAAGGAAAAGCCATTTAATAAGTTTGAGTCAGTTTGCTCATAACAGCACTGCATTTGAGGACCAAAAACCCCAGGAGCTTGGCAAGCCGTCAGTGCTTGGCAGGTCTTCCCACCAACTCACCACGTCTGAGGCCAGCCAGGCAGAACTTGGCTCCCTCTGCTTTGACTGTATTCATTTAATAGCATTCCTAGCTAACAAGAAAGTGAAGGCAGAGGAGTCTTTCTCCCCATTAATCCAGAAGAGTAAAATGCAGCGGCTCTAAGCAGGCCATGGTCCGAGAACTCCATCGGCGGGGGGATAGGGCGTCTTGTCTGCACCGAGGGCTGTGTGGCGGCTTGGAGTGGGTGGGCCACCGAAAAGGACATTCGTGTTTACGAATTGGGCAGTGCTTTGTCTTTTGTATATGAATTTACATTTGTATATGACTACCCAGTGCGAAGGTCTGATTTTACAGTGTGTCAGGGAGCCATTGCGTACCTGTCTCATGAATAAATAAAACAGAAACTAAGTACGTTTGTATAAATTATTTAAAAATACAGTGTGCCCTCACACTTTTTCCATTTCACCTATGGAACTCTTGCCAAGATGAAATCAAGTTTGAGTGTTTACAATGTAAGAGAAAACCAGCTTGTGGATTTTGAAATTGGGAGGTGGATTTTTGTTTGTTTGTTTGTTTCATTTATTTAGGTTTGAATTTTGTTTTTCTCCACAAATATTTCTCATGAAACAAACAGGTCTGATCGTCTAATGATGGATCATGTGAATGAAGATCAAAATTGAATTGGAAATGTTGAGAACAAGCTTGTTTATACTTTTCAAAACACCCAGCACCACCTGCAACTGATAAAAATTAGTACAAACATATCAAAAATCTTTAAAGAGACATGTGGCCAAGCCAGTGCCAACTTGGACAGGATCAGAGCACTGGCTGCTGAGAGGAAATATCCCAGAATTCAGCTAATCAAGGATGTTAATCTGAAGTAAAGATTAAAATATTTTACATGGTTCAGGATTGCTTGGAGCAAAGGTTAATGCTGGGAAAGAAATGGTTGATTTCTTAGGACTTTTCCCCCTGTTGTTTATTTTCCGCAACGGGAGTGTCTTAGTTTCGTGAAATTCACTCAGTCTTTAGAATAATTTCTCATTAACAATTTACAAAGCTATGTTTCTGGTAGAAGGATCTAAATCTGTGAAGTTCTGGGTTCATATCTGGTGCTACCATGACCCCTAAAGACTAGAGCCTGTGGTTCTACATATGAGGTCAGGCCAGGGAGGAGTCACTCAGAAAGAAGTGAAGCTTTCTTAACCCCCAGCCTGTAAACACAAATAAGAAGCGTGCCTTCATGCAGTCTGTCACATACCATTCTTTTGCTCATAGTAAGCATCTGTTATGCCAAGATTTCTAAGTTTTATCAGGTTGGCCAAATAAATTTCTTTTTCACCCAGTAGTGGCCATATTGATTGACATTTTGGACCAGATAATTCTCTGTCACAGGGAGCTGTCCTGGGCATTGTAGGATATGGAGCCAAATCTTTGGCCTCCATGAGCAAGATGCCAGTAGCGCCCTCACAGAGGCCTCCAGACGTTTTCAGTGTCCTCAAAGGAAAAATCAACCCTAGTGGAGAAGTACTGCTTAAAATACTTATGTAAATAAAACATGAACCCGTTTTGAAAAGTTCAGAATTGTGCAAAAGGTACAAGATTCCGTACTGCCTCTTAACATTTCTGTGTAAAGATAATGAATATTAAGTTTCTTATGTTTTCCAGAAAGTTACCATGTAAAAAGTATATGCATCTCATTTGCACAGTCACGACCATTCAAGATATACCTTGATATTTTTCATTTTAATATATCTGTGAGGCTTTTGCATTACCCCACAGTGTTAAATTACTCTTTTTAATGTCTGCACAGTGTTGCCTTGTTATGGATGAACCATAATTCATTTAACTAGCTATCAGTGTACATGTGGGTCCTAATGTTTGTTTTCCTTTTGAATACCATGGTAAACGTCCTTGTGTTTTCATGTTGAATACTATGTGATTACAACTATAGGATATCATTTAGAGTATTCCCTAAAAATGGAATCACTAGGCCAAAGGAAAAGTACATTAAACGTATTTGTAGACAGTGCTATACTAACCTCTGGGTATGAGGGTAGCCATTTCCCCAGGTTATGAAACTTTTAAGTCTTGGCTCATGGTACCCCTGTGTTCGTGTATTTCATAAAAAGTGAGATTTCCTGTATTTATAAGTTGTTTTTTTCCCCCGTGATCACACTGTATGTATTCTTTGCCTATTTCCCTAACAGCTTATTGAGCATTTTCTTTCTCATTTGTAGGAACTCTTTATATATTAAGGAAATTAGTCCTTTGTTGTCTTAGTTGTTACAAATATGTGTTTGTACTTTTTATTTTCTTTCAGCATTATTATTTTTCTCTATAGAAATGAATTGTTTCAGACTTAGCCCTCTTTTGGTACAATTTCTGATTTTAAAGTATACAGAGTTTTACATACAAAAGTGCTTCCCCTCCCCCATTTTCTCCTATTGCTTTGAGCTTGGTTTTTTTTATGTTTAACTGTTCAAACCATCTGTAATTCATTTGAGTATATGGAGTGAGACCAAAATACCATATAATTTTTTCTAAATATCATGCTTTTGGCAAAATTGCCTCATATTTGGGTGCAAAATAATAAAGCTAGGTCCATACTTGGTTCTTGCAAAGAACCAAGAGAGGGCTGTTATAATTCAGTGAAAGAGAAGCGGTGCTGTCTGGACAACAGGCAAGAACCTCGTCTGTAGAGCTTTGTAACTCAGGGTTGTGAACTTGATCTTATTCAAATAGTGTTTCTTTTTCATATTGACTTCGCATGTTTCTCTATATATAGCATATATTTTGATTTGTTTAATCCACTGAACATTTTAAATTTTCTGTATTATACAACACACTATTCCATCATCACATTTTCTGTCATGTTTTTAGCTCTTAATGTTTCCTTGGTTTCTGTCTTTTGTTGAAATTCTTGTCCCGTGTTACTTCCCTAAGGCCTTATAATATTCTCTCTGGCCTTTGTGATTGTTTACTGCTGGAGAGAAATGTGAAGCCAGTTATCATTCCCCTTGTAGGTTAGCTACTTTTTTTGCCAGAATATATTAAAGTAGCAATCTTATAAAATTTTAACTCATTAATTCACATATCAGGGTACAGGAAGGTATTAATCTTTATCTGTGATTTTGTTTCCTGGGGATAAATAGTTCTCTCCCTATTGGCTGAGAAAGGTATTAGAATATTTCAGAATTTTTCTTTTATTATATCTTTGAACATTTTTTTTCTATTCTACTTGTTTTTTTTTTATAATGTACATTTTTTTGAAATTTTTTGGCTCTCTTTGAGAAGCTATCAGTTTCTCTTAAAATGAATGTTAACCTTTTGTGCTTTGACATTTGTTTTCCTGAGCCCTCCTTCCCTACTCCTAAGTGCTGTGTCAGCAGTATCAGTTCTGGGAGCTGTCCCCCTTTATGTGCCTTTTATCTGCAACATCAACTTTTTCTTAGTTGTTTCCTTCTTTGATATCTTAGACATCTTCTCTTAGCTCTTGTTTCAATGAAAAATGACATATTCTTGAGCTCTTCTGTGCTTGTCAAGAGCATTCAAGATATTATTCCGCCCTGTGACCTGGTTCTTTCTGTAGAGATTATTTCATATTATTTTCATTTATTTAACTATTGTATTATTTCATATATAAGAATATGTATTTATGTTTTCCTTATTATTTTCTGATGATGTCTAGGGAAGAGGGGCTGCAAAATTGTCTCAGAACAATTTTGTCATCAAATGTTCCGCCTCTTCCTCACTGGTTACCTATCATTTCTCAGGAGTAAGCACCTCCCTCCCTGCCATTTCTTCTCCTTCAGCAAGTTGAAGTTCCATGTGTCTCACACAGAATGTCTGTATGTTGCAGGTTTTCTGTTGGATGAGTTTGCATTTCTTTCTTTTCGGGTTCCCTCGATCAGTGTCTGCCCAGTTCATGGTCAGTTATCCTCCCTACTTTACCCTGCCATCCTCCTCAATGCTCCTTGGGGAGAAACAGCGTATGTGTATACATTGCCCCTCAACCTCAGTTGATTGCCAGGCTGAATGGGGCAGGGGACTTGAGCCATGACTTGTCCCTGCTTCTAGATTTCACCCTTTAAATACGAGTTGGTTCAGCTGTTTCTTGGATTGTTCCCCTATTTCCTGGAAAACTTTTTTCTCTGTAGGTTTTGTCTGCTATTGGCAGTCCCCTTTGTTTGAGCTAACCTGTTGTGTTTATTATTTTCATTCTGTGTCATCTGTATTTTAATAAAGGTTATCCCATAGTTTCATTGAAAATAGCTATTTTCTATTTTCAATTATTTTTGCTGTTTTCAGTTGATAGTAGGGGACGGGGGAGAGGTGTAGAAATATCACTTCCTTCAACAAAAGATGACAAATTAACTGAATTAAGCAGTAAGAGAGCTAAGTGTTCACTAGCTATTTATCATGTTTGATCACTTGTTTGAATGGGAGAATATAAAAGTATAACACAGTCTTGGAGAAATAAGGTTATAATTCTTGAAACAATTAATAAAATATGCTTGAGTCAGATGTGGATCCAGGCTCTCATCACACTAAAAGCTTGGTTGAAGTATTGATTGTCAAGGCCGCCAGTGGTTAGAAAGCAGTGCGATTGGAAATGTTGTTTTAGGGACAGCTAATATTTGAACAGGTGTTGTAAAAAATATTCAGCATGCAGACCACAGCACAAACTTCTGATTCTTAGTCCCCCATCAATATTTCTTGACTGGGAATGGCCACGCCTCTTGGGGACCTCTTGGGTGACAGTTGGATTGATGAGTGAGTTGATATGTGGAAGGATTTTTGAAGATCAGCAAGGTCGGCAAGCTTATCTTAAGTTTAGGAGACATCGTAGTAGTTTTTCGAACCAGGGGATGAGATAAAAAAAGCTGTGCTTAAGAAAACTTCATCTGGCTATTGAATTGAGGTGTATTTTGTTTGATCTCACTGGGGCTCAGTGAGTCCTTTGTACTGGGTATCACACTCAATAATAATAATAAGTTGGGCATGTAGGGAACAGTGCCTTTCGTAAGAAGCTTAGTCTCGTGGATTCAAGAAATTGGTTTGGAAAAATCTGACTCAGTAAAATTTCAGTAGCAGAGATGATCTCAACTCTTATTATCATGGGGTAGCTGTTCTGTGTTGCCATTGTAGTTTAATTCTAGTAACAGACTCAGTCTGTTATGATTTTTACCACTTAGGTGATTCCGTGATTCACACGTGATGCTTCAAAATCTACCTCCAAATCACTGGAATCCTGTTGCATCCCCAGAATTCAAATGACTTTAAGCAGTGGCAGTTTGTATTTCATTTTTTCCATATTCACTCCCTTCTAAATCAGGTTTTCGTGCATCCTCGTGATGGCTCGCCCCTCTTCTAGTGCAGTCTTACTGCTCCACATCTTCTCCTAATTATGCCTGCCTGATGGCTCCGTCTCTAAAATATTTTTATTTCCTGGCATTTTGCTCTGCAGTTGTTTTTATGTCAGTGTTGCTTAATCAATTAGAATTATAGTCCACTTGAAGACATAAATAATCGTCTACATTTTATTTATTTCTACATCCCATGTTACTCCTGAAGATGATTTGAACATGTTCCTTCCATACTACCATGTTTTGACCTTTGCTAAGGTGGTGGACATCTGATTAAGGGGGCCAGTATTTTATGAGCTAAGCACATAAATGACCAACAGAGGAGTTTTTGTTGTTCTTTATTTATGGTTTTTATCTGTTTGAAAGTCCCACAAAGATCAATCATGTTTAACAAATCAAGTTTATAGAGAAAAAGAGCATGAATTTGAGACTCTTCCAGTCAATGAGAAAGCATTGCCATGAAACACATTCACTATAAATTAAACATAAGTTGCTTTTCTGTAAATATGTGCACATTACCAAATTGATGTATGCCTTCATCACAAATTCCCCTTAACATATCAGTACATGTGATATTGGGACCTTATATTTTATGAAAGAACGGACCGCCACATCCTGTGGCTCTTTATCCCTCAGCAGCTGTGTCCAGCTGGTGGTCCGCATTCCCCCGGCTACTTCTTCAGTGAATGGAAATATTTAGGTCAATATTGATATAAAACTTCTCGAACTTTCTTCTTTTCCAGCTTTGGTTCGCCTTTGTTAATGGATTTTCTGGGCAGATTTTATTTGAACGTTGGTGCATCGGCTTGTACAATGTGGTAAGCATTCTCCATCTCTATCAGATAGCATGCAGAACTTCAGTGACATTCCTTTACTGTTTATGTCTGGGAAGTGTATCTAAGTCAATCATCTGCGCACATAGCAGGCAGCACAAATACGTCTTTAGAGCCTTTGTTGCTGCGACACATCCTGCAGGGGCCCAAGCCCTCCACACATGGTTTCAATCATAGCAGATCATTCTTGAATAACCCCATGAAATTATTAACCCATATATCTTGATAATAGACCCTTGTTACCTCCTTACTAAATGCCTGCACAACATTTCCATGATTTTAGCTCGAGTAAAAATTTCTGAGCTACATCTCAGCCCCTTCCACTTCAGAATTTTATTTCTGAATTCCTCAACACAGACACGGATATAGAGTATGTAACCTAGTGTCCTTCTTGTCCTCCTTAAAAGAGCATCTGTCCTTGCAGAAGAATGTTTTCTTCCATCGCCAGTGCTAGAGTAATGAATGCTGACTTCCAGCTCCCGTGGTGAATGGTAATCAGCCTGTTGGGTATTTTTCATGACTTTAGAGTTCTTTTTTTCATTACTTCGCTATCGTGGATTCAAAAGCTAGAAATAAATATGAACTAATGGCCAAAAGTGACAAGGTGTAGCTACTTGGCTTTTTGTTTGGCAGCAAGAACGCAGGGGCTCACAGCCTGGTGCTTTAGAGACCCTAGCATGCACCACTTCGGGTTGCACTTGCCTTTTGTCTTTTGGGCACTAACTCTGACCTTGCCTGCCCGCTGGGAGTTTATAGTCAGAAGCAGCCATCATAGGTAGATATAGATGGCAGTTACCAGACATACAGTATACATCATGGTGCCGTGAAGATTTATAGCTTGTCTGTACATTTGTGGCTGCATGTTCAAGGCCTCTGTCTACTCAGTCTTTTTTTCTTTTTTAGTAGCTACTATGCTCGGTGCCGGGTATAAAATGCTGCATGTGACAGCTTGTCCCAGCCCTGTGTAGCTTGACAAGTTAAGAGGGCCAAATGGATAGACTGAGCTGCCACTGGAGCCTGAGTTCAGATCTTGAGTTTAAAGAGCACCGGTCAGCTAGGGACTGTGCCATGACCAAGTGCGCTGGCACATTTGTTGCTAATACTCAGGCTCAAAAGGCAGAGGTGACCGTAGCGAGAGCAGGGCTGAATCAATGCCCATTCCTCACCTGTGCCAGAAGTTAGAGCTACTCTAACTCACCTACCACATGGACAGAGGTTCAAGGACCTCCCCTCGGATAGATTGGTAGCTTTGTAGAACTTAAAACTTTTGAGTAAATTGAAATTGTGCTGACTGCTCCCTAATGATTAGTGCCAGAAAGGGCCAAATCCACGCCCGTATATGTATTTATAAGTGGGAAGCTGAGACCTATGAGACGGTGCTTTAGAGCAAAGGACTGGAATTCAAGTCACCTGGTCACACGAGGCATGGAGACTACTTTTATGCTCAGGCACGAGAGCTAGATTTTTCTCTTAGCCTTGTGCAGCCTTGGACAATTGAAATTAATCCAACAAACTTGTATTGAGGACCTGTTATGCATAGAATGTTGATGGGCTATAAGACAACATTGGACAAAATAGGGCCCACACACCACTTACATTAGAATAACCAGGATTTGTTTAAAGATGCAGATTCCTAAGCCCCATCAGAGTTTCTCAGAGACACTGAGAAACAAAATTTTAAATGTATTTTTTTTTTTAGCAATGGTTGTGCTTATGAAAATTTAGGACCCACGGTGAACTTTTGATCCCTAGAGTTGGGAATGTGTGGTGGGCTCTCTGTGTCCCTCAGACTATAGAAAAGAGAACATCGCAGTGGAAAAGTGAATTTCAAGGTGAAATGGCCCTACGTCAGTACAGGTCCACAGAACAGGTGTTGGAGTGAGCCACCAACCAGTGGTGGCAGAGTTGGGAAGGTCAAAGGTCCATGAAGTGGTGTCAAAAGGTGTTGGCCTCCAGAAGTCAATCATGCTGAAAGGGCCAATCTTTTTGAGACCATGGAAGTTTGTCCCCATAGAAATTGTTTTGGGGGGTGCACCTGGGTGGCTCTGTTGGTTAAGTAACTGCCTTCGGCTCAGGTCATGGTCTCAGGGTCCTGGGACCGAGCCCCACATCAGGCTCCCCGTTCAGTGAGGAGCCTGCTTCTCCCTCTACCCCTCTCCCTGCTTGTGCACTGTCATGTTCTCTCTCAAATAATAAATATATAAAATCTTAAAAAAAGATATTGTTTTGGTAACTTTTGGTTGAAACAAGTTGAAACTTAGAGAAATAGTGCAACAACAGTATGAAGAACTCCTGTATTAGATTCCTAGTTATTAGCATTTTGTCCTCATTTGTGTTGTCTCTCCGTACACATGCATGTGTGTGCACAGCCCCCACGGGCACACATGCGCACACCCATAGACGTGAGTGTGCATGCACACACCCCCACGGGCACTCACGGTGCACACATACCAACACACTTATTTCTGAACCACTTGAAAATAACTGAAGATATCAGGCCTCCTTCCTGCTTAATACTTTGGTACGTAGATGCTAAGACCATTCTCTTATATAACCACAGTATAATGATTGAAATCTAAAATTTAGCATGGGTACAATACTGTTATCTGAGCCATATTAGTCCATATTCCAGTTTTTGCCATTGCTGTTCCAACAGTGCCAGTTTAGTAGGTTTTCCCCACTCCAGCCTCCCTGCACAGAGTACAGTCTGATATGAGAGGCAATTTGGGACATTCACTAGTGACCCCTCTTTCTGGGCTGGATTTCCTCTTGCCATTTTCTCCAGACAGTATTTCTGTCTTGCTTGTCTTGCTTTTCCTTCTTCTGTAGTTACTCTTTATATTTATATTTGATTCCCCAGGCCAGCTAAAGTTCAAGTCATCATTTCTCATAGCAGATTAAATAGCGTTAAAACTGACTTGAAAATCTTAAGTCTCTCAGAATAATGAATGAAGGCCATCCCATTGGATTCTCATTATATCCATAATCAAATTTCTCCATCATTTTGTTTTATGGTTACAAGAACCACCATAATCAGATGGATTTCAGTTAGATTTCATCTCTTATTTTACTAAGCGATAACTCTTAAATGTGTTTTAAGCTGTTTCAAAAATTTATCCCATTTAATCTTATCAAGCCAGCATAATTTGAACAAAAAACTGTGAGCCAGCCTCGCTTGTAAACAGAATTATAAAAATTCTAAATACAATAGCAGCAAATAGAGTTCAACAGTGTATCAAAAGAGTAAAATATTTGACCAAGGAGGGTTTATTTCAGGAATATAGAAGGTTCAAACTTTTTAAATATTTCTAAATACCATTATATCAACAAAAGAAAAAAGAAAAACCTGATCTCATCAGTGGATGCTGAGAAAGTATTTGAGGCAAGTCAGCTGCCATTCCCAAAATAAGAACTCTAAGTAAAATAGGAAAGAAAGAAGCCAATTAACTATAATCCAGACTATTCATATAAAAAAAAAAAACCAGTAGCATATTGCCATAAATAGTAAAATTCTTAAATGATTTCATTTTAAATAAGAAATTAAGGATGCCTGATATCACTATATAATTCAGCATTGTTTTTGGAATTTTCGGCAACTGCCAAGAAAATTAAATACCTATTACAAGTACTAGAAAAAAGATTTCTGTGCTTATACAAATATGCACACAAAAAGTGGCCTTTTAAATGTGTTGACAAATGGCTGTATATCTAGAAAACTCAGAAAATACCAGTAAATAAATACTAGAATTATAAGAGAATTTTTAAGGTGACTAGATCCATAATAAATATATAAGAACCAATAGCTCTTTTCTATCCTAACAAACAGTAGTTTTTTTTTTTTAAGTGTAGCAATGAGCACTTAGAAATGCAAGGATATAATAATCACTTTCATATACGTTGCACAGGAATAATTTTTATAGTACGAAATAGGAAAAAAAAATCCGAAATCTTATTGAAGTATACAAAATAGAGTTGAACAAATAGAAAGGCTTATTATTCTTTCATATGAGAAGATGGTATCATTAAAAAAAAAAGAACTCCTCTAAATTGATATATAGGTTTATGTATTCCAAAAAGAATCCCAATGATTGTTTGGTGGCGGGGGAGGGAGTTGCATAAAATGATATTGAAGTACAAATGGAATTAACACATACCTGAGGATAAAGATGTAAAGTACAAAGAAGAACAATTGTAAGGGTCAACTTCTCTTTGCTAAGCATCAGACTATACTACAAACCCGTCATGACAAAATCATTGTGAGGCTGACACGAAACTGGACTCATAAGTTAGGGAATCCAGAAGTAAATTCCAGTTTTGGATTCCAGATCTGTAATATGTGAGAATTTAATACATGTCAGAGGGGCTATTCTAGGTTAATGGGAAATGTTTGGATTAAATGTGTTCTAACAACTAGGCTCTTTATTTGGAAAAAAATAAAATTGGGACTCCTATCCTATACCACATAGGTAAATAACTTCCAGATATGTTAAGGCTTACCTGTGAAAAATTAAAACTGTAAGCTTCCTGCAAGCAGCTCCTGAAAACTTTCATAACTGTAATTGGACCCTCAAAGCTGCTCTTGACCATATAAAAATTAAACACTTTTATATAGCAAGAGAAACCATAAAGAAAGTCAGGCGACAGAGTGCATTTGGATGAAACTTTATAATATAAGACAAAATGGATATCTGTTATACTCCAAGAACTCTTAGAAAAGTAGATAAACCACAAATGGAAAACCAACAAAGGACCTGACTAGACCATTCACAAAATTGCAAATCCAGATGTCCAACAAATAAATAAAAAGTATGTTCAAACGTACCAGTAGTCAGGGAAATGTGAATTTTTTAAAAAGATTTATTTATTTATTTTAGGGGGGAGAGAAAAAGAGAGTATGAGCAAGTGCAGGGAGTAGAGAGGCAAAGGGAGACGGAAATAGAGAAACTCTAATGAGACTTCGTGCTGAGCGTAGAGTTGGACCTGGGGCTCCATCCAAGGACCCTGAGATCATGACCTGAGCTGGAACCAAGAATTGGGTGCTCCACCAGCTTTGCCACCCAGGTACCCCAGAAATGTAAGTTTTTTAAAGTAAAAGTTAGTATCTCCAATTTCATAGTCTGGAGAATAGTAAATATAACACCCATTGCTGATAGGGAAGCAGAGACAAGATTACTATTACTTGCTACTTACTATTACTATTACAAGATTATTACTGTTATTATTATTATTATTATTAATAATACTATTATTACTATTACAAGATTACTGTTGTCCTTTGTGAAGGGAAAGGTAAACCTTTTCTGAAAACAACCAAACAGCATCTTGTAAAATTTAAAATAAAGGTATCTTTTTACCCACCCAATCCTGTTTCTGGGAAACCTTCCCATAGAAATAAAAAACAAAGTATATGTATTAGTATATATATTATAGATATATAAAGTATATATATTAGTATATATGTTATAATATATATTGTAGATTTTTTATATAATGTTTGTATAACAAAGAAGTAGAAAGAGGACCACCTGGGTGACTCAGTGGATTGAGCCTCTCACTTTGGCTCGGGTCATGATCTCATGGTACTGGGATCAAGCCCCGCATCGGGCTCTCTGCTCAGCAGGGAGCCTGCTTCCCCCTCTCTCTGCCTGCCTCTCTGCCTACTTGTGATCTCTCTCTCAGTCAAATAAATAAATAAAATCTTTAAAAAAAAAAAAGAAGTGGAAATAAATGAATGCCTATCTGTAGGTGAGTAGCTTAAAAATATGGTGCTTGCATACTATGAATAACTATTTGGGCATGAGAAAGATTGCATTAGTGTCAACCTCAGGGAACTTGAAGGGCATCCCATAATGCATTGTTTTGTGAAAAAAATGTGATAAAGAAAAATGTGCAATTGTGTCTTGTTTCTGTAATAACAAAGAATGATCCCCAAACAATATACATATGTGTATGGGGTATGTTGTAAGCAGGATGAAAATATGGTAGGTCCTACCAGGTGGTTGGCCATTGGTGAAGGGTAGGATGATTTGGTAGGATAAAGTGGGTAGAAAGTCAAGTAAAAAAGGAAAAAATAAAAAACAAGGATGGCAATATCAAGTGTGCATGATAGCACATTTAAACAAAACCCCAAAAATGAGTTGATGTCCTAAGAGTGTGCAGAGCTTCTGAGATGTTTGTTGGGAGCACCTCCCTTAAACAGACGACTGGGAGGGAGACAAGAAAGACCACTCATGATCCTTTTATCCTTGAAATCTGGAGAACATTGACATCCCGGGGCTGTTTTCCTTTCTGCTCCAGGGTGAAAGAGGAGCCTTCAAGTTTTATTGGCCTTCCTGCACCACATCTCTGATTGCTTTATCCTGAGAGATTTGGAAAAGGCTTGTTTATCTGCACTCAGGCTCCCAGTAACTGGTGTACCCAGCGTTCTCAGAGGCACACGTCCAGTTCCCACGGGCTTGAGGGCTTGCTGGGTCTGTGGGTATGGATTTGCTCAATGCAGCAAGTGATCCAGTGTGCGAGCCATTCCCAGAACCAAGTACAAGAATGACCTACAGGACTACTCCACCCTCTGGGCTGGAGCAACGTGTTTCTTCCAAACCTCTTCTTTAGGATCTTTCTCTCTCCAAAACACAAATGTGAGCATGTCTGTCCCCTGCAGATTACAGGTAAAGGGAAAAGGCTCAGAAGGCACCATCGGCCCAAAAAACACATTGTCGTGGAGCTTGCTGTCTCCTTCCCAGCCTTGTCTTGTGCCCTGTCCTCAGCCAGCCACCATTCTGGATGTCTTAGAAGTCCAACCCCCAGCCCCAAACATACCACCTGTGTTCAGACCCAAAGCTTTGGGAGGGGTACCTATTTCAGGGGAGTCCTGCTTCTGGGCCCCTCTCCCCAACATTCCTTTTCCTCCTGCCAAATCCCCTAGGTCCAATACCTTACAGCACTCTTTGGTCCCAGAATCCTGACTCCCTTCTCCTTCTCCACGCTCTCCCCCAAGAGTAGTTTTGCAGAGTGCTGTGTTTTATGTGTTTATTTATACGCCTGCCGCCGGCTGCCCGTCTCCTGCTCTGCAGTAGACGGAATTCCTGGAGGTCAGGGACCTGCTTCTTTTCCTTCTTCTGTCTTTAAACCTCCGTACCTATTCCTGGTGCTTATCACAGTGTCTGGCCCATAATTCATTCCCAATAAATGTCTGTCAGATGAATAAATGGTTGAAGTACGTTGTGCTTCCTGAAACCTGAGTATAAGATCAGGATGGGAAGTTGTAAAATTGTGCCAGAGCTGACGCTCAAGGAAAGTACGACACTTCACAAAGCCACCTAAATCACCGCTCATTTGACAAAGGAAGGTAGTTGTTAATATGACATGATTTCTTAGCTAATCATATATTTATGGTGTTGTTTTTTAATGTCCAATGGATTCATTTATGCTGATTAAGTAACAAAAACGGTCTTTCATGCACTTTCTTTGTTTGGAGGGTGTCTGGGAAGTTGTGAATCATTGAATCTCAGGTTCGGACTTGACTTAAAATTAAGTCATCGTTCCATGGAACGGAAACACCTAAGCCGGGCGAATCAGAACGTCCTTTTTTAACAGCTCATTGTTCTCTATACAGATTTTCACCGCACTACCCCCCTTCACGCTGGGAATCTTCGAGAGGTCCTGCACCCAGGAGAGCATGCTCAGGTTCCCACAGCTCTACAAAATCACCCAGAATGCAGAAGGCTTCAACACCAAGGTACACAGTGTTATTGCAGAATTGTCACCTCAAAAGGGCATAAGCACTGCTATGTCTTCCAGCTCTGGTTATCTGCCTTTGAGAGAGCTAATGCGTTAGAGAGAACATTCGAGAAGAGGTGAGACCCCCCCACACACCCTCTCCCATTATAGCAAGCCAGTAAATTCAGGATGCCAGCTCAGAAAGGAAGCTTCTGTGTTGCACGTTCAGTTCCTGTTTGTCAGCTCCTTTCCCCTTGTCCCCGTGTGGCCAGCAGCGCCCATGGCCCCAAGGCCTTTGGCCAGATGTCAACACAGGAATCGAGTCAGTCATAGATACCTTTTTTTTTTAATCATCAGACTGGAGAATCAGAAGAGAGAAAGCCTCTAGACCTAAAAGGTGTAAGCAACCCTGCGAAGGGCCAAGTAGAAGCTGGGTTGGATGTTGCCAGGATTCCACAGTCGGGATGGGCAAAGGGGACCTCACGGGGCCTGCCGGTCACAGTCAAGTGGCAGAGAGGTTGAGGACCCCCGCCAGAAGGGAAGACAACATTCCTGGCTCAGTGCAGGACGCCCGTGTTGCCAGGCCTCTGTCTTCAAGTTTTGTGCAGGATTAGGGTGTTTAACCAGAGGTTCACGGAAACCTTTTAACAGAAGTCAGTGAAATTACTGGGTGCCGGTGGTATAGTGATTTGCTTGGGTAGCCGCCGGGGCCTTGGTAAGAATGCCAAGGGGAGTCCTCCGTGAGAGAACCAGCTCTGGAGCCTTCATTTTGAACCAGGTGTTACTGATGGTCTCCCTTCAGAGCTGCCTTCTTTTGAAGAAAGCATAACGGGTGCAGCCAAGCCTGGAAAAAACCAAATGGATCCTATTGGTTCTAGTTCCTTCCATACACGGGGAGACGCAGATGAATAATTGTATCAGTCCCTGTTTACTACGATTTTGTCAATGGGAAGCATGGCCTGTGTAACTTTATGTAACTCTGTTTTTTATAGAGCTTGAATTAAACAGGCCTGTAAGATGGGCAGTAAGTAGGAAATGGACCCACTCAACGGGTAGTAGAGCTGAGAATGCTCTGAGACTTATTTGCAGATGCCTTGCAGATTTTTTTTTTTTGAAGAGGTGGCCGAGGAGGGAAAGAAAATGAACATTTAAAAATGGGAAAATCCCATTGTCTTGCAATTTTTTTCATTTTTCTGCTTCCCTACCGCTACTTAGGATCAAACTATGTAACAATCTAGATTTTTAAAATAAATTGAAGCTGGCTTCAGTATAGTAGTTCTGTCATCTCTGTAGTGAAAAAGATCATTGAAATGCATTTATGAAGTCTTAATTTAGAAGAAACTAAACTTTGTGTTCTTTTGTTTGACCTTTCAAGTGTTAAAGAGGATTTTTTAAATGTGCATGATATTAACCAAACTCCTAGAAATTAACAAGTTGCTCGGGAGGGATTTTAAAAAGCAAAACAAAAGAGTGAGAGCACCATGTAGGAATCTACATTTAAAGTGTTTTTAATGCTTTCAGAGAGTCCACAGTTTCTGTCTCTTGTTAGCAATTTTGACCTAACACCTTTCTCTTTCTAGATTTGATTATAAAAAATCCTGTTGTCTTTTTTTAGGATTCTAAAAAAAAAAAAAAAAAGGATTATAACTCATTTTTTGGATGTGGACAGATTGTATATTGGTCCACGTATACGTGCATATTTATTTAGGTCCTTGCAGCAAGGAAATATTATCTGGAGATAGTCCAGTCGTTTGTATGTAAAAATGAGGAAATCAGTATTTTTTTTTAACTTCAAGAATAATAGGCTACTTCTGGAGCGACGCAGCCCACTGCCAGTATCCTTCACAATGAGGCGTTTGTTGAGTTGCACAGAGGTCAAGAGTTGTGGGCAGCTCCTGACTCCCTTGGTTTGTTTTCCCTTAGGTTTTCTGGGGTCACTGCATCAACGCCTTGGTCCACTCCCTCATCCTCTTCTGGTTTCCCATGAAAGCGCTGGAGCATGGTAACGGCTTCATGATTTCAACTGTCAGCAAGTAGCTCTGAGGTCCCTCTGGTGCCAGTTGTTCACAAATTTTGTTTTTCCCCAGTTCTGCAGCCCGAGAGATCACAAGAACACATTTCAGAAGAAAAACATACCTAAAATCTAATGAGAGCTCGGGCTCAGGTTTATAGCTTGTAGGTTTCATCCATTCTGGCTCCGAGAGCCCATTTTTCTTTCCAGTTGCCTGGGGAGTTTAAATGCTAGGAATTCTAAACTTTATTTTTAATAACCGTTTGAGTCGAGGATCTTGAAGCAAGGCACTGTGCCGTAGTGAAACAGCGATGCCTCTCGTCCCCGAGTTTGACACAGTCTGTTAATTGCTTGAGCTTTCGTTTTCCAACCTCACATACCTGTATGCAGAATCACTCAAATCTTGCGAGGGTCTAATCTTATGCCTCGTTTCTTCAAAGAGTCTCCTCTCCCTGACGTACACTTGTCAAGCAAACTTTTAAAGTTTGGGGCCCGATTCTCGCGGCTGGTTTTAGTCTTTCCTCCATCTGGAAGGGGACATGTGAGAAACCTGTCTGCCTGTGTTTGCTCACACTCCTTAATACATCCCAAAGCCTCCCTCCTAAAGGGGCGCATCTCTTAGTCTCAGAAAAGGAAAATGGATCATGAGAATGCTACTCTTTCATCCCTCTCAAATAGTAATAATCCCCCTGGGAAAAATTACTCCAAATGTTGACTAGACAAGGCCTTTTATTGTTCAGAGAACCAAAGAATATAAAGCTTCCAAGCCTCTTTGTTTCTGTGTCAATCTGTTTTGTGCTTCAAACAAAAATGATTCATCCTCCCTGATATTCTTTAACCTATTAAATACCGGCAGTTAGAAAATAATGCATGCCCTGCCAATTTATTACAGCCTATGACCTGTTCTTTGAGTTTCATCCGACCTCCTTTTCCTTCATGGGTCCCTAAGTCCCTAGATCAGGAAATAAAAAGGTTCTACTTCTGGTCGTCCCCCCACCCCCCGCCCCCAACACACGGGACATTCTAGCAAAATCGCGTTCTTTGAACTCTAAAGCTCTCCTGTGGTTCATCTTTACTCAGTGTGGATTTTTGTGTATTTCGAGGGAGCAGGGGCTACAAATAGAAGAGTGTTGAATGTGGTTTGCTTTAGAAGCTCTGCCAGTTTGGTGATAGAAGCCGCCATCTCTGTAGCAGGATGGACTGGGGCTGGGAAGCAGTTTGATGAGCATAAGAACAATTTGGACAGCTGTCCTTTTATCCCTGAGTCCATGCTTAGGAAGACCCAGGGACTAGCATGGACTGGACCACAGACAGGTACCCCCTCCAGGCCCCTTACCCTTCTTATCTAGACATTGCACTCTGGTCCTAATTCCAGAGTGCTTGCCTTTGGACTCTCAGAAAATTTATAAGATGGTCATTCAGTTGTCTGCTTCAAAAGCCCTAATGTGGCCCATTCTGCACGAGAAGCGGTGGTTTTCTAATCCCGGAGATAGGATTATGCGCACTGAGATTGCGGCTTGCTTTTTATGGTGGAATTGGGATAGTTTGTCTAGATGCCACTATGTAAATCTGTTCATTCCCCGGACATAGCCTGTGTTTCAAAGCAGATAGACTCCCAAAAGTTACTAATTCACCTGGGAGATAACACCAAGTGGATTTCAAGTCCCTTTCTGCTACCCTTATCCACTTCCCTCAAATTTGGCAATTTGCCTAACAGCCAGCCCATAGGATGTTTTTTTCCAGTTTGTATTGTCATCACTATCATCATCAATGCCATTATTTCATTGTATGTATTAAGCCTTCAGCATAGAAGCTTTCTTTTAATTGTATTGTAAATGTTAACCTATTGAGTGCAACTGTGTGAGATGAAATAAATTGCAAATATTAATTATATTTGGCAGAGAATTATAGAAGGCCATTGGTGTTCTTATTCATTTGTTGACTTCCTTTAACAAATGAATATTTTAGAATTAATTTCTAAGTTCCCACCATTAATGCATAGCAAAGATGATTGCATCATTGCTCATTAACTTTATTCATGTAGTATTTATGTCTAAGGCTTCGTGGTGGATTCTAAAGGTGGTAGTTGAATGGATCGACGTGGGCCTTACCGTCAAAGAGTTTGTAGTCTGGTAGGGAAACTAGATTCATGCGTGGAAACTTCTAGTACAAAGTAGAAAATAATTGCCTCAAGTAAAATACAGATAATATGCCATGGGTTTTCAGGGGGCTGAGAGAAAGCTACCTTTCATTTGGGATTCTTAATGACTTATTGGAAGAAGTAACATCCAGGTTTAGCCTGGAAGTCCAAGTAGGATCAAGAGGCATAGGAATGAACAGAAGAGATGAACAATGTAGGGAATTTCAGGGCAGATGTGGAAGGCTATGAGTCGTCTATCCCTTCAAGGGTGAAAGTCAGGAAAAGGTTTGAGAAGGTGGGTGAAAACTGGACAGCATAGGGTTTTGGATGTGAGGTTGAGAAGTCAGGACTTAAGATGTTAGGTGAAGAGTCAGCCTAGATTTTAGATCAAGGAGAGTATCATGATCAGAGCCCTTTGGGGGAATGAGTATATCACGTCCACAAAGGTGAAAGGTAGAAGGAGAACCAGAGGCAAGAACACTCGTGTGTCCGGGTATTGCAGGGAGCGTGTAAGGAGGGTTACACCCAGGAAATGGGAATGTGCTTACAGAGGAGGGAGTGTGTTATGAGAATCTATTGATTCAGCAGAATCACGGCATATTGGAGATGCGTCAGACCCTGAGAGTACACATGTAGAAATTCTGCCTCTCCTGCCCCCTAGCCGCTTCTGGAAGGTCAGAGCTGATGACCAGGAGGTGCATACATAGCTGCTTCCTGGACAGTGTGCTGTATGCTATGGGGACACAGCCTAGTCCAGTGGGTCAAAGAAGAGGCTTCTCCAAGGAAGTGACATTTATGTTCTTGAAAGATGAGGAGGGGCTGATCAAGTGGGCAGAGCAGGTGTGGGAAAAGATGGGGAAAGAGAGCATTCCTGGCCCAACCAGGCAAGCCTGCAGAAACCTGAAGAGGCCCTGGGCAGTATTTCCCGATGTGGGGGCAGGAGGACCCAGATTCCAGACTTCATTGGGCACCCTGATGAGCATTTCAGGATGCCAGCAGCAAATGTTAGTAACCTTCTCTCCTTTTTTCTCTATCCTTGTGCAACCATAATAGATCAAAACATGTCTTCACATATTCCCAGTGTCCCCCTCTGGCGTCAGCAACGGCACCCCCTAGTCGAGACAGCTATATCATAGAGGTCGGGGGCAGTGGCTGGGAAGGAGGGTCGGAGTTTAGGGTTAGGTGAGGGTCAGATCAGGAAAACCTGGGTGCAGACTTTTCTCGGTGAGGGGCGGAAGGTAGAAAGACTGCTGTGTAGAAAAACACATGATGTTTGGCAAGAGCATGAATTTTGGGGATGGGGGAGAAAGAAAGTCAGTGATGGAAATCAAGAAAGATTGTAAGTTTGAGAAGACAGGGATAGGGCAGCTGATGGGATTACTTGTTTATATGTGCTGATTTACTGTCTTAACTCTAAGTGAGTTCTTGTTACACTTTGAATCACCATTTAGAATGATGTATCATCCCACCCCCAAGGAAATGCAGAAACATGACACTGATTTGAGACGAACTGAGACACTTTCAAGGCTTGGGGGACCCTGATCTAACAGAGGAGTGCCTTTCTCCACCCCCAAGTCCCACCTGAAGAAATCCCCTAGACTCCGCCCCACACCCAGGATCCTAAAGGAGTTTTGCTTGACGAGCTAAGGTCCCCAGAGTCCTTCATTTCATTGTTCCACACTTTGTGGATTACGTCGTCAAGATGGTGGATTTTACTAGGGGCTTGTCTCTCCTCTATCCATAAAGAGAGGCTTAGAGGCTTACATACCAGTGTTGTTCACTTCAGGCACATAATTGTTGGGAAGAAATATTTTTGAGAAGGTGTGAGCCCGTCGTTCATTCCTTAGAAAGGTTCCAAGAATTTTGCTTTGCTTATTTTTGCGTGGTTTTGGATAGACCTTTCAAAGCACTCCTTTGCTGATGGGAGTTTGTGATGATTCATTTCAAGTTTCAAAATAAATTTTTCCACTCAAGCAATTCGGCAAATCAGATGTCTTCCAACCATCACAACCTTACACTCAGTCCTGTGGCCTGACTGCAGCTCCCATCCTTTGATCTGAAAGTGAGTCCAGGTTAAAACCGGAGATGTCACCATTGTGGGGCCCGAAATTCATCAAGACCCTTGGTGTCAGCCCACACTCAGCTTTTCCATTGGTGGAATCCAGTCGGCATATTTGAGTAATCCTCCTTGAAGTGGAATGTGGTTATTGGCAAAAGAAAGTAAAATCAGTTTGGGCTTAAAAAAAGGAAATTTTCAGATTTTTCTTGATGAAATTCAAGAGAGGGGTGAGGAGAAAAAGAATATACTTAGCAGCAGAGAAAAATTCCTCAGAACCTTTGTTTCTCAATTCTTCACAGCCCACACCCTGGAAATCATTCCCACCCCTTTTCTGAAGGAAAATTACCATATGGATACTTATTCTATTGGCACTAATTAAGCAGCAAGTTCCTTTGGGATTCCTGGAAAAGGCGATTTTTTACTTTTTAATGACTGTGCTGCTAGAAGATCAGTTTTATAAACTGTGCACATGGATAAGATGAAAGGTAGCCTGCTTGTCTCTGCTTATGGCATTATTGGGTCGTTTGAGCTTGAACTCTTTCTGATCTGTGCCTGGTGCTTTAAATTACGCCATTTTTATATCATGTAAATCCCAATGACTTGCCTTGCTTCACTTTCAGCGAAGTTTGGGCCCAACTGCCATTGTTGATACTGCAACTTCTTAAACTCAGTTATTTATTCATTAGAAAGGAAAAGCTGAATGAGTCTGTTCTCTGTGCCAGGCCAACCCTGGCTTCCGGGCTTCCCGTTGGGGAAACCAAAATGGCCTTAGTGAATACCATCTGAAACTACTCGATGGCCTTCATGCCTGGGCCTGCTGGGAGAATGGGCTATGGTAGCCACAGAATTTCTCCACCACATGCCATATTTTCAAGAAGGTAGAGAGACAGGAAGGTAACATTCTGTTCCCCTTTACAAGCCACCACCCTACTGTGCCCAGATTTGAAAAGATCTGAAATCAATGGAATCTGTCTAGGGATGAACATTAAATGCTAAATGGGACAGAAAGGGGAGTGATTCGCTCCACGTGGCTTCTGCCCTCTGGAACCTCTGCAGAGAGGACAGAGTCCTGAAGGATCTTCCCAAGACCCTGAAGCATGTAGGTGAAGTGAACGGGGCTTATTAGCTAAAAACTGGAAAAATAGAATACTTGGAGAAGTTTTCTCAATTCCTGTACAAATGAAACTACAGCTTATAAATCTAAATACCTCATTACCAACCCCATCATAATGTACTTAAAATAAAAGCAAGTTTCCAAATTCACAACATTTTTTTGTTTTATTTGGGCTTGTTTTAAACACAATGACCTGTTGAAGGAAAGCTCAGACCTTGTGTTCTGCCTCACAAATCCGTGGCGCCAGTGTTTGGAAACACAGAATTGGGCTGGAGGCCCATTGTTAAGTATCTCTTAGGTTTCAGGGTCTCTTTTAATAAACCCCATGTTACATGTATTTGAAACAGTTGGGGCTTGCTGTAATGCTATAAGAAGCATGAGCCAGAGTTCCCTGATTTCACTAACCCTTATAACTTTATCAGGAAGTTGAATTAAGGTGCACTAGCCGGGATGGGAATAAACTGTAACAAACAACCCCCAAGTCTTAGGAGCAGATCCCAATAAAAGCTTATTTCTTATTCATGTCACGGTCAATTGGAAGAGTTCATCGAGCATATTGTTTTATGTGCCAATATTTTTTGCCCGCATTTTTGATGTTCTGATAATTGGGGCCTTGATCCTGGAGAGACTGCCCCTCCCAGGGCTCCTTCTCCTGGCTCTGTCCCCTACTGGTGGAAAGGCCGAGAGTGCACGCAGGGGTCATGCGTGAAATGGAGCCCCGCTGTATTGAAATGGACTCCCCTGCAAGAATGTCTCTGATACTCTTATCAACCAGCCCAAAGGCCATACCCTTAGCCATCTCCTCTCTGAACTGTCACACACACCGATGCCCTAAATTACCCTGGGGCCAGATACCAGACAATTGGGGATCCCCCTATAATGTAGAGCCTGCTGAAATTATTCACACCATCCAATCCTAAGCTTAGACCGCATACCTACCCAGCTTTGTCCATTCCATCCCCTGGAAACCTCAGTCAGGGCTCTGGACCATGATCTGCCTTTTCCTCTTCTACCTCCTTACTGACCCAGGTGCTTCCCCTGGTAGCCCTGTCTGACATCCCTGCCTCATATTTCTAGGGATCTGTAAGTATAAACTTCTTCCTTCACGACAATCATTTCTCTGAGTCCCATTTCAATGCAGTCAGGTTCCATTTCATGCACGACCCCTGCGTGCACTGTCGGCCTTCACGTTAGTAGGGGACAGAGCCAGGAGAAGGAGTGGTTGCTCCTGACCATCCCTGGGAAGTGATCCATCCCTTCTGCTCATGTCTGATGGGCAAAGACTGGCCACAGGGCCCCACCTGGGTACGGAGAACTAGGGAACTTTACTTAGCTGTGCACCCAAGAACAGGAGACGTCTGTGGCCACACAAGTGGCTGTTTGACATCGGCCCTCAAGTTCACGTTTCATCACTGTTATCACCCTTTTCTTAAACGACCTTTTTAAAATCCACTTTTAGTAAACAAAAGTGGGGAAAAAAAATGGAAACTTGAGTTTCGTATCCCTCGCTTTATCCATCAGTAATGGCAATAGAGAAGAGAAAATCCAGCAAAAAGGCTTATGTAACCAGGAACTTAACCCGGCACTGGTTATGAATGTAATTATAATCACTAACACTTGTATAAACTCTACCTCCTATAAACTCCTTCCAATATTTTATACTACTCTTTACAGAGAAAGGAAAAAATAAATTTTCTCTTTGTGACTACCTAGCATTGGAAGCAGAGAGAATAGTTTCAGTTACAGGCTGGGGCAGTCCAGGTTTGAGCAGGGTGAGCTGTGAAAGTCTGTTTGTAAACGAGTTAGTTGGAACTTGGAACACCTCTCCACACTGGATGTTAGTCTAATGGTACCTGGTTGGTGTCATACCTCCTTCAGATGTCTGCAGGCTTGAGAGGCCAGGGAGCAAGGTGGGGAGGGGACAGCCTGCCCGTATTCCGGAATAAGGGCTGCTCTCAGCCAGAGCTGCTGAGAGTTCTGAAGCCAAAGGGTGGGAACGGGAGCAAGAGAAACTTGGCATCGGCTCTCCGGCCAGAATTCTTGGCAGGTGCCCGGGTGTCAAGGGAACGGTGCCCCTCCACCCCAGTTTCCCCTCCTGAGTCCTATGTGAGGGAGGTGCCTGTGATTTGTAATTCAGGTGTTCCGTGGACTCTTACTTCATTAAAAATGCACATATAAATTCACCCCATCTGTTTTCTTGATTATTGAATCCTGTCTTCTCTGACAGTACAGGACCGTGCTATAACTTTGTCTTCAGATTTTGCTTTTTTTGTCCAAGCCATTTCTGGGTGCATTCTTGGGGTTTAGCGGGGTAATGATGTAATGCTTTTAATGAGCATTTAATTGAAATGACATCTTTATAAAATGTCACCAACCTAGTCCTTTGGAATATTCTGAAGTAAGGTCCCTGATCATTCCATCTGCTTAGAAAATAAGGCATATTTTCCTTACAAATCATGGGTTTTTCTCACAAATATTTTTGGAGAGGTTTTTGCATGCAACCTTAGTAGGCTGTCACTACTAATATGGAAGGTCCGTGTGGTTCTGTCCCACTTGTTCACAATAGTCTGTTTCAGTGACTATTTCTAAACCACATTTGACTAATCCTACTTTATGTTGGCCCCTGGATCCAGGCAGATTTTGCAAACAATAAAAGTCTGGAAGAACAGTGGCACCCACTTGCTGTGGGTCAGTGGCTCCTGAAGCCTCCAAGAGAATGAGCCAACTACCAGGGACAGTGTCCCCAACTCTGTCACTTTCTTTAACACTTTCAATGTTTTTAGCAAACACCATCATTATATTGGGTTTTACGTCACATGAAGCCACAGTAAAATCATTCTAAATGTGACTGCTCCATCAAAGTAGATGGGGAATTTTTCCTACTCTTATAGGTTCTTCACTCGATGGAAATCTTCTTATGGACTTTTGGGAGAGGCAATGCTCTCCTCTCTCATTTCATCCCTCATCTGGGTGAATTTGATCCCCTATTTGCAAAAGGCTGACTGATCCCAGTTGGGTTAAATGCCAGCTGTTGTGGTGCAATAGGGAGCTTAATCCTTCTTACCTCCGTCCTAGCTCAGTTAAGCCTTTGTGTGCTAATGTCGGGTTTCGAAGTGCTCAGCGTCCTGCTGGTTAAGATAGGAAAACAAAGATTTGGTGAGATCACGTCTTTCCACATGCACTTTTGATGGATCTCTCTTCCGAGGGACCTCTTGAGAGCCTTGCATGGTTTGGCTCCTGCCCACACATCACCAGGGTCCCACCCTACCTCGCACACCTCACCCCTTCACTCAGCTGGGAGGGGAGGGGATTCACCCCCATGCCTCTGTGCAGGCTGATTGCCTTTTTGCCTGAATTGCCCTTTTCCTTCTCACCGCCTCCTTCCTCCCAAATAGCCATCTCTGCCACCCCTTGCTGCTTTGTGTGAAGTCATGTTCTCACTCTTGTTCACACAGATGGTGGTTAAATAATGTTCTGAAGGCAGGCTTGGGGAATTCATCCACTCACCTGAGTTTTGGGGTTACTTTTTCCCTTTAAAAAAAATCACTTGCGATTTTGAATATCCGACTAAAATAATAACAGCTAAACTACTAAACTGAAAAAAGATGTTTTCCTGAGTGGATCGTGGGAATCATAACAGTGCTATTCAATTGAAGCAAAGTGGGAAGAAACAGTTTGTCAGCAGCATGCTTCAGGAATATGCTGGAAAGTCTAAATGGGCTTTTCCACGCTTGAATTATCAGCAAGCTGTAGCATATTGCTGCATTCATTCATAAATGATGTCTGAGGACTTCTGATCTTTCCTTCGGTAGTATGTTATTGGCAGGGTCTAACAAAGATGATGCCAACAGGTATTTGCTTCTAAAGCAGTGGAAATATAACCCATAAGAGAACAATCCATCCCACGGGAATTTCCCCAACAGGGCGTGCAGATGATGACTTGTGACTTGTCTAAGGGATGCTATCTTTTCGAGACTTTTGGCGGGTCCCAGAATCTCAGTTTGGTTTAGGAGCTTCTCCTTCAAGGAATAAATTCTTTCCAGATGGTAGCAGTTTGGAATGGGGCAGGAGATACTCTTTCCTCAGCAGAAAACTAAAATACTGTGCTGAGTTTTCCTTCCAAAACGAACAGAAATAAAAGGTATATCCTGTCTTCTCCAAAAGTTATTTGAAGCATATACAGATTACCTCAAGTGTAAACATTGTGTTTAATGCCAGTGAGCATTTTACTGTCTTGACAAGGTGGAAATTAATGCATTGTAAAACTCTAGAAGCTACGGTTGGAAAATGTCTTTTCTCTGTTTTCTCTCCACGCCAAGTTGCCCACAGAGCATTCTGTAATCTTGAGGATCTTCACGGAGGTCCTGTCCTCATAAGCGAGCTCCCAGTCCCACAGGTAATCCCAGAGTTTGCCCCCTTCTGAAGGCCATCTGGCATTGTGACTTGCATCACTTTGTACTAAAGGCTCCCACTGCTTCTTCCTGTCGATCTTGCGACACTTGGGGGTCACTGCATTCTCTCCTGGTTTGACTAGAGAGGAAAGGGCTCTCTTCGTCCATTAGACACTCTCACGTCAGTATACTCTGTACACTTCCATATACTCTCTTTTATCTTACCTCCAATACTATGGTTCTCAGACCAGGTGATTTGACCCCAAGGAGATGATGTAATGCTTTTAATGAGCATTTAATTGAAATGACATCTTTATAAAACGTCACCAACCTAGCCCTTTGGAATATTCTGAAGTTCCCTGATCATTCCATCTGCTTAGAAAATAAGGCATATTTTCCTTACAAATCATGGGTTTTTCTCACAAATATCTTCGGAGAGGTTTTTGCATGCAACCTTTGTGGCAACATCTGTAGAAAGTTTTTGTTGTCACAGCTAGGGCATGGGGACTCCTGGCATCCCCTGGGGGGATGTAGGGGGGTTCCTGCCAAACATCCAGCAATGCCCAGGACTGTGCCACACAACAAAGAATTATCTGGGAAAATATCAGCAGTGCCAAGGCAAGAAACTTAGGGCTACTGCCCTGCCCACCTAACTCAGGTTTCAGGGGGTTGCTGCCGTGCCCTGCGTTTACTTCCAGTGTGGCCTAGAGTCTCTGTCACAGGAAGCTAATGACCTACCTGCCTTAATTCTCCTGCAAATTCTTTCCCATTAGGTGTTGGTATTTCAAAGGAGTACTTTTTAATGTAATTTTTTTTTCCTTTTAGAGTTTTCTTTTATTCTTTGGGATCCATTTTTCTAGCTTAGTAATGAAAACAAACCCTTATTTACAGTTCGTTACTAAGTGCATGGTCTTTTTCATGTCATTTGACTTCTCTTTGCTGCCCTGGTTTTCTCATCTGAAATAATACTAGTTCATATAGTTGTTAGAATAGCAAAGGAGTGGGGCACCTGGGTAGCTCAGTGGGTTAAAGCCTCTGCCTTTTGCTCAGGTCAGGATCTCAGGGTCCTGGGATCGAGCCCCACATTGGGCTCTCTGCTCGGTAGGGATCCTGCTTTCTTCTCTCTCTCTCTGCCTACTTGTGATCTCTCTCTGTGTGTCAGATAAATAAATAAAATCTTAAAAAAAAAAAAAGAATAGCAAAGGAGTTTTACATATGTTATTATCACGTACTAATACTACTAATAATAATACATTAGTATTATATCAGGAGGTATAGGAATATAGGTAAAGGGCTCATAGAGTAAGTCACAGAATCATATGCTTTCTCTTTTCAATGTAGAATTTCTTTCAATGTGTGACAATTTTCTGTTTATATCCATAAAGTCTGAAACACATTCTGAGCCCTTCATATTAGACAGATACTTTGTATAGTTCATTTCTTTTAGTACCTGCATCAGCCAACATTTGAAATATTCATACTAAAAGGAAATTCAGAAAGTTGTCAAACCATGATTGTGAACTTTGATTTTCAGTTTGGTTTCAAACCCCTCCTAACTCTTAACATCTGGTCAGCTTTGACTCTGGACTCCATCAGGGCTTTGTGTAGGTAGAACTTCAGGGCACTCAGGTCATTGTTCTCCATTCTGGAAGATGGGCTGAGACTAAGAAACCCGTCCCTGAGCTAAACTGACCAGGAAGAAGATCTGAAACTCCAGTTTGTACCATTATGCACCAGGGCTGATGTAGCCATGAAAAATGTGGACCTTATCGATAAAATTTTCTATCTTAAAGGAACGTTGGTGATAATTCAGTCATCATCATCTGTATCTAGTATAAAAATCCCCATTTTAGAGATGTGGAAACAGACTTAGATCTGAACATTTTAAGGAAGTAAATAATGGGAGAACTAGAAAAAGAGAGCAGGGCTGGCATATGGTCTTCTAACACTCATTGCTGGGATTTCTTTTTTCCCCCACTAACCTGTCTTCTTCTGCACCTCATTTTCCTCATATGCTTTTGTTTCTCTCTTAATAGCATCATGCTTCTCCATTACCTGTTCTTCCTATTGTGAATTTAAAATACTGACCACTCAATACCAACTTTTAACATGTTACTCTTCTAATCAGTATTTCTGTATCAATATGCCCAGAATCGGGTAAATGATAACAGTATTTACCTAGGTACTCAGGCAAAAACCTTAAATCACCCTTGCTTCCTCGTGTTCTTTTCCACCCCGATCCAAATCCTAAAGCCTTTCATCGCTACCTTCAAAATATGTGCCAATTCTTTTCACTTCTTTGCTCCTCCAGCGTAACTGCTCTGGCTTGCAATGTCCAGTAGAACTTTCTGTGACAATGGAGATGTTCTGTATCCGTGCTGTCTCATATAGCAGTCACAGCCATCTGTGGCCTTTGAAATCCGGGTTTGAAATATGACTAAGTGTGACTGAGGAACTAAATTCTTTTTATATCAGCTTTATCCATATATATCCTACAACCCACTCATTTAAAGGGTACAATTCTATGGTTTTTAATATATCATGTAATTGTACAACTGGCACCTTAATATTTGAGCATTTTCATTGCCCCCAAAGGAAACCCCCATAACTATGAGCAGTTACTTCCCATTCTGCCCCCCAAAAACTCCCACCTTCTGACAATCACTAGTCTACTTCCTGTCTCAGTAGATTTGCCTCTTCTGAACAGTTCAAGAAGTAGAATCCTACAACAGATGGCCTTTTGGGAGGGCTTGTTTCACTTAGCACAAGATTTTCAAGGTTCACCCATGTTACAGCATGTTTCAGTGTTTCGTTCCTCTTTATTGCTCAAGAATGGAAGAATAGAGGGCGCCTGGGTGGCTCAGTGGGTTAAAGCCTCTGCCTTTGTTTGGCTCAGGTCATGATCTCAGGGTCCTGGGATCGAGCCCCGCATCGGGCTCTCTGCTCAGGGGAGCCTGCTTCCCCCTCTCTCTCTGTCTGCCTCTCTGTTGACTTGTGATCTCTCTCCTCTCTGTCACATGAATAAATAAAATCTTAAAAAAGAATAGATGTTTTGAACTTTTTCCTTCCTTTCCTTTTAATGAAATTCTGCCTAAGTTTCAAGTGTCACCCCTAAATTTCCAGATCATTCCTTTGTAAGCCAGTGGCCATCTCTCTCTGTTCTCACTGGATAACTCTTTGTTCCCCAGCAGCAGTCCCTTAGTTTAGGTGTATAGCTAATACAACCCATAATGTTACTTTGCAGTTGATCTTTCCTTATATCCGCAAATATTCCTATCTGGACTCAGGAGAAAGGCCATGCCCTGGAGCTCAATCTGGCCCCACAATGACCAGATTCTGCTTATGATGTTCCTTGGTCATTCTGTCATCTTGGAAAACTAAACAGATCTTGAATTGTTGGTAGGAGTCAGATTCCTCAACAAGCACATGGGTCAATCAGCCAGTCCAAATGTGTGTGTATGGCAGCTGCTGGGTTGGACATTTGAACACAAAAATCCCTATAATACTCAGCCTCTCAGCCACAGACATGAATTTGAGTATAGAAAGGAATAAAAGGAGATTAGCAGTGCCATCCAAAGAAACCATTCCTGAAGTTGAAACAGGCTTTGACCCCTCAGGGTAATAATCAGACTTTTTACAGCAGGCGAGCTGATGGAAGTTAGACAGTTCTGTTAAGAGTTCAGCCTCAGTGATTGTTTTATACATTGTAGTAGTCATCCATAAAAAAAAAAAAAAAAAAAAGTTAAGAAATTAAAGCTTCAAAATGCTAGTTGTATTTTCTAGATGTCCCTCATTGGATTGTTTGCATTCCCCCAATTTATAGACTTCAGAAGTTCATGCGATTGCATATGTGAACATGAGTAGTGAATATCCACCCGAAATTTTCTGATTTCAATAATTATGAATTGATTTGTATTCATGTAGTTATCTCCTTTTATTGGCCCATAATTCCTATTTGTAAAAATTAAAAATAAATAGGAAAAGAACACCCAGAAAAAGTCTAATGCAGCTATTAATAAAGACAGATTATTGTGTTCTTACTCTTTCCTTGTTTAACCCAACAAGGAGAGATTTTAATCCTTTTAAAAATGTAAATTTCAGTTCAGATCAAGTGTTTGGTTCATTTTTTTAGAAACCTGATTTTGTTTGTTTGCTTCATTTGAAGAAAATATTAGATGAAAATAATTCACAGTTAGAAAGAGGAGGCACGAAAATCACAGATGATGCAATTTTTGAAATTCCCTTACAATTTGATAAATGTTTCTAAAGTTCTGTTTTTATGTTCTGAACAAAACAGATTGCAGTGCTCTTCCCCAGAAGTTAGTAATAACTTCTTTGTTTTTCAGATACTGCGTTGGCCAGTGGCCAGGCCACAGACTATTTGTTTGTTGGAAATATTGTTTACACGGTAAGTTTATCTCTCTGTTTACAGAACTGTTCTAAGTGGCATATATGCCTCTGGAAACCCTTTATATAAGGCCTTCCTTCATATTATTTGTTTTAAGTCGTTCAACTCAATAGTATACATTCCTTAAATTTAGCTCAAAATGGTTGTGAAATGCTTACTTCATTTCCTACTGGAGATTTTGCAGAGTCAAGATTTCTAGACAGGTGATTACCCGGTCACCCCCTTCTTCAAATGACAATTTCACATCCAGCTGTGGAAAAAAAAAGCAGTACCTGAGAAGGTGATTTTCCCCAAATCTTTCCAAGCTAAGAAAAGCACAAAAGTGACTCCCACTGCCTCTGGAGGGGAGACTGGGATTTCTCCTGGAAAGTAAACAATAAGTCACCAAGGATAATACATTTTCCCCAATTCCCGTTTGTTTTCACAGTACGTTGTTGTCACTGTGTGTCTGAAAGCTGGTTTGGAGACCACAGCATGGACTAAAGTAAGTTTTCTCTGGAACTGTTTCACTATCCGCTACAGATAATTGGACGTCATGGATCTTTTTTAAGCCTTGGGAAACCAGTCAGCAGGATCAAGCTCTCTCATTTAAATTTTGCATGTAAAAATTGTCCTTTGATCTTTATCAGGGCAAATTTGCAATACAGAGTTTTCTGATGATTCATTTGCTTGGTACTTACTAACGGCTCTAAGCTATTAACAGTCCTCTCATTCAAATGTATATGCATCTTGTAAAAAAAAAAATACAGAAAATACAGAAGGACATAAAGGAGAATTTTTAATTTCCTTAACTTTATGGACAAGGAACAGTTACTATTAATACTTTTCTGAATAACATTACAGGTGTTGTTCCATATGTATATTTTTAATAAGATAATGTATTACAGAGCAAATAGTTTTGTGATCTTTTTTTCAGTTAAAAATAGATCATGGACATTTTCCACACCTTAAAGTATACTGCTACAAAATTTTTGTTCATAATGAAAGAGTATTAAGTTTGATCAATAGCCCATCATTTAATCATTCCCCAATTTTAAACATTTTGGTGACATGCCACATTTCAGGATCATAACCCATGTTTCATGTTTGTCTATCACTGCTGTATAAGTAGGCTCCTAATTCTGCGCTGGGAAAATGAGGGAGGAGGTTAGAGATGCTTGTGGAAGTAGGGAATCCATCAACTGACAATGGTAATTAATCCAGACAAGAGGTGATGGTGCCTTGGCCAGACCAGAAATGGTCAGATTCCAGAAGTATTATCTTTGAAAAGCCAACAGACCTTGATGATGAATTATATTGTGGAGTGTGGAAGAAAAGAAGAAGTCATATTCAGAGGCAAAGGAGAAAAAGCTAACAACTTAGCAGATGCTTAAAGGATTATTAAGATATAATATCCAGCCCAGATTTGTAAAAAGTTCTTCAGAAAATGAAAATAATAAAGTCTCAAAACAATAAGTAAGAACATCTTGTTCTTTTTGTCCATCCGGTGCTTTCTTATTGGATTAAGGCAAACTGGCCAATGTAGCTCCAAGTTGGAGCAAACACTGGTCAGGAGCAGCGAAGGGCTGGCTAAAACTGTGTGATGGATCTAGGAGAAGACCCACTGAGGCAGCAAAAACACCTTGATCTTCAGGGTGGTTTGGGGCCACCAGTTCCTTTAATTCATTATGTAACATTCTGAGACAAGATAATTACAAGATGGCGCTTTCCAATGACTGGTGACTAGTCAGAATGTTTCCATGAAGAAAACTGGCCTGGACACAGGGGTTCTGCTACAGGTGGGGGTGTGGATGGCTCTCCTGTGCCCCCAGAGAAGCCCTGCCTGAGTGTCTGTTTCCTTTTGCAGTTCAGTCATCTGGCTGTCTGGGGAAGCATGCTGATCTGGCTGGTGTTTTTTGGCGTCTACTCAACCATCTGGCCCACCATTCCCATTGCTCCAGATATGAAAGGACAGGTCAGTGCTCCTAACTGTGAGTGGGCTTTCCCTGTCTCATGACATGGGCTCTCTGTGTCTCGTGACACCAGTGAACTTCAGGAGAGGTTGATGTGGCCTGATTCCATCAGCATCCGTCAGGAGAGAAACAGACCAAATCAGAGAACCTGGCAGAGGTTGCCTTGTCCACAGAAATGGAATTTGACATTTTAACTCTTGGAGATTGTCAGCTTACCTCTGCTGGCCTACCCGGCATGTCCATGTTTCCATAATGAAACGTGTGTTAATTACACACGGTCCTGATGAGTCCAGGTAGTTCATGGCCCTTGGAAAACTGGAGATGTTCTGAGTCATTCACTGTCCAGTGATGATGTGGATGGTCATTCATTGTGAGGTTAAGTGTATTGTTATGCTCTGATTATTAGTCACCTGTGAAAGATAAGTCTGACGACTCCATTAGCCCAATCATTGATTAACCAGAATATCTCTCTGTTCATCTCTTGAACTAGAGATTGAAGACCTGTATACTCATTTGAATTTTTTTAGTATTTTCTTTTCTTTTGTATTATCTTTATCCAGTATTTGAAACTGAGCCATCAGCAGTGACAAGCTGGATCTTAGAGCCCTATAGTATTGGGTCTGGAGAGGAGTCTGACAATTCCAGGTTCCGAACCACCTCAGTTTACAGATGAAGTTGCACAGGCCCACACACCCCATTTTCTGGTCTGCCCATACCCAGAACTGCCCTAAGATCCCAGCAAGTGGTTGTCCCAGGGTCTGTGCTTTAGAAGCCTCTGAGCTGGCCAGCCTTAGCTGGGTCTCTTCTTCACACAGTGAGAAGCCCATGGTACACAGAGCCAGAATCCTACTTCTGTCCATTCCCTGTCCATTTTGTGGCCCAAGAGCCACAAAAGCCCACTTCCCAGGCCTGCATGGTCCTCTCCCCATATCTAAGCCTTCGTGAATACCCTTGGCCCAAGGGGTAGCTAGTTGCAAGACACATGCCATTGGACCAATTATCCAATTGTTGGGCCAATTGTTTGTGTCTACCCCAATTTGCATGAGGATGCTCATGCTGCGGGACAGATCTGAGCATGAGAAGAGAAGGCCTATGGGTCAGGGGCTTCCACTGGTGTTCCTGCCCCAGGAATGCATATTGTAGGGCCAGGCCTGCGCATGGCACATCTTGCTACTCTCCTAACCTCACTTCTTCTGCAGAAATAAGCCCAAACTCCTGGGTCTACCCAACTCTAACTACATGTGCAGCAGCTGTGTCTTGTGAGATAACCCAGCGGTGGCATCGCTTGCCTTGTGCCCTTGGCTAATCAGTGGCCTACATACCCCAGGGTGTCCCGGACCTCCTCGAGTTCATGTGCTGGGCGGGACAGACCTGTGCTACAGAAGCAGGTGCATAGTCCCCTAACACATCTACACTGTGAGAAATGAGAACAAACCTGTAACATACTCAGCAGTTCTTTCCCAAACACAAGTGATGGCAGAAATTACAGCACATTGAATGAACCCAGATTGTAGAGCATTTCAAGAAATCAGTTATATTTGAAAGCAATGCGATTCATCCCCCCGCCAAAAACAAACCAAGACGAGTATTCACAACAATGGTGATCACTTGGCGAGGCGGTGATGCCTAGAATATCTGCTTCGTGTTCTCTTCCTTCTGGGCAAGGACAGGTATGGCCTCGTGACTGTTTCTTTTGGGGAATTTTATGGTATGGGACAGCAGCTCATTGCTGCAGACAATTTCTTAGGTGAGAGGAGAGTGACAGCTGGCAGAATGGGATCCGTCCATGTGCGACTGGCCAACAAAACCAGTTCTCTTGGGAGACCCTCCCAGTGCCCTCACCAGACAGACGCCCTGGTGTATCCCCTCCACATGCATTTGCTGCAGCAAGCCCATGTCGGAGGTGCATGAGCTGGCTGATTTCTGACTCTCGCTCCAAACTCCAAGCTACTTTCCAAGGGCAGAGAGGCCTCATCTGCCGGGCAGACACTGCTAACAGGCCACGTAGTCATTGTCCAAGTTGAGTGCTGGTCTGTGTGGTGTGAGGGCTTGGCCTAATGGTGAAATTTCTGTCATTGGGGACCTTCCGAACACATTTAACAAGGTATCCCTACCATCCCAAAGCAAAGAAATCATAATATTAAATCACATAACTTTGGTATAAATTTTTTATTTTTTTCGTCGTTCTCACTTTGTTGGTTGGTTTGCATGAGGCAAATGATGTTGCTTTGAAATCGAACTCAGCTGGCTAAGGTGAGGTTCTCATTAGATGCCAAATGACATGATTAAGGTAGTTTTCATGTCACAGGACTTCTGAGTGGGTATTGTGCTGTCTGTGTGCAAAGGGCTGTTTATGATCACTAGTCTTCATCCAGGGGAGACCCCTTCATGGGGACAGGGTATCAGAATACGGTGTCAGACGCAACCTCTCTTTCACCTGCTATCTGCTGCCCAGCGGTTTGTTCATTCTCTGAACCCTTTTGAAGAAGCCCTTACGTGGAGAGTGACCAAAACTAGCCAGAGGTGTCCCAAAGACTTCCTGCTCCCTCAGAAGGAATTACAGGCTATCATGAGGTAAGCTGGAAGCCGGACACAGGTAGAAGCAGTTAACGGGGCTCCTCTGGGCTACTGTTGAAAATATGTCCAAGCCGCAGTCATCCCTTTGGTTCTAGGTTGATATTATGGACTCGGTGTTTGTGTCCCCAACTCAAAGTCTCATGTTGAGCCCTAATCCCCAGTGTGATGGTATTTGGAGGCAGGGCCTTTGGGAAGTAATTAGGTCATCAAGAGGATCGGTGCTCCTTACAAGAAGGAGCCAGAGAGCTCTAGCTTGCTCGTTTTCTGCCTTGTTGAAGACGTTAGATGTCTGTACCTGAAAGAGGGTCCTCACCACCATGCCGGCACCCTGATCTCAGACGTCCAGCCTCCAGTACCGTGAGAAATAAATTTCTGGCTGATAAGCCACCTGGTCTGTGGTATTTTGTTATAGCAGCCTGAGCTAAGACAGTTGGTGAAGGCTTGGGAGTGAAGGGTACTCTGGGAAAAGACTGTTTTATTATTATTATTATTATTATTGGCCATTTCTAGTGATTTGTATAAACCATTTTTTGTAGTTCACAAGCAGTAGGATTTTGGCAAATGAAGACGGCTCTTTAGAGCTTTGGAATGAAACTAGTGTCTAATGGCAAACAGCATTTCTCACTCGGGAGCTCAAGACAGATGCCCCACACTAAACATTCTGTCTATTCGTAACATCCTAAACTATTGAAAGGGTGCATTGTTTCTGCTAGGATTTCCTAATGGATTTGCTTAAATATTTATTTCTTTGTCTTGTCCGTTATATCCGGAGATTTTCTCATGGGAGAGAAGGCAGGTTTTCCCTCGAGGGCAAAGGAGGAGAAGGCTCTAGATGCGAGTGATTTTTCCACTGTCAAAGGATCTTTATCTTCCCTCCGCCACCTCATGATATGATACACAAAACCCAGCCAAACAGTGAGCCAGAAAGTCCCAGTGGAAGTTTCTGAAATCAAAGAAGTCATCTGTGGACTCCCTCTCTTGAAAATATGCAACATTTGTACGATTTTAAGGAACACCTTGTTTTTCCATTTTTCTAGGTCCGAGCTAGATCTAAAGCTAATTAAAAATTCAAGTTGTGTCTATCCTGGTTAATGCCAAAGTCCCCTACCAGCGAAAATATGTGCTGATGTTTTTCCATAGGGGACCATCTGTTTTTCTTTCTCCCAGTAGCATAACCGTGGGTTACAAGTGTCTCCATAATGGGTCCCCAAAGCCAGTGCTCAAAGGTAGAAAATTACAAACTTCATTTAGCTCAGATTGCCTGCTGTAGGAGAGCTTTTGATTAGAGAGATGAGGAAAACTTTATCTACAACCAGATCAGGAAACGTACTTCTATTCTCTTTGCATGTTTCTCAAGGCTTTTTGACTTGGGGAGTATCTGAGGGGATGCCGTCTCCTTTGACATCTGTGTAAAAGGCTAAAGAGACCTGCCCCGACGAGCTCTGTCACCTTTGGTAAATCATTTAGCGTGTGCTAATTTCCTTATCGGCGAAGTCAGAACAATATTACCCACCCTCGTTATCTCAGAGGAATGTCATACAGGTATAATGAGAAAACCTGAGGGAAATGGAAAACATGCCTGCTCTTTTTCTGCAGGTAACCAGTTATTTTTGAGCTTTTGGAAATAGAAATATTGTGACTTCAACTCCTAATTCTTTTGGCCAAAGAATTTTAACGTTCTGTAGGTTCTAGATGTGATATTTCTCAGTAAGGTCCAGGGGCCACCTGCATCTGAATTATCTGGGTTACTTGTTAAAAAACAACCTCCTCCCCCCACACCAAAAATGTGTTCTTGCCATGCTCACGTGTGCGCGCGCACACCCACAGAGCCACACAGTCCCTGGGTGCATAGCCCCAGCCTCTGAATTTTAATAAACCTCCAAGCTGTTCCTCCCTGAATGTCTGAGAACCACTGCTCCGAAACACCCGAAATATTCCTCCATCACAGTGTTTGAGTCATGCAGGGTGTTCTAGAAGAAGATGGTATGTTTAAAATATCCACAGATGATTTATGTTCCCTGGGCAGTTACGTAAGACATGGCAGGTATCGCCAGTGACGGCTTTAAGGCACCTCACTTTCTAAATAGAGAATTATACCGAAAGACATTACATCGTTCACCATGGAAAAATATTCCTCATCAACTTTGGTGCTTTTCCTTTAACGTCCTTTTCATTGCTAGTAAAAGAGGGGAAAAAACTTTCACTTCAAAGCCTACAAACTGCTAACTCTGTCTGCTGTGCCAAGCTTCTGGCTCCAGCCAGTTTCTGGCATATGATAGGCTTTTTTTTTTTAATCCTAAAGACAGGATGGGTTTACATTTGAGTTTTATACCCACACTTGCATATACACAGTGCAGATCCCAGTGGGCGAACGGTTTACCGAAGGAGCGGAGTGCTTACTGCTTGGTCAAAGCCATCTACCACCCGTCTTCCCTAGTGACGGCTTTCTCCGGGACTTCACAGCCTGGTAAGGTCTCAGGCCCAGGTCTTTTCTACACCAGATGTAGAAAGAAAGGGTTTTGTTTCTAGGTGGCATGTGCTTTGGGAGATAAGCAAGGCAGGAAGGTCATAGCCCCATTGGCCACCATCTTTGCTCAGCTGGGGTTCCAGAACATCTCTGTAAGATAGAGCCTGGCCCTAGGCCCAGGAGGGAACTTGTGCCGGGGTTAACTTTTCTGGCGCAGGACAAGACTGTTTCACCCCCGGCATCCATCCTCCACCACCCTTTCTGAAGGGGCCCAGTTTGTAGGCAAATACCAGACCTTGTGTAAGAGGCCCAGAACCTTTTGGAGTCATTGCCACCCCTGACTCTGGGGGAGAGCCTGTTGTAGTCAGTGATTCAGAAACCCTCCCAGCCCCTGCTGTAGTCAGTGATTCAGAAACCCTGCAGGGAACACAGGAGACATTTGTTGGGGGCGTCTGAGATGGACACATGCTTCCTCCTGAAAGAAATCCATCAGAGAGCTGGCCTTCTCTTACATGTGAGTCAGTTGCTACTCGGCTGCCCAGAGCTGTTCAGCCATAAGGAGGGAAGCTGCCTCCAGAATCCTGCTGCTGCCATGAAAGATGTGATCTAAAGACGAAAAACAACCAGGGTCTCGTGTGTGATTGTTGAGCCACCAAATGAAGGCAGCCTCAAAGTCCCCTCCACCCCACATCCGTGCTAGCTTTCCAAGGAGCGCCCCATGAATGTGCTGCCTATACTCTGTGAATAGCAGGTGCAGAGGAAAGGCACCCCACCCACACGCAGATGTTAGGATGTTTCTTTTATAGTTATCAGTATATAGTTAATCAAGGAAATAGGTGCTTTAAAAAAAAGTCTTAAGGCTTAACATTGCGTAGTATACTGTCTTCGACGTTCAGTGCTTTTAGATTTATTTAAAGATATGGTTAACATAAGAGACTCCTAGACTCATGAAAACAAACTAAGGGGGGCTGGGAGGCAGGGGGGAAGGGATAGAGTGGCTGGGTTGTGGACATTGGGGAGGGTATGTGCTATGGTAAGTGCTGTGAAGTGTGTAAGCCTGACGATTCACAGACATGTACCCTGGGGTAAATAACACATTATATGTTAATAAAAATTAAAAAAAAAAGATTTGGTTAAAAAAAAAAAAGATACCTAGCAATAAACCTAACTAAAGAGGTAAAAGATCTATACTCCAGAAACTTAAGAACATTTATGAAAGAAATTAAAGGAGACACAAAGAAATGGAAAAACATTCCATGCTCATGGATTGGAAGAACAAACATTGTTAAAAATGTCTATACTACCCAAAGCAATCTACACATTTAATGCAATGCCTAGCAAAATACCACCAGCATTCTTCACAAAACTAGAACAAACAATCCTAAAATTTGTATGGAACCACAAAAGACCCAGAGTAGCCAAAACAATCCTGAAAAAGAGAAACAAAACTGGAGGCAATATGATTCCAGACCTCAAGCTCTATTACAAAGCTGTAATCGTCAAGACAGTGTGGTACTGGCACAAAAACAGACACATAGATCAATGGAGCAGAATAGGGAACCCAAAAATGGACACACAACTCTGTGGTCAACTAATCTTCAACAAAGCAGGAAAAAGTATCCAATGGAGGGGCACCTGGGTGGCTCAGTGGGTTAAAGCCTCTGCCTTCAGCTCAGGTCATAATCTCAGAGTTCTGGGATCGAGCCCCACATCGGGCTCTCTGCTCGGCAGAGAGCCTGCTTCCCCCTCTCTCTCTGCCTGCCTCTCTGCCTACTTATGATCTCTCTCTCTCTGTCAAATAAATAAAATCTTTAAAAAAAAAAACAAGTATCCAATGGAAAAAGACAGTCTCTTCAACAAATAGTGTTGGGAAAACTGGACAGCCACATGTAGAAGAAGGAAACCGGACCACTTTCTTACACCAGACACAGAGGTAAACTCAAAATGGATGAAAGACCTCAACGTGAGACAGGAAACCATCAAAATCCTAGAGGAGAACGTAGCAGAAACCTTTCTGACCTTGGCTTATGTAGCAACTTCTTAACTAGACACATAGCTGGAGGCAAGGGAAACAAAAGCAAAAATGAACTATCAGGACTTCATCAAGATAAAAAGCTTCAGTGAAAGAAACAGTCAACAAAACTAAAAGGCAGCCTATGGAATGGGGGAAGATTTTTGCAAACAACGTATCAGATGGAGGATTAGTATCCAAAATCTATAAAGAACTTATCAAACTCAATACCCAAAAAACAAATAATTCAGTTAAGAAATGGGCAGAAGACAGGAATAGACACTTCTCAAAAGAAGACATCCAGATGGCTAATGGACACATGAGAAGATGCTCAGCATCACTCATCATCAGGGAAATAAAAATCAAAGCCACAATGAGATAATACCTCACACCAGTCAGAATGGCTGAAATTAACAACACAGGAAACAACAGGTGTTGGCGAGGATGCAGAGAAAGGGGAACCCTCTTGCACTGTTTGTTGGAATGCAAGCTGGTACAGCCACTACGGAGAACAGTATGGAGGTTCTCAAAAAGTTTAAAATAGAGCTACCCTATGATCCAGCAATTACACTACTAGGTATTTATCCAAAGGATACAGAAATAGAGATTCGAAGGGGCACGTGCACCCCGATGTTTACAGTAGCAACGTCTACATAGACAAACTATGGAGAGAATCCAAATGCCCATCGACTGATGGTTAAAGAAGAGGTGGTGTTTGTAGATACACACGCAGGAATATTACTCAACCATCAAAAAGAATGAAAACTCGCCATTTGCAGCCACATGGATGGAGCTAGAGTGTATAATAATAAGTGAAGTAAGTCAGAGAAAGACAAGTACTATATGATCTCACTCATATGCAGAGTTCGAGGAAGAAAACAGATGAACAAATGGGAAGGGGTAAAGGGAGAGAGGGCAATAAGCCATAAGAAACTCTTAATGATATAAACTGAGGGTCGATGGAGGGAAATGGGTGAGAGGTGGGCTAGACGCTAATGGGTATTTAGGAGGGCGCCTCTGATGGGCACTGGGTGTTGCGTGTAAATGATGAATCACTGAATTCTTCTCCAGAATCAGTATTGCACTGAAGTTGACTAAGTAAAATTTAAATTAAAAGTAAATAAATGTCAATAAATATTAGGTAAAGAATCACTTTAATGTCACAATTATTAGTGTTTTTGGTAATAACAGCCCAGAAATACCTAACATGAATACCGTAAGTTTACTGGAGTTATCTTTAATACAGCAATATTGAATAGAGGAGCTCCTAGTTTCCTCAAATAATGCACTTCACAAGTCCATAGCCTCATTTATGTGAAAAGTGATTAACCTGATAAGGTAGAAAGCCTTATCAATAGAGACTTGCCTCTTGGCTTGAAATAACTTTCTGGCATCTTCTTTGTACAGTTTTCTTATTTGTTAAATTTGGTCAAGTTATTTGCTAAAGTCCAATTTTCTTTCTGGCCTTTGAACTTGTACATTTTGTAATAATAAGATTGACTTGTTCTGTTTCTGGATGACATTATTATCTGACTAAATAACAATATGAGCAAAATTAAGGACTCCCTGGTTTCTCCTATACTTGTAACTCTTGTTACCCACATCCAGGGGTCCCCCCATTTGTGTGTGTTTGCCCTCCTTAAAGGCACCCCACACTAATCCCTGTCGGGGGGCAGTTACTGGAACTGAAAAGCTTTAAAACTATCACCCAAAATTCTTTATTGATAATGAAAAAAAAAAAAAACCTTCGCTTGATCAGGGATATCAAGATGAATTCTCCCAGGCTATAAATATTTGGGCTCTAAATTAGAAAATTCAGGCATCAGATAACGGCTTCCTCAGAACATAGCCTTTGTAGTTGTTACATGTCCTTACAAGTTGTTTTTGTTTGCCTTTCCCTGATTTCCAAACAAGGGGGAAAGTGTATTTTTTTTTTTAAGATTTTATTTATTTGACAGAGAGAAACACAGCGAGAGAGGGAACACAAGCAGAGGGAATGGTAGCAGGAGAAGCAGGCTTCCTGCAGAGCAGGGAGCCCGATGCAGAGCCTCGATTCTAGGACCCCCGAATCATGACCTGAGCCAAAGGCAGACGCTTAACGGCTGAGCCACTCAGGCGCCCCGGGGGAAAGTGTATTTTTAAAAATGTGTGAGCTCCTTAAAGCAATTTCAGGTTCTTTGTACAGGCAGGAATGGGGCCAGCCTCTTTCTCTTGGTTGCTTATGTGCCAGAGTCCATTGTTTGTAATCTCTGACTGTGTAATCTGAGCCTCAGTTTCACCAGGTCTGTGAAGAAGATAGTATCTATCCCTGGAGTTAAGAGAGAGATTGAAGAAAAGAAGGCATGTAAATAATAGTAGGTACTGTTTATTGAGATCTTACTATGTCTCAGATGTACCTTCATATAAATATGCTGTACATTTGCAATTACGCAGTGAATCAAGCATTAGCTTACCTGGTAATTGGACAGCCCCGGGAGGGTACAGAGGCTCGGGAAGAAAGCAGCGGCATATTGGGTGGGCTCCAGTAGAGTAGCTGGGACTTGCCAAGGCGGCGCCTCCAGGGTGTGGATGCCCACACTTGGTCACTATGAAGAGCCCCCCAGGGTGATGCTTGGTACAAACCAGGTGTTGAATAAGTGTCAGTCGAGTCTCTTTAAAATTTTGCTATTATTGAGTTGCACATTAAGACACTTACCCTGAGCGTAGTAGAATTTTTAAAATGGGACGCCTGGATGGCTCAGTCCGTTAAGCGTCTGCCTTCAGCTCTCGTCATGATCCCGGGGTCCTAGAATTGAGTCCTACATCGGGCTCCCTGCTCAGCGGGGAGCCTGTTTCTCCCTCTGCCTGCTGCTCCCCCTGCTTGTGCGCATGCTCTCTCTCTCTCACTCTCTCTCTGTGCCAAATAAATAAATAAATAAATAATTTTAATTTAATTTTTCTTTTAAAAAAAGAATTTTAAGACATAATTGTAGTGTTTGAGCTGCAATCTTCTGGCCTTGAACCCCAGGAAAGTAGGTTTCAGACAATGTCTTTTTTTCTTTTTTTTTAAGATTTTATTTATTTGACAGCGAGAAACACAGCGAGAGAGGGAACACAAGCAGAGGGAGTGTTAGCGGGAGAAACAGGCTTCCTGCTGAGCAGGGAGCCCGATGCGGGGCTCGATCCCAGGACCCTGGGATCATGACCTGAGCCAAAGGCAGACGCTTAACGACTGAGCCACCCAGGCGCCCTGTCTTTTTTTTCTTTTTTAAGTACATTGCGGAAAGCCTTAATTTTCTAGTTCCTGCCCTCCCTCCCCCTAGACACACACCCACCCACCACCACCGTTCTCTTTCTTTTGGCAGTTTATTTTATTTTGGCCTCTTGTTTCAAGGATGCTGTGTGCTAATTAGAGGCCAGGCGGCTTTGATTGTGAGTTATTTTTCTCTTCAGTGAAAGGTTTTGTTGTGGTGTTGGCATTTGCCATTCACTCAGATGTTAATTTTTTTAAATATCTGTCAGCAAATTAAAGTACACATTACATGCTGATTTTGTTTGTTTGTAATATTTATACTCGGCGGTCACAGAGTATGTTTGATGTGGTTTTGAACTTTTCCTTTCTCCAAACATGTGGAAATGTGTATGCGGGGCACTGGGGTTGAGAGTTTCTATGCAGGGGTTTACTTCCCAGACATCTGTAGAAGAAAATGGCTTTGTCTGGTGACCACAGTGGGGGACCGTAGTCCTCCTGCCCAGAGACATCTTTCTTAAGGTTTGTTCGATTTAAGAGGTGGGGAGCTGCCTGAGAAAGGCCAGCTGATAAAGGATTTGTGCAAGGAAAGATAACACTGGCAAGAAAGGGTAGGTTAAACCAAATAGAATCACAGTCTGCTATTAAGCCCAGGCCAGGCCTTTCCTATTTTGTATAAAAACAGTGATGCAAAGCTTGCTGTTGCCAGAATCCAAGATCAAAATAGTGAAAGGATTTAAAGTAGGCTAGCGCTTTCTTCAGTGACTCTTGTGGCCATTGGCATAAAATATCAGAATCCACCTAGGAGATCCTATGCTTTCTGAACCGCAATTAACCAGCTGTCGTAAGCATTTGGCATTCCTTCAGCTAAAGACGGGAAAGGAGGGATGTAGGTTCCCTGTGTCTGTGCCTGTAGTGCACATTGACTCATGAGTGTTGTTTTAGTTTATTAATTAACTGCAACCTGATTGTAACAAAGGCTAGAAACTGGATGATGGACATGTTTGAATGTGTAGACTTCTGGGCCGCCTTGAGGGCAAGCCCCGCCCACTCAGCTTAGCAGCCGCGGAAGCCCCTTTAACATCCTGGGTGCAAGAGCATCTTGTCACTAACCACCCGCCCCACATCCATTTCCTGTTTTCCCGGTCACAGCCCCTGAAGCCCTTCCCTCTACCAAAACAAGCATTGAGACCGTGCTGGTCCTGCCTCTGCTCCGCCTCTGGATCTGGACATGCCCACTCCCCCCTCCCACCCCCCCCCATCCCCCGGACCCAGGACTAGTCAACCAGAATGTTCCTATTGCGGTCCGTGGTGGCTGATTGAGAAACGGGCATGGTGACCCACACTAGGCCACTTAGTGACAGTTCAGGGATTTTTTTCTTAAGACTTTATTTGTCAGAGAGCACAAGGAGGGGAGCAGCAGGCAGAGGGAGAAGCAGGCTCCCTGCTGAGCAAGGAGCCTGGTATGGGATTTGATGCCAGGACCCTGGGATCACAACCTGAGCTAAAGGCAGGCACTTAACCGACTATATATACATAGAAACTAATAAGGGAAGGGGAAAGCACTCTTGCCGCTGGGCTTATTATATAGAGATGATGTCAGCCTGAAGTTGCTAGTGATTGCCAGAAAAAGAGAGCTTGGCTGGGGCTCTGAACAGAGCACAGAGGAAAAGCTAGACTGAGAAAGAGAGAGAGAGAGAGAGGACAGCATTGAGTGCACTGCTGGATCCAGCTCTGCCTGAAGCTGGGACTTTCTCCGAATGTTTAGATGCACATAAGCAGATATGTTCCCGTTTTCGCTTAAGACCATTCAAGTTGGGTTTCTCTTCTGAAAATGAAGGAATTGCTAGGTTACAGACAAAGGAGGTAAAACTGGCGGGATAGATAGAAGATAGAACTCTGCAAGCCTTCTGGAAAGTCAGCAGTCATTGTTATGTTGTAGAAAAGCAGCTGGTGAACTTCTCCTACTGTGTCTCCAAGTCGAGCGCCACGGGACATTGCCTACTTTCTTTTTTTTTAAGATTTATTTATTTATTTGACAGAGAGAGAGATCACAAGTAGGCAGAGAGGCAGGCAGGGAGAGAGGAGGAAGCAGGCTCCCTGCTGAGCAGAGAGCCAGGTGTGGGGCTCGATCCCAGGACCCCAAGATCGTGACCTAAGCCGAAGGCTGAGGCTTTAACCCACTGAGCCACTCAGGCGCCCCATTGCCTACTTTCTATAGTCTCTCTCCTCTCCTCCTCAACCCAAGAACAAGAAGACAGGCTTGGGTAGAACTAATTGTTTAAAACAGGGATGCTAAGAAATGGAAGCTTTTCCGAGAGAGGCCCCTTTCCCTTGGCAGCCAACAATTCAAAATGTCAGCTTCAAATGGTCCTGAGCAGTGCTGTCCAATAGAAACATAATAGGAAACACATGGATAAAGTTCAATTTTCTAGTGGCTCCATTTAAAAAAGTTAAAAAAATTAAGTTTCATTAATCTGTTTAGCCCAACTTGTGATCAACATTAAAAGAAGTCATTAGCGAGATAATTTATGGTCTTTTTGTACTAAGTCTTTGGAATCCAATGTGTGTGTTAGATTTACCGTACATCTCAAGTCAGACCAGACCTACCGCAAGGGCTCAGTAACCACCTCCGGCCAGCGGCCACTCTACTGGCTAGCACAGCTCTTGACCAACAGGGATTTAGAAAGCCAGGCTCATTCTCCAAAGCTAAGTTTAGTGCAAGCAAGATTAAGAGGTAAGGAAAACCAACCTCACATCAAATTGGGACCCGGGAGAAGCTTGGTCCTCGAGGTCCCTTCCCCGCATCCAGGGTGGGGCCTCCCTGACTTCCATTTCAGTTGCTTGCACTTCAAAGGGTTTTGGCTCTTACACAAGGCTTTCCCTTAAAAATAAAATCTTAAACAACTGAGCTGTTAATCTATGCTTATTAATTGCTTTAAGCAGAGTTTATAAACCATGATTTATAAAGTGTGGGTCTGAATTTAAGTAGTTTTTCCAAAGTGTTGACTAATACCCCAGACATTTCCTCCTGAATGTGGGAGGGAAGAGGTCAGGATCCAGGACTTTGGTCACATTTATGTCACACTGCAACCAGCTGAGCAATAATAGCCTGTGGCTCCAAAAATAAATTAGATCTGTTCCTAACAAATGGTTAATGTGTTCAATGAGTGGCAATTTCTAAGTAGGATTATTATGTCATTTCTAAGATCATATGAACGCTTTGTCCTCTTTTTTCCTTCCAGAGGTCTAGGCCCCTTCTTCCATCGTGTTGCTTAATACAAGCCTTCTGTCATTTTTATCTCCTAAATATCTCTTACATATATCTTCCTCTCTCCAGTTCTGATCCTGTCTGGTTAGTTGGTACTGTAGCATTTTTTGCCTGGACTATTGCAGTAGCCTCCTGACTAGCTATTTAGCATCTAGTCTGTCTGGATCCGTTGCTCTACTGTATCAAAACAGTCTTTCAGAACACAAATCTGATGTAGTTGTCCCCCTGGCTTCCTGTTGCCCTCAGGAGAAAGTTCCAGGTTACTTTCCTTGTCCCTGAGGCCCTGCGAAGCCCTGACCTCTTCTCCTGTAGTAGTGTTCCTCACTCCTCATCCTGCCCACACTAGTCTTCTCTTGCTTCCTGGCCTACCCCATTTATACTTACAGTGCATTTGCACCTACTCCCCTCACCTCCTCAATGACCTGGACCCCACCTTCCACCTACCTAATGTTTACATAGTTTTCAGACCTCACATGAGTCATTCCTTCCTGAGGATGCTGTACCTTACACTCCTGAACAGGCTAAATCCTTCTAGTACATATGCCCTTAAAATAACTTACCTTTCCTTTGTTACATTTACCACAATTAAAATTGACATACGAATACAAGGTAACACCTTACACCCATTAAGATGGCCACTATTTTAAAAAAAAAAATGACAGGTGTTATGAAATAGAGAAAACTGAAATCCTTATTGGTGGGCATGTAAAGTGGTATATTGCTGTGGAAAGGGGTATGGAGGGTCCTCAAAAAATTAAACACGAGAGGTACCTGGCCGGCTTCGTCAGTAGAGCTGGCCGGCTTCGTCAGTAGAGCATGCAGCTCTTAATCTCAGGGTTATGAGTTCAAGCCCCACATAGGGTGTAGAGATTGCTTACATAAATAAACTTAAAAAAAAAAATTAAACGCAGAATTACCACATGACTCAGCAATTCCACTTCTGGGCATATGCCCATAGGAATGTGAAGCACACTCTTAGATATTTGCACACTCTTGTTCATAACAGCAGTATTCACAACAGCCAGGAAAGAGGAACAAGCCAAATATCTGCTGATGGGTGAACAGATAACCAAAAGGTGATCTGTATGTTGAAGGAATACTATGCAGCCTTTAAAAAGAAAGAATTCCTCTCCTGTGCTGTAATACAGATGAGCCTTGGCATCATGCTAAGTGAACTAAGCCAGACACAAAAGGGCTAGTACAGTATGGTGCAACTTACATGAGATACCTAGAGAAGGCAAGTTTGTAGAGACCGAAGGTGGAATGGTAGTTGCCAGGGGCTGCACGAAGAGGAGAAATGAGGATGGAATGTTTATTGGGTATAACAGTGTCAGTTTTGCAGGATGATGTATTGCCCAACAATGTGAACATAGTTAATGCTGCTCAACTATGTACCAAAAAATGGTGAAGATGACACATTTTGTTATGTGTTCTTTTATCACAGTTTTAAAAAATGTATTTTAAAAACGTTTATGTGACTTCATAATTTATATCAGTTTCTTCCTCTAAACTGGGAGCTGTAAGAGGAAAGTAAATGCTCTTCAATATATCCTCTTTCCTAGCATTCAGTAAATACTTGAATGAATTAATTAATAAAGTTAAGCAAAGTGCCTCTCATGTAGATTTGGGGAATGGAGTTGGCTTTGTGCAAGAGGTTCTTAATATCTGTTTGCTGAATTGATAACAAAAGCAGGTGCTACAGACTCAAACATTTGGAAATCACCTAGAAAGGATCTGCACATAATAAGTGATGGGTAGATTAATGAATTTAGCATCTTTTCTTAAGTGTGCTAAAAGCCAGTAGCACAAACCATACATTTGTCCTCCCTAAAGAATGATTTCCATTTAAAAGATTTTTAGGACATTTCCAGTTAAAATTGTAGTCGAGCTATTTTAGCTACATGGGTGATGTCTGGTTTATAGTATTTGTTGATATTGGTATTTGTAAAGAGTTGATAGTAAGGTCAGATGGCTTCAAGGCAAGTGCTTGTTTTGGAACTGCTAGTAAAGGGAAGGCAAAAATGGAATAAAGATAGATTCTTGAGTACATAATTTAAGGAAGTGCTAAGCTAATCATTATCCAGCAGTCTTATTATGGGAGATAAAACTGATGAAGACAGTGTATCTGGTAGAAATTTAAGTCCTCTAACCCACTGTGTCATTGGATTGCATTTTCATTATTATATTGAAGAGACTGATGTGTTTGGAGTAGTAAATATAAGCGCATAGTTGCAGAGAAGGTTTTGGTCCAAAAAAAGGTCAAGGTTGGGGCGCCTGGGTGGCTCAGTGGGTTAAAGCCTCTGCCTTCAGCTCAGGTCATGATCTCATGATCTCAGGGTCCTGGGATTGAGCCCCGTATCCGGCTCTCTGCTCAGCGGGGAGCCTGCTTCTCCCTTCTGCATGCCTCTTTGCCTACTTATGATCTGTCTCTCTCTGTCAAATAAATAAATGAAATCTTAAAAAAAAAAAAAAAAAGGTCAAGGTTAGGGAGAGTTTAGGGGGCAGCTGGCCTCTGATAAATCTGGGATGATTTCATGGAAGAAATAGACCTTCTCTGGGGGGACTGGTCCTCAGCCAGATGGTGGAACATTCCAGGCTCCAGGATGGTCTTAGAAGAGAGATTTAAAGCACGAGTGGATCTGGCACCAAGAGCCAAGTTGGGGCATAGAGTTTTAGCGTCAAGTAAAGTGATATTACCCAGAAAGAAAAAGTGTACAATTTGAAATTTTTCTGCCTCCAACACAGCATCATAATTAAAGGAATGAAAAGCAGTAAGTAAAGTGATTCTGCACCCAGCAAACCATAAGAAGCAGAGGGGAGGAAAAGAATGAGAGAGGGAAACGTGATTGATAACAGGGAGCACCGGAAGTCTTAATGTGACAGAGAAGGCCAGGTGGGGTGAGGGAGTCTGGAGGGAGAGCGTTTTCACATTTCACTGAAGGAAACTGCAAGGTCATTGAGGAAGTTTCCTAGATATGGCATCAAGAAAGAGAAAAATTGACCGTGAATAAAGGCCCTGTAAGACAGTAAGTCAGAATCTTACCTTTTTATGATTAATGTGGGAAAAGTAATTCTTAGAAACAGAAGGAAATAAAGGACATATGAGTAGTATTTTGTGATAACCTATGTACTAAATCATTTAAAATGAACCTAAATAATAATAATAAAAAGCCATTGTCTGGGTGGTAACAGACGCACACACACACACACACGCAGAATTCTTCCATGACTCAAAGGGAATTGCATTAAGGCATTAATAGTAGTTTTCTGTAATATAAACGGGTTGATTCTAAAGGAGATTTTTTAAATCTGAGATGGCCATGATTTTAGAAAACAGCTTATTATGTCAGAATAGTTGGTTTTGAACAGGAAATATAAAATCAAGAAGCAATTCCAGATAACTGGTGAAATCGTCTACTTGGGGATTTGATCATTTTGTTAAAAGAAAAACTAATCCTTTCCTTCCCCAGTGTTTTCGACGGTTCAAAGGTAGTGGAACAACTAATGAAGGTAGTATTCTCATATGTGGCAGGAACGTGAGTTCCCCCCAAGCCTTTTTGAAGTTCTTCTGACACAGGTCTTAGTGATTGGTCTCTACCTACTACAGATAAGATGCCATTTTAGGGACACTCTCTCCCCAAAACAACCTCTTTTCCTTTAAAGAAGTGGAATTACTCCCTTACTTCCCGTTGTACCGTCCCTGCCAGTATGCGGTGGTCATCATTCTAGAAAGCTCCAGTTTGGGTTCCGATGGTCTCCAGAGCCCACCTCTTCATCCTCTGAACTGGGTGGGGGTGAAATGAGCTTCCAGAACTCAGGACTCTGAACGGTGAACATCTGACTAATAAAGTGATGTGTTTGAAGCTGTATTATTTTGGAATTCTCCGTATCATTTTGCTTTCAGTTCCATAGAGAGACACGTATCTTCATGAGTTTTATATAAATATTTCCTTCTTTCAAGCTCGTTCTTGACTGTTTTTCCTTCCGATGTTATGTCATTTCCACCCACTGCCCTTCCCTGTCTCTTAACTCAAGTTCCCTTTCAGTAGGAGTTTCCTCCGGGGTATCTTTTCTCCTGTTCCTTAGGGCAAGGGTTCTTCTACGCTTTCGTCCACTGCTATAATGGCCAAGTTTACATTGTCGTTTATTGCTCACAGTTTTGCCAAGAAAGCCCTTCTCAGGCTGCTTACTGTCTCTGCGAATTCTGAAGCCTCTTTACAAGCCCCTCAAACCTTGAGATGTGGCTTCAAAAGTAGTTTTATTCATTAAGAACTCATGAGGACACTATTCATTACGGGCAATTGCTATCAAAAGGGAAAACGCACCTTTTCTGATGGCTTGCTAACAGGGCCCATACTGTACACAGAAATTCTGACAGCCCTCGAGACCTAAAATACGTGTCAATCTTAGAAGATCACCTAGGAAAATAATTTGGCAAATAGATTATAAGAAAAAGGTTGATAGTCAAACCTCTCACTTCTACTCAGTGTTGGAGAAAACTGGGTTTTCAGTTCTTTGCCTGGAACAGAAAACTTCTTGAGGAACTGCACCCTCATTGGCATGTAGAAGGCAATTCAGTGTTGAGGGGACAGATGACTGAGGCGGGAGGGGAGGGCTAGAATATAAACCAGATGAGCTGCCCCCTCCCCGGTCATCACTAGTCAGGCTCCCTCAGATGTGCTGGGTTACTTGTTATTTGTTGTACGATTTGTATCAAAACTAACCAATAATATTATAGGCTGGTACTAACCATAGGGTGAGTCTAAATAATTTTGCCTAGTTCTGTGTCATCTTCACACTTGGCCTCTGAAATCCTCATTGACTTCCTCTGGCTGTCACGCATTCCCTCGTGCTCCCCCTCTCTGGGGCTGTCACCACCCTGCATGGTCACACGGGCTGCAGCCTTTATGCTTCCTTCCCTTCGGCCCCCCTCATCACCGGAGCTCCACCCAACACATCCGGGGATGCACACAGCACCCCTAATTTTCACTCGTGCCGGTCAGCCAGTGTAACAGGGTGTATACAGTCTTGTCCCGCCGGTCTCATGGGAGCTATTTAATGTGATTTGCTCCAATAGAGCACAAATAGTCTGTACACGTACTTGGTCTATAGGACATGTTGAAATGTCGGGAGAAGAGAGAGCATTTGGCATTGAAGACAAGATTTTAAGTAAACTCAAAGAACCAGGACTCCGGATATTGTCTTTTGTTGTGGCTTATTTCCATGGGGGAAAAGGTATCTTAAAACCTAGACTCTTATTCCGGGCTAGCGTCTCTTTCTTAGAAATTCTTCACTGAGCGCCCAGGAAAATATCTCCGGTGGTGGCACTACATGAAGTCTGATGGAGAATAGCTGTTCTATTGGCCGTTGGCCTTGACCTTGCCTGTTTGGGGCTATAACCCAAACATGCTTAACTTTTTATTAATTATACCAGTCAGGGTCCTTGGTTGCAGTGAACAAAGGAAAAGAAAACTGACTTTGACTTGATAAACAGAAAAGAAAAATGTGGAAGGAAATGATGCAGCCCACAGGATGTATGGAAAGGCTTAAGAACCAGGCTCAGAAAGCTGGTAGAGCCCACGGAGGCCACCCTGGGACCCTGTAGTCAGGAAACACCCTGGCACGGTGACCATTAGCTATGGGCCTCTGCTAGTGATGGGCTTTGGACTCCGCTTCTGCAAATAACTGCTGGTGTCCCCAAAGTGCAGACAGGAGCATGTGACAGACCTGCCCCGGTCTCCTGCCTTGCACTAGCTGTTTCCTTTCCGTGGATGATTTCTCTAACAGATTTATTATGACCCAGATGTGCTTTATAATGATCCTGGCACTGCCCATGTTCTCCTGCAGATAACAGGAGGGAGAAACATCATTTCCATTAGGCTTCCGAATGAGGAAGAATCCTAGACCTTTTCTGGAACAGCTTCTCTCAGTGAGAAAACAAATTTGCCTAACTTAACAGATGATTAGAATATGTTAAAGAAGTAGTCACACTATATCATACTCAGTAATGAGCAGAGACAAAGCAAAAGTCTTCACTATAAGAAGACTTCAAGAAGATTAGAGTTTGGGAAAAGGCAGATCCAAGCTTGGTATGCTCAGATATGTAGATGGTGGGAGTGCCTGGGAGGCTCAGTCGGCAAAGCGTCTGCCTTGGGCTCTGGTAGTGATCCCAGGGTCCTGGGATCGAGCCCCACAGCAGGCTCCCTGCTCATTGGGGAGTCTGTGTTTCCCTCTCCTTCTGTGCTCTCTTGGGCATGCTCTCTCTCAAGTAAGTAAAAAAAATCTCTAAGAAAAAAAGTAGATGGGGGTGCCTGGTGGCTCAGTGGGTTAAAGCCTCTGCCTTCAGCTCAGGTCATAATCTCAGGGTCCTGGGATCGAGCCCCACATCGGGCTCTCTGCTTGGCGGGGAGCCTGCTTCCCCTTTCTCTCTGCCTGCCCCTCTGCCTACTTGTGATCTCTCTGTCAAATAAACAAATAAAATCTTTTAAAAAAAATGTAGATGGTAAAGAGGTGGCACCCAGGACAGAAGCTGCAGGGGTGAGGGACTGTCCATGGTGTGGCCTATTTGGGGCAGAGGGGCTGTGATGGATAATCAGATCTCAGACAATCCTAAAATCAGAAATTAATTATAGATAGATAATTACCTGTAACTTGCCATCGTCCATGGCAATTCAGATAACAATTTTCCTTTTCCTTGTGCGTCAAGAAAATCCAGTAGCTGATCCATAGAGATTTGGCACACTGGCTTCCTGTGAAATAGCTAAACATTCCATCACATTAAAAAGTGTAGTTCTTTGTTTTCTCAGGTTACTGTCAAGTCAGGAGCAACCCAAAAAAAAAAAAAAAAGAGAGAGAGAGAGAAGAGAAGAGAGTAAAATGTGATTAACATTATTTTGTCACATTAATTAAAACACTGTGGCAGTTTTGGCTTGAGTGACATAGTTACTGAAACCAAGGGAAGTTGCTACCCCATTGAGAATCCCCACAGTGAGGCTATAAGTGGTAATGAAAAGTTTCAGATGAGCTTTGTTTTTGCAGAATTTTGACTTTGTGAAGATCTTTCTGGAATATGTTCAGATTCATACCTGTGCATCTGCTGGGAGAACCTTTACAGTAAGGAAATGGGATTGATAAGCTACCATTTTTCCTCCCGCAGGAGCTACTGTTTGTTCTTCCAAGTTATGTGCCCCTGAACGGAGACACAATCTCATCTATCCCTGCATGCCCCCAGAAGCTATTCCGCATAAGTTAATCTTTTCAACAGAAGCAGCCAACTTTTCTAGCAAAGGAATGTGCAGTCTTTGTGGTTTGGGTGAAAAGGTGGTTCATTTTACTGGTTTCTTGGTGAAAAATGTTTCATGATAAATTCAATCTTTCCTCAAAAAAAAAAAAAAAAATTCCCCAAATCTACTTTTCTGTGCAAAATTCGACATGAAAGCCTTTCTCTATTGAAGCAGCCAAATACGGAGTTGTGTGGACCTGGGCAAACAGTTTTGGGTCCAAGGTTAAGGATATTTCTTGCTGGAAGTATTACATGTATGCATATCCAGGAAGAACAAAATCCAGCCCGTCAACAGTGGTTTTCAAATATATTTACTTTCTTTTGTTTTAGGGGGAGTGTTTTCCTCCTTCCCTTTTTTAATCCTTTTCCACACTTGGTAGTATTTGGGAGGATTTTTGCCAGGGATAACTAGTGAAGGTATACAATGTGTGAATACACAGGAGATCGGCTGGTTTCATTGCACAGACTTCAGAGAGAGTTCCTTGCACTCGGACTTTGGCATAGCGTGCAGGAAATTCCGCGTTGGTCTGCCCAGTGCAATAAACAGACCTCCTGCCTCTAACCACATCCACGCCGAAGTTTCTTAGGTGGGGTTACTTCTGCTTTTTGTGTAAAAGTTAAGGGTCCCAGGATTCCAATTCTACACTTTCTTTAGCTCCTAGGTTTGGAATTTGTGTAGGGCTGCGTTTAGGAGTTAATGGCTCTTGTGGTTTGACTTACTCTGCTTTCTTTGCACGCGCGCGCACAGGAAGGGGAGACAAGGTAAACAGACTTCTTACGGGGATGCTTTTGGTAAACCTTCCATGACAGCAGCCTGATCGGAGAGATCAGAAGTTAGCCTTGGCCTTCCGCTTACTCGTTAAGGACCTGGCTTGTTCTGTTCAGCGCAGGTGAGTCCTTGGGTAGGGCGCCTCCCGCCAGCGCGGCTGCCTGACAGGCAGCGCTTATTATCCCCAGAGAGAGGGCTTGTTCAAATGCTGAGTCTCAGGCCCCAACGCGGGGCTGCTGCATTTTTAACCAGAGCCCCTACGTGGCCCAGAGGACATTGAAGGTGGAGTCTGTCCACAGTTCTGTCCACGCCAGCAGAGTGCCTGAGTCCTTTCCAGGAAGATCTTCACGGGAGGGTGTGAGGGAGAAAGCAGGCCGGCCACTGGGGCAAAGAGGAAACAGCCGGGGGAGGACATCGCCTGAGTTAAATTATGCTCATTAATTCAATTTGAGGCAGGAATGTGTGTAAATAAACGCTGGCAGCTGCAGCGGCTCTGTTTCCTGCGGGGCTCAGGCAGGAATGCAGAGGCCAGTGGTCGCGAAAACCCGACTGGGGATCCGTCAGATAGCCCTGCAGCCGCGAGATAATGACGGACAAGGCGGCATTCTCGTTATCGTATTAGGGAGGTCTTAAATGCGGAGCTGAGTGCCAAACCGAGTGGAACAGAAGAGGCGGTGCGAGGCAGCGATAAAATCTTAATTATTTGAAAAGATTAAGCATGCCGGACGGTGCCCTCCCCCTTTCTTTAAATCCGTCGGGATCGGATTTCCAAAGGGGTTAAATGAGAAGGACAGTGCCACAGTCCTACGCAGCCTGGCCGTGTTTCCAAATAAATAACCTGTTCACGTACACCTTTTCCCTTCTAAACCGAGTCCCCGAAAAACAGGGAAGGGGAACTCGAGTTCTCTAGGGGAAGAGCAATCCTCTGTACCCCAAACCTGTAAAAGGTTCGTAGGTTTGGTTAACTGTTTGGGTCGGGGAGGCTAAACAATCATCTCTGGTTAATATTTACTAAACCCCATGTGGTGTGCTGGGCAAAGATGCTTGCCTTACCATTAAAAGATAGTTTGCATGCTGTCAATTTTAGGAGCTCCTTGAATGTTATTTATGCTGAAGAAACATCTGTTTTACAGCTTAAAAATCAGCTGTCCCCCTATTCACTGAAGGAATGGCTATGCTGAGAAGAGTCTTATTCTTTCATTTTATCTAGAAACATTTTCCTTAATGCCTCTGTGCTTAGGCTGATGCTCTTGGTAAGAATCGTTAACCAAGGACAGGGCACTTTCTCGAATGTTTTATATATTTACTCGTCAGCACAATTCCTACTTTGTAGATGGGAAACCAAGTCCTGGCAAAGTTCAGGAACCTTCCCATGGTCACGGGCCCAGGCGGGGACCCAGGATTTGACCTCAGGCTGCTTTGGGGGCTCCTCACAGCAGCCACTCACCCCTCAGGCCACAGCAGTACCCTGTCTTTGAATCACCCCAGCATGCCATCCCCTGAGTGCTTCATGTCTCCTCTGTGCTCTTAGATCCCCCTGCATAGTTCTGTTATGAAAAAACATTTATTATTATTACGAACTAACGTGTTTACAAGTCTCTCACCCGCTGGATTGCTGGGAATTTTAGAGAAGGGACTGGCATAGACGAGACCCTCAGTGAACAGAAATGGATTCCTCCCGAATGCTGACAGGCCACTGTCTTCAGTCCTGCGCCTTGCTCTGGTCCCGTGAGGGGACTTACAGGTCATTGGGCTTTACCAACACTGAATGACATTTCTGGGGAAGAGTAGAGAGCCCTTGTCTTTTGGCTTTATCCCTTCTTTAAAAAGCTATGAGAAAAGTCCTCCCCTATAGGCCGCTATGGCTAAAACCGGAGACCACCTCGTGGTCTGCTGTACCCACATGGAAGTCCCATTAACGTGGACGCAGCCTGTATGTGTAAGTCAAGCGGACACACAGAAAAATCTCGCAAGTCCTTGAGGCCTTGATTGACAGTCTTGGCAGACATACTGCTTTTAGCTTAGGATGGATTTAAACTCTGGCTGAGAGTGACAGGAAGCAAAGGAGTGTTCATTTGTGGTTATTTCCTCACGTTAGTACACATGGGCCTTTCCCTTGGGAGGGGGAGGGGGTGGAGCAAAAAAGATGAGAAATCAAGTTCTTCAGGCCTGTCCATCTAGCCCACCCTCAGCATTCTAATTTGTACAACATTGTGGGAGACGGATAAAGGAAAGAACAGCGGGTGTCTTGCCCCTGCCCGCTGAGAGTCGCCACCGCTGGGAGGGCGGGAGGGGGAGGCCTTCAGCCAACGGCACGAGTTGAAGTCAGTTTGGCCTCTGCCCCCTTGGCCGTCACAGCAGTGCTGCGAAGGGATTTCCACAAATCACATCTGTCCTTGGGGGTTGAGGATGGCAGCTGAGCAGCGTTGGAGGAAAAAATATCATCTCAGGATTTCACTCGCTGTCACTCATTACCCACACGCCCAGCTCCCCAGTATTCGGGGACTGATTTATTTGTGGAGAAGTGCCATTCCCCCATCCCTGCTCCCACTCTCCTTGCCTGCCTGTCTCTTCCAGCCTTTTCTGCTCATTAGCCGGCTCTCAGAAAGCAGACTCTGGAAAGAAGCAGGAAGATGATTCTAAAATCAGTGTCTGCTTTGGCTCGTGCTTCAAGTCGGCTTCCTTGGGAAGGTAGCGGGACTTTGTGCCCTGCTCACCTCAGCTGGGGTGGTGGTGAGCCTCCTCTCTCTGTTGGTGTTTCCTCAGGTGATATGGCTACTTTTACTTCCAAGTCCTTGCTCCTCACCTGGGCCTGAGGAAGTCCTGAGCATGCTTTGAGGAGCCCGATGTTTGAGGATGGGGCCCAAGTCACAGCAGCCGGGTGAACAGAACTCAATTGCCCTAATGCCCCTGCTTCTCTCTCCCCTGTTGACCTCTGCCTTTGAGCCTTCTCAGAACCCCAGGCCCCTTCTTCATCCTCTCTTATGTCTGTCTGCTCATACGCCTCTCCCCGCCCTGCTGACTGTTTACTCCTTGAGACCAAGAGAACTTCCTGAGGAGAGGAAAGGGACTTGGCACTGTGGCCTTTGCCTTTCTGTCTCTTGTGGGCCCTGGACTTTGCAACAAGGACATCCAAGCAGGCCATGTTCTTCTGTTCTTGCTCCCACTTCCTGCTTTGCCCAGGGCTCCCTTCCTCACCCCAACCTATGACCCCGCCTCCTTTCATTTGCATCTCTTCTCCTGTGTTTCTTTCCCGGACCCTGCCCCTCTCTCCTTCCATCTTTCCATCCTTCCACCCCTCCACCCCGCGTGAGAGTCGTGCTCCTTCGGGATGGGAACGTATAGGCTAATACCGGGTCTGAGGTAATTGTCTGAGGAACATCACTTGCCCTTTCCAGCTCATGAACACAGCAGATGGGGGTTGGTGGTGGTAGAGTTACCCACAGCCTGAGCAGACCTGTCCTCACCCAGAACAGTCCTGGTGGCCCACTGTTTCTCATGATGCCATTTTCTTCCCATCCATTCTGTTAGTCTGGTTTCTCTTACAGTAAAGCAGTCACAACCTGATAGGAGGGGAATTCAATCAGAGCAGGGTATTTATCGAGTCAAGGCGTTTTTTTTTCTCTTTTAAAATTGGCCTTTTACGGGGCGCCTGGGTGGCTCAGTGGGTTAAAGCCTCTGCCTTCGGCTCAGGTCATGATCTCAGGGTCCTGGGATGGAGCCCCACATCGGGATCTCTGCTCAGCGGGGAGCCTGTTCCCCCCCCCCCCCGCCTGCCTCTCTGCCTACTTGTGATCTCTCCCCTCTCTGTCAAATAACTAAATAAAATCTAAAAAAAAAAAAAAAAATTTGGACTTTTACTGAGTCACAGGGATTGTTTCCATGCGTTACTCCTTAATGCTATGTTTATTTACCTCAACCCACACAATTCTCTCTCGCGCTATAATAGTCCAGTATTAACTTGTAATAACCAGGATGCCTGTCGAAGGAAGGGATGTTTCAAAGAAAAGCAAAGGGAATTGCAGGTTCAAAATTCCTGAGAGAAACTATGAATTAAAACCCTGCTAAAGATGACGTGGGAAAAGAACTGGATTGAGGGGGCCATTTTCCAAGGTAGCACATCGCTAGCTCCCTCTGCTCAGGGCCATTGTTTGAAAGCTACACTTGATCTGAGGGAAGTTTTTCCATCACAGCAGCTAGTTCTGAAATTAGTTGGCGATGTTATATTATCTCTTAGGTAAAGGGTATGTTTTTATGTACCTGTAACTAATCAGTAATAACGTTGAGATTTCCAAATTACCTAATGTGGGACCCGCTCCCCCACAACAGAAGTTGGAATGTGGTGGATGGTGATGGTGGAATAAAACATTTGTTACTGGGATTAGGTCGTAAATCTAAATCAGCTCTTTTTCTGGAAGATTCTTAGGGTGGAAATGGTGGCATTTGGCTCAAGCTGGATTTGGCTGCACATGTCTTGTGTGTTTTTATAATTAGAAGGGGATTCTGTGCCTTTGCTTTATATACAGTGCCTGTCATATGTTGCCCACCCTTTTGGCCTTTCTGTTTTTTGTTGTGTCTGCAAGTGCCGTCTGCCTTTTGTAAACAGGTCACTAACTACAGACTAGTGGCGTGAAATATGGCTGACGCCACTCATGGCCTTAGATGCTCCCCACGCGCTGAACGCCAACAGCCAGAAAGGGAAGGCCCTGAGGACTCACCCTCATGGGGCAGAGCGCCCACTCCAGGGAACGCCATGCCCAGCGGCAGCCCATAGCCTGTGTGCCATCTGGTTGCTGCTCAGTGGTATGTAGGACAAACATTCTGAGACTCAGGGCCTTCTCCAGAGGGACCATCAGAGTTACTGCCATGGGAGCAGAAAATTAGGAGAAAAATATGATGATAGATGAGGCTTCCGGTTTCTAACCCCTTAGTGTTCCCCAGACTTTGTGTATATGGTATTGCCGGTGGTTCATTCTAGAATCAAATTTACAAAGACAAGGGGAATCAACTCACAACTAGTCAACTAGTCAACTAGCAGTCACAGAACACTTTTCCATATACTCGCCATCTCTCCATAGCTAGAAACACCCACACTGTGTGATTGCCTCTGCAGGAAGTTCAAATTACAAAAGAATTTATGGTGTTTAGAGGTCAGGATAGTAGTTCCACTACTGGCCTGTAGGGAGGATGTGTACTAAGTGGAAAGGGCATGAGGACATTTCAGCTAAGCTTCGGGGTGATTGGGTTTGGGTTTGGGTTTGGGTTTTCACCTGAGTGCTGTGTCTAGGTATTCGTTGTGTGAAAATTACAAGTCATTTGAGATGTATGCCTAAGATGTGTGTACCTTGCTGTTGTGTATATATATTTGACTTCAAGAAAAATTTACATTTAAGAATATGACAAGCATGTAAGGAAACACTTTCCTCAGTCCAGCTTTCATTAATAATAAATTCTGTCAAAAGGAACGAAAAGTCAGCCACAAATCAAAGTGGGTATTTCCAGGGGCAGCCCCCTCAGATAGGAACTTGCTTCCCATCTGCCCTGTGATGACTTCACTTTTTTCTTTTAAAGATTTTATTTTTAAGTAATCTCTACACCCAATATGGGGTTCGAACTCACAACCCCAAGATCAAGAGTCGCATGTCCAACCAGCTGAGCCAGCCAAGCAGGGCTTGGCTTTTAATAATGCTTCTTAAGTTTTGCTTTGTCTACTAGGGGTTCCCAGTTTGCTTTTTCAGTTCGATTTTTTTAACAGAATAATGATGACCCTATCAACATGTTTTTGAATCTCCATAGAATGCTTTTGAATAAATATTTCTGCTGCTGCTAATGCATTGAGTAGTGTATAATGTATAACATGCAAAATGTAAAAAATGTAAAACATTTATTCTACTGACTTGGAAATTACCACTATTTGGATGGTAGTTAGAGTCATGGGAGTAGATGGTACTGCCCAGGGTGGTGGGCAAAAACATTAAAAAAAAAAAAAAAAAGAGTGCCAAGCCTCTGGGGAATGTTGGCATCTACAAGGCAGGTAAACGGCCTTCTGCTCAACAAAGGTAGCACAAGTGAACTACACACAATACAGTGATCACTCTATACAGACTGCCTGAAGAATCCAATCTTGTTTTCGCTTTAAAAAGTGAAATAGGTCTGGAACATCTGGGTGTCTCTGTCAGCAAAGCATCTGACCTTGGCCCAGATCATGATCTCAGGATCCTGGGATCAAGCCCAAGGTTGGGCTCTCTGCTCAGTGGAGAGTCTGCTCCTCCCTTTCCCTCGGCTCCCCATCCCCCCTACCCTGCCCTTGCCAACTGCACTCTCTCTCTCTCAATAAATAAATAAAATCTAAAAAAAAAAAGTGAAATAGCTTTGGGCTTTTCTAAAACTCCTTGTCCTGAAATTTTGGGTCAGAACCAAAACAGTACTCAGACTTAACAAGTTAGTGCCACTGCAGTTTTCCTCACTAAAGAATGTTTACAGCATGTCCATAGATATTTTGTATAAACTTTCTGAAACTGACAAGGAAATTGGCTTTTTTTTTTTCTTTACCATGCTCATAAAAAGCTAAAAACAAAAGGGAAAGCAACCACATACGGGCAAGGTGTGCAGAATGGAGTCAAAAGGGTCACTGCTTGGGGCACACACTACATTAGGTGTTGGTGCTGGGCTGGCCAACCAGGGGGTATGTAAGGTGTGCAGGCTCATAGGGTCTTTCTTATAGATGGAAATTTTATTGCTATAGGGGCATTTCTTTCCACGTGTTGCATTTTATGTGAAAATACTACTTCTGAAACTTTCTTTTCCTCCACTTTAACATGGCATTTTTTCTATGACCTCAAGGACTATTGCCAGGAAGCAAACAATTCAAGTTCCACCACCTAAGAGAGACTTACTTTTTATAAATAATTAAGTGCTGTTTGTATACCATCTTCAGACAATAATTGGTTTTATTGTTTTGTTGTTGTTGCTTTCTTGTGGCTTCAATTCTGGTCTTCTTCCCCATTTCCCAGCCAAGACCCATGTCTATTCATTGCTGTTAAATTTGTTCTATCATCATTTGTCATATATATAACTTAAATGATTTTTTAGAAGTAACAAGAGGTCTCAAGATTTCAGAAAATTGAAATTTCCCTGGGGAGAGCATTGTGTGAATAAGTTTTATTTAAGTCACCATTCCCCTCGCCCCTGTCATGGCTACAAGACTCTTTTTTTTTTCCCCCAAATATTTTTATTTTTTCAGTGTTACTAGATTAATTGTTCATGTACCACACCCAGTGCTCCATGCAGTATGTGCCTTCCTCAATACCCACCACCAGGCTCACCCAATCCCCCACTCTCTCCCCTCCAAAACCCTCGGTTTGTTGCTCAGAGTCCACAATCTCTCATGGTTCATCTCGCCCTCTGATTCCCCCCATTCCCCCGCCCTTCCTTCTCACAATGCCCTCCATATTTTTCTTTATGCTCAGCACATAAGTGAGATCATAAGATGATTGGCTCTCTCCACTTGACTTATTTCACTCCGCATAATTTCTTCAAGTCCCGTCCATGTTGATACAAAAGTTGGATATCTGTCCTTTCTAATGGAGGCATAATATTCCATTGTATATATGGACCATATCTTCTTTATCCATTTATCTGTTGAAGGGCATCTTGGTTCTTTCCACAGTTTGGCGATTGTGGCCATTGCTGCTATGAACATTGGGATACATGTGGCCCTTCTTTGTACTGCATCTGCTTCTTTGGGGTAAATACCCAGGAGTGCAATTGCAGGGTGATAGGGTAGCTCTATTTTTAATTTCTTGAGGAATCTCCACACTGTTTTCCAAAGTGGCTGCACCAGCTTGAAATCCCACCAACAATGTAAGAGGGTTCCCCTTTCTCCACACACTCTCCAACATTTGTTGTTTACTGTCCTGTTGATTTTGGCCATTCTAACCGGTATAAGGTGGTATCTCAGTGTGATTTGGCTACAAGACTCTTTAAGAAATGACTCCACTTCTCTTATAAGAAGTCTTTGAGATGCAGTCTGATCATAACTCTCTTCACACTTGCTCAAAGCTCAGTGGCAGATTAATAAAATATTCTTTAAGAACAACTATTATTTTAGGCTCAGCATAGGTTTTTTGTGCAAACCTTAGCTCTTTTCCTGTTGGATATTATCAATATTGCTTTCACATCCTTCCTTCCTAATGCAGTAACCTCTTCTTCACCTTCATAGTGGTTGATCTCCTGGTAACACTCAGCACTCATTGCTTCTAGAAATACTGCCTTTTGGCTTCTGAAACATAATCCTTTCCTATCTCTCCTGACTGTGACTTTATTTCATTGGTCTATCTTACTCCATGTCCTATCCCTTAAATGTAGTTGATCTGAAGGATTCTTTGCTCACCTTTTTCTTTTTCTTTTTTTGAACTTTCTTCCTGTATTATATCGTATATACCAAGGCTTCATTTCCAGCTAAAAATAATCAACTTCCAAGTATATCTCTTTAAGCCAACAATTTATACTTGCCTACAACTCCATTTACTTGGAAAATGGAGACAGATCTTTTCATCTTCTTTATCTCTTTAAATATCTAATGGACTACCAGGTACATAATACATTTTAGATGGATAAAAAGCATGCTCACAGCTGTAAGGTTTCTAAATTTCTGTGTTCGGTTTTGTGATTTCATTCTAATGAAATAACCCTCAAAAAGGATGTAGCAGAAGAACGAATATCATTATTTCCTCTTCCTGATGTTCCTGTCATGATGATCAGCAGGCCCCCCTCACAACTGGTGCATTTTTAGCTAAAGTTGCATATCAGACTTCAGTCTCCTTGTGAAAGTGCATTTTGGGGATTGAGATGACACTTTGCAGAATTTCTTTTTCCCTAATTCTTGTGGGACAGACTGATTTTGAACATAAGTCCATGGAGCAGAAATGCTAAAACATTTGAGAACCTTTTTTTTTTTTCTCCTGGTGGGAGCCTTTTATTGCCAGAAGTGAATATCCCATAGAGCTGAAGAAAGTCCTATGAAATTTAGCTTTTAAAAACAAAGCTGTGTTTAAGTTCCGTGGAAACAGAAGGTATTGCTTAAAAATGACATGGCAGATGTTATGAAAATTTGTTTTAAAGCATTGCTCTCAGGTTAAGTCATGTTTGCCAAGTTACAACCTGGAACACATTTCGACAACTCAGCAGAGCTCCTCAGTTGAGGGTCTGCAGCGATCAAGAGTGTTCACGTTGTGCGACCGGCTGGGGAAGGGGAAATGGACTCCCAATGCTTGAGAAGTAGCCTGCTTCTCTTCCTGAATCGACTGAGGAAAGCCAAAGAGTGAAGCTGAAAATACAAGCTGTGTTATCTTTGAGATTTACTTTTATGTAATGAAAAAGTGTGTCTTAACAGAGCCTATACGTTGCTCTCACTCAAGAAAACCTGGGGTTTTTCCTCAAAGTGTATTTGAAGTTTCTTTAGGGCCAAGTTACATCACTCAGAAACGGTCATGTTAGAGCCTACAGAATTCAGAGCGGAGTGGAATTGGGTTGCTTCTTAGATCTAAACCATTTGATCCCTGCCACTACTCACTATTATCTCTAGGAGTTAAAAACCATATATTTATAATTTGCATTCGGGGCTCTCTGTGGTGGGATCTAACTGTGGAGGGGACCCACTGCAATCTCTGGCTCTGTCCTTAAGTATTCGAGCATTTTCTCCAGGTAGAGCCACCGCGTCTCATGCTGGGAAAAGGACTAAAAAGCAGAAAGACACACACACACACACACACACACACACACACACCCCAAGGTAACCTGTGCAACATTGATTTTGATCTGGCATTTTGTTGTTTGCTTGGTTTTGAGGCTTCACGTACCTTTGAAAAATGGCAGTGTGTGGCCTTTTTAATGTCTTTCTCTTATTTTTACTAGTAGGGTGTGTTGCTTTGGGTGGCCTACCATGCAGAGCCTATCTTGGCATTGTGTGGCATCTCCTTGGTTATGTGATACCCGTTGTGCACTTAGGGGTGGAATTTTCTTAATGCCTGTGGAAAATAAGTTAAAGGCAATGGAAACAACAACCAAAAACTTTGTTTTCACACGTGCACCCCTTAGTGACTCTTCTTCTTTCTTTCCACCTCCATTACTGAGATGCTCAGGCAAGTTCTGTGCATGCCTGGTGCAGAGATCCCTTTCCTCAAGGGCTGGAAGCTCCCCTCTCCTCTGTAATGACACATTCAATGCCACAGGTGACTTGTATAGGGTCGCAGGCTTATTGTTTTGCGTGCTGGTTGTTTGGGGCATAAAAATGAGGGCTAGATCATTAAGTGAACCCTAGTTGAAAGTGTTCTTCAAACACTACCCAGGGCTGAGAGCATTAAGTATTAAGCACTATGTATTAAGTGGTAGTTAATATTAGGTAGGTCCAGGTTTGGGACTACTTCCGCCAAATGTGTGGGACATCTTAATCAGATACTGCCTTTGTATAGGTCTGGGGAAGCTTATTCCTGGTAAGCAGTGAGTGATGCTCACTTTCCTCGGTTCCTCATCTGAATGTTGGAGCTCCATAGAACCAACGTGCCTCTGGGATGGCCCACCAATGTGCTACTGGGAGCTTATGTAAGGAAGGGCCGCCATTTCAGCCCTGCTCAGGAAGCTGCCCCTTGCTGGGGCGCATGCCACAAATTACTTAACCTCCTGAGCATGTCTGACAAAGGGAGGATTCAGGACCCAATTCATTAAGGATTTTGTGAGATAACACATGAAGGTATCTGGTAAAGTCCCTGGGACAGTTGCTTGGTAAATAGCACTTATTATGGAATTCTTCTCACTTAATAGTATCAACCTGTCAGAAATGTTTTGCATCATTTTTTTTTCTGTTGTTAAAAACTCTGTATGTATCCGTTCGGCACAAATTCTTTTATGCCTACGGTAGACCAGATACTGTTGTAGTTCCTGGAGATACAACCAGGATGAAGACTAAGGGCCCCTATTCTCGTGGAGCTTCCATTCTGGTGATGTCAGGCAGAAACTAATGAATCATATATAAACAGGGGGGAAAAAACTGTATCACGGTTATACAGAGAATTACAACAAGTGACAGTGTACTTCCGTCAGATAGGGTAGTAATGGAGGCAGCACAGGGGAGCCGCCATCTTGGCTGGGGTCAGACTGGGAAGCAGGGGCCCTTGGTGCCCAAGGCAGGAGATGGCATCATTTAGAAGGTGCAGAGAGTGTTGTGCCCTAAGTACAGAGTGGCAGTCAGTTTGGTTGGACTGGGAATAGGGGAGGGTGGCAGGAAAGGAGAGCATGGGGTGAGCAGTGGCCAGATCATGAGGACCGTTGTACAGGACAAAATAAGAAACTTGGATCTTACTCTAAATGGGATGGAAAGTCTCTGAAGAGTTTTAAGCAGGAAAATTGCATGATCTGATATACATTCTAAAAGGTCAGCTCGCTGTTGCATAGGAAGTAGGTGGTTCAGTGGAAAGAGCAGAGGGAGGGAGACCTCTGAGACAGTTCAGTTTCCATAGTGAGAACTTGGATTGGGGTAGGCGGTGGAGGTGAGAGAAATGTATTCGGAACTCTAGAGCTTCCACGGGAATTGTATGAGAGGCTTAGAGAAAGAGAAGAATCCCAGATACCCTCTGGAGATTTCATCCGAGCAAGGGGGAGATAGTGTGGTACCAAACAAGAAAGCCTGCGAGAAGAAGGGGGTTTGGGGGGGAAATCAACTGCTCTATTCTGGCCATGTTAGCTGTGAATGTAGGAGGTATGCGGAAGAAGCAAGAGAATCAGTGGGTCTTCAGAAGAAGCAAGAGAATCAGTGGGTCTTCACGGAGTTTGGATCTGGGTGGGAGAAAGTGCTAACTACCCATTAGATATAGGACGGTGTCTAAGGTATGACCCATCAGAGAGTCAAATGGGTAGTACAGTTAGTGCTGTGTTCAGAGGTAGCCCCAGGTATAGTGAAGAAAGAGAAGCAGGGGGGCAAAGGAAAATAGGTCAGTGGAGACAAATGCTGGGATTGCACAGAACTATCTGAGGTTGGCAAGTCACTGAGGCCAAATTTGCTGAATACCACACCTGGGAGAAGAAACTCATAGGCATGATTCTGCCAGCTTGGGTGGTACTGATGAATGGCATTAGGCCAAGGGATTTTCTAAGTAGAATTGGGGTAAGGGAGGCTGAGAGTTAGTTCGAAGAGGAGGAAAAAGGAAAATGGCCCAAACTGAAAGGGCCTTGGCAGTTTTGTGGGTTTGGAGAATTTTTCTTAAGTGAGGAGCTCCAGCAGCATCTGTGTATGTGCAAAAGAAAAAAAAAATCCCATAGTACTTGGGGTTGAGAAGTGTTATGTGCATGTATATGCCTTTAAAGGAGTTAAATTTTATACTCAGTAGATGCATATTTTAATGTAAAAATTTATCATAGCTATGAATACAAACCCATAGGTGTATTATATACACCCAATTTAAAATGTGATTTTTAGAAGAAACTGAATCAGCTAGATAGGACGAATTTAAAATTTTAATTATTTTTCCATTACTTTCATATACAAATCTTAGAAGCAGGAACAGGGTAGTTTCAGAAGTCAGTTTCTGGGAGGTGTAAATCAGCGTGCTTTAAATTGCCCCTGATGCCAAAGAAACTGCCGCAGAGGGCTGAGGTTTCAAAATTAGATTCTATTTCACTCCTGAGCTTATTAGCTAAGCTACAGTCACTGCCTAGCCTATTAGCTGCGAAACTATCTCCAAACAGGATATGGTGATTATTTGTAAATGATCATTGCTCTGCTGACAATAGCTCATCGCTGGGTGCTCCAGGGAACAACTCCTTTTAAACATGCATATAAACACAATTTGAATGAAAATAGCATATGTGTGAGCTTATAAATACTAGCTGATCTACCAAATCAGTAGATTCCTAAGCAAAGATAATTCACAATAATTTAGTTCAAATAATGCAGATTAGGGATCCCTTCAGTAACTAGACTAGTGTTTATGGAAAAGGAAAACAAAATAAAAACTTCTTGGCGATCAAATGAAACAAGAGCTTGGGGTTTAAAAAAAGGACGATGAAAATTTCCCTGAGCAGGAAGGAAAGATTGCTCTACAGATCTGCAGGAAACCATTCTCCCTCCCATCATCTCTGCATTTCAAAAGAGAAGCACAATTCCAGCCAGAAGACAACATCTGCCTGTGGAGTGAGATCCTGATGGTCCATCTGGCTCCTTTTTTACCTGCAGTGAAGCTTCAGTAGTATCTCTACGCCCTTCCCCAAAGCTGTGGGGGACAATGGACATTACTCCGAACAAGAAGATTGGGTTAAAAAAAAAAAAAAAGAAGATTGGGTTATTTGTTCATATGACCAGCATTTTTGAAATAGGAAATCCACCTTTGACATAGGAATCCCCGTATCTGGTAGACAAAGAATAAATACTATGTGTCTGGATACTTCTATTTTGGATCATGAGTATTTGAAATAATCATTCGTAATCATTTGTTTGAAAGGCTTTGTCACATCATAGCTATAGAATATCCATTAAAAAGAAAAAATTTCCAAAGTGTGTGTGTGTGTGTGTGTGTGTTTGTGAGCATTTTGCATCATGCTAATAAAAGGTCCTCTTCCTCCATTTTCCCTAGAATGTTGATGTCCCAGGTGCTGGTCTTCAGTTTCTTCTGTCCCTCTGCTTATTCCCATGTGTTCGACCAGTGCTCTTAGATAGTGATCCCAGTCCCTGTCGAGGTCAGACTCCTCGAGTCTCAAGCCCACACTTAGCGAGCGAATATCCAGCTTTCTCAACTGGCCATTTCCTTCTAAAGGTTTCCTGGTCTCTATGCCTCTCAAAAATCAACATATCAAATTATCAACTAACTTTGTGAACCTCCCAAACACGCATACACACGTTCACACATGCAGGCATGCACCAGGGCTGGGGTGGGGGTGGGGCTCACAGCAGAGCCATAACTTACGCTGTAAATCCTGTCTTGGTTTCAAGTAACTCAGACCAGGAACCTGACCCCCATTCTTGACCTCTGTGCAAGTGGTCCTCAAGAATGACAGTGTTAACCCTGACGTTGCTTTCTGACGAGTCTGGCCTTCCTCCCACCCTTGTCTGTGTCCTCCTCAACCACAGCACTGACCTCTTGACTGGTGTGGCTGCTTCTCTCTTCCTTCCCTTCATCTCAGCCCTCCTCGCAACATGTATCCAGTTTCCATCGCTTCCCACCGACTCCAGCTCTACCTGCTCGGTCTCCCTACTTCCATCCGGGCCCCTCTAAATCTGTTCTCAACCGAGCAACCCTGTTGGTCCTTTAAGAACCTGAATCACTTATGCCATTCTTCTTTTCAGAATTCTCTGGTGGCTTCTCACCTGCTTCAGAGTAAGTCCTCGTCGTGGTCTATAAGGCCATTCGTGACCATCCTCTGCCACTGCCCCCCTCACATGTTCTTCTCTACCTCACGGGTCTCGTCGTTGAATTATCTGAGGAATCCTCCAGCCTCAGGCTTGACAACTTGCTGGTCCCTCTGCCAAGAGCCCTCTTTCTCAGAAATGAGTGTCCTGGCACAGTCCCTGCTTCTAGGTCATTACTCAAATTCTCACCAGTGCCCTTCTCAACACACAATATACATGTTGTACAGCACACCCTCCTGTCCTTTTCCCCGTGACTTCTTCTTCGTAGCCCTGCCCACCTTCTGGTACATGTGCTCACCTTACAACGTACATGTGTCTTTGGCTTGACATATATAAGCTCTATGACTCTGCAGTTTTCGTCTCTTCTAGTCCCTGTTGCATTCTCAGCCTAAAATAATAGAAATCAAATAGACAGTTTCAAAAGTAAATGAATGAGAATCATCAGGGAAGCATTTAAAAATACCGTTGTGCAGATTCTACCTCAGACCTGTTGAATGAGAACCTCAGAGTGAAGTTAACGTTTGTGCAAGGTCCTCGGGCCATCCAGTGCCTGGCCCAGGCTGGGAGCCATTGGTGCCAGAGTTCTTCAGCCAGAGATGGCCCCAGCTTCAAGTCCTCCACGGCTCTCCACTTTCCTGGGGATGCATGCCCAAACTCCTTGAGGTGCCAAGCAAGACCCTCCGCCAATCAGGCCCCTGGGGGACTTTTCAAATAGAGACCTTTGTGTCTTCCCTAGCATGTCACCCTTGCTTCACACACTTCAGGTATCTTTTCTCGGCTGAAGTGCTTTTTTTTTACGCTCTCTGTTGGGTGACTTGCTCTTGGTTATGTTTTGATTCAAATGTCAGTGGTTTAGTATAATTTTCCCTCATACCCTCACTTCTCCACAACCGTCCCAATAATTACAGGTCACTTTTATAGCACATTGTCTATCCTGTCTGTATCATACTCTATTAGAACTAGACTGATCCTTGGGACACCTGGCTGGGCTCAGTCAGAGGAATGCATGGCTCTTTTTTTTTTTTTTTTAAAGATTTTATTTATTTGACAGAGAAACACAGCGAGAGAGGGAACACAAGCAGAGGGAATGGCAGCGGGAGAAGCAGGCTTCCTGCCAAGCAGGGAGCCTGATGCGGGGCTCGATCCTAGGACCCTGGGATCATGACCTGAACCCAAGGCAGATGCTTAACGATTGAGCCACCCAGGCGCCCCAGAGGAATGCATGGCTCTTAATCTCAGGGTCATGAGTTCGAACCCCACGTTAGTATAGAGATTACTTAAATGAGTAAAATTAAAAAAAAAAAAACAAAACTGGATTGCTCCTCGGTAGACTCTAAACTCCTAAAAGATTACAGGGACATCCTTTGCTTTATCCTCAACATCTATCAAATTAATAGATATGGTTCCTTTGTATACCCAAATGAAAATTATCTTAATAATGTTGAGATATCTTTTTTGGGTTTTTTTGAGTAGTCAGCTAGATACCTGCACAGATACACTCAGGCACACCTGGGCAGACGTGTGTGTCCAGTCCTGCTCCCTTGGTCTTATTCTGTTATTCTCAATTTACCACCTTCTCTTGCCCCCAATTTAATCTCTTAACTATTCTCTTTAAGCGGATGACCTCCTAGTCAATTAAAATAAATTCATTCATTCATTCATTCATTCATTCATTCATTCATTTTTTTTAAGTAGGCTCCATGCCAAGCCTGGAGCCCAACGTGGGACTTGAATTCATGCCCCTGAGATTGAGACCTGAGCAGAAATCGAAAGTCAGACACTTAACTGACTGGACCACCCAGGTGCCCCACTTAAAAATATTTTTTAAAGGAAGACTTTTTAAGTGTTATCTCTTCTGTACTCATTTCTAAACAGTTAAGATTTTCTCTTCCTCTCCAGACTTAACTTTTCTTCCTGTTCTCTGATTTTGTCTTCCATCACTTCTTGATGGACCTTGATTCTGTTTTAATCCCCATTCACGTGCTCTTTCGTTATCTCTCTGTCTCTTTCATGTCTGTCTCTGTCTCTCCTTTTGTATTTTAATATACAAAATACAATATAAAAAATAGCCTACCTCAGCATTCAGCACACTCCTGTGTCTTGTACCCAAGTCTCAGTCCTTTCCTCTTTGTTCTCTGTTGCCACTCCTCAGGAAAACCTGTTTCTCAGAAGGTGACAGTTATCCCTGCTCACTGTCTGTACTTTCCATCCATGTGCCTGATATGTTCTAACCTTCAGCTTTGCATGTCTGAACCTTATCTTCTCTCTCTCTCACTCTCTTCCAAATAGATCTTTCCTAATATCTCTGCTCTAGTCCTTCCTCTTCTGACTGGTGTCCCAAACCTCTGATCATCTCAATGGCCCCCTCCCCTATTTGCCCTTCACAGTCGATCAGTCTCCACACCTCATTGACTTTCCTTCCCTCCTCCCACTCTAACCTTCACATCCTTAATTGCTTCCGTCTTCCTGTCTTCAGCCTCTCATTTGGTGGTGCACACAAGAACGACCGTGCCTTTTCCAAAATCCCGTTGCCACTTGGTCACAAGGATTCCCTTATTTTTCTTCTAGTAACTCTACTCGGTTCTAGGCTCCCCACAGCCCATCCTGCGTTAGACTCCCCAGTACCCTGCTGCCCCAGCAGTGGAATTTCTATCCTCTGCGTTCTTCTCTGCCTTCTTATGAATGTTTTTGTTATTCTGTATAAAATGCTCTCCCTCCTTCTCCTGACATCCCCTTAGCGGCCCTTTCTTCTCATTCTTGTTCCTTTGTGAGTACTTCCTCCACAGGTCTTTGCTTTCCTGGTGCTTTCTCTACTTCATTATCGAGATGACAAAATGAGAGCCTTAGGACAGGCTCTCTTCTGTGACCTGACAGTCCCGTGCACCTCCCTGACCCGGCTTCGGATCTTTCTCTGTTTCTCTCACAGGGTCCTTAATAAATATGTTTTGTTTATGAGCAGTCTAAACAGGTAGAAAATGTTCAAGGAACTGGTGTATTGTTGCGTTCCAACAAATGATAACTTTGAAATGCAGGTAAATTGCAATCAGACTGACCGTTTGATAACCATTTACTAATAATCATTTGGCATCTTGGCCACCTCTTGGGTTTTTTCATGACAGAGGTCTTGGATTTCTATTTCTTGCTTTTTTTTTTTTTTTTAATTTGTACAGTATAAGAGCTTATTGACTTAGCCAATCAGCAATCGTTTCATAAATCCCTACGGTGGGGATGGGTTGCTTTCTAACCCTTTCAGCAGTACAATAGCAATGACATTTTCTGAACACAAAGATCTCACTTGATTAGCAGGCCCCTCAGAGACTTTTTTTTCCAACTTTCTTTTCTCCATTACAGTCTTTTTTTATACCCTCACTGCCCCCCTGCCTTTTTTAACCCTAACTTTCTGTCTAACCCAAGGCTAGCCCCTTTGCTTTCAGCCATCATACATCAAATTAGACTCTTAAACAAGCACAGTAGAATATAGAGCCAGCAGAAATTTTGTCCGAACTCTGTGATGGACCAAAGCATGAGATGATAGAGCCAACTCTTAATGTAGAAGTAGGCTCTTACCAGTTCTTTCCATGAGTTAAACTGTCCTATTGCATTGCTTTTTTATTCTGAGACTTTGACTTGTTCCTCTATCCTTGGCAGATTTTTTTTTAAGGTGAAGGTTCTGCGAGAACAGATCCACTCTACAGTCTAGTAGGTCTGCTATCAGACCCTCATAATTGACTATGATTTGAGATCAACCTTAGAAATCTCATTTAGAGAGAACACTTCTGTGCCTGATGGCTTCCCACTGAGATGCTCCTATGTCTATTACGGCAGATCCTTTCATGTCATGGTTTCAATGATTTCTGAAAGTCAACTACTCCTGTGTGCTGGCAGTGTGTGCACACCTCGGGTTGTGGTACCAGTGACTTAGGTATGTGGAACATGGTTTCACTCATCAGGTTGTCTCATCCAGGCCTGCGCTTGGGTACTTTCATCTCTGCAACTTCTTGTCTCACGAGGAAGTAATGAAGCAGGGATTGGCCTCCCTATTCAGAATAGACAAGGATGTCCCCAAGGCCCCAAGCCCCCCATAGGTGCCTCGTAATGGCATTCCGCAACAGCTGTTCTGTTTTAAGGCTCAGTGCACTCAACAAATTCCAGACGCCCCATGGCTGCTGCAGATGCTTAACGGTGACTTCAGGCTTCACTTGGTTCAGGCCTTAAGGGGCCTGAGCCAAAGCTGACATGACTTACTGTTCAGGCAACCATTTCTAAAGAGAGAAAACATTTCAAATGCCAACTGACTGCTGCTTTCTTCCGAAGAAACTGACTCTAGACGAGCAGCTCTTCCAGGCAATCATGATCCTGGTTCCATTTACTTGGACAGCATTTTAGGTTCCTGGCCCTTTCCTAGTGGGGCCATTTTATTCAGTGATTTTGGTTTTGTGTGTGTGATGGTTAACTTTTAAATTATAAGCCAATAAAGTACAAAATATTATTTGGACGATAAGGGGAGCAAATGATGTTGAGGAGTGTTTTAAAAATATCTTATTCCAAATACATAAATAAATAAATAAACTATCTATCTATCTAATCTATCTTATTCATGGTTTGCCTTGAGCTTTGAGGCTATTTCTTTACCAGTGATATTTATATATTAAATCTTTATTTAAATCGGATACATTTTAGCTGAGTATGAAAGCTTTGCAAATAGAGGTGCCTGCGTGGCTCAGTTGTTAGGTGTCTGCCTTTGGCTCAGGTCATGATCCCAGGGTCCTGAGATCGAGCCCTGCATCGGGCTCCCCGCTCAGTGGGGAAGCCTGCTTCTTCTTCTCCCCTTGCTTGTGTTCTCTCTCTCTGTCTCTCTCTCTATGTCAAATAAATAAAATCTTAAAAAAAAAAACTTCCACAAATATACATTGAAGTTGTTGACTTATTTTATAGTTTACTTAGTTTATTTAAAAGAAAACCCTGAATACATGTTGAGGTTATGAAAGTAATAATTATTCCAGGTAGTAGTTTCACAAGCTTACTGACCTGAGTTCCCAGAATAATGTAGCTAATAAAAAATATAATTACGACTCACTATCCATGTCATATTTTATATTCTAATTTTAATCATTTCCAAGTGTACAATTTATCAAGTACATTTTAATGTACAACCATTACCACTGTCTATCTCCAGAATTTTTTTCATCATCCCAGTCAGAAAATCTGTACATATGAAACAATAATTCCTTATTCCCCTTTGTTCCCAGATCCTATTATACTTTGTGCCACTGAAAATTTGCTGAGATGCGCTACCTCATATATAAAGTGGAATTTTCTGGTAGCAGTCCTTTGTGTCTCACTGATTTCACTTGGCATAATGTTTCCAAGGCTTTTCCGTATTGTAGCACATGTCAGGATCCTTTTCCTTTTTAAGACTGAATAACATTAGTCCACTGTTTCGTAGAAGAGGAAACAAGTTTTCCTTGATCCTCGTAGGGTGCCTGGCTGGGTCTGAAAATTAAGTGGACAGATTAACAGGAGAGAAGCATGCAAATTTATTTATGTAAGTTTACTGTCACAACAGGAGCCATCATAAGGACATAAAGACCCAAAGAATTGGTTGAACCTGAATGTTTCTACACTAGGTTTGGTGAAGAGTAGAAGGTCGGAAAGATAAGATGGGGCACAGAGGATGAGCTCAGTGGAGTAAACTGGGGGACATTTAGCAAGGCCTGAATGTTTGGATTCTTCCCAGTGTGTCCATGATTCTTTACTCTGGGTACAGGGAGGTCACCTCTTCCCTGAGAGTCTTATGCCCTGCTTCAGGGGAGAAGGGTGGGAGAAGGGCAGAAGGAGGTCAGAAAGAACCTATCTTGTGCCATTTTCTCAAACTCCTTCAGCTTCAAATATTTAATGTGCCTGGATGCCATATTTTCTGGGCAGCATGTCCTGAACCCCACGACTATATCCCATATTTTATTAATTCATCCATTGGTGGACATTTGTGTCGTTTCTACTTTTTTGGCCATTGCGAGTAATACTGCTATGAACACTAGGGTGCAGGTTTCTGTTTTAGGGTCAGTTTCTTTTGAAATGCGCCTTACTCTTTTCCTTATGAGAGGACATGCTAAATATTTCTTCCGAAAGTGGTCCAGAATTGGCCTTTGGGTTCTTTTCTAAAGAAATAATGATTCAATCGGTCTAAGCTTCCTGTGCGAAGGTTTAGTTTGACTCGTGAGAGAACTGTGTGAGTCTTCTTGCCTCATTGTAAACACCGTCCTAACATGATCACAAGGCCATTCACAGCACCCAGGCATGCTTAAGTAAATATGAGGAGAAGACTAATTATCCCCCTCAGATAATGCTGAGAGATTTGTGAGAGAGGTGTTTATGTCAGGGTGCTGTCTTGCTTGTGGACAAAAGATTCCCGTTTTCCAGGAAGTTTGCCTCCCGGGCACTGTCAGTCATGAATCTGCCTGGGGCCTCTGCTCCTTGAATCACTGTGTCCAGGCCGGGGGACTCTAGAATAGGTGGTCCCCGAAACACAGGCCCTGGGCTCCTGAGGTTCTATGTCCCCTTGAAGCCCCAACTGTCATGGTCCTAGGACACACGTGTAAGCCTAGCCCGAGTGAGGTGGAAAGCTAGTGGAGGGAGTCAACAGATTCCGATTTCTGTCCTCTTAATTCCTGTGTTTGAAAAACAAGGAACAAAACGTGTCTTCTGTACTTAGCTTGTGCTTAGATCTGTACCGGGGCCTGACGAACGTGGTTTTCATTGTTTTCTTCCCTGTCAGGAGAACATAACTATTTTGCTCCCGAGGTTGAGTGAAGGTGGCAGTCTCTGCTCAGTATCGTCGAATATTAATACATTAACAACAACTGAGCTTATAATAAAGAATTGTGACCTTTCACATTATCTGAACTGTCTGCTGTATGTCACATTTTACCTTTTTAGAGAAGTGCTAATTCATGTTAAGTCCGCCTGAGAGATTTGTTTAATGAGCAGATTAAATGGATGATTATCCCTCTCTTCATTTTTTTTTTTAAAGGAAGGGCTTCTCGTGATGCCCCTCTGCTATTTGGCACAGGAACACAGAGGGGTCTTTTTAAAATTACCCCCGCAGGGTCACTGGGACCCAAGCTGTTTGCTTCATTAAACCCTGGTGGCTTCTTTAGAGCCAGCCCCCTCCAAACAGCCCTGACACAATTGTATCTAAATTAGCATCTGACTGACCCCCCTCCCCTCCTTTTTTAAGCCCCAGCTGACAGGGATTGGCAAAAGACGTTAATTGGTTGGGCCTGGCTCAGAACAATAGACTTGCCAAGATGACAAAAGGACTAATGTTTCTTTCAATATGCACCCAGATTCACATTAAGTACCTCTTTTAATTACCAGGAATTATTGTAATGCCTGGTCAATGGAATAATTGACCCTCAACAGCCAACGCTTATTCTGTAATAAATAATGGCACAGGCTAGTCCGAGTAGCAGGTACTAGGGTGATTTGTAGGGACTGAAAAGAGATTTTCTCAGCCAGCCATCCTGTGAAGGACCAAGAGAGCCCAGTGGGAGTCTGAGAGAGGGGACTAATTTGGGCTTACCCTGGAGGAAATGTGCGGCGCACCATTAGAATTTATCCTCGGAATCATAAAGGAGTACATAAAGGAATGAGTTAGGAGGCTGAAAGAAATGAGTTAGTAGTTTGAAAGAAATTAGTTAGTAGCTTGGCAGTTTAGGACTCATGTGGTCAGTGAGAAGATGTGTGGCAAAGGGCCCCAGCGCAGGTGGAAATGTTCCAGAACTTCTATCCATGAAGGTTACTTTCCGGCCCATATGTCAGTCCCCCTTCTTTACTTAAGGGGCATTTTGATTTCAAATGTTGGGTCAAATGAGTCCCAAAACTTGTTGGCACCTCATTCTCTATTATCATAACTCTTTAGCTATCTTACAAGTAATTTTGTACTGAGTTTGTTGGAGAATTTGTTTTTTAAGAAATTAACTGTCAGGATGGGATAGAAGGACACAGTTTACACTACTTAAGAAAACCCTACTTTGCGGTTTGTGTCCTAATTCCAATCAAGGTGAGATTTTAAACTAGCACCCTCTTCTCCCCATGATAACACCCTCCAACTCTACCTTGTGCTTGGCACTCCACATGGAGCTTTTGTGTAGTGATTGTAATGGCTCAGTCTAAGCAGGAGTGTTTGTGAGACCACGGAAGTGCCAGAGCGTGGTCCCGTCACCTTGGAGGTCAGTCAGAACTGGGGCTCAATCTTAACTGAGCCACAGTCAACCAGTGCGACCTTTAAACAAGTTCCTAGAATGCCCAAACTTAAGTTTCAGCCTTAAAAAGGGAGTGAAATGCATACTTTGTAAAGTAATTGCAGAGGGAGATTAAATGAGAGCATCTATTACTTTATTCAACATGGCAGCAGAGAAGGACTAGCGCCACTGGGCCATCTGTTATCATTATTGCCCCAAGACTGTGAAGCCAGGGAATGATGGAGGTACAGACAGGACTGACTGCTATTTGACTCTCAAGGCCTGTGCTTTTCCAGGAAGCTCCATTGTTAATCCATCCTTAGAGATTAAGAGAAAATGTGACTATACTTCGAAAATGGTGAAAAATAAGATAGCAATGCTTACTCTCATCTTCAAAAACAGGAGAGGAGAAAAATGTCAAATATAACTAAAAATTCATAAGTACCTTCTCATCTTGGTCAGGAAATTATTTTCCTTTCATAGAACCAGGAATTCATTTATTTCTAGCAAGTTTCTATCAGGGAAAGATAAACATTTAAGCAGAGTATTTTGCTGTTTCTCAAGATTATGTTTCCCATGAAGGAAAGGTACAATTTCTGAACAGATTGGATGGGCACATGCTAACACCTGAACGTGATAGAAAGGATCTTTTAATTTCAAATGCCTCAATTAGAGGTTGATTTTGTATTCGTTTGGATGTTTAATCTGGTGAATAGGTTCAGTCTTTAAGAACTAAGTTCTCTTAGGTTCTGTGGATAAATATGAAAAATGACCAACAAATAAAACAACAAAAGCTCCTGAATTTCTTGAAGTGACTTGAGTCAGGGAGATGATACAGAGTACCAAGTCTTTCTGAGATTCTCCATGAGAAACCTTGGTTTTTCTCATGGAGAGTGGACTCTTAGGTGGAAACATTGGAAACATTCTGACTGGTCAGCAAAAGCTGAAGTTCTGGTCCAGCTTTACTGTCCTGCAGTTCTGAGTCCTTGCACAGTTTAGCCAGTCACCTCAGGGTCTGTTCCCTCAACTGCAAAATGAAAAGAGAGAACAAGATAAGATAATTTCCTAAAATTCAAGTTGACCCATAAAATAACTATCACAGCATCAGACCAAAAGACGTTCCAGTCATCATCTCACTTGACATTCATGCCATGTGTATATATATATATGTATGTATATATATATATATATATATATATATACACACACACACATATATACATACATATATATATACCTATATATACCTATATATATATATATAGGTATATATATATACCTATATATATATATATTCATTCATGGCCACCTTCTACTTCTTAAATCTCTTCTCTTTTGACACCCAAATTATCTCTCTTGCCTAATTTCCTATCCATGTCTTTCCACCTCATTTGCTGGTTCTTCTTTTCCTGTCTGGCCATTTTGTGGGGTGTTCCTTAGAGTTCACTTGCATCCTTCATGGACTTCCATCTCACCCATTGCTGTGCTCCACCCAAATATAAATATTTACATTGCAAATCTAAATCGCTAACCCTCACCTCTTCATGAGTACCAGACTTGCGTGTCTAAGGACCTCTCACACTTGCCCTCTCTGTGTTCATATGGTCACCTCAGATTCCACATACTCAAAAATCAAACTCATTGTCTACAACCTGTGTGCTTAGCACATCATTATTCATCTCTGTGCTTAAATATGGAACATGGGATTTTTCTTACACTCTTGCCCCCCCTGACCTACACATCATCTTTTCCCAATCCCATCATTCTCTTCACCAATATGTCTTCCAAATCCACTTCTCCTCACGTTCTCAACTGCTGTCATGAGGATAGTGGCCCTCCTCACCTTCTGTTCAACTCTAGCAGGTACCCCAGATAATCCCCATGTCATAACCTCCTTCACTCCTTGCTTTACCCTGGAATGCCAATGCTAAGTGTCCTCGCTTAGAAACTTGTTAAGGGTCACAATTACCCACGGGTTGATCTTGGACTCCTGGAAAGGGCTTTCAGGAGCTTCACAGTGGAGCCTTTCTGTATACTGTTCACGACCTCTTTTTTTTCACTCTACCCTGTTTAGAAGCATGCTCTGCATTTCTAAGCTTCATGTTATGTTCTTTTCCCTATGGAATGCCCTTCTTCCTCCTCCCTCAACTCTTAAGATTTGGCTTACCTTTCAAGGACCAAACCCTTATCATTAGTCAGTGTTTCACCATGACGGGACTTTCTACCTGGGTGGAGCTTTCCAGACTTCCCAGCAAAATTCATCTTTTTCTCCATATCTACCCCCAGCTCTCAAGTGTTTCTACTGGAAGAACATCTATTATGCTTTGTTGTCCTTAAGAGGCTGTATATCAGCATGTAACCAGGAATATAAAGCCAGACTAATTATTTAAAGTAGTATATTTTGGGGCGCCTGGGTGGCTCAGTTGGTTGAGCATCTGCCTTCGGCTCAGGTCATGATCCCAGGGTCCTGGGATGGAGCCCCTGCATCAAGTTCCCTGCTTGGCAGGGAGCCTCTTTTCCCTCTGCCTGCTCCCCCTGCTTGTGCGCTCGCTCTCCTCTCTCTCTCTCTCTCTCTCTCCCCCTGTCAAATAAATAAAACCTTAAAAAAAATTTTTTTTAATAAAATAGTATATTTTAATTCAAAGAATTGGTTGTAGAGGTAATATAGGAACTGAGAGAGAACCCAGAGAAAATCCCCCAGGGAAACATGGCCACCTCTGGAGATCTCTAGGCAGAGGGGAGAAGTCCTGGCTCAGCCCTTCTTCCCATCCTCTGGTCTCTTGCCAGAGAAGAGCTCAGAAGCTCCCATGGCAGAACCGCGTTGGAACTTCTGGAATTTGCAGCCTGCAGAGGTCAGGCCTGTGACACAGGGCAGAGCAGGGCCACGCGGAAGGGATTGAGTGCAGGAAAGACCAAGCGTGGGCACAGGTTGCATCTTATCTCCTGAACATATATAGAGTTCCTTAAAAACAGACACTTCATCCAACTTTTTGTAACCATAGTGTGTAGCACCCAGAAAGGTTTGATAAATATTTAGTGAGTTGAAATGAACTCTGAAGTTTCCTTCCAAGACTAAAATTATGCTTTCAGCACCAGTGCTTTACCTCCATTTATCATAATGTTGAAACAAAAACATGAAACATTTCCATGAAATTTTTTTGTATAAATCATAGATTTTTGTGTAATTATTTACTTAAACCCATGCTTTAGTTCAGTCTCAACCCTGTTCCTTTCTTAACACGAAGCCAGTGCTATTTATCAGCTTTGGGTTGGTTTTGAAACCTTTTCCACCAACTGTGAATCAGAGTAAAATACAGGAAGGGGAATGGAGACTTTGATTTAATAAATGCTAACAATGTGAGAGAAAAAGAAAAAAAAGTGTTGTTGTGGGCAATTTTCACATAGCTCATCCTAAATATGCCTTTGAACAGGCTCCTACCCTGGTCTGCGGCCAGACTCCCCCGCGCCCCTCAAAACAGAGCTTCAGGAGCGGAGAGCACTCACCAGGGGCAAGTCTGGGGTGGAAGGCCCGGAAGCCAGTCCCAGCCCCCCTTCCTAAGTTGTCTCACTTTCCCTCAGAGGAGCCATTGCAAAGAAGAAAGGCCACCCCCACAGCAGCACCCGTGGTCACGGCATTCAGAGGCCTGTCCTTTCAGAAGTCACGCTCTCGCTCACGAAGCAGCTTCTAGCCTTACTCTTCTAGAAGGTGCAGAAGCTTCTAGAAGAAGCAGCCTGGCTGCTGCAAAATCCTAGAGATCAGATGGGGAGGACACAGGGTTGCAACTCCGAATGTGTCGTGGGATCTAGTATTCAAGGCATGTGGCCACGCAGGGTCAGAGGAAATCTTAGAGAACATCCCAAGCCCTTTCAGCTCAGAAAAAGTTGACAGTTGCTCACAGCCTTTAACTGGGTGGTAGCATACGGGATCCAGAAGGCACCTCATGCCGGCGCTCGCCCAGGGTGGTTTTTCTTTTGCCATACAAGTTTCAGAAGTTTTTTAAAACCCTACCCTTGAACAGAATGTTGCACTGTTGTCGTTGTCCATGTTTAGTGAATTAATTTGCTTTTCCTCTTTCTCTGTCTCCCCTTATTTCTAATTAATGTATTTATTTTTTCTGTATACGCCTTTTGTTAGCTTATTTTAGTTTTGGACTCTGGGTCCATATTTGGAACACTTGCTGGGCTCCAGACAATGTCCTACGTCCACGCTTCCAGTTTTTTCCAGCACCCATGTGCTTCCCTCAGTCCAGTCGCTCTTACCTCCAACTCCTAAAATCCCACACTCACTCTGACTCCTTATGGCACAGATTGTGCTCAGCTCAGAAGGGTCGTATCTAGCCATCCATAGCTGGTAGCTACCTCTACGTGTAGGTAGAATTTCCGTGTCTTTGAGATCGTTGTCCAGTCCAACTCTCGGGCAGAGCAGTGGTCCCTCTGTCCCACACGGCAAGATGAATGTGGTTCGTCAAAGCTGACCCCAGATGTTTAGTATGATGACAGTATGCTATCCCCATTTACTTCCTTCCTGTTTCTTCCCTTCCTTTCCTTTCTCTCCATTGAAAGACTTTCTTTCCCTGCAGAGAACTGATTTTAAATCTAATTCTGCAGGTTAGATTAGTAGATGTCGAATTCAAGCCAAGTAATATACTAGTCGCTTTACGTGCATTATATCTGTTCCTCACAGTAACCCTGCAGCACCAGTTTTAGTTTCTGTACTTTGTGAAGAAATTGAGAGAGAGGGATTAAGTAACTTACTCAGTATCACAGAGACATTAGGTGCGCAGCTGTGGTTCAGTCCCAGGTCTGACTGATTTCAGACCTGCTTCTTACTACACTGTGTTATCTCTATACAGTGTTAAGGTACATATGAGTAACTGGTGGCTAAACCAATCAGAATTCATACAAATCACTATAATTTCAGGAACGATCACGAATGAATGCTGACAAATTATTTGCTAGAAAATTCTGTCTTGGCAAAGCTTAAAAATAGCATGGCTTCTACTATGCTGGTAAATATCTAAAGAAACACGTATCCTTTTCCCCCCAGTAAGTATAAAAAATAATTTCTTCACAATGGGGTCTATTATTGTAAAATAGTAGTTGATATTTCATAACAACGGGCTGTCACAGAACAAGATAACTCATTTAATTCTACAATTTCTTTTTTTTTTTTTTTTTTTTTTTTAATTCTACAATTTCTTAAATATCACAGAATGCATTTTTAATCTTTGTGTATTAGGGCCCCTCAAAAAATTGTTTACCATGAAGAAAGGAGATGAGAGAAAATAAGAGAAAGCGGATGTTTAAAGAGAATAATTATCTGTAGAAGGACATATGTTTTTAGATTCAGTGAATTCATCTTTCATGAAGTGGAAATCCTGGCCAAACCACATAAATGGGCTTGAACTGACTGCCAGATAAGGAGCATTCTAGAAATGAAAAGGCACTGCTAGAGCCTAAAGGATAGGTTTCCCAATACATTCTGATAAAAACAAAATACTTCAAGATGCTAGAGGTACATGAGTGATAGATGGGAGGTTTTCTTGGGAAGAGCATCAATCACTAAAATAGAAGGGAGGGAAATTTGTAGCAGGAAATGAGGAAGCCAAAATGTTATATTTGTTGATTGGACTCTGTATCCTTCCAACTATGTGATGTTCCAGTTATACAATTACTTTTTGCTGGTGACGACATTGTGGCACAAGGAGCCAGATCCCCAGGAGGAAAAGACCCATGCAATGTAGAGCATTCGACAGTGTGAAAACTGTGTCTGTTGCATGTGGCATCAAAGGGAAACCTGGAAAGGAGAGCCCACTCTCAAATCAGAATGGGATGAGCAGAAATTTACATGATAAAGTATTACAATGGCTTATTTTTTTAAGATTTTATTTATTTGGTGGAGAGAGTCTTGAGAGCATGCACAAGCAGCAGGAGCCACAGAGAGAGAGAGGGAAAAGCAGGCTTGATCCCAGGACCCTGGGATCATGACCCCAGCCAAAGGCAGGCATGTAATTGACTAAGCCACCCAGGGGCCCCTACAATGGCTTATTTTAAAGATTTGTTCTAATTGATGAAAGTTTCAGTCCTCTCCCACCCCCCACTCCCCCCCGCCCACCTAAAATTAATGAATCAGTACACAGAAGATTTGGGCACAGTGAAAGCAAGAATAGCATGAATTCCAGTATCATGATCGGCACTTGTCTCCCATCCATCCCAGCAAGCTGTGGCTGGACATTTCATTTCACTTTGGATCCCACTTGTAACCTGATGTTAGGGGGTACTCTATTTGTTGCTGTGATGATTTTAAATTAACTCTCCTTGTTTTCTTCTTAAAAGGATTATTTAAGAAAGCAAATTGCCACGTAGGGTTTGGCACTGGAATGTAGGTTAAGCAGCAGGAAGGAGAGGTTTAAAATACTATTCCTCTTAGGCAGGGATATTAATACATGTGATTCCTGAAAGTCAATATGGGTACTTGTGTTGCCTGAGACCTTATACAGTGACTGAATTGGAGTACAGTGATGGCTAACATCAGAAATAATGAGTTTGCTTTTTGAAACCGGACTAAATGCTGCCTGGGGTGTAAATGAAGTTCACATTTAAAGTAATGTGTATTTTTCTAGATATGAAGCCATTCGTGTTTTAAAGTATTCTCTTCCAAAATTATACGTTGTCCTTTTTACTGGAAATGTTTAGGTGCCCTCATAGTTAGCACTTAAATGGAGGCAAAAAACACAAAAAGTCTTGGCATTCGGCATTATGGCCAATGACTCATCCTTCTTTTTTGATTCCTTGTATTTGATCCTTGAGCTAAGAGGTGGAAAAAAGAGCTTGTGAATACTTTTCAAAAGTGAACTATAGGATCTGAGACTATGGGTGCATCATGACATTGAACTCTTGCTAGATATTCTAAAATATATATCTGATGAATGTTCTACACATACACGCACGCATGCGCACATAGATACACATATATATTATTAGAACTGCACACACACCCTTTGAAAAGATACAGGAAAGCTAGAGCTAATCTGTTTCCTAGGAGTATTAATGCTTTTCTAGGTATTCATAAAAGGTGGTCATCTCAGTGTCCCTTAGGAAGTCTTGCTCCCTAGGCTGTTGTTATGATACTAGAAATACCTTGAGGGCTCAGAGCTTTGCTCACAATTATAATGGTGTCCTAGAGTTCACTTCAATAAACATTTATTGCATATCTACTATTTGCAAAGTTCAGTGCTTACAGTTTAATTGACCAGGGGTTAATTTTTAAATATGAAACTTTATTTGGTTATTATATGACTTTTATCTTGATAGCAAACTTTTTGCTATATTTTGAATTTCAGTTTTAAAATATTTTTCCTTCAAATACTTAAATGTACTTGTTACAATATGTATAGTACATATTACGAATTACACTAAAGCCATTGGCCAGGAATAACAACTTCTAACATGTAGGGTTGCCATGATTCTTAGCTGATGTGTACAACCTCCTTTTTAACTATATTCCTTTCACTATACCCAGGAGATTTGAGATATTTGGATTTTATGTTTGTTTTAGGATATAAAAAAATTAATATATTTTTGTGCTGAGGAAAATGGTCCATTGGGAGATGCGTTCTCTAAGCTCTAAGTTAGGAAATGCGGTGAGGTGGGGTAGCCCTCTGGATTCTCTACATCCCCTTACCGCCCCCCCCCCCAATAGTCCTAAGAGACTCCATACTGTTAGAGGAAATTCATCCTTATTCAACCCATTTTTTCACTTTCAATTCAGCCCTTAATCTGTCAGAATGGGCTACTCCTCTCATCATCCTGTGAAACTATCTCACCAGTTTATAACCAGTTCTTAATTACAATTCCAAAGAAAATTTTCTCTTTCTTACACACCTCTCTGTAGTTTGTTGGGTTTTCTTTTCATTTTTTTAAAGACTTTTATTTATTTATTTGACAGAGCGAGAGAAAGAGTGCAAGCAGGGGGGGCAACAGTGGGAGGGGGAGAAGCAGGCTCCCCACTGATCAAGGAGCCTGGTGTGGGGGCTCGATCCCAGGATCCTGTGATTGCAGCCTGAGCCAAAAGCAGACAGTTAACCAACTGAGCCACCCAAGCACCCCTGGGTTTTCCTTTTAAAACTTGCTTCTTTTGGGGTACCTCGGTGGCTCAATCGGTTAAGTGTTTGACTCTTGATGTCATCTCAGGGCATGATCCCAGGGTTGTGAGTTGTGAGGTCAAGTGCCCCGTGTCAGGCTTGCACTGAGCATGGAGCCTGCTTAAGATTCTCTCTCTCCCTCTCCCCTCCCATGTCCCCATGCTTATATGTGTGTGCGCTCTCTCTCTCTCTCTCAAAAAAAAAGATAAAAATAAAAAATAAAAATAAAACTCACTTCTATTTCTTTTTTTTTTTTCTTTAAAGCCATCTTCTCTGGGACTCTGTCTATACTCCAGCCACCCTTTGCTTCTCCATTCTAGACCCCTTTCCTCCTTGGTAACTTACAGGCTGGAGTTCCCCCAAAGTTCTATCCTCAGCCCCTGGCTCATTCTTCTTGAATAGTCTCATGTACTCATCTGACTCCCACTGATAAGTGTGTACTTAGGAGCTCCAAGGCTAAATCACTAGTTTAAGTGCCAGACTCAGGGACCGAGAGCCTTCCAGACTTCCCAACTTGAATGGCACACATCCACACACACGTCCTGAGCTGAGCATGTATGAGACAGCTTCGCGTTCCCCTGCACCCCCGTCAGCTATGTTTCTGCCTCTGTAAATGGCACTACCATCCACCAGCTCACGTAGCCAGGAGCCAGAATCCTCCCTCTTGCCAGGCCCATCAGTCACCAAGTCTGGTAATCCCAGCTCTGAAACTTTGCCATGTCTCCCTGAATTCTACTCTGCATGGCCTCATTGGTATCTCTCCCTCTCTAGCCAATGTGGTGGCACAGGAGTCCCTGTCCTACAGCTTAGCCATTGGCCCCAGTCTTCTCGAACTCCCATGCCCTTCCTCTGCCTTTTAACTAACTCCTCTTCATGAATATTCCTACCATTGTCTTATTTTACTCAGTTGTGCTCAGAACAAAACTGTAAGGATCCAGAGGACAGAAACTCCGTCCCCCTCCCTTGTATCCCAGGAAGTAACTCTATCCTGTTTTCCCTCTCCATATACCCATAAAAGCAAAGTCTAATGATTAAGACTTAAAAAATGTCAACAGCAAGGCTGGACTTCACCTCCAACAGAATAAGCTAGTGTGAGTATCAAGGAAAACATGCTTTGAGACTTCTCCCCTTTAAAATGTATAAAAGATTATCAGACATTTGAAAAACTGAAGGCAAATTCATATTCATATGTTCCATATAATTTACCTATAAAATATTGTGCTGGCATGAAAGATTAAACCTAAAAGCCAAGGTATGCTATTTTGATTAATTAATCAAAATTACATATTACAATTAAAATTGCATGTTACATATTATAAATTACATATTATATATACACATATATAATGTATACATACATATATAATAACATACAAATATCACATATATAATTACATATTACAAATACATATGTATTATAAATAATTACATATTATAACTGTATATACATAATAATATAATAATTATATTATTATAATATACATAACACATTACATATATTATATAATATAAATACATATTAATCACATTTATATTATAAAAGTATATATTATATGTATTACATACATATAATTTATATGTATTTTTACATATACATACATATACATACATATAATTTATATGTAATTTACAATCACATATTGTAAATTAGTTGCATATTATAAATTACATATAAATTATACACATTTAACGATGCATTATGATTAATACATAATTACAAAATTACATATATAATTACATATTTTATATAATATAAATATTGTATAAAAATACAATATTATATAAAAATACAATATTTATAGTTTTAGGTATAGTTTTTGGTGTTTATTTGATCAAATGTGTGTAAAATTGAAAAGTATATCACAATATTTCTAAGCTAGAAATAAGTTAAATAATTTTTTCAAAGATTTATTTAGGGATGCCTGGGTGGCTCAGTGAGTTAAAGCCTCTGCCTTCGGCTCAAGTCATGATCTCAGGGTCCTGGGATCGAGCCCTGCATTGGGCTCTCTGCTCAGCAGGGAACCTGCTTCCCCCTCTCTCTCTGCCTGCTTGTGATCTTTCTCTCTTTCTCTGTCAAATAAATAAATAAATAATCTTTTTTAAAAAATAAAGATTTATTTATTTATTAGAGAGAAAGAGTGCTGCAAGTGAGTGGAGGGAGGGGTGGAAAGAGAGAATCCCCAAGCAGACTCCTCCCTGAGCACAGAGCCCCACACCAGGGTCGGTCCCGTGATCCCGAGATAATGGCTTGAATCGAAACCAAGAGTCAGACACCCAACCGAATGGCCACCCAGGTGCCCCAATAAGTTAAATAACTTATTGAAGTAGGGAATATCTTTCCTTTTACAATTTGCTTCCTTAAGACTTTTGAAATCTAAGAAGAGCGACACTCTTGTCAAGTTTGGAGAGTAAGAATTAACTTGCTCTCCAAAGTGTGAAGGGTAAGAATTAGCTGCATTTTCAGAGTTTTAGACTAGATAGGAGAATCCTGGCACAGTGATTGCCTATATCAGATATATAAAATAAGAAAGTAGAAGTGTGCCACATGATCAATGAGAGTTCTTTAACTCTAAAGTTCTAAATGAGTCCATCATCCTAGTCAGTAACATGCAGTTTAAAAAAAAACAAAAAACTCTGTGGTCAGTTCGTTGTGCTCAAGAAGAGTTTTTATTCTAAACATTCAGAATTTTATTCTAGCACTCAGAGTCTGCCTTTCTTGAGTGAGCCGGAGCCCCACGTGAATTTGTAGTAGTTTCGAATGAAGGGATGATTTTTACAAGAGTAAGTCTGATTGGTCGTATTATTGCCACATTGTTTCAGGCATTCCCAGCAGCTGGTGACAGGATGATGGTATCCTTAGATCCTGAAGTTGCAGTGAACCACCAATAGAAGGAAATAAGTTGACAACCATCATGTTATGGAATTGCAACTATTGCCCAAGATGACAGAAAGGAGCGTGTGTTTCCAGTCAGTGAGCAGGGCAGTTGGCTTCCTCTAGGCAGCAGCTTGCTACATCCAGGGAAGGCCACCAAGTGCTCCAAGGTTATAAATAAGCAATTATTGGAGCCCCTTCGGAGAGCACGAAGCAGAAGGGTTAGCAACTCCTCATGGTCTTTTTTTGGTCTGCTATTAGAATTAGTACGCCACGTCTAATATGCCTCGCTGGGGTGTGGATTCCCAAGAAGGGGAGCGGGGGTTCGGTCTGCTACACATATTTGCTGCTCATCTGTCTGCAACCCAGGCAGCTGCCAGCCAGCCCCACTTTGCAATGGGGACCTGCGCTAATTTTAATCCTTGTAACCTCACTCCCATAATTGTATACAGAGTCTTGCCTGTTGGAAAGCCCAGGGAACGCCTTCTTTTATGGGGAACCAGTCTTGGGCTCTGCACCGTGCTGGGCCAGATCTGAACTGGGATCTCTTCCTTTTATTATCAACTTGACGGGAAAGGACAGGTGGGGTTAAACGGATCCAGACCCCACTACCCCGTTTACTTGAGAAAGCAAGGGGAACAACCTAGAAACACATGTCCGGGTAGGCACACGGGGTGAAAAGCAGTGCCCCTCCTCACATCAGAAAAGGTTGGGCACTTATCATATTTGGCTGAACTGTGTAGTAAAGTTTTCCCATAACCAGATCCACGAGCACAGCCCTGCCAAGAGCAGCAGCAGCATTCCTGCCAGCTCCTGGAGTCTTCTAAAATAGTATTTTAGTAAAGTCTTTGATTTCACTCGCTGTGAGCATTTACTCTGTTCACCTCGTACAAGCCAGCGCGTCACTGGGCACTGCAGACAGCCAGGGTGACCTGTGGTCTGCGGCCACTGGGGCTCGTCCAAGTGCTGAAGAGCACGAAATGCACAGTGCGTGAAATCTTTTTCTGCTTTTCACCGTTACCATTTTTAAGTCAAGAAAAATGACTTTCCGTGTTGATATCCATCCAGATAACATCTATTTTAGGAAGATGATTCAGACTGAAGTCCTAGTGATTGGGTCCAGAATCCATCCTACCATCTACTGACTTGGTAGCCTGGGGTAACACAAACCCTGGCCTGGACTTCCCTTCGGGGGATGATCCTAAGTCCGCTCATCCCTGGAAGTTACTGTACTAATGGAGATGGGGTCCTGTGCTGAATTCTCATTAATGGCACCCCTACATCCCCGATAGAATCTTTCCTTCCTGTATACAGAGAGTTGAACAGTGTAAATCCCCCCTGGCCTTGTTTTTCTAAAAATATCAGCTAGATACGGTTATATAACTTTAGCATTTACCTTGAAGATGTTCTCGGGCTGCATAAAACACTACAGAAATTGTTGGTATAGTTTCAATGTCTGACTTTTTGATTGATGGATTTGTGCCATCGTCAAAGGGTAATTCTTTTCCAAACAGCTGACATGGACAGGGGAAGTGAATCCTAGCCAGTAAGGTACCCTTTGACTTGCCTTCCCTTGTCTTTGCAAGACTCAGGTGATAACGAGGAAGATAGATAGATAATGTCCCAGGGGTCCATCCCATAGAACAGTTTCTATCCGCCTTCCGCTGTTGTCTGCTACACCCCTCCCATTCAGAGCACAGTGACTGAAGGCTTGGCAAGAGCCATTCAACTATGAACAGTTGACCACCTACTAATAGTTGCACTCATTTCCTAGGGCTGCTGTAAGAAAGTACCATACACGGGGTAGCTTCACAGAATTTGTCTCTCAGAACTGGAGGCTAGAAGTCTGAGGTAAAGGTGTCAGCTGGGTGGGTTCCTTCCAAGAGCTATGAAGGAGAATCTTTCCATATCTCTCTCTCCTAGCAGTATCTGGAAATCTTTGACGTTTCTTGGCTTGGCCAAGCATCACCCTGGTCCCTGCTTTCCTCCCTATGTTCATGTCTGTGTCCAAATTTCTCCTTTTTATAACACCAGTCACTGGATTAAGAGCCCACCCTAATGATCTCATCTTAACCAATTAATATGCAATGACCCTATTTCCAAATAAAGTCACATTCTGAAGTACTAGGTTTTAGGACTTTAACTTAAGAATTTGGGAGTAGATAATTCAATCTATCATAAGTTGATTTTTCATTGAAGTTTTTTGGGTTCCTCCTACATAAATTATTCTCACTAAGAACTAAGCAGGTAAAGATGGGATTGTTCTTATTTTATAAATCATGTAGACCTTCTCTTTCACAGAAGAATCATCTCTCATTTGCGTCTGGGAAGTCATGAGGACTTTCAAATGCTTGCTGTTTTTGCTAAATTTAGGTGAAAAAATAGCAGATCTTCTTTTTGTCAGGCTTTGAGCCTGGTGCTGAGAATATAAAAAGGTGTGGTTATTGTCCTCAAAGACTGAGTGAAGAAAACAAATAGTACAATGTATTCTGTGTACTGAATGAAGTTTGTACGGGGGACTAATGAACTCAGGCTACAAAAGGACAAGGTCAGCATTGAGGTGGGGTCAAAAAAAACTGTGGGGACTCTTTAGGGATAAGCATGACTCCCCTTAGCAAATTCCTGAAGGAAAATAGAGATTCCCCGCCCCACCCCCCTACCCCATACCCCTGACATTTAAGAAATGGGAAAGCATTTCCGTGGGAAAGAACTGTCCTAGGGCCAAGGGATGGAAGATAAGGGAGGGGAGGGAGGGATTCATGGCAAGAGTAATGAATGGACTCAAGAGGAAAAAGTGGAATCAAGAGTTCAGGACAAAGCAGTGGCTTTGGACAAGAAGAGAAATACCTTGTGTCCAAGATTAAACTGAAAATAGTTAACATGGGTGTGATTGTAAGTACACTGAATAGTTGAAAAAGATTTGGAGTCGAAGATTTCAAGCTAAAGTGCTCAATTGTTACAGGAAATTTCCATGGTTAAATCATCTATCTTAAATGTAAATTGGAATGTGTCATTTTGCTTCTTAAAACCCCATAATAGCTTCATCTGGATATTTTGATGTAGTCCAGGATACTTAACAAGATTTAAAGACCCTCCACAATCTTATTTCTCTTTGCGTCAGCTCTCCCTTGCTCTCTCTGCTCCGCCATATTAGCCCCTGGAATGTTCCAGCTCTCTCCAGCATCTGGGGCTCTGCCCAGGCCTGGAACAGGGCCCTCTCTTCTTTCCAGTGGCATGCCTCCCTCCGTTACCTGATCCACTCCTCCTCCTCCTCCTCCTCCTCTTTCAAGCTTCTGCCGAAAAGTGGCTTATGGAGGGTGGGGAGAGTTCCTGATGGCTCCCTACTCCTGCCTCAGCTGCCATCACCTCTCAGGGCATGCTGTTGTTCCCACTGTTACTTCTTTGGCACTTAGTCCCTGAGTATCTTTCTTTTCCAGTAGATAGGAGGCTCTGGCGGGCATAAACTGTGTCTCCCTTGCAGTCCACCATATCTCCTGCGTATAGCACTAGGTCTGGCATACGGCAGGTGTTCCTTGGTGGTTCTGCCAAATGAATGAATGAGAAACACGTAATTGATGGATCACGCCTCAAAAATAAGTGTAAAGTTAGAAAATAAAAATCAAGGATTCATTACCGTCACACACAAAAAGTTAAATTTTAAATTTTTGCAAAAGTAATAATACAGTTTGTTAGTTAACTCTCAGAGATGTTCGAAGGAATGAACCAATGAATGGGAAAATGAGGTGGTCAACACGTCACTCAAAGCCAGAAAGCCATGGAAGACCACGGGAACAGCAGGAGATGTGGGCCCCCTAGATCCTCTTGGGCTTCCTTCTCCTGGTCTCTCCTCTGTGTGCTTCTTTGGTATTTCCTTTTGCTCCTGCCCACTCCCTCTTCCCTTTCCTGGGTGTCGGCTATACACCTGGTTCTCACACAACTGCATAAACCCTAGGTCAGTGTTGTTTCCCCCATCCCAACCGCATGGCTGGTCTTTTCGTGGGGAATCCTAAAGCCAGTACTACTCAACACACTGGGGAAAGCATTTAATTAAGAAAAAAAAAAGTTAGAATTCTGCATTTTATCACCTTTACTGAGTGACTTTTAATGGCTCCTTCACTTCAGAAGTGATTTAGTGTTTGGTTTTTCTCTTAAAAAAAAAATGACTTTTTTTTACGGAACCTGAATCATTCTCAATCCCCAAATAGGCTGGTGGCTGTCCAAGTCAGCATTCTGAACCATTTCTGTCACAGTGCCAGCCAGTGTTTCTCCAACCGTGGGACTGCTCTTGTGCGCCAGCAGCATCGGGCAAGAAATAATATGAGGCCTGCCATAGTACACGGGTTCATGTTGAGAAATGTGTGTCTGGACACTGGGAGATTTAAAAGGCTTGAATATTCATAAGGTCTCTTATCTAAGCCCCTCACTGGTTATTAGTTCTTCACATTAAATTAAAGATATGTAAATCCTCAGAGGTTCATGGTCTCTCCGGGCTGAGTAAATCTGAACCTTCGACAAAGAAACGGCACACGGACTTTCCAGGAGGGGTCTACTCGGTCTTCTCTGTGGCGCGCTCACGGTAAGGGCGTGTTTCTTAGGCTGCCTTCCATCACGGGGTATGGCAAGAGCCCAGAGAAAGTTGGGATCCTTTCGTCTCCAGAACTATATTTAATTTAGCCGTACATGTATACCATTTATCTTCTTTTGCTTCAAACATTTTACATGGAGGAAGACGGCTTTGAAGGCGGAACACCCACATTCGATTATCACTGCGTTTCGTTTTCCTGATGGTTTGGCTTCAATTATGGGGCTTTTAATATTCATGAAGTCTGAAAAAATAAACGTCCTAGACTATTTCCTCTGAATGGAAATGTTATGGTTTCAAACCCCAGAGAAAACAATTGGTAAGTTCTGCAAGCCCACATTTTCTGTCAGTTAGAAAGCAGCCCCAGCTGACCGGAAGTGAAACCTGCCCGACACTTCCGGCTTCCTGGAGCAGGCGGCCGGGGGCCTGCTTTGAGGAAGAGGCGAAGAGTCGAGTCGGCAGACGTGCATGTTTAAAGATTCTCTTTGGAACAAGAGATAGTAGAATCCTTTCAACTGACTCAAAATGACATCATTTCTGTCACTGGAGAATGTGAAGAATTGTTTATTCCATTTACTTCTCCATGTTCAAATGAAAGTTTGACCCATTTTCCTCCATTTTTCTCTCTACTTTCCGTTAGGCCTGTAGTGATGGGTATTTCCTTCTGTAGAAGTGGCTCAACCAGACCCTTAAATATTTTCAGGAATAGAGCCAACCTTAAGAGCCAACCTTTTGAGAAAAATAAAGTGGTGGTTCTTAATAATGCAAAGGAAACTGATATCCAGCAGTGGTGTTTCGGTGACAGAACATTGTTCTAGGCCTCCTGTGCCAGAGCCAGCCCCTGTGTGTTCCCCGTTCTGCTGACTCGCTGTCGTGTTGCCCCAGGTGAGATTCCTATGTCCTGAAATTCTCTCCAGACTGTGTAACCCTACACTTCCTCCCTCCCTCATGCTCGCTGAGAGGATGGTCCTACATCCTACACAGATGACCCACCCATCTCACCCACCTCCAGTTTCATGGTTTGCTTTCTCAAGACACCTCTGTATCCCCTGTCTTCTCTTTTCCTCTCAGGAACTCTACTTCTTCTATGTGTGTAAGGCTAACTGCCTCTTTCCCAGATCATAGTCTGCATCTCTATGGCTAACTCAGATGCCATTAACAAATCTTTCCTTCCTACCACTGCCCACGAAGGGTGCTGAAAAGACAAACACTTGGGTCCCCAGCCTCTCTTGTAGTGACATGTGGCCACATGACCCAGAAATGGCCGGCAAGCACAAGGGAAACTTGGCCATGGGCTTCCTTCGTGAGAGTGGAGCTGGAGTGGGGGGCTACCTTCTCTTCCTTCCTGGAAGGCGGATAGAATGCCTTGTCTCCGCAACCATTTGGGGACTGTGAGGCTGGAAGCAAGGGGACAGAAAGCCTGCACTGAGGATGGTGCTGTGGCAGGGCAGGAAAAGCCTGGGGACTTGATAGCACAGAGGAGCAAGGACCTACGTCTGCAATTATTCTGGGAGAACTGTTAGCAACTATGAGATGAGAATGGCAGCAACTATGAGATGAGAATGGCAGGGGAGAAAGTGAAGGGAGAAGAGAAATGGGACAGAAGGTTGAGGGACCCCTACATTTCAGGGAACAAAGAAAGATAACACACAGAGGAAGACCAGAGGGTCAGAGGAGAGCTTCAACATGGCGGGAGACAACAAGAGTGTCAAATGCTGAGGAAAGGCTGAGGAACAGCAGCCAGCAACAGTGCCAGGAATAAAGGAATGTGAGGGACACATTTTGTTGAATTTTTAATTACGCATAGACAAGTACAACCTAGCAGTACTCCCCTCTCCCCCAAAACAAAACAAATACAAAAACTTTGCCTAATCCTGGGACTTCTTGTAACATTTTTTAATTTCTCTATGTTCACTAGCTATTTCCCTAACATGAGCTCCGCATACACCTTCCTCATCCTTGGTTCCCCTTCTTTAAAGTATCTGTGCTCTATTTCACTCCCAAGCTTGGTGAAAGAGTAACCAAATGTGCCCTTCTGTGTCCCTCACATTCCTTTATTCCTGGCACTCACTTAACCTTTTCTCACATAACTCACATAACCTTATACTAACATAAATGTCTTTCTAGTCCCTGGAATATGGGTCTTAGTCTTGCTGCTGTTCCTCAGCCTTTCCTCAGCATTTGACACTTTTGTCGTCTCCCACCATGTTGAAGCTCTCCTCTGACCCTCTGGTCTTCCTATGTGTGTTATCTTTCTTTGTTCCCTGAAATGTAGGGGTCCCTCAACCTTCTGTCACATTTCTCTTCTCCCTTCACTTTTTCCCCTGCCATTCTCATCTACTCTGAACCCAGCTTCCAATATTATTTCTGTGACTGTCTCAAATCTGTCCCACTTTGGCCCAGTGTTTAAAGTAGTCTCTGTTTCCAACTGCTAGATTATAGAACTTTACTTCAAGTCATCCTAGAATCTTCCTCATCCTCTTCCTGCAAACTCTATTTGAACATCAAATCTCATCCATTTTCCCTCAGCCAAAATTTCTCACCTTTCCTACAGTTGATATTTCTAATGCTGCCCTCCTACTGGTGGCTTGTAAGTGTAGAATTATTTTTTTTTTTTAAGTATAGGATTATCTTAATTGGTTTCTCTGTGTGAATCTGTCCTACCTATCTGACCACCACCTTGGAACCTCCTTCACCCTAACTTACACTTAATCTGTCACTGAGTCCTGCTCATTCTTCCTCCCAAATGTCTTCCCAGTCTGTCCCTTTCCCCTCATCTCCATGCCTTCACCTTAGGATAGGTCGCCATCTTTGGCTTGGCTCTTGGCTTCTAGTCTTGTTTGTCCCTATTTTCTGCACCGCATCTGAAATGTTCTCTTAACAGTGTGAAATTATGCTCCTCCCCTTTTTTAAACCCTTTAATGATTTAGAATTTCATGTAGAACCAAAATCTTTTACATAGCAGACAAGGCCCAGCCTGATATAGCCCCACACGTCTTGCCAGCTTCATTATGAAACATCATCTGTTGGGTGGTACGGCTCTTCTTTTAGTTCTTCATGTTGACTAAGGTCTTTCCCACTTGCATGTGCTGTTCTTTCCATGTCCAGTAGGCCAAACCCCTTGCCTAAACTCTCCTGGAAATTTCTTTTTTTTTTTTTTTTTTCTCCTGGAAATTTCTAACCCTTCTTTTGATTCAGCTCAAATGGTACTTCTTAAGAGAAGCCCTAGGACCCCTCATGATTCTTTGTAATCACCTCAAAATATTTTCCTTCACTGCCATGAATGACAAGAACGTCAGTTGTGTTATTTGTTTAATGTTATATCTGCCCCTTCTCCCCCACCCCTGGAATGTCAGCAACTTGAGTTGAGGAAACTTCATTTTTTTCTTCATTGTGTGCCCAGCCACTAGCTTAGTTTCTTACTCATAACATGGGCTCAAAGTACTCTTTGTGTGAATAGCAAATGAAGGTTGTCTCACTGTCAAATAAAATCTACATTCCTCAACCTCTTGCTCCAGGGCCTCTAGAGACTGACTTCCGTCAACCTTCCCCACCTCTTCCCTCACAATGCCCACACCCACATACATGATGTGTGATTGAGCAAATGGAACTCTTCACTGCCTCCTGCATCCCTTTGTTGCTCTTGGTCCTCCACCTGAATGTCTCTCCCATTGCCATTTTTCTTTTTTTTTTTTTTTTTAAAGATTTTATTTATTTATTTGACAGAGACAAAGATCACAAGTAGGCAAAGAGGCAGGCAGAGACAGAGGGGGAAGCAGGCTCCCTACCGAGCAAAGAGCCCGATGTGGGGCTTGATCCCAGGACCTGAGATCATGACCTGAGCTGAAGGCAGAGGCTTTAACCCACTGAGCCACTCAGGCGCCCCAGCCATTTTTCATACAGTAACCGTACCCATTCCTTACGAGTTCAGTACATGTCCCTTTGTGATGCCTTTTGGATTTGTCCCCAGTCAGAAGTGGTCTCTGCCACCCTTGCTTTCCCAGAGTATCTTGCTATAGCATCATTTCTGAGTGTATCCTGTGCTAGACAGAAATAGTTTGTGTTTTTTTTTCTCTCTTGAACTAGCATGTATGATGCTAGAGAAGAACGTGTCCCTTTGGTCTCAGCACCCAGCACGCTGCTGATCATGGGGCTGGTTGATCGGCCTGCTGGGTAAATGGTGGGGGGGAGTTGGTAGGGGAACTGGGGCAGTGGTGCTACATGGACCATCGAGGCAGGGAGAGCAAGCTGAGCGATCTATTGGAAACACGCGAACCTAACTCAGGTAGAACTGGGGAATCATTTCAAAAGTCTCAGCCGACCCCAGAGGAGGAGATACTTGAGAAGAAGTCCTGAGCGGCCTTCAAGGTAGGGTAGAGCCAGAGGGCGTAGGGTTTGGTCATAATCTTACCCAGAAGGGGTGGGCATGACGTGACTTCATTCCCCTAAAGCCAAGATATCACGGCAGGAAAAAAGCACTGAAGTCTACGGGCTCAGCCAGCTGAGCGGACATGGTGCTGAACACGGATCTCGGGGAGGCCCAACCAGGGAGAAGGCCCAGTGTGGTCCTCGACAGAAGACCACATCCCCGGTGCCTTGGGATTGGTCAGAGCAGATCCGCCCGTCTGCCTGGGGATTCCCTGGTGCCTGTTTTGTTGCAGCTCCCCACAAAAAAGAAATCTTTTCATCACTTGAGTAATCACCGCCCCCTCCCCACAAAGGAAAATAAACAGAGAATTCTCCCTTTGGGTCGGCCCTGAGCATCAGCACTGGCTGCCGCAGCACAGATCAAACCAGAAGTCTTGCACCTTGTGGTCATTGGCATCAAAGGCCGCAGGTTTTCTTTCCGCCTCATTTTAATATGCTTGGGAGCCTTGGGAGGCTTAATTAAAACTGCAGGGGAGCCAAAGTCAGCATATAAAGGAACTGTTTTGATGCTTCAAAAACCCAAGCAAACAGAATCTGGATTATTCAATTAGGTATGCTTATGGGATTTGTCTTGGGTGTTTTGATTGCTCAGAGCCTGCTGGGGAAGTCAGTCATGGGGTTTAGACCTGAAAAGAACCATATTTAATGCCCCCCCAATTGCACTTTTTATCTTCTTATTTAGGTTTCCCATTACTAGTGCGTTATTGTGAGCGGTTCATGAGCTCCTACCCTGACTTCTGTTTACTCAGCTTCTTCTCCTGATACCAGATTACACGGCAGGGCCAGCCCAGTTTTCCTGTGTGGTTTGGCAGTCGTGTTCTCAGATCCCTTTCCTGCTTTGCACTGATGGTCTTTGCTTTAATGAGACCCAGGACTGCCAGAGAGGCAGTGCAGCGTGGCCGTTCAGGGCACAAGCTCTCCCAGCTAGACCACTTCCTGTCTGGGTGGCCTTGGACAAGTCACCTGATCTCTTCCTGTGTTTTTATATCACCTACAAAAGGGAGATCCAGGTGGTGGAACCTGTACGGTGTTTACTGTTGATGTGTTAATTCAATAAAATAGTTCATAGTAATGCACTTAGCACCGTGCGTGGCTCAGGACGAGGGTTCAGTAAGTGGCAACAATTATCACGACTATGCCAGGACATCTCCATTAGCTGCTGCCAGTGGGCGAGGGAAGACAGGAAGCATTGTGCATGTGAGCCCCTCCCAGAGGCATGGACTAACTAGACCCCACCACTGTGCTATGAACAAGCCTGGTCTGAGAAGCCTCAGAGGTCACGTGAGCAATGGCACACACAGCTGCGGTCAGTGGAGAGTCTGTCATGTGACCAGCTGTCCCAGCAGCCACTACTACAGTAAGTCAAACCGGAGCCGCTTTGTCATTACACTGTGGGACTCTAGCTCTGAAGATACCGTTCAGAGTCAGGTCTCCAGGGGAATTTATTGCCAGCATCGTGGCCGTGGCCATAAAGGCAGGCAGCCACATCTGCTGGGGCTGGGGAGGGCTGGCCTGACCGTGGGCACGCCGCACTTCGCAGAGTGTATGCTTCGAGCTCATCCACTGAAAACAGACCCACGTGCCGAGAGCCGACCCTAATATCTCACTGCTGAAAGCCACCCAAGAGGGAAGGTTTACCTGACGTTGATCAAAGAACCCTTAAGAATCCAGACAAAAACATTTAGTGTCCATTGCTAAAGATTTACAAACAGGTGTTCCCTGGGTGGTACTCACATGCAAGGCTTTAACTTCCTTTCCAGATGTTTCTACCCCAACAAGGCAGGCAGTATCAAATGTATAGTATATATGGATAGCCTGTGCGGAAAATAGGTTCCCCTTCACTGTCTCTATCTGTTAATAAGCGGCTCCCTGGGACAAACCAGCAGCTCAGAGGGATAGAATACATCCCTGCCATCAGGAGCCTTTCAGTCTAATGACAATGGGTAAACAAAGAAGCAGAACATTGCAGATAATGCGGTATCACAGGGTACAGTGGGAAGAGCAGGCACTCCGGGGTCGATGGATCTGGAGCAAACAGTGGTCTGACCTTTGGCCAGCCGCATGACCTTGGGAAGAGCACGTGACCTCTCTGAACCAAACTTTCGCATCTGTGAGATGGAGGATAATGTGATTTTTATAAGGCCATCCATGTGTATTAAATGAGAGGAGGGCAAGTTACTGGTAGGCTAATGCCTGACCATTTTTTTGTTAAAAAAAAAAAATGGTGGTAGTGGAATTGTTATCATTAGAGAGGGACACCGGGGAGTAAGTGCATAATCCTGCCTGGAGAAGCTGAGGAAGTGATATTTGAACTGAAACTTGATGGGGGGGGTGGAGAATTCTCGAAGTCAAAGAGAAATGGCAGAATGGGGCATTGTCAGCTGGGCAAAGAACAGGATGGGCATAGACCAAGAAAAAGAGGGGAAAAAAAAGAGTATTGAGGATTGGGAGACATGCAGACAGTTCAGCATGGCTGGAGGGCAGGGTTCTGGTGACGAAAGGCCATGAGCAGAATCTTGATGATAGACAGGGGCCGGACCGTGAATTGCCTCACATTCCATGCCAGAGGGTTAGATATTTCCCAAGTTTGCCGTGTACTAAAAATCCCAGTGCCAAGTACTGTCCTAGGCTACTTACATATGTTTTTGGATGCCAGCAACCACCCTGCAAGGATAAGATCGCCTCATTTTGTAGACGGGCAAACTTGGACTCAAGGAGATTGTTACTGAATCATTAAATGTACCATATTAGTGTACAACGAGTTAGGGAGGTTGTGTTTCTGAAGGATATGTGGTCTCATATGGCATTTCATGTTAAATTGTGTTGCCTTATTTTTCTTTTTATTTCATGTTCTTTGTTATCCCGCCCCCAGATACCTGTGGAACAAAGCAATGCCACAAATAAATAGAATGGCTCTACTGATAATCAAACTTGAGTGAGTTCGGTCACTTTCCCTAGTTGAACAGTTGATTCAGTAGAAAGGAAGCCATGACTCACCATACAGTGTAATTCACTAATATACAAAGATTTAGTTTTCCTTTGTCATATTGTTCTCCCCAAATAATGAAGGATTCTATTAAAAACAGCACACTATGTTTTAAATTTTTTTTTTATGTTAGGTTTTAGGCTTGAGTCCAAACTAAGATAGTATGGGGCATTTGGTTGAGGTTAAAGCTATGGATTTCATGAATCCAATTCACAGAATCCAATTCTGTGTGTCACCCAAAAAGGAGTAAGATTCAACCCAACTCTAGATGGACCATCCTCACTCCAAACGTTGGAGAAGCACATGGTAGCCTCAACCCCAGGGATCGGGGGTATATAATGCTCCCAAGTGCCCAGAGCTCAGCGGTCTGAACTGCTGCTGTCAACCTCAACCCTTCAAATTACTCAACACCATTTATTTTGAATGACTTCTAAACAGATGTTTCCTCTGTGTCACAAATGGTTTAAACTTGAGCCTAGCTTATGTCCGGCATGTTCAGCTGAAATCACAGGGCCAGCTGACGCCCTGTGCACATGTTTGCTCATCTGTGTCGATGCTGACAGCCAATACTTGCCGATTCCCACGTTGGTCAGTGCTGGACATGGAACAGATGTTGGGGATTACAAGGAAGGATTTGGGGGAGCTGTGGGCCCGAGTGTCCATGGAAGTAATTCATTGTGGAGATGCAGACAGGACCTGCTGAACCTTCAGTGAGAGGTTCTACGAAATAAGCCTCGGTGGGCCTGCATATCAGGACTCAAAACAAATGTTTTCCTGGGGTCCTTTAATTAAAAGAAAAATAATAAATCATCTTTAAACGGAGAAGGGAGGGAACCTAACCCCACAAATTTTCATTTACATTTTCATCTATGAATTACTTAGTGAGATCATGACACTAAAGTGTCAGAGTAGAATCCTGTCCTGGATCCCATAGGAAGCATTGGAAGACCATTTGCAGAGTGCTGGAAGGTCGGCTGCCCCCACTACCCCCATCCCCCTCCACCTTCCAGGAAAATTCCTTCAAGACTGGGCTCCATTTATCCCCAGATAACTCAAAGCTGTTTCCTCCTGGCCATTTCTAGCTGTCCTGGAGTTTCTTTGTCTAGAAGGCCCCACCGATGTCCACCGCTCAAGAGAGAGTCTGAGAACCCAAACCACAGAAGGCTGTAGGTTATGACAGTTTTTGCTCCGCAGAAGTGCCCCGCAGAGCACTGTGATCCTCAGATCTTACTGTAGCAGTGCCCTCTTGAAAGCTAACCAAAAGGTAACTCCCTTTTTTCCTAAGTGTTTCCAGAGAACATTCCACAGATTTAATTCAGTTTGATCCTTCTGGCAATTCAGTGGTGTTCGTTGGTACATTTCAGTCTGTGTGCTATTGGTTAAAAAAATCAGATGGTTTAAAGAGCCAAAAAGAGGGGCATCTGGGTGGTTTAGTGGGTTAAAACCTCTGCCTTTGGCTCGGGTTGAGATCTCAGGGTCCTGGGATCAAGCCCTGCATCAGGCTCTCTGCTCGGCGGGGAGCCTGCTTCCCTCTCTCTCTGCCTGCCTCTCTGCCTACTTGTGATCTGTCTCTCTCTGTCAAATAAATGAATAAAATCTTAAAAAAAAAAAAAAATAAAGAGCCAAAAAGAAAGTGATGATACAATTAGAATTGTTTCAGCCAGTAAGGGTCATCCAAAAAAAATTTAGAAATCAGGTAAAGTATATAAATAGGGTTTCTAAGAAGAAGAGAATTCAGCATTTTCTTTTACTAATTTCATTTTCAACTTATTTATAACCTGTTAAGAATATCAGCAGTAAGAATTACAGGCAAAGTGGAAGCTAGCTGTTACTGCCTTAGAGTTGATTTGAGTTTTTAGTCTTTTCCAAAATGTAGCACATATGTTGCTTTCTGTGGGTGTAAACATAAAAATGTTTCTGCTAGCAAGAAAGCACATTGTTAATATGGAGAACAAAGAAACTGGCAATAGCTTACTAGTGAATGTGTTTAAAGAAAAAAGAGATAAAAGAGACATAAATTTGTGTATCATTGGCATTAAATGCCATTGTGAATAAGTAAGCAAAAATATGAGGAAAACATAATGGATCCTTACAATTTAATATTCTAATAATCAGAATCTCAAATGCACTAGAATTTGTTCATTCAGTCTGCTAGGAGGGCTTTGTTTGTTTGTTTGTTTGTTTTTAATGGCAGCTCATAGTAACCTCGTTGGTTTTAATGTTTTTGAGAAAATGGGGAAAAAGGCTGATACCTGTATTTTGTTTCTCTTCTGAAAACATCATCATTTCTCCCAAGTCAAGAGAAATATAAGAAAACAATTCTATAAAAGGAAAGAAATCCCTCAGACACTTCAATATTAAGAAGAACAAAGACAAAAAGAAGAGCTGGACGATTTTATGAAGAACATTATGACGTCAAATGTTATTTACATATCAACCCGATTTTAACATGGGAGAATGCCACAAATATAGCAGGCTCTCTGTAGAAAGAACAAAGTGTTCATGTTTGATTGCATTTAAGAATTCTTAACTGAGGGAAGCTGTATTGAAAAGATAAATTGAGATATATGGGAAAGGAAAATGTAGCTGAAGTGCTTCTATTAGGATATGATGAAAAAAAAAATTGGATCTGTTTTATGTAAATTTTCAACAGTGACCTGGTAAAGAAAGTCAAAAGTGCATTAATTAAATTCACAGAGCCAAAAAAGGCAAAGACCCAGGAGGTTAGATGTAAAAAAATACAGATGGACTGAGAGAGATGAGGGGAAATAGACAGACTTTTACAACATGATATTCAGCTTGGAAATATGCAAGCTAATACGCTGGGGAATACTAGCCAAAAGACAGATAGCTAGTTTAAAGAAAAAGTTAATAAAATGTCGAGTCTGAAAAACTATACAGACCAAAGCCAGGAAATTACAAAGTTATGGATCCCGCAGTAACTGTAAATTAACCCCAGTGCACATATGTAGTATTTCATATTACTGTATATGGTGTTAACTTTCACGCCTAAATATGCAGGCGTGTGTGTGTGTTTCGTCTGAATTACGGTTGTAATGGGAACAAAGGTGCAAACAGGACACGTAATGGATTGCCTGTTTCTTTCACAAGTCACCCAGGAGCAGTGAACCCCCGGCCGGTCATGAGCCTTGGAGTAGGTGGGGAGGAGGAGTCAGGTTTTGATTCAAAGTCCGGTTGTTCACCAAAGGCAGTGGGAAGATACACGCATTTCTTAACAGTTATAAAGAAGTCACGAGTGTCTTGGGTATGTGGAAGGAAGTCTATAGTATATTCTCAAGACAACACATTGGATTTAACGTGTCTCCACTCTAATTTCTCCTTTCCTTTTGCTTGCCTCATGTAAACTACTTCATATCTCTTTAATATACTCCTTTTAGCCCTATTTTTTTTTTTTTTGCCCGATTACCACCCATTTTTCCTCTCCATAAACCTTGTCTCTTACTGGGATTGTTATAGGAGCTGAAATACAATGTTCTCCTTTTTAAGCATCCAACCTACCGATCTACTTGTTGTTTGCTTTTACTTTTTTTTTTTCCTTTGGTTGTTTGCTTTTTTAAAAAGTTCAATCAACTCATATGCTGTATATCCCAATACATATCTCCCTTCAGACATAGGACCAGGATGGAGGAGTCCACACACTTCTTCCTGAAGCATTGTACACAGGCCGTTTCTCTTCCACTTTATACGTCTCCTTCTAGCATCTTCTACCTTCGTCATAGCTACACCCTGATTTTTCACTCCTGACTTTGGCTTCATCATTGGGAAGTATTCTACTTACGTAGATTATTCTTCTATTTATCAGGTCTTCATAATCCTTTGGCCTCCTCGATGCCTGGGAGGTTCTCTGTGGCCACCTTCCCTTTCCTTGGCCTTGCTACACCTCCACAACCCAGTCACTGAAATCTGTCTTCTACAAGATCTTAGCATCTGACTCCCCTGGGCTCACAGTGAGTCCTTGTTTTTCTACCGCCTCTGGACCCTCAGTCCCACTGACCCTGCTGCCCACCTTCACTGTCATTATCAATCTCTCAACCTTGTGGTTGATGTCCAGTAAATACTCTATGAATGTTCTCTTGCCCATTCTCCCAGGCTTCATCTTTCTTTTTCCCAAATGAGCTCCACAATCAATTATTGAAGTGATTTTACATTCCTGTCCTTAATTCCTATGCCCTCTTTGGTTCTGATAGTTCCACTTGTCCCTCCCCCCATCTGCTTGCTTAGCTCTGTGCTCTTAGGATTTTCAGTGGTTTTAGAGAAAATCACATGGTTTGTATCCTCATTGGATTCATCTGTTTGTGCTAATAGTTGACCTTCATCGATATTGTAAGATCTGTTTATCTGAATTCCCATTCTCCAAGCAGCATCTTCTAAGGCTTCTTATTCCTCTGTAACCCCAGACTGCTTTGTTCTATAAGTATGACTCCACCTTCTGCTCACAGAGACTGAGGTCATTTCCTATCAGTTCCTCCAGTCTCCTTGCTACCCAGAAATGGTGGGGTTTGCCCATCCTGGGGGTACAAGGGACACCTCAATACATAAGACTTGCCCACCTCTCTTGCGACAGAGCCTGGGCTCTGGGGTCAGACCCTGGCTCTCTCACGCTGCATGACCCTGGCTGGGGCACATGACCTTTCTCAGCCGAGTTACCTCACTGGTAAGACAGGAATGACAGTAGTGTCTCCTTGACAGGGTTGCTGGGGGATGGACTACGCCACTTCATAGGGAGGGCTGAAGCCACTGCCGGGCACACAGTGAGCACAGAGTCATCGTAGGTCTTCTCCCATTGTCATGGCCACCCTCGCCAGTGTCCATGTGTCAGTCTTACTGTACGCTGCACAGCTCATTTCCTCAGTCTCCCTCCAAAACCAGTTAGAGGCAGTCCCACCTTCCCCTTCCTTGCTGGCTCCTGCTGCTTCCCTTCATTCCAGAAGCTTCCACCTCCTCTGTTGTGCCTCCTACCCCGGGAGCCTCTCCTTTGTCTCCCCGGCTACTTCAGAGGCCTTGCTTTGGCCTTCTAGGTTCTGCCCTCGCTTTGATGACTCCTATAAACTAGTGCCTTGATTAATGTTCCCTGTTCCAAATGCCTTCTGTGGCTTTTTCTTGTCTCCGGAATTAAATCTAAACCCCTCAGGCTGACATTCAGGCCTGCCTCCCTACACATGGCCGAAACCCAAACACATTTTTCTCTTGCAGAATATGTTCCCATCACTGCCAACTTGGGTCTTTGTTCGAGCTCTTCTTCTGGCTGGAGGAACTCTCATTCCTTGCAACTAAATAGAATCCCAGTGAACCCCACATGAGCATGCCTCTTATAGACCACTCTGCTTTGCCTTAGATCTATCTTCTCCTCTGCCAATCAGAAGCTGCTGGAGGACAGGCCCGCTCCTCTTGCTCCCCATGCGGGCCTCGCAGCATCACACATGGAAATGAACTTTGTGAATTCATACCTGGACAACCCCCCCACTCGCCTTTGAATCTAACGCTTGGTACCAGGCCACACTTAGCCGTGCCTTACGCTGCTGTCTCCGCGGCCTAAAAATGGAATTTCTCAACATTGTGACAACTTGCCCGTGTAGGGACAAATCACGGAATCCGATACCCAGCCTACTTAAATATTAACATGCCACTCGCTTCATCTTTTTTTGAAAAACAAAATGTTAACCACATTGTTGAGGGCCCCTGGTGGCCCTCCCAATCTCATTCACCTTGAGATAGAAATACTCCGGTGACTTAAATGTTTACTATTTCTGTGCACGTATTATGTAGGTATAAACCTATAGAAAATATAAACAATACACAGTGTTGACTTGTGCAGGGTTTTGAAACTTTATATAGATTGTATCATATGTACCCTTCTCTTCCACACTGAGTTGTTTTGGGGTTTCTTTCAGAACTGCTTTTGATGTTTACCCATAGTGAAATAATTGTAGTTCACTCATTGTAATGCTGTTTACAGTTACATAAATATGCCAAAATTTATTCTCCTATTGATAAACATTTAAGTTACTTTTTTTTTTTTTGCCTTTACCGAAAATACTCCAGCAAATTTTTCCTGTCCATATCTGTGGACACATGTGAGTTTCCCTGGCGTATATAGCCAGGAATGTAATGTGCGTTGGGAATCTCTCGATCTGTGGTTTTCCTTGATACCTGTGTCTTTTACTGCGAAGTTTTCCATGATAATGCAGTCCAACTCATATCTTTCCTTCATGGTTTCTGCTGTTTTGTATCAAATTTTCTGAAAGCCAGTCAAGGTCATAAGGGTATTCTTCCACATTTCCTTCTACAAGTTTTAAAAGTTTTGCTTGTCACCCTGGGAGCGACGTGTGCCTGTGGTAGGAAGCAGGGACTACTAGCAACGCGATAAGCAGGGCCACACCCTGGTGAGCTGTTCCCTTACCCTCCACTGATGCACAGGACACTCAACTGCTTGGTCACTCGGTCTTCAGTACTGTCCTGTGGGATTCTTCATGCCCAGCCCCTCTTGTGTTGCATCTCACGGGCTGGGTCTGAGCAGAGTGGGGCTGGGGATACCCTGCCAGGAACATGAGCAAATGGGTTTGAACATAGAGAGCATCTGAGAATCTCCGAGGTCCCTGCACCGGAGACTGTCTCTGTGGAGAGCCTCAGAGTAATAAGATCTCCGGTAATTAAGCCAGAAATCTCTGAAGAACTGCTGGGCTGTCACCTGGAGGCCTCCTCTCCTCACTCATATTACTTCCGTTTTATAAAAATGAGTATTTTCTAATCTTTCGATGCCCTCTGGGATGCTATGAAGGCCAAGATATTATTTCTGCTTCACAGGTATCACCGTTGTAAGCCTTGTCCTACTGAGAAATAGTGAGGAACCATGAAATCCCAACAGATCCTTCAGTCTATTTATTGTGTTTGAAGTAATCTCTACACCCAATGCGGGCCTCGAACTCACAACCCTGAGCTCAAGAGTCACATGCTCCTGCAGCCTCTGTAGTAGATTGCGGGCTGTCCAGTAACAGCCGGGCACCGTGTTGTTTGTTACTGAGCACCAAGACATGGCAGCCTTTGCTTTATTGAGTGAAGACACCTGACGGCTTGCTCAGCACAACTGCCCTGTGCCAGGGAAGTGACAACATTGCCATGAAATACTTCAATTATAGCTACATTATTTAAATGTATCATTTTATTTTTTATTTTTATTTTTTATTAACATATAATGTATTCTTTGCTGCAGGAGTACAGGTCTGTGATTCATTAGTCTTACACAATTCACTGTGCTCACCATAGCACATACCCTCCCCAATGTCCATTACCCTGCCACCCTATTCCTTCCCTCCCACCCGCCAACAACCCTCAGTTTGTTTCCTGGGATTAAGAGTCTCTTAGGTAGGGAGGGGAAAAAATGAGACAAGAAGTGGCCCAGGAGGGAGACAAACCGTAAAAGACTCTTAATCTCTGGGAGATAAATGTGTCGTTTTAAAAATGTTACATTTCAAGCAAATAAAAAAAGGTAAGGCTCAGAAATGTAACGAAAGAATTGATTTATATAAAGTCAGACTAGGATTTCTGAGCTAAAAATGGAAACTGGATGATACAAACATAAAGCCTCGCAATTTATTAAAAGGAAAGTTACTAAAATGCAAACAAATCGTAATAAAATAGTAGTCAGTTACAAGTAGACAGCCATTGGCTTAACAACCAATGTCTGTTAATGTTAAGCGAAATGGCTTAACAGCCATTGTCTGTTAAGAATATGGTTCTTGGGGCACCTGCGTGGCTCAGTGGGTTAAAGCCTCTGCCTTCGGCTCAGGTCATGATCTCAGGGTCCTGGGATCGAGCCCCGCATTGGGCTCTCTGCTCAGCGGGGAGCCCGCTTCCCCCTCTCTCTCTGCCTGCCTCTCTGCCTACTTGTGATCTCTTTCTCTCTGTCAAATAAATAAATAAAATATTTAAAAAAAAAAAAAAAAAGAATATGGTTCTCATACCGTGGGACAGGCAGGCCCTGGCTCTAGAGTCAGAGGGACCTAGGTTCAAATTCCGACTCAGACCCTGACCCAGAGTTGGTCGCTTAACCACTGAGTCTTAGTTGCGTCATTTGTAAAATGGGAACAGTTAGTTTCTCTCTTGCAGATGTTTTTGTGGGGCTTAGAAATAACATACATGGGGGGCACCTGGATGGCTCAGTGGGTTAAAGCCTCTGCCTTAGGATCAGGTCATGATCTCAGGGTCCTGGAATCGAGCCCCACATCGGGCTCTCTGTTCAGCAGGGAGCCTGCTTCCCCATCTCTCTCTGCCTGCCTCTCTGCCTACTTGTGATCTCTCTCTGTATCAGATAAATAAATAAAATCTTTAAAAAAAAAAAAAAAAGAAGGAAGGAAAGAAAAGGAAGGAAGGAAGGAAGGAAGGGAAAGAAAGAAAAAGAGAGAAAGAGAGAAAGAAAGAAAAAGAAAGAAAGAAAGAAAGAAAGAAAGAAAGAGAGAGAGAGAGAGAGAGAGAGAAAGAAAGAAAGAAAGAAAGAGAAGAAAGAAAAGAAAGAAAAGAAAGAAAAGAAAGAAAGAAAAGAAAGAAAAGAAAGAAAAGAAAGAAAAGAAAGAAAAGAAAGAAAAGAAAGAAAGAAAGAAAGAAAGAAAGAAAGAAAGAAAGAAAGAAAGAAAGAAAGAAAGAAAGAAAGAAAGAAAGAAAAGAAAAGAAAAGAAAGAAAACATACATGGGAGCACCCTGGAAGCAATATTCTATGGAAGAGTGTAGAAGCTCAAACAAAGACCCACCTCCCACTTGGGCCCGAGGCCAGCTGTGTCTTTTAGGAAGGTAGATAATGGCTAGGGAAGGGTTGGGAAGAAGTGAGGGTTGGTTCTAGAGTAATAATATACATTTATATTGTGTGGGATGCCCTCGCTGGGAGTTTGCAGGTTGTGCTTGTGAGCCCGGAAGGGCAACCAGCAGTGTGCACATAGAGATGAATACGGAATTTAACCAGATGCACTGCACTCTGTCCATGTGTGTAGAAGCCTGTGGCTGTAACCTTCGAGGAACCTGCTCTCTTCCTCTTCGTATCTCTTGTGAGGAACTGAGAGGTTGACAAAGAATGAGTGCTCAGACACTGCAGAGGAAGGAAGGCAGGTTGGGTGTTGCCGCGAAGCTTGTAGTTTCGTGAAAGAAATCCACCAGAAGAGTCGAAAGCATTATTTTAGTTTCTTAATTTGATACTGGGGATGGGTATTTTGCAATACTCATTTGCTTACCAAGAAAACTTGGTTAAATCAAGTCTTCCCTCCCCCCCACCCCCACTGCAAGAACAATTTTTTTTCTATTAAAAAAAAAAAGGAAATCTGAACTTCAGTGTGGAGGAGCAGTAAAAAGTAACAGCAAGAGTGAAGGAGGAGAGAGAGAAATATGCAGAAGGCGTCCCTGGGGGCCTACACGCTGCTGCTAAATCTCAGTTGCAGTTGTCAGAGTTAAAGAAAACATTGGAGAAAATGTCTCATCGAGGGGTCCCCGGATTGCTGTGCTGTGAGAAGGCCAGCGGAGGGGTGGACCCAGGCCAGCTGGCGGGGGCTCCGATGACCGGGTGCCATGCACCAGCCACTGAGCTCATTTGCTCCACCTCGGGTCATTTTTACAGTCAGAGCTGCTTCAGGATCAGCACAAGGCACTGTGCACATGTTTGGGGGTGGGGGAAACAAGGCAGAGTCAAAGGAAGGAAGAGTCCATTCTTAGTTTTGAAGGGTGAGCCCGGGACTTCTCAGGGATTTAAGTGAAATGAAATGTGGATGAACACAGCTAACTGAATGCTGGATACAATAGCCCTGGGAGAGAGGTCCCTCTTGGGTCTACAGGGGAGGAAACTGAGGCACAGAGAGGTTAATTAACCCCAAGTGAGTGTCACGGTCTGGAGCTTAGAGGCATATCCCAGGTCCCTCTGAATCCAGAGTCCTCATTCTTCACTACCATATTCAGCAGCTAGGAAGATCCCTGCAGGAGCAGTAAGGGGTTATCCAAGGCTGCTACACTGGGTTCTAGAACTCCACTGGCTCAGTAAATGTTCGTTGTGACTTTGCGAGCAAGTGGAGCACAGTGTCTGTACCCCAAGGAGATGTCGCTCTCCTCTTGAGAATCCTTTTGGTCATGGATCTCTATTCTGGGATACAGATTGAGAAGCATCCCAAGGACTATGCCAACAAGGTAGGAAGCAGAGGAACCTTGATCCACTGCAGTGATCAAGAGCCACTCAAAGCCTGGATCTGAGCAAAAGTGTGATACAGTTAAAGCTTGGCAATTCAAGCCCCCACCTCTGCTCCCACCCCTAGTAAGCTCCTGCTTACGGCTCCTGGGAATGTCCTATGCCTGCTGATTGGCCATCTAATGTACAAATTATTTTCAAGCCCTGATAGGCTTCTGTGACTGCTCACCACACTTTCCTTAAACTTGTTCATGGAACACCCCTGACAGTGGAGAAAGGAGAAGGCAAGCATTCCCCAGGGAAGCCTGGGGATATATCCTGTGGCATTGCTCTCAAAAATGACACTGATCTGATCTGAAGACTCTAGTTTTAGGGGAAAGAATCATTCACATTTATTGCAAAAATGTTCTTGGTTTTATTTTCTGTATCATTTATTTCTGCACTAATCTTTATCATTTCCTTTCTGCTGGTTTAAGGTTTCACTTATTCTTTTTCTAGCTCCTTTAAGCATAAAGTTAGGTTATTTGAGATTTTTCTTGCTTCTTCAGGTAGGACCTGTATTGCTATAAACTTTCCTCTTAGAAACTGCTTTTACTGCATCCCTGAGGTTTTGGACCATTATGTTTTTGTTTCCGTTTTCATTTGCTTCCATGTACGTTTCAACTTCCTCTTTTATTTCCTGGTTGACTCATTCACTGTTCGGTAGCATATTATTTAACCTCTGCGTACTTGTGGTCTTTCCAGAGCTTTTCTTGTTGACTTTTAGTTTCATAGTATTGTGGTCAGAAAAGCTGCATGGTATGACTTCGATCTTCCTGAACTTGTTGAGAATTGTTTTGTGGGATAACATGTGATCTGTTCTAGAGAATGTTACATATGTATTTGAAAAGAATATATAATCTGCTGTTTGGGGCTAGAATGTTCTGAATATATCTGTTAAATCCATCTGGTCTAGTGTGTCATTCAAAGCCATGATTTCCTTGTGGATTTTCTGTTTAAATGATCTGTTCATTGGTATAAGTGGAGGTTAAAGTCTACTACTAATATTGTAATATTATCAATTAGTTCCTTTATGTATGTTTTTAATGGCTTTATACATTTGGGTGCTCCTATGTTGGGAGCGTAATATTTACAATTATGATATCTTCTTGTTGGATTTTTCCCTTTATTATTATATAAGTCCTTCTTTGTCTCATGTTATAGTCTTTGTTTTAAAGTCTATTTTGTCCGATGTAATTATCACTACTCTTATTTATTTTGATAATTCATTTGCATGATAGGTGTTTCTCCATTCCCTCGCTTTCAATCTGCAGGTGTCTGTAGGTCTGAAAGGAATCACTTGTAGGCAGCATGTCATATAGATGGGTCTTTTTTTTTTAAATCCATTTTAACATCCCGTGTCTTTTGATCAAAGTGTTTAGTCCATTTACATTCAGAGTAATTATTAATAGATATGTATTTATTGCCATTTTATTACTGGTTTTGTGGGTGTTTCTGAAGATTTTCTCTAGTCCTTTCTTGTCTTTCTCTCTTTCATGGTTTGCTGAAATTCTTCAGTGATATATTTGGATTTCTCTTTATTCTTTGCATGCTTATTAGTGGTTTTTGATTTGGGTTACCATTAGGTTGGTATATAGCATCTTCTACATATAGCAGTCTATATTAACTTTTTTTTTTTTTTTTTAGGGCAGTCTATATTAACTTGATGGTCATTTGAGTTTGAGCCCATTCTTTACTCCTGTCCTCCCCATATCTTAGGTATATGGTAGCATATTTTATACCCTTTTATTTGGTGAGTTCCTTGACTGGTTTTTTACAGAAATACTCATTTGTACTGCTTTTGTGTTTCCTACCTTCATACTGTTGTTTTGGCCTGCCTTTTCCACTCAAAGAGACCCCTTTAGGTATTTCATGCAGGACTGGTTTAATGGTCATGAACTCCTTTAGTTTCTAACTTGTCTAGCAAAGTCTTTATCTCTCTCTCTATTCTGAATGATAGCCTGGCTGGATTGATTGTTCTTGGCTGCAAGTTTTTCCCATTCACTACTCTAAATATATATCATGCCACTTCTAGCTTACGAAGTTTCTGTTGAAAATCTCCTGATTGCCTTATGGGGCTTCTTTGTATGTAACTGTCTTCTTGCTGCATTTACTAATTTTTATCATTGTATTTTGCTATTTTAATTACAGTGTGTCTTTAATTACAATATGTGAGACATATTATAATTAATCCAAATTAATTACATTTGTAATCCACCCAAAAGTGTGGATCTGCTTTTATTGATTCTGTTGGTAGTTCTCTGTGACTCTTAGATCCGGATATCTGTTTTCTACCACAGATTAGGAAAGTTTTCAGTTATCATTTCTTCAAATAAATTCTCTGGGCTGGTTTCTCTCTCTTCTTCTGGGACTCCTAGAATATGAATGTTAATACATTTGGTGGAGTTACTGACTTCTGTAAGTCTATTCTTATTTGCGTAATTCTTTTTTTCTCTTTTGTTCAGCTTGCTTACTTTCTACTACTCTGTCTTCTAGGTCATTAATTATTTTGCTTCCTCCAGACTGCTGGTCATTCCATCAAGTGTGTTTCTCATTTCATTATTAAACCCTTTTTCCTCTCTGCTGTGTTATTCCTTATCTCTGTGTTAATTGTCTCATTGATGTCCTCCACTCTTCTCTCCATTCCAGTGCTTTCAGTTCTCCAACAGCTAATTTATATGTGTTGCACTTAGGTGTCCACCCGTGACCTTGTCTTGTTCTTTTCTTTGAGACAAATCCCTCTCTCTTCTCATTTTGTCTAACTCTCTGTACCTGTTCCTCTGTGTTAGGAAAGTCAGCTATATCTCCTGTTTTTGAGGGTAGTGGCTTTATGAAGAAGAGTTCCTGCAGTGCCCTGCTGTGTAGTGTCCCCTGTTCTCCTGGCCCTGGTGCTTCTGGGAGTGTCTCCAGTGTGAGCTGCATGCACTCTGCTATTGTGACCTGGCCACATTACCCTTCAAGCTAGCCATCTCCAGAGGCTCTCTTTGCCTCTTGTGGGCAGTATTTGGTCCTTGGCCTAAATGTGGTATGTTTTAACTAGGTGCGTTCTGGTCCGCTTGGGAAATGAGACCTGTCCTCACTCTCCCTGGAACAGAGGCCTTGCAAAGCTCCCTGGTCAGGAGATGGGGTGTGGGCAGGGGTTTGGGTCAGTCTTCTGGGGGAGGGCCCCCTACCATGCTGGGACTGAGGTGAGCATGACTGAGTGGGGTGTTCCACCAGAGTATAGTGAGAGTAAGCACTCTGCTGATTCCTGCAGGTGGCCCTGGGCTTATGCTGAGGGGCAGGGGAAGGAAATGGCACCGGCATGTTCCTTTGTTCTCTGAGCAGTCTCTCCATGAAAGCTTGCCTCTCTGGGATGTGCTCCAAGATGAGCAAATAATCTCCCCTCTGTGTGCCCAGGGACTCTTCAGATCCCTGTTTCCACACTGTATGTCTGTGGGCTGTTGCCCTGCCTTCTCTCTGAGAGCAGCACAATGCCCTCTGAGCTCTCCCAGAACCAAGCCTGCTGATCTTTAAAACCCCAAGCTTTAAGCCCCGTTGGTTACAAGAACTCATGAAATTCCAACCCTCTAGCTTTCTAAGCCAATTGCCATGGGGATTCTTTTTCCCCAAGTGCTCATTCCCCTACGGGCTAGTCTGTCTCTTGCCCTTCTCTGCAACTGTGGCTCCTTCCCCACCACAGTGGCCACAGTCTGTTTCCCAAGCCACATGTCTGTACTTTCTAACTTCTTCGATGTGGCCTCTTCTTTATCTTTAGTTGTGGAGCTTGTCCTACCAGTCTTCAGGTCAATTTCTGGGGTATATAGGATGATTTCATAGTTGTCTAGTTGTGTCTATTAGAAGAGACAAACCTAGAGTCTCCCTATTCTGCCGCCATCTTCCCCTTATCCTCTTTTCTTGGTTTTAACATGAAATGATCTGTTTTCCAAATCTTTAGGTGAGATTGGAGATCTAGGATGTTTTGTCTTGTTTATCCTGTGGTTTTTACTCTAATTTAGACTACACGAATCTTCCAGGTCATATTAGCAATTTTTAAAGGTATTCTAAATGCACAAAGGAGTGATTAATAAGGACTTTTCAGTGAGATAAAATGTCTCATATTTAGAATATGTGTGCGAGAGTGTATACAGTCTATTAATCATGCAGCTCCCATTGTCTGCCTCTTAGCTGATTTCAAGTGCACAAGCCGAGGAGACAGTCCTTCCTAGGGTCACTCCTGTCACTCCACATGAGTGGCTGCCAGTCTTATATACCTTTAAGGCCATCTCCTAGGGTAGAAGTTTTTATCATCCCCCGAAACAGTGATTTTATGTTTTTAGTTTGTGGTTCCTGCCACCAAGGAGCCAACAGAAAAACCTAAAGGCCAACACGATCTCCAAAATCTCCCAGCTCTGAATTCCTTTCCTTCCATGCTAAGGATAAGGGTGGTTGTGGGCTGCTTATTCTATAGCTATTCAACTCTGTATGACTGCGGAGACCTCACCCACTCCTCAGCCCTGTGGAAGCAGTTTAGGCTCTTTAGCAGAGTCTGGCTTGAGAATTTTCCCCAGCTTCCTGGGACAGGACTCAGGCAGGCACCATAGTTAGCCTTCTGACATGCACCCGCATGGAGAACATTTTTCACGAACAATTAGCAGCTGTTCTTTTTTCTACACGGGCACAAAGTTATCAATGGACATTTTTCATCATTGTCGAGCGACAGCTGAGTCCGTGCTCTGAGCAGTGTTCTGTAGAGATAAGAGCAGTGCTTGGCCTGGTGTAATGATAGGAAGTTCACCTTGATCGGTTAAAAATAGAAGGCACCCTGTCGGCCGTGAGCACAAGTGAGCAGTGCTTATAGCTGAGCAGAAAGAATCGAATTTGGCTATTTCAGTGTGTACCTACTTTCACGGTGAACACTTGCTGCTTGTCACCAACGAGGAACCTATTTGCAGTAGAATTTGGGAATTCTGCATCATACGGTTCAGCCCGTCCACCCACCTGAGAGCAGTGGTGGGCAAACCTCCTGACAGTTGGAGCAGAATCTCATCACCCAGCTCGCCCTCAGAGCTCCCTCAAGAATCACTTGCATCGCTATTGTCCACTTTTTGGACATCCAAGTGAGATCTGGGCTTCTATCGGTAGCATACAAAAGAATTAGGTAGTTATAGGAATGTGTCTAGTACTTACCATGTGCCAGGCACTTTTTATAGTGCTTTACATTTATTAATACATTTAGGCCTCAGGGAATCCCTAATGAGGTAAGTATTATATTTTTACCATCTTACAGAGGAAGAAACACAGGCATGGTAGTTAAATAAGAGTAAGTGGCAGATCTGGAATTGGCGTCCGGGCGGGCTGTCTGTGCTTCTTATGGACCGAATGTTTGTTTCCCCCCAGAATTCATATACTGAAGCCCTCACCCCTCATGTAATGATGTCTAGAGATGGGGACTTTGGGAGGTGATTAGGTTTAGATGAGGTCATGTGGCGGGGGTGGGGGCCCTCGGGATGAGAGCAGTGCCCTTGTAAAAGGAGGTGTCAGAGAGCTTGCTCCCCCTCTCTTCCTCCCCGCTCCCTCTTTGCACGCATGCATGCGGACACACGCACATACATGTGCACACACACGTCAGGTGAGCACAGCGAGATGGCAGTCTTCTGTGGGCCAGGAGAGAGTTTTTGTGAGAAGCCAGCCACGCTGGCACCCTGACCCCAGATGTCCAGTCTCCAGAGCTATGAGGATACATGTCTGCAGTCTGTGTCCACAGTCGCTGGCATGCGTTTCGGGCAGCTCAAGCTGATAGACAGTGGTCTTGAAGATCGTGCAATCCAGCTTCCCACAGAAGCCCTCACAGCCCCTCAGCTTTTTGAGAAACACCCTCTGCTTACTCTCTTTGGTCTTTCAGATGCCCTTCCTCAGCAGTGCCTCTGCCAAGCTCTCGATCCAAGACCTTGATTTCATCCACTTCTGTGGAAGGGGGAGAGGGGAAACAACTCCTTATTGTGCCGTAGGAAGAGCAGGTGACCCATAGGCTGCATGACAAGGGTGTGTATTCTGACACCAGGAAGCCAAGGAATGAATGAAGTGAAGCAGCACCTCTCTGTTCCAGGGCCCTGGGCTCTGTGGGGGCAAGCTTCAGCTATACCAGGAGCCAGCCCCTAGGTCCCTGAACCTTCTAGAGTCAGGGGCCAGCTGGTCATAATCATGATGAGGGACATTCATCTCTCTTCTAGGGGCCTGTCTCTCAGATGGTCAGTAGGTGAGACGGGCCATCTTTATTGGTATCTGTCCTAAATACCACACCTGAACGTTGAACCTAATATTCGAAATTACCACAGTGGTTGCAACTGTGAAGCATCTACTTTTTCTCTCAGGAAAATGGATAACTTCCCATTTTCCATACGTGACAGCATAATGACTCTTTTGGCTTTCTGTGCAACCACACGAGAATCGCAGTCTAGAAATAGTAACTGCTGAAGTTGTCTATAAACACATGAGATAAACACTGTGCTGCAGACACTCAGACCCACAGCATAATTTCTGGAAGCCAGCAGGCCCACCTCTACGGAAGGAGAGTCAGAGCTGGTATCATGGGGTCCCCACAGCCCTCCTCAGACCCTTGCAGGACAACTGCCCCAAGACACAGAAGACAGAGGCTACGTGCATGTGTTCAGTGAATGTCACTTTTGTTCTTGAAGGTAGAAGAGAGTACACGCCGCATATTTTTAAAATTATACACAACCAGTTTTAAACCTGACCTCATCTTGGATGTGAGTCCCACATTTCCGAACAGCGATGGCTGATTTCCTTGCCTTAATTTCACGTACCAGGCCCCGTGCAGAGTGGTAAGAATTATCTTCTCATTCAAAAAACCGCCTCAGGAAATCAGTGGTCTCTGAAATGGGGTGCTAAGGAGCAAAAGGGGAAATCAAAATGACCGCTAGCTGGAAAAGGATAAGTTGTTAATCCAAGGGATGTCAAGCCTCACTTTTCTCTCTTTCCCAAATAGCCTGTTTGGGAAAATTGGGAGATGTTGTCTCCTCACTGGGTGGAGAATAAGTAAGAGTTCAAATGTTGCCACACATTTTAAAAAAATCACCCCATTCTACATGCCTTGAAATAAGAGTTCCCTCCCTTGGGCGGGGATGGAGTGTGGTGAGTGGAGTCTGTGTTGGCTTCAGACTTTTCTTTCTGGAGCTTTTAACTTTGTCACAGCTGCCCTACCAGGCAGTGGGGAAAGGCCCCCAGTGCTGTGGCTTCTGTCATAAGTAGTTGACGCGGTGATGATAATGTTTGTCAGAGTAGACCCCACAGGCACCATGTCATTACCACAGTGAGCCACTCAAATAGAAATTACTGACAATACCAAATGTGGTGAAGATGTGGAACAATAGGAATGTTCAACCATTCGCTTCACTCATACAACTGTCTCAGCGGATACGTGGGCCATTTCTTAAAGGGTAATCAGTACAAGGACACCTCATCTTGTGCTTCACAGATCCTGCGCCTTTTACAAACTGAAGGTCTGTGGCGACCCTGCCTCGAGCAAGCCTATGGGTGCCATTTTCCCAACAGCATTTGCTTACTTTGTGTCTGGGTCACGGATTCAGGGAATAATTTCAGCTCTCATGTCTATTTATTGAAGAAATAAATTTTGAAAGGCTCTTGCTGTCATAGAAAGTGATTCCTCTGATGGATCTGGCCAAAGTCAATTGAAAACCTTCTGGAAAGGATTCACCATTCGAGATGCCATTAAGAACATTCAGGATTCATGGGAAGAGGTCAAAATATCCCCATTCAGCGGAGTTTGGGAGAGGTTGGTTCCCACGGTCCTGGAGGACGTGGAGGGGTTTGGGGCATCCGCGGAGGCAGTCACCGCAGAGGTGGTGGAAACAGCAAGAGAACTGGAGTTAGACGTGGGGCGAGAAGATGGGACCGCATTGCTGCCGTCTCACGATCAGACTTGAACGGACGATGAGCTGCTTCTCCTGGATGAGCCAAGAAAGTGGTTTCTTGAGAAGGAGTCTGCTCCTGGTGGAGATGCCGTGAAGACTATTGGAGTGACCACAAAGGGTTTAGAAACTCGCATCGACTTAGCTGAGGAAGCAACAGCGGGGTTTGAGAGGACTGACTCCAGTTCTGAAAGAAGTTCTACTGTGAGTGAAATGCGCTCAAACAGCATCACACGCCACAGAGGAATCATTCATGAAAGGAAGAGTCACTCAATGCAGCAGACTCCATTGTTGTCTTCTAAGAAACTCCTCCAGCTGCCCCCAGCCTTCAGCATCCCCCACCCTGGTCGGTCAGCAGCCACCAACATGGAGGTGGGACCCCCCCCCCCACCAACAAGAAGATTACACTCACTGAAAGCTCAGATCAGTCATCATTTCTTAGCAATAGAGTATTTTTAAATTAAGATATGTGCATTGTTTTTTAAGACATAATGCTATTGCACACTTAACAGACTATAATATAGTTGTACACATAACTTTTATATACACTGGGAAACCAAAAAATCCATTTGACTTGCTTTATTGCGATACTCACTTTATGGCGGTGGTCTGGAACTGAACCCAAAACATCTCTGAGGTCTGCCTGCACTTGCCATGTGATAGAGCAACCCCACTCCCAGGTGTGTACCCCACAGAAGCAGAAACATATGTACACAAAATGACTTGTACAAACATGTGGAGAGCAGCTTTATTCTTAATAGCCTCAAACTAGAAGGAACCCAAATATCCTTTCATAGGAGACTGGCTAAGCAAATTGTGACATATTCACATGACAGAATACTATTCAAAAAAAATTTTTTAAAGCGAGTTAGAGATACATGTGAGAACATGGATGAATCTCAAAGGCACCATGTTGGGTGAACGAAGCCAGATTAAAAAATATGAATACTTTCTCATTTAGATTGAATTCAAAAATAGGCAAAACAGCTATGGTGCCGAATCTGGGCAGGGACTGAATATTCTGTTTGTGCATACAGATATAGTTATACAGATGTAGACAATTGTCAGAGCTCTTTGAACTAAAACCTTAAGATTTGTGCATTTGAGTATATTTAAGTTATAACCCCCCTGAAAGGATTCCTTTATCCTCCTGGAGGGGGAATATACTTTTTCAAGAGCAGAAGGGGATGCTTTTGAAAAACCATATCACGTGACTATGTTACTCACCCACCACTAACTTTTCAGGGTTTCAAAATAGTAGTATCGGTTGATAAGGCAGTCTTATACTTCAGTGACAAAATGATGATGATGATGATGATGATGATGATGATGATGATGATGAAGAAGCCCACTGTCAAAAAGAGAGTGTTATATGTTCTGTTTTGAATGACTCCACATTTGTAGGAATGATATTTTTAGGTGGTTGCTTATTCTCTCCCACCATCAGGGGCAGATCAGAGGGAGTCTGAGGCAGCAGATTTTGGGGCTGGAGGTTATGACTTCAAATCCCCTTTTGTGCAGGTGGATCTGGAAATACCACTGAGTTGGCATTTAAATATCGGGATCAGGCAATGTGGGGTAGTTTCTGAGTTAGCCTCCATATGGAGATGCTTCTGGGATCCTTGGTGGTTTTTCTAAAAACGCATTTACCTTTACAGAGTGCTTGGTAGGGTAATCTTCAGAGTGGTTTGGGTGCCATGGAAGTCAACCAAGAGATGTCTTCCCCTTTTCGGTACAACTAAGCTTAAAATTGGCACCAGGTCATTGGCATCTTGTACAGGGGACGAGTAGGCATGCATGATTATAGGAAAGGAACCCGATTTCAGCCTGAATTTGCATCCTCCCTCCTGTGGCAAGTGAATCCGGCCGCACTCAGGCCATTATGGGGCCACGGGAAATTCTTTCCCGCTGCACAGCGGCATCCACACCTATCTGGGTTCCGCACGCTCCGAGAATTCCCCGTGGAGGGTAGATTGGTGCAGCACACCTGCTTCTCAGCCCAGGCTTGGATGGGATGTGCCGCTCCCAAACATACCCGCTGGTGCCCCGTCACCCAGAGCAAATAGTGTTCAAACACACACCGGTCCAGATTTTGTTTTACTTCTGTTTTGAATTTGGTGCCCTGGGTTTCCGGCGTTAAGTCAAAGTCAGGCTCATGCCTGGAGCAAGGTGCCACATCCACACTTGGAGATGTACTCTCCTGCCCCGGGAAAGGCAAGTGGGGGAAGAAGGAAGCTCCTCCATCCTCGTGCTGGGGAGAGGGAGTAGCATTTGGGGTCAAGCAATGTGTGTTTGAATCTGGCAGCAGATCCTGGGGGAAGTTGCAGAGTTAAATTTTCTTCCGTGACATGAGAAGCATGAGGGAGTATATAGGAAGGCCTGGCACTTAGTAATGCACACAGAAATCCTAGTTCCTTCTCTCCACAGCTGAGCTGTCCCCTTCCCCTGCGCCCCACGCTGGGAGCAGCACAGACTGCCTTTACCTGGCTCTGGTTACTTCTGCTTCCTTTTTAAAACTTCTTAGGTGCCTGGGTGGCTCAGTCAATTAAACGTCTGCCTTCAGCTCAGGTCATGGTCCCGGGGTCCTGGGATGGAGCCCCACATCAGGCTTCCTGCTCAGCAGGGAGTCTACATCTCCCTCTGCCTCTTCCCCATTCCTGGTTGTGTGCTCACTCGCTCTCTCTTTCTCACAAATAAATAAATAAAATCTTAAAAAAAAAAGAAAACTTCCTATCACCGCTTTCTTGGGTGGCTAGACCTGGACTTGTGTGTGTGTGTGTGTGTGTGTGTGTGTGTGTGTGTGTGATGAGTAGCAGCAAATGAAAGCACTAATCCCTGATCACTCCCATCGTGGGTGTCCCTGATTAATACCTCTGGCCTAACTTGACAGTTGTGCTGGAGAGCTCATTACCATCAGAGAAGCCTCCAGTCCTGTCAAGGTGTTTGTGCCCTAATATGTCAACTCATTTCATCCACCTGAACCTCAGTTTACCTGCAGTGGGTTCCTATGCATTTGGCCCCTGAGTGGTTCAGGTCAGTGCTGATAAAGATATGTTACCTGCAGGGTGCATTATTCCCAATAGACAGCATGTCTAAAAAATGCTTTTAAAACTTCAGTAGTATTTAGGAGGGGTGAGGACAGAGGGTAATTTAAGTCACCCAGCCCAGCTCAATAAACATTTTTTTGTTTTGCTATGCTAAGAGAATTAGAAAAATGTAATTAAATTTAAGTAACTAAAGCTGTGGCCTTAGAGAAGCTTTTAGGACGTGGCACCTCGGTCGTTCTGCAAAAATTCATAGAAAACTTTCTGGAGATGCATCTTTAGGTTATATACAGGAAATCTTCCCAGCTCCAAGTTTTAAAAACCAACAACAAAACAATATTTAAAATCTCTTAACTTTTGTTCATTTGACAGGGGGCTTCCTATTTCCAACACGGCAGTTCAAAGTACATTGTGCTGACTTCCCTCAGCAGCTAAGATTCTCAGTTTCATATCTGTTTTAAGTAGTACCTTGTTGTAAAGTGTTATTTTTAAATGGCCCTACTCTTTGACCAGTATACCTGGCAGATGATCTAGGACATAGCCCCGTGAGGATAGCTCGAAGGAGTCCACCTTCCAGGGGCGGTGTACCACCCTAGGCCTGTGGAGCGGTGAGATCAAAACCCAAGGTCGTGCCTCAGTGCTGAGGCTAGACTGGCCACACCGCCCGCCCCAGAGGCGAGAGGGTTGTTGGTGGAAGTCTGGACTTACAGAGGGAGCTCCTTCCTATGGCCGCTTGGGAATGGCGGGTGGGCTTGCGTTAAATGTTTCTTTATGCGAGGAAGACAGGTTTTCTATAGAAAAAAAAATAAAAGAGGAAATTGAGATAGCCAGAGAGATATGCCAACAATAATCAGCAATCATCTTCCTTCTCCCGCGCCATTCTATGCCTTATTCCTGCGCACACATGTGAAAGGGGGTGGTAGTCTCAGGTCCACCAAAGCCGGGACTGCTCATTGCTTTTGAAGTCCCAGAACGTGTCTGTGAAAGGTGAGGAAATCATAGAGCAGGACCTATAAAAATTAGAATATATATTAATATATGTAGATATGTGTGTAATACTTAACACTTAAAGACATGATAACTTCATGATGACTTGCAGTGGACTGCATCAGGATACGGCATCTCAAGTTCAGTCTCGAGATTTGGCCTAATTATGCTGTTTCTCCCTGCTCCCCCATTGCTATGAAAGGTCAGTTGTAAGGCATCAGGCCCTGGAGCTTTTCTTAGCAGTTGAACATGACCTTTCTCTACATCAACAAGTACGATTCTCGGTCACTGTCATTGCTGTACAGAGGCCCACTGTGTCTGTGTTTAGGGACCACTGTAGCTCAAGTCCTGTTCTCGGACATTCCTTTCTTTCTTTCTTTCTTTGGTTAGCAGTCTTCCGTGGATGTTCTCATACTTGCTACTTCTGATGTTTTCTCATTTCCTCAGGATGAACCTGGTGAGATACAATTGATGGGGCACAAAGTACTCACACAGTTTTGAGGTTTAAAACTGCTCTTTCAGAAAGCCGAAAGCCGGCACTCTTGTTTTAGAAAGTGAAAGCAAGTCCAATGCCAGGGTGGAGTTCGGCTCTACCCCAGACCTCACTGCTTCTCTGAGTCAAGTTCTGAGTACCGTGCAGAGTCTTGTGCCCAAGTTCAGAGGCAAGACAGGCATGGTCAGGCATGGGCTTTGCCAGGGCCCCCAGGGGTTTGGGGTGCAGGTGGAGAAGCTATAGGCACAAAGAAGGTAAGCCCTGCTCAGGTGCAGTCACATGGCACAATAAGGGCCTCAGTGGATGTGGCTGGACCCCCGGAACAGCAGATAGAAACCAGAGAATGAGTTGAAGCTTGCAGGCCACACTGGGTCAGGGTGAACCCCACCCTCTCGCACTTGAAGAAAGCTTCCCTGAGCCCCCTTTGATTCTCACCCCTAACACCTCCCTTCAAGTGTCCCCCACCCTACGTGTGTCTCAGCCCCAATGCCCACCCGCCCTTGGAAAGCTTTGTGCCACTTTGTAATGAGTCGTGGCAAAACCTGTCTATTCCAGTGAAACCACGTGATGAGGCCTCCAGAAAAGCAAACCAAGGAATGTAAAGGGTTCTGTTCTGTCACTTTGGTCCCCTTTCTAAGTAGCCCACCCTTCCAGGCCAGCTTGCCCATGGCCAGCCAGCTCCACACTCCTGGCCGTGCTCACTGGAAACCATACTCCAAGGACTCCAGACTCCTGGCCCCTGTTTCTTTCAGAGCAAACTTCTCCCTCCTTCCATTTTTGCCTAAATTCTCTTTTCAACTCCTCACCTGACATCTAACTAGGCCCTGCGACTCTATTCCTTAAAACCCTCTGCCCAAAACTGTCTGTGACTCAGCATGCTGGGAACAAGGAATTCTCATCAAAGGCGGCGCTCCTCACTGCCCGTCCCTGTCATTCAGCCTTCTCCTTGGAACTGCTCTCCCTCTGGCCCTCTTCAGTCTGGAAATCCCGTTTATCTTACTGGACACATCTCATGATCTATCTCCTTTAAGAAGTCTTACCAGCCTTCTAGCCTTCTGAAACCCCATAGAATGGGATCGTGATCCATATTCTATTCCACGGTGTCTAGTGTCCAGATGCTCCCTGACGGCAGATGGACTTTCAACTTCACAATCCTTCTATTTCATGATGGCGTGAGAGTGATACGCATTCAGTAGAGACCATACTTGGAATTTTGAATTTGGATCTCTTCCCAGGCTAGCAGTATGTGGCACAATCCTCTCATGATGCCGGGCACTGGCCGCTCCCCGCCAGCCACAGCACTCGAGGGTAGGTCGCCAAGACACTAACAACAACCACGTGTGTTTGTCACTTTTAGTGCAGTATTTGATCCATTGCATGAGAGACCCAACACTTTATTATATTTTCAATCTGGTTTTCTGTTTTTTTAATTGAAGTATGGGTGACACACGTTACATTATTTTCAGGTATACCACGTGGTGACTTGACAAGTCTGTTCTTAGTGAACCACGTCACTGTACAGCACTTACTATAGCATTGACTGTATTCCCTATGTACATTTCATAGTCATTCAGTCACTGGAAGCCTGTATCTCCCACTCCCCTTCAACTGTTTTGCCCATCCCCCACCCCCTCTTCCCTCTGGCAACCACCAATTTGTTCTCTGTATTTATGGGTCTTTTGTTGTTGTTGTTGTTGTTCATTTGTTTGTTTTTTTAGATTCCACATGTAAGTTTTCACTTACAGTATTTGTTTTTGCTCTATCTGACTTATTTCACTTAGCATAACTTTTAGGCCCATCCGTGTTGTCAGAAATGGCAAGATCTCATTCTTTTTTATGGCCAAGTAATATTTCATTGTGTGTGAGTGATTGTGTGTGTGTATGTACACACAATATCCCCTTTATCCATTCATCTATGAATGAACACTTAGGTTGCTTCCATTTCTTGACTATTACAAATAATGCTACAGTAAACATAAGGGTGCACATACCCTTCAAATTAGTGTTTGGTTTTCTCTGGGTAAATACCCAGTAGTAAAATTACTAGATCACTGTGGCATTTCTATTTTTAATTTTCTGAGGAACCTCCATCCAGTCTTCTACATCAGTACTATATTATAAAATGGGCAAAAGACTATTTTTAAAAAAAGATTTTATTTATTTACTTGAGAGAGAGAGAGAATGAACAGGGAGAATAGCAGAGGGGGAAGGAGAAGCAGACTCCCTGCTGAGTAGGTAGCCCGACATGGGGCTCGGGGCTCGATCCCAGGACCCTGGGTTCATGACCTGAGCCAAAGGCAGACACTTAACAACCGAGCCACCTAGGGGACCCAGCAAAAAGCCTATTTTATAATAGGTGGCTTTTCCCAACTGTATGATGTCCAGTAGGTTAGGCATATTAAATGCATTTTTGACTTAGGATATTTTCAGCTTATGTTGGGTTTTTTAGGATGTGACCCCATCATAAGTCAAGGAAAATCTGTAGATTATACCACACAATGGGGTGTGTGTGTGTGTGTGTGTGTGTGTGTGTGTGTGTGTGTGTACAATTTTAGGTTCCTTGAAGGCAAAGACTATAACCATCCCTTTCCTCTTCTGGGTGTCAAGAATCACCCTTAGTTGCTCCAAAGTACTGGTTCCATGAATGAACGAGCAGTGAAGAAACACAAACTCATGGATAGGCAAAGTGGATCTGAAGAGCCCAGTAAAGTTCATTTGAAAGGAGTCTGGCTCCAGCTTTCTCCAGAGGAGGGTTTTAATGTCAACATTCTGACCAGACCCTCTATATAAAAGCACTTTATAGACAGAGGGAGACAGTGACACTTTTTAAAATAAAAGGTGAGAAGAGCTGATGGAGACCAACAGAGGGGGCTCACTACGGAAGGTCCCCTCGGCATCCTTCCTAGGTATATGTTTTCACTGAGGTTGAATTTAATGCTTTCTATTGTTTTTGTGTCATGGACTGTTTCACATGGATTAAATTACATCTGCTTTTGAAAGAACAAGTAATAACACACATGTCACTCCTGTTTCTTGTAGGCGACAATGGTCCTGAGCTCCGCACACTTCTGGCTGGGATTATTTCTGGTGCCCACAGCATGTCTGATGGAAGATGTAGCATGGAGAGCGTAAGTGAAAAGCGACTTAGTCACCCTAAGTCTTCCTCATCTGTCCTTGCAGTCAACTGTCATGAACCCTGACCATAGGCTACTTCGTGCTGTGGGACTCCTAAAGGAACAGGACTTCTGCTACCTGCCAGCAACAGGTGTAAAGGATGTTGGGGGTGTGGGTTTCTTGTGGTTTTTTTTTTTTTCTTTTAACCTGTGCTTCACTTTGATAGGAGAATATAGACAAAAAGGAGTCCCGAGACAGGCTGTGTGAAGGTCAATATATATGGTGCTTGTATATGATTTTAAAGGAGGGTTTCTAAGTACACATTCATTCCATCAGGTTTAGGAAGCATAACTCAAAATTCATTTCTCCTTATATCAAAAAATCAATGCCTAAGCAATCACAAATATAAACTGGCTTTAAATCCCAGACTTAAACGAAAATTGTGTATATGTAAGTAATTTCAAATTAGAAAATAACTTGGAATGATGTATTCTTCATTTTTCCAATAGTTCACAGTAGGACTCCTTCAAATATAATTTATTTAGTCAGTGTACAGATCTATGAGAAGATTAATCACAAAGATGAAATTATAATGTAGGTTAAGTCAGAAACAGTTTGTGCTTAATTTTTGCATATATGTTTCAAAATATATTGTTTCCAAAATATCTTGCACACAAGGTATGCTAGGCAACTAAGTTCCAAGACAATGTTAATTTTAATTTTCTCCATGAGAAAGAGATAGAAGACTCCAAAAGAGATAATATTTATTTTTGTTTGGGGTAAGCTGATTCCTCCTACAAACAGTTGCCAACTTTCCCTGAAAATTGAGACTCCTTGATTGGTTTTACTTTGGGCAAAGCATAATTATTTTGAGGCCCTGAGGTAGAGAATTGAGACTTTAATCCAAACCTTCCAGGAAAAGACATCAGATTTCATTTTTATCTCCCCCTTCCTCCCACACTCAGTGAGAATTGTTCTTGCCTGACAGTTAAGGATGTCTTTTGAAAAAGTCTTCATTTTGGCATTATCTTGACAACTGGTGATGCCTAATGCAGGGAGAGAGGGGAAGAGAGAGAATTGTATAGCACATACTTTGGGTGTTTTTTTTTTCTCTTCACTAAGTTTTGCAACTATTAGTAAAAATTAAATCTAATTTATTAAATGCTTTGATTTACCAATACTTCCCTTTTATCTGCTAAAACAGTATTCTATAAACAGCTGAGTTGAAATCCTTGGAAATGAAATTATTATAGCCAGAAAAGATGTTTTCTTAATCTAATAAATGCACTGTAACAAAATGCTAGTTCTATTATTTGTTCTTAGAGCATATAGCCCAGTTGTGGCACGCTATATTACCTCGCTAAATGTCTTCAATTTTACATGACAGGTTAGTTTTAGGTAAATCCAACATGACACTGGCCTCATCAGATTACTTTACAATGTATAGTGGTGGAGAATAGGAATGTGATTATAAATTACTCTCCGCCTATTTTAATTCAACTGTCTTGATTAACATCATGAAAAAAAAATGTTTACTGAGTCTGTGTATTTGCTGAATGAGACTTTGACAGCAGTATCTTTCTACTCTTTCAAAAAGTGGTTGCAGATTACAATGTCTCTACCTCCTATCAGTCTTCTGGATCTTTTCCAATCTATTCCAAGTAAAAGTTACGGGTCACCAATGAAGCAAATTATTCCTTCAAACAGGACTTGTTTTTTGTTTGCCCTGGCACTATAAAATTAGCACCACTTACATTTTAGCAAGGATAAATCCAAGGACACAGCCTCCCACTCCACCATATGGGAAGAGTGAAAGTCACTTGTTTCCGAGAAGCTTGCCCCCCAGGTTGGAGAAGGGACCAGGCACTACGAAGGAGGTGCTGGTCGGGGACCCCAGACATTGTGCTACCTGCTGCCTCCTGCCCTGGACAAGCCCAGAAAAGAGCCCTTCCTAGAAGCAGTGGGCTTTTCCAGCAGCTTTGGGCTGAGCTGGGAAGGCTCCTACTCAATTCCAGAGGCACGTGCAGAAGTGTCCTTTTGTCTGGTTTTATTTGGGGAAGCCAGGGGGATGGTCTCCATTGGCTCTCCCTGGCAGTATTTGCCCAAAGTACATGCTCAATTTGTAGTACACATTTAATGTCTAAATTAGAGTCACCTCTCTCCTCCAAGACAAGCATTTGGCCAGCTTATTTGGGGATTTTCCCTGCGATCACAGGGCCCGGGTTTTATCTTATATTATACTCCCAGCCTGACATAGATGTTGGGTCCAGTAAGCTCAGAGGCTTCTCCGGGAAAGGGAAGCAGACGCTGAGTTGCTTACCTCCACTGAGGCTGCCCTCTGGGAGCGTGATGTCTCTTTCTGAGCTTCTGCTTCCCAGAATGTGTTCTGTTTTCGCTTCCTGCACACTGAACAAAAACACGAACCTGATTGTCCACAGCCACCCTTCCTTTGGTTCCAACTGTCGACTCCTTATTGAAACACGATGTGCTCCAGCTCTCCTTGGACGTCCACGGAGAGTTCTGAATAAAGTAAACCAGAATCACAGGGGCCGCAAAGAGCCTGTGCTATGACAGCAGTGTGGGGCTGTGTTCACAGGGTGATGTGTCCTCCCATCTTGCCTTGGACCAATATTAGGGACCTCTTGTCTTATTAGTGGTTAACTCTATTTTTTTTTAACGATTTCATTTATTCGACGGAGAGAGAGACAGAGATCACTGTAGGCAGAGAGGCAGGCAGAGAGAGGGGGGAAGCAGGCTCCCTACTGAGCAGAGAGCCTGATGCGGGGCTCGATCCCAGGACCCTGAGATCATGACCTGAGCCGAAGGCAGAGGCCTTAACCCACTGAGCCACCCAGGCGCCCCTGTTGGTGATTAACTCTATATTGAAAGAGCTTTTAAATCCCAGCAGACCCACAGGCCCACCTTTTCATGTGTCTTTCTAGGAGCGCTTAGCAAAGTGAGCTGCTCTCGTTCTGCATTTCGCCCCCTTTCTTTGCCCAGTCCCTCTCCACATTTTAGGACCTAGACTCCTCAGCATCAGGAAAAAAAAAAGAAACTCAGCATGAGGTAATTGAGTCATTTTTTCCATGAAGTCTGTCAGCTTTCTGCTTGAAGATCCATTACTAGACTATCTTAAGTCAGATTTGGACGCCGCAAAGTACCCACTCTGTGCTCCTTCTCACCATAATTTTCATGAGGGACCCGACTTTTACTGAAATAATTGATTAATAATAATGGCATTATAG